>OZ024836.1:38126802-38783861 GCA_964016985.1 Anodontia alba | reverse complement strand
TGGCATTTCATGCGAATTTTGCACGAAATTCCAACATCTATTTCCTGGTAAAAGTAAAAAAAAATAGTTTGTCATCTGCTGAATAAGCCCAGAGAGCGTTAAAGGTGAATAATATCATATGATCTTGCTGGCTGATCTGTACCTTCACTGTTCGCATAAGCGACAAAGACACCTTCACTCATTTATTATAATTCCATAAGAAAATATTTGATAATTAAAAACAAAAAAATGATCCCCTTCAAACAGAGGTCAAACTGATATGATTTGGTATGGCATATACAACCAGTCTAGAACTCGATCCTCCTGCAAATTCATTGATCTTGAAATCTGAGTATATGAAAGAAGAAATAACAGGGTTGGCCGTTCAGACTGCATGTATGCACATTCAGATCTCCGTCTACAGGGGTTGCATATGCCATGTCTGTCTGTTGTTAAGCACCCCACCCCCGCCTCCCCCACCCCACCCAGTCCCCTTAATTAGTAAGGGAGATTGATGATACACTTTAGGGGAGACAATATATTATCAGAATTATTTTGTCCATTTTTGAAAATGGGATTAAGGGATCTGCTCTATAAGGGAAGACTGCTCCCAGAGAGAAAACGGATGAAGATATCTGCTCTTCAAAGAAAAAATGTTCTTTCCTTATAGAGTAGATCATTTTTTTAGAAGGGGACTGACGTGAAATAAAGCAAATAGGAAGTTTAAAAAAATTGTCTCCCTTCGCGGAAATGGCACCGAGTGTATCAACCCAGCAGGCACACAACATCAAAATGACGTCGTATCAACGTCGATGCGACGTGATCACGTCGCATCGACGTTGATACGACGTCATTTTAACGTTGTGTGCCCGCTGGGAAGTAGCCGAGTTATTTCCCAACAATGGTGTCGATGAGGCTTGGCTTCTTGATGTCTGAGCCGACACAGTGATAACATGTTAAGAAGTTATCAGGGTCCCATATCCGCTTGATGCTCAGGAGTCGGTCGTAATGGCCTCCCCAGTACTGTGTCTTCCAGTCCGGTAGATAGGCGGACGGTTCATTGAAGTAGACTCCTGTACCAAGTGTGACGATTTTCTTTGCTAGTTCTTCCCCTCTACGTACATTGACATCTTCTTGTATAGGGTCCGACCACCCTACTCCACATGAAAGCGACAGAGAGGCAGTCCGGAATGATGGATTCACTGCTGTACTGTCTGCAGACATGTTTTGCATATTACCTGCAATACAGTCGAATCTCGTTACCTGAAACACTGATAACTCAAACTACTGCTTAAGCATCTGCTATCTCAAAGTACTGTTATCTCAAACACTGATAGCTCAAACTGCAGCTTAAGTCAAATAAAATCAAAAGTAATACATTTTAAATTGCAATGTATACATGACCGTTACATTTCAATACCTTTTCCCCAAACTTATGTTATCTCAAACACTGATAACTCAAACTGCAACTTAAGTCAAACAACAGATTCGAATATGAGCACACTCACAAAACTGAAAACAGCTGAAGTGTCAAAGAGTAGTTAGTTTCGGCCAATCAGGCCTCATCAGTGACCCTCATAAATGGGCTCAATAATCGCATAAAGAATAATACCAGTTTAGTTAGCTGTTTTGTTCCTTACATTTCAACGCCTTCTATCTCAAACTACTGTTCCCTCAAACCAAATATTTTGGTACTTGGAATTTGAGATAACACGAGTGAACTGTATATTATCTTGTTTTTATGAAGCAATACATGAGGCATGTTACATGAAAATATACCTTCAAGGCATATGCGGACAACGAAGGCCCAGATAAGACCGCGCAGATGCGCAGTCTTATATGGGCATTCCCTCTCAGATTATAGTACCATTGGATAGCACAGAGTATACCAGTGTATACTGACCAAAGACCCTTTACCAGATTGTGCAGCTTCGCTGGCTGACCTGGATCTTTACCGTTACAGGGTTGGTTCAGAGGGAATCTGGGATTCAGTCGACCCCGCTTTGACTCAAAATGTCATTTTCCTTGGAAACTTTGGGATAAATTTAGATTACCGTATTTACCCTAAATATTCACACTCATTACTCTTTATCTTAATATACTTCTCTTCAACGTCCATTTTACTACTTGTGAACTTGATTAGTGTAAAATTGCTGGATGAGTGGCAAAAGTGTAGATCCTGATCAAGCGCCGCGTTCTGCGGCGTCTGATCTGGGTCTACACTGTTTGCTCTGGCCTGTATTTCCGAATACGTAAATACGGTAATTTGATCAAATCGACCTCCTAAGAAATCATCCTGGATCCACCCCTGCTATTCACATATGCCTCAAAAGGCCGTTTTATCAGTAAACCTCATATATCCGAATCCAACAATTGTTTGTTTGTTTTTGTTGTTGTTTTTTTTTCAACCAATATTTACCCATTACGGATTATTTTGGGGCGAAATTTTAAGAGATTTGATCAGTTTATTGCCAAAAATCTCATTGATATTTGCTACATTGAGCAAAAATCTCTTAGCGAACTCTAATGTAGCTAAGGACTTTGCTCAAATTTCGCACTGAATATTCATAATTTCTAGCCATTTTCTGCTGTATAAGATATTTTTCTCCCATGAATTTCTGAGCCAGAAGTATGCTTGCCATTGCATAATCTTTATTTTTCACTATCAGACTCAGGAATGTAATATTTATTTATTATACCGACGAACCGAACCGTACACGCACCTTATTCTGCGCATGTGATATTTTTTTTACTATCACCCTGGCATGTGATATTTTTTTTACTGTCATCCTGGCAGGTGATATTTTTTTTACTATCACCCTGGCATGTTATATTTTTTTTTACTGTCACCCTGGCAGGTGATAGTAGAAAATTTCACCTACAGGCCTATGATATAGGAAAGTCACATGAGGTATAATAATTAGGATTATTACGGTAACTGACAGTGAATGCCTTTCTTCATATATTCAACCGCACAGTGGTTCGCTCCGCTTTGTGACCGCGAGGTTGTGGGTTCTATCTCCGGCCGAGTCATACCAAAGACTAAGAACGGTACAAGCTGCTCTTTCCCTGCGCACTCGGCATTAAGGAAGTAGAGCTATGAATCGGAGCTTGTCAGCCTGTATCAGTAAAATGTAACTGGATGGCATATCGTGCAATGCTTCTGGGCGTGATATTTCAGTGAGGCAGCACTCTGAGAGTATTTACGACATGACCGAAAATATGTTGAAAGCGATGTACATATATCAGCCGAATAAAACAAGAAAAGAAATATTCAAAGAAACATTACCCCATATTAGAACCAGTGCACTCAAATCCTGTCTGAACAGGGTCTTCAAGCAGTGTAGATCCTGAAAATGCGGCGTCTGATCTGGATCTACACTTTGCACAGGGATGTCTGTCCCAGTGCTTAGGATTATTACGGTAATTGGTTGTAAAATATAGAAAAAAATAATTACCTCCAATCATAGCACCAGTACACCCAAATCTTTTCAGGATAGTCTGGTTCAAGATGAAATCATAATAATCCGGTGTAAAACTAGCTGGCTGTATCAGCGTGTTGAAGAGGTAAGTATAATACCAGAGTGGGTCGGTGGTGTTGCTATACTCGAGGAATGTGGAGACGTTTCTAAAATGGCAGCTCTGAGGATATTTGTTTGTAAACGGTAGAATGGCGTTGAATGATGAAGAACCCCATTCCCCTGCATGATTCATGACGATTGTGAGACTGCCCGTAGTATTTTTAAGGTCTGGATAAGGCAAGGGTGATATAAGCTGATAGCCGCCCCATTCCGGGGGTAGTGGTGTGGCAACTAAGTTGTTCAGTGCGCGTAGGTAGTCGTACCCAATATTATATGTACCAATATACATTGGCATATAACAGGTAAGAATTACAAAAGAGGGCGGGGCTGGATGCAGTTTGTATGTAAATTTTGTAACTACTCCATAGGTGCCACCGCCTCCTCCTCGCAAAGCCCAGAACAGATCTGTGTTCGGCGAGTTTTCAGTGGTTCCATTCCCGTGCATTATCTTTGTCATTTTATCATTGGCAATAACTATCTTCCCTTCCACTGTCACCATTTCAACTTCAAGCAGATTGTCAACGCCCATACCAAACATCCTGCCGTAAGGGGAGTGGCCACCACCAAGCGTATAACCACCAAGAGCAACTGTATGGGCGGAGCCCCCTACGACTAGGCGCTTGTATTTGTCAACCTGAAAATCCGCGGAAAGATACAAAGTATATTATTAATCGTTAAAGCGCTAACAAATTTACAGCAGAGCACATTCGAAAATTCTCTCTCTCTCTCTCTTCGATCGGTCGCTTCCGCATTCTAAAATTCGTACTCTCCCTCTTCGATCGGTCGCTTCTACATTCTCTCTCGCTCTCTCTCTATGTGTCCCTCTCTTCGGTCGGTCGCTTCCACATTCTAAAATTCGTACTTTCTTTTCTCTCTATTTCTCTCTCTCTCTCTCTCTCTCTCTCTCTCTCTCTCTCTCTCTCTCTCTCTCTCTCTCGGTCGGTCGGTCGGTCGCTTCCGCATTTTAAAATTTATATTCTCACACACACTCTCTTCAATCGATCACTTCTGCATTCTAAAATTCGTGGTCTCTCTTTTTCCCCACTCTCTTCGGTCGGTCGCTTCCACATTCAAAAATGAGTACTCTCTCTCTCTCTCTCTCTCTCCGGTCGGTCGGTCGGTCCAACATTCTGAAATTAGTACTCTCTCTCTCTCTCTCTCTCTCTCTCTCTCTCTCTCTCTCTCTCTCTCTACGGTCGGTCGCTTCTGTTGCAGTTCATCTTTGTATATCGTTTCTTGCAACTGAGCATTGAACACATTTTTGTAATTTGTGGATGCATCAGAAGTAAGGCCGAGGTTTCCATCGAGTAAAACAAGTTTAAATCCCGCTCCTACCCAACAGTAGTTTTTTTTTCTACTGACGGCTCTAAGGCGGTTCATCTGTTTTAGTTCTTCTTTCTAAATAAATTTTATGTCAATTATTGCAAATGAGCCGTTGTGACTCGACATTGTTCTTTCGGTGAATCGGGAAGGTTGTGCTTCATAACTAACGTTTCCTTGGCCAATTCATTTATATTTTTCCATTGTTTGGTGATCCTGCGTCAACAGTGTAGAAGGAACGAGCCGGAGACATTGGTTTAACAAATAACGTTAGGACAGATTTGGTATCAAGGACCTTAGTATCAAAGTTCTTTACATTAATTAGACTTTACTGTGATGTAAATGACGTTAACGTCTCATGGCATCGCTGCTTAGTTACGTTGTTATATTTGTATGTTAATGTCTGCCACTCTTAAACGTAACGCTCAAATAGTCTTGAGATATTACAAGTACCATATCTTGTACAAAAATCCCAGCTAGCATTCTACGTAAATCTACATCGGGCCGTCATCGGCCCGTCAGGGTAGCTGACGGGCCGATGACGGCCCGATATAGATTTACGTAGAATGCTGACTGGGATAGAGGATCAAGTAATATAAATGTTCCAGAATCATGGCTTTGGTGCACAAATCTTGTGTAGGCATATCTTCGAGACCAATCTTCAGGGGCGGACCCAGGATTATTCAGTCGGGGGTTCACCTTGACAAAATACTGTATTTACCCTAGAACTTGGAGAGACGGACCTGAGCAAACAGGAAGATCCAGATAGACGTCTGATCAGGGTCTACACTGTTTAGCACACGTCCAGTAATTTTAGACGCATTCAAATTAAGTAAAAAGGACTTGTTAAAATTTTAAGAGAAAAATATTCTAAAAATTTAAGGTGTGCAAACATTTAGGGTATATACGATATCCAAAATGTATTAAATTTGTCAAACATTTCCCAATTTCCCATATAAGTGAAAGTTTGAGGCAAGGTTGGAGGCGGTGTGTATGTGTGTGTGTGTGTGGGTGGGGGGTGAGGGGGGGGGGGATCAATCGAACTCCGCTGGGTCCGCCTCTGAATCTGTCAAATTTTGTGGGAGTGCATATTTGAGCCGGGGCACAGCATTTCTTACAATTTTATAAGTGCGCCCAACGCAGATCAGCCTGCGCACCTGGTGCCTCATCCGAAATCTTCAGCTCAGGCGCGGTACGATAGAACGTCATAAATTACCTCCTTATAGAGATCAATCCAGGTATTTCCGGTCTCAGCGGTTATCTCCCCTGCTGCACTTCGACTTGAGTTTAAGTTTACTTTGAGGTACTTCATTCGGGACAAGTTGATTTGCAAGCTCATGTCAGCTGTAGATCTGCCCAAGTAGTCATGTCCTGATGATTTGATGCTCAGTCTCATATTATGTTTCTTGGCGAAAAGGATGCATCTCTGGACGTCTTCATTGCTCTCCACCATGGCTATTATATATGGATACCGTGTGACTCTTAAATTGTACATGAGTACAACATCGCTACAAGTAAAAATGCAAAAATGAGCTACATACATCATTTGGACCTCAAGCGAAAAAGTGTCTTCGAACTTGTGCAAAGTGTGCTGATTCACATCACCCTGCACATGCGCAGTCTCATCCGGGCATTTGCTCTCCATTGAAATGTTCTATAGTATTCAATGATTTTGTTAAGACTGCGCGGATGCGCAGACTGACCTGTGCCTTTGTTGTACGCATATGCCCGAAGACACGCTGCCCATGGCATAATTTCTTTCAATTTGCAGTCACTGTGTTATCCAGTACAACTTTACTTAGGTGGATGAGGCCCAGTCATACTGCCCTAAGAATTACCTTACTTTTATATGTCTTTCAGACTTCACTGTAGATATATTCAGTTCAATCGTCAGGAGATTTGAAGATAGTAGAATAATACTAATTTTCTGAATAGTCAGTTCTGATAATACATATACAGTCGACTCTCGTAATCTCGAAGACTAAGGGACTCTGTGAAATAATTCGAGATATCCGTCCTTCATACCCGATTTGCAGAATTAAGGAGAAAAATGAATATGTAATTTTGACTCCTGAAGTTAGAGAAATATTGAAAAGATTGCAGAAAAGAGGAGAAATTGCTCCTCAGGAGCAACTTCTCCTCTTTTCCACAATATTTCGTTACCTGTGGTAAGATTTCCATGTTGAAACAGGGACCAGATTTTCATTTCGAGATAAGCGGTTATTCGAGGTAACCGAAGTCGGAATAACGGGAGTCGACTGTTTAAATCACTAGCTTAAGTTATTTCATAATAGTGGTTAAATGAATAAGAGTTTGCTGCGACCATAAAGTTATTAAAGGGGTATATTGCTCGTGGGGGTGGGAGGGGGACGGGGTCGGGGGGAGGTGGGTGGTAACTTGGGGGTAATTGTGGAACGGGTGTGCGAGCAGTATTTCGAAACCTACCCCATTCCTGGCCTTTGAAAAACGTACCCATTCATATACTTGATCATCCGAAATGTTGACCTATTCATATACCGCCCTTTGATTTTTTTATACCCATTTATTGCTGGTAGTTACACAAATATCAATCAATTCATTGAATACCAAGAAAACAAGCAGCCTCTGAGCGAAAAATATACGGATATACCGGGACGTCAGAAAAGTGGGGCCTTTCACATACGAGTCAAGAAAAATCGGGTCAGTCATATACTTTTTGTTCAGAAAAGGGGGCTAATCATATACCTGGCAACGCTGAAAAAGGGGGCCATTCGGCACGCACATCCGTACTGTGCCATATATAGTTAGTGTAAATTGCCATAATGTAGATTGTCATAAAATATAGATTGCCACCTTTGCATCCTTAGCTATTCAAAATGCACTCATTCGCGCAGTCTAATCTGAATTTCGCTGGGCGCACATGTCAGAAGGTACGTATTCTGACGTTGCGGCTCAAATACTCTGATCAGACTGCGGGAAAACTAGTCTGGGCATTGCTATTTGCAAACGCGGCAATGGAACCTATTCGCTCAGACTGGTACCTTGTACTGTCGTAATGTCAGGTAACCAGTCTGGCGGCGATTTGCTACTGTATAGACTGTTGGCGTATACTTAAATCAGCCTTTATCTGAAAGTTGAATAAAAAAAATACGGGCCATTGTCATGGCAAAAAGGCGCTGATAACATGACCAAAATCAATCTGTCTGTGCACTCTCGTATTCTCATCACTGCTTGCTTACAGGCATACTGTAGAATATATATAATGCACTTTGATGAACAGCAACCCCACCCCTGATCGTGCTGCTAATGTGAGTCATCTCCCTTCACATATAGTATCATTATTATTTTCGCGTTGTGGCTCATAAACTGAGACGGAACGTCTAAAACATATTTTCAGACATGTTCGCCCAGCGAAGATTCAGATCAGACTGCGCGAATGCGCAGTCTGATCAGAATCTTAATAGGGCGCGTTTTAGATAGCCAGGGATATAACATACTTGCGGACATATGCGCCCAGCGAAGATTCAGATCAGACTGCGCGAATGCGCAGTCTGATCAGAATCTTCACTGGGTGCATTTTAGATAGCAAAGAATGCAGTTTCTTCATGAGGTCAACGAAGACTTTGATCAGACTGCGTGGATGCGCAGGCTGATTAGTCTTCGTTGGGCGCACATGTCAGAAGGCATGTTTTCTCACGTAGAAGTTTGATTGTTTTCCAGTTATACTGTTCAAATACGTTTTTGGGGAACTGATATTATTGGTTGCTTATCCGCCATTTCTACAAGGAATACAACGTTTACGACTTCCTGTTTGCTTTTCTGCGCACCAAGACCTTCCTAAAAAGGGATCAACTCTAAAAGAAAAGAATTTTCTCCCAAAGCAAGCAAAAATTCTTACCTTTTAGGTAGAGCACATTTTCGGAGGGAATGCAAATAATCTTGACATGTTTACCACCCAGAAGGTGTATATCTGTTCACCTTAACATTCCGGGTACGGAGCTCAAACTTATCTATATCTGAGCTCTACTCCACCAACTCATATGTTCGAGGAGCTGACTGCCTACGTCAGAAGTTAAGAAGTCGTGCTACAAGCTACTTGAAGCACACATTTGCTTGTATTCGCCACCAAAATGATCAGTTCATCGGAGATTCTCAAACTGAATCTTGTGTCTTTGAATTTTTACACATCCGTTGTTTCAAGTACGGGTGCCAGTAAAACATGAAAAAAAAAAAAAAAAAAAAGAATTAGAAAATGAACAGTGTACAGTAAACGTCAATGAATCAAAGTTGCTTGACACGTTGAGCGTTAAGTACATGTACATTCAGTCAAACCTCAACAGCTCGAACACCAGTGATCCGTTTACCATGGCTAATTCAAATTGTTTTGAGTCCCAACGAAATTCATTCGGAAGCTCAAGAAAATAAATATTTATTTTATCATGAAATTGTATGTTGTGTGTACTCGTTAGAATCGCCTTATCGGGATATATAAATATGTGTAGAAAATCGAGAAACGGTTTCTGTAAATTATCGCTATTTGCTTCCTGGCCTGGCGCCATAATTAAGCCTCAGGGGCTCGAACTACCCGTATCTCGAACACATTTTGATAGTCCCAAAGATGTTCGAGCCATTGAAGTGCGACTTTACTTTGCTAACAGCTGCTGGTAGTCTTGGGGTAATATGTTACAAGTATAGCTATAGTAGTTTTACCTGTAGTTCTTGGATGAGCCACTAAGCAGCTCGCCATCCAGTGAATATGCCAAATCATAGAACTGTTGATAAGTTGGCCAGCACTGTTGACCAGGAGAGCAATACGGCCCACAATCATCTACTGCAACTGCAACCGTGGCAAGGAATACCACACAGCAGAAGAAGCTGAGGCGTCTCATTATAGTCTACAAAATATACATTTAGGCCGTGTCATTACGAAAACGTGCGCATTCAAATATACTGAAGATTTTACCACCAAAAACAGAAAATTTTCAGATATATATATAAAAAAAAACAAAAAAACTGATATTTTTCCTATTTCTGCTCAAAACATAGATTGTGGGTACTCGTTAGAACCGCCTCGGCGAGGTGGTTCTAACGAGTACCCACAATCTATGTTTTTGAGCAGAAATAAGAAAAATAATGTATACCCCTGTAAACCCCAGTTTTACTATATAATAGTGGGGTTTAAGGGGGTCAAAATTATATAGGCGTGTTTTTTGTGATGTAAGCGAAAAAAGTGCCTTCGAACATGCGCAATATGCACACATTCACATCCTGCGCATGCGCAAAATAATATCTGGACCTTTGCTCTTTATTCAGACATTCTGTAGTATGCACAGTCTGATCTGGGCCTTCGCTGTCCGCATATGCCCGAAGATACGTTTTCGAGTGGTGCGATCCATTTTAAAGTAGTAGTCGAAAATCTTCAAAAAACATTCCTTCATCTACAGGAAAACTAACTGGAACACCGATGGCTCATTTACCTTGGCTGATTCGAACTTGTTTTTGAGTTCCTAAGAAATTCTTCTGACAGCACAAGAAAATGAATGTTTAGGGATATATTGGGGAAATGTACTTATTTTATCATTAAAATGTATTCTGTATGTACTCATTAGAAACGCCTCACCGAGGTGGTTCTAATGAGTATATTCAACGTAGCGCTAATTTATCGAAGATCGAAAAAGACACCCCTAAATTATCTCTCGTCTCATGACCTAACGCTATGAGTAACTCTAAGTGGCTTGAACTACCCATGTCTAGATCAAAGGAGATATTGCAAGAAGGCGAGGATCCTCCCTAATTGGATTAGGTTTTGAAGACCAGTTTACAGAAATTAGAAATATTCAAAACTGTTATTACATATTCCGGTAGCCCGATGTCTGAATCGTAGCAGAAAGAAAAAATTCTGGTTCTATTATGGGGAGATAAATCAGTCCTGTTTACCCCACCGCAAAAATTCCTTAATTAATACCATGTTCAAAACCATGGGAGTTACATTTAGTTACCTTTCCCTTTGGGAAATATTTCTTGCATCAGAATGACGAGAACACAGCACTGATTGGAAAGTATGGTTACATGAGTACAGATAGTGCGCGTGTCCAGTATATCTGACTTGAATTCTCTTTCTCATTTCCGATTAAATGCAAAATTGAATGTGTTTCATTAAAGTTGTTATAAAAATATGTTTTCCCGCTGGACCCAAGATGCCATTTGGTGGAGACATTTCCCTTACATAGTTATGTCATATATATGAATGGGAACTTAGATCTTTAGGGAAAACATATTTCAGCCCGGCAGACCTAAACCAAAATCTGTGCAAACTGTAGATCCAGATCAGACGGCTCGTCACGAGCCGACTCATAAGTATCTACACTATTTGCCGTTCTGTATTTTTATTTTACTGAAATCTCCATTTGCATCAGTGGACAAGTCCAAATTCAAGAATGGAAGAGTCCACGTCAGAAACTCAGGAATGAAAGGGTTAAGTCTGAAATCCTAATTTAATGACAATGCTGATAATTACGTTCCTCCACAGCACCTGACTCTGATCTAATAACAGCGCAAAAATAACCACAAATATCTTAACATCCTCTCTCTCTCTCTTTCTCTCTTTCTCTCTCTCTCTCTCGTATGCTGAAACCATTGCTGGGACTTTTAGCATCTCCGGACTCCAAGGATGTGTTAAAATCACGCTGAATGTCTTTAAGCTCTATTAGTAATTAACAAGGCAAATCATCAGGACCCGACGACAGAAGCTTTCACCCTTTAAATGCTAAAAACCTGCATCTGAAAATATCGTCTGTTTATGTAGTCTGCTGAATATTCTTGCAAACCTTTCAAACCTATTTTTGCATACAGGCAAACAGTGTGGACTCTGATCAGACTGCAGTCTGATTTGGATCCACACTGTTTGCAAAAATGTCTTTTAAAATCACCAGCAGATGACAAAGCAGACAACTGTTGTGATTTGCAGTTTAAGGGTTAACTCAGGAAGTGTTTTTGTTGTTTTTTTTTTATAGAATCTTGTATGAGATTAATTAAAATATCTACATTGTATCCAACAATACAGGTATATTTGAAAAACTCCATGGCGCGTAAACACACGTAATAAAATAAAATAAAATAAAACTTCTGCCTTTTCCCTTCTACAATTAATTGAGCCGCGCCACGCGAAAACGTGCCTTCGGGCATATCCGGAAAGCAAGGGCCCAGAACAGCTTGCGCTTCCGCATAGTCTGTTTATGGCCTTCACTGTCCGCTGAGAGAATCATTTGGTACTTCAGAATGTTATGATAAGAGAGCAAAAGGCCGGAATGATACTTTGCGCATGCGCAGGATGATCTGAGACTGTACGTTTTGCGCATGCTCGAAGACACTTTTTCGCTCGGCGTGGCTCAATTAAAATTCTTTCAGCTTTCAACAAATCACATACTTTGTCCCGCGTTTTGAATTTCGACCTGAAAAGGAATTTGGGCTCGCGCTTATGCTTAATAGAAACATTTTTCTCGTATTTATAATTGGCTTCTTTGATGATGGCTGTATACATGTAGTTAACATCGTTACGCATCCTCTTGCAATGGTGTAGTGTTTGCTTCATTCATATAGTTTGGCAGTTTAGCCCATACGGTAAGGAGTTGAGGTGTTCGAATACTAAGGGTAAATACGGTATTACTTCTGCCGTTTCAATGCCCAGTCATTGTTTCATATATAACTAAGAACTCAGTGGAATATATGTTTCTATTCCCTGATTTATATAACCCCTAAGTTTATTCCAAACCTCCTCTGTTGAATTACAACAGTTAAAGTCCCATATGGATCGCGCCAAGGGAAAATGTGTCTTCGAGCATGCGCAAAATGCTCGAATTCATATTCATCCCACGCATGCGCAAAGTCTCATCAGGGCAGTTGCTCTCTACTAATACTGGGCACTGATCTGGGCCTTCGTTGTCCGCATTTCACACTGCGCAGCCTATATAGTATACACCATTAACTTACTCCTCGTCTGCAAAGATAAAATCCAGGGCCCAGTTGTTCAAAGCATTGTTAGCTTAACGAGCTCATTAAGGGTAAAAATGTTAACTGTTCTAGTAAGTACAATATCTAATTCAGAGGTGTTTTTGCTGAAAAAAAAATGTGAGTAGCTTTTGCAAATGCAAAACCTACTCACATTTTTTTCAGCAAAAATATTAGCGTGTATGTCATATTTAATGATCAAAGTTTTAACGATACGTTAACTAATGACATCGTTAGTTTTGAACAAATGGGCCCAGGCAACTTTTCTGCTGGTGTTTACAAATCTGAACACGCTTTGTAACGTACTATGATAAATATAAGTCTCTGATGACTTCAAGAAAGACTGACGTATCATGGTCTTCGTATACGTACTTGTTGTGGTATTCAATAACGACCAATAATGATCTCTTTTAGGATACATCATAATGATTCATTAAAGTCACTTGATGAAAATGATTCAACCAATACAACAGACAACGAATCATGAATAGAGATGGCTAAACCTCTTTCAGTACCCAATAATGATAAAATACTTCATTGTCTGGCCTGACAAATTCATATCCGATTTTATTTAGGGTTTTAGGGTAAGTACAGTGATTACTTGTAAATAGATACATAGTGTCCTGTATCATTTTCAGCTCATTGCTTTGCATGGTTTCCTCTTATATCATTCTGCTTACATCTATATCGGACCGTTGTCAGCCCGACTGTCGAGCCGATAACGGTCCGATCTAGAGATTTAAGCCGAATGCCAGCCGAGTCTTTGAAGTAAAGATTCGTTTATATGATTACATTAATGATAGCATCGTAATCACTACTACTACTACTACTACTACTACTACTACTAAAGAGATTTCTATTATTACATTACTGCAATTCGAAGATTATAATGCAATTACTACTACTACTGCTACTGCTATTTATTATTATAATAATGATAAGATAATAATAATAGTAATAATAATAATAATATTAAGAAGAATAAAAAGACGAAACATTTGACTTAATAGTAGAAACTAGAAATGATCCTCACCTGGTGCTAGTAGTCCAATACCTTTACTATCTCTCCTATGATCTAGATATATATTTGACCTGATCAGCGATAAACTAGGACCCCATGGCAACATTTGGCAATGAAAATTGGATTACAAAATATTTACAGTTTATCTTTATTGGAACGTCATGTACTTGTTGTAGCTCGTCTAGTGACGCATTTGTGACTTTACTAATGCTAACCCCTACTCCTGTTATCTTCTGTATATGAGATTGCTTGCATGTACCGAAACTCGATACAACGACAAAATTCGTTATAATGACTATTTTACTGTCACGAAACATTCGCTTAAGAGGTTATCATTAGTCACAAATTATGCAAGAATATTGTATAGAATATATTAAAGAAACATATGTTTTGGATATTTGTTTGCCTCAGTCAGGCGATTCTAACAAATATCAAAAAAGTATGTTCTATGAGAAAATAAGAACAAAACAATACCTTTCTTACATATCAATCTGCTCATTAAGTATTCTGTACAACGGCAAATTCATTTTAACGACAACATCTTTGGAAACAAATGCTTTCGTCGTAATGAGGGTTCACTGTACCCTATTTTGGTCTGGAGTTTGAAAAAATAATTCTCTTCCAGAATCATGCTAGTCACAGTATTCTATACAGGGCATATCCTATCGTATATATCAAACGTCCAATAGATCTGTGTCATTCACGTGGCTAATTCAGCAGACGACAAATTGATGACATTTCCATATTTTACCAGAAAAACAGGCTTTGACATCCGCGCAGTCTGATCAGAGTCTTCACTGATCGCATGTGCCTTCAACAGTCTCCGGGCTATCCATAGAGGGATAAACGAGAATACTAGCCATACTAGGAGGATGTACAAGCTTATCTGAGTCTTTGCCGGTCACACAGGTCCTATTGTTTGTTTTGTCGTGCGCTGGCTGAACCAACATACATATGTTCACAAAGTCCAAATTTCTGATTTTATCCACATAGTTGACAAAAATAAAGAAAACAAAACAAACAAACAAGAGACTGAAGTATTATAAAAAAATACACAAGGTGGTAGTTTACACAGATACATGATACATACAAAATACAGCGAACTGTATGTGGATATCATATTCTGTGGGAGATCGATTTTCAGCATATGTATGTATGTATGTATGTATGTATGTATGTATAGTCGAACCTCAATAGCTCAAAGACCGATATGGCTCGTTTACCATGACTAATTCGAACTCGTTTAGGAGTCCCTAGGAAATTCTTCCGACAGCTTAAGGAAACAAATATTTAGGGAAATTTTCTTATTTTATCAAGACATTGTATGTTGTGTATACTCATTAGAACCGCATCATCTAGGCGATTCTAACGAGTACACTCAATATATAATTATTGTATAGAAAATGGATATGATATCACTAAATCATCGCTATTTGATTCATGACCTAGCGCCATGATTAACCCTCAGTGGCTCGACCTTCTCATATCTCGAACAAATGCTCATGTTCCCAAAGATCTTCGAGCCATAGAATGTATGTAAAACGGATTTGTAAAACGGGTAGTAAAAAGGATTTGTTCAAAAGTTCAAAATGTAGGACAAATATAGTAGGTAAATAAAGTAAAGTATATAAATAGAAACGAACAACAAACTAAAATGTTACTTGTATTAAAGATACCAATTACACTTGATTTTTTCTTATGCCAAATATATTATATAGTACATTTTTGCGAATGTTCTACAACCCAATTTCTAAAATTCAAATGATCAATACTTGATACTTACCTGACAGTAGTTCCTTCACATATTGAAAACAACAAATAGAATGGTAGGATATGTAACTTATAATGAAATGTTGTCTCTACGAAGTGACTGACATAGATCTTGATCGAGGACACGGCAGGTGTAAACATCACGAAGACATATCTATATAATATTGATCCCCTTAAACACCACTTTTATATAGTAAAACTGGGGTTTACAGGGGTATACATTATTTTTCTTATTTCTGCTCAAAACATAGATTGTGGGTACTCGTTAGAACCGCCTCACCAAACATAGATTGTGGGTACTCGTTAGAACTGCCTCACCATGGAGGTTCTAACGAGTACCCACAATCTATGTTTTGAGCAGAAATAAAAAAATATCGGAGTTTTTATATGAAAATTTTCAGTTTTTTGAGGTGAAATTTTCATTGTATTCGAATAGGCATGTTTTCGTAATGGTTGTTTTTACCCTACACGATTTTCTACCTTCATATTCAAAGCAACCGACCGAAATCCGTAGACCCTGCTACAATATCCATTACAAAAACACGCCTATTCAAATACACTGAAAATTTTACCTCCAAAAAATGGCAATTTTTCAGATAAAAAATTCTATTTTTCGTACTTCTGCTCAAAACATAGATTGTGGGTACTCATTAGAACCGCCTCGTCGAGGCGGTTCTAACGAGTACCCACAATATATGTTTTTGGGCAGAAATAAGAAAAATAATGTATACCCCTGTCAACCCCAGTTTTACTATATAAAAGTGGGGTTTAAGGGGGTCAAAATTATATAGGCGTGTTTTCGTGATGAATGAAATTACGCGGAAGAGTCTACCAGTTTCCGTATGGAACCGACCCGGTGCTCTCATATTAGCAGTCAGTGATGTACCGATAAAAGTGAATGTTTTACTTCTCAAAAGATAAGCAGGGGCATTTCCTACAAGATTACGTGTGCACAGCGAAGACTCAGATCTGTCCGCCTGAAGACGCTTAGAATCCTTGTTACCACCAGGGTGCCCTGCAAATACTACATTCACACTGCGCGGATGCAGTGGCTTATCTGAGTCTTCGCTGGGCACATATGATGCAATCACGAAGGTGATGCTGTGCCTCGGATCAAATGGTCACAGAATGTGTAGAGCGAACTCGGGCTAGTCAAATCTTGCAATAGTACACTATTTATCCTGAGCGTTCGGACAGATATGCGTGCACAAACACAGCAAATTTTAACTACTGGATCAGTTTGATCAGGTATACACTGTTTGCTACTAGCAGCTCTCTTCCTCTCTCTCTCTCTCTCTCTCTCTGTCTGTCTTATGGAGATATAGACGTACTATTGTGTTTTGTGTAGAGATAGTTTGTGTCTACCGCGTTTTGACTTTTAAACGAAAAGGCTGCCAGTGCACTGGCAACCCGTGGCCAGTGGCTTTACGTAATGTCCTCGGGGTAAAGGCAAAAGTATTTCTTATAGTACAGCATATACAAAAACTGAAAAAATATCAAACGCTTTTTCCTGTTTCATTTCACTTTCTTTTATATTCTTTATAACACCCTTTAAAGGCAAAACACACGTCAAAACGTAACACAGAACACACAAGCAAAAAAAAAAAAAAAAAAAAAAAAAAACAACAAGAGTTACAAACATAGAACTCAAAACAAATACTTACAGAAAACAAAATGTAACATATAGGCTTCCGTACTCAGATACATATTTCGTCGTTCGTCTGTCATTACTGACAATGACTAATCCTAATCAAATGTGTTAAGTGTTATTGTTTGTGTTTTCTAAGATGGCTGATGAGACCAATCTTAGCTCTAAACTGCGTGTTGCAGATAGAACTAGGGAGGTCTGAGGAAGAAAGCTCTGTTGGTGATTCCTTAGCTCTGCGCACGTTTCTGCTCGGCTTCGCTGATTCGTTTTGCCTCGTGCTCGCCAGCACCCCTTCTTATGAGGTCTCGCTACTTTGCTCGATCCTGTGTGATCTGTTCTCACGACTCTGTTGGTATGTAGAAACATTTAAGGGAGGCTTTGAGGGTGTTCTTGTATCGCTTCTTCTGACCACCATGGGAGCGTTTTCCCATTTGTAGTTCTCCATAGAGGATTTTACTTGGTAAACGTTCATCAGGCATACTGGTAACATGGCCATTCCATCGTAACTGTGCCAATTTCAGAAGAGTATGCACACTCTGCAATCCTGCCTTTTCAGGACTTCTGTGTCTGAAATCCTGTCTTGCCACTTGATCTTTACAAATTTTCTAATATAGCTTGTATGGAAGCGGTCCAGTCTTTTGGAATGGCTTAGGTAAACTGTGCAAATTTGACATGCGTACAATAGTGTTGGCAGCACCACAGATCTGTAGACTTTCAGCTTTGTGTCAAGTCTGATTCTACTTCGATCTCAAATACTTCCACGTAGTCGGCCAAATGCTGCACTAGCTTCTGCATTCATGACATTGACTTCATCATCAATGTGCACAACTCTAGACATTGTGCTTCCAAGGTAGGTGAGCTTGTCTACCACTTGCAATCACTGACCTTTCACTGCGATAGTAGGTTTTTTCTAAGGCTTTCCAGGTGCTGGCTTATATACCGCCTCAGTCTGTGATGCTTATTGTGAGATCATCACTGTCACAGGAATCAGATATTTGATTCACACCTTTTTGCATCTTCTGTTCTGTTGGAGCACCCTTTTCCATATCATCAGCAATGAGGAACTCATCAAGCATCTCTGTCTGCACCTTGGATTTAGCTTGAAACCTTTACAACCAAGGTTGTAAAGCTTCCCATCAAAGCGATACCTAATAGGTATACCATTGTTACAGTCCTGGAAAGCATCTGTGAGCATGGTAGAACTTATCATGCTGAACAGTGTTGAAGCTAGTACACAGCCATGCTTAACTCCATTCGTCACAGGAAACGAATCAGAAAACGCCATTGTTTTGGATCCTTGCAAGCATACCATCGTGGAACTGCTGCACTTTTGTTATGAATTTGGCAGGGCAGCCAAACTTTGCCATAATTTTCCAAAGCCCTTCACGACTGACTGTGTCAAAAGCTTTCGTAAGGTCGACAAAGGTCATATAGAGGTCCTCATTATGTTCCAGGCATTTTTCTTGAAGCTGTATTGCTGTGAAGATCATGTCTGTTGTCCCTCTGTCCTTCCTGAATCAACACTGGCTTTCTGGTAGAAGCCCTGACTGTTCAGGATGTTCATTCAGTCGGTTTAATAGGACTCTTGCAACGATCTTCCTAGCAATTGACATCAAAGAGATGCCCCGATGATTGTCACAGACTTGCTTGAGGATTCCCTTTCCGTTTGAATAGGTGGATAATTGTGGCATCATTGAATTCTTGAGGGATGTCATCTTTTCTCCACATAATATGAAATAACTCTGTCGATTTCTCTGCAACTGGAGGACCTACTGCATTGTAGATCTCTGCAGGTATTGCATCTACTCCTGGAGCCTTGCAAGATGACAGGAGTTTCATTGCTTTCACAGTCTCAGAGACGGTTGGGAACTCATGAAGCGGCGGATTACATTTCACCTGTGGTAGTCTGTTGATAGCTTCATCATTGCTAGATGATGGCCGATTAAGGACGCTATCGAAGTGTTCAGCCATCTTTTCAAGATAGTTTCTTTATCAGTCAGAAGACAAGTTCCATCTGGTCTAAGGAGTGGAATGGTTCCTCAGCTCTAGGGACCATATACTGTCTTAAGTGTATCAAAAACTTCTCCATATCCTTCCTGTCTGCAGAGGACTGGATTTCATCAGTCTTTTTGCTCAGCCAGGAGTCTTGCAAGTCTCAGAGCCTAGTCTGGATTGTCTTACATATGCTTGAATAGGTAGTCTTACTAGATATTACTAGCTGGTATCACTGAGGTATTCATTGTGTTTTTAATGTTTCTCTTCGAGGAGTCCCTGGATTTCTTTATTGTTCTCATCAAACGAGCCTTGGAATTTGCAAGGTACTGGTCCTTGGGAATCCATTGCTGAGGAGTGAATGGTGCCTCTGAAGACTGTACAGTTCTCATCTAAATCCTCTGAACTGTGTTCCAGTGCATCTAAGTGGCTGCAGATATCATTGATGAATGCTTACCTCTTGCTCTTGTTTCAGCTTGGAGACATCCACGCTCTTTGGCACTCTCTTGGCTTGTGATTGCCGTACAGGCTGAATGGGCAGGTTGAGGTTGCTGACAATAAGCCTGTGATCTGTCCAACAGTCTGCACCACACAGAGTCTTTGTCACCCTGACATCCTCTCTGTCCTTCTCTCGCATTATGACATAGTCAATGAGATGCCAGTGTTTGGAGCGAGGGTGCATCAGCCGATTGTTAAAAGTATCACCTTCGTCTTCGTTTTTCTTGTTCGAACGTTAAGTGAGATCTCCGTTGATCGTGGTTAACCAGCAAGGAGTTTGGAAGCAGGCAATTATTTAGGGCACCTTTACTAGCCCCTTCCCCATGGTACATCACAGGGTAGTCCAGTGGATGTTTATTCACAATATTTGGCTAAGTATTGTAACAAGTGAGTTTAATGCTTAGCATGCTGGGTAAAAAATCACAACAGACGACCTTTTATTTTTTTTTTAATTTTTCTGTAAAATAAGCTTTTACATTTCATGCAAATTAGTTCACATGGACAAAATTTGTATGAAATGTCAAAACCTATGTTCTGGGAAAAATAATTTTTTAAATGCCATATTTACAGTAAATATTCGGAGATTTATGTCTCAGCAAGCAGTGTAGGCTCATATCAGACGCCACAAATATCGGCGTCTCATTAACATGTAGCACTCTGGGTAAAATTAATACAGCAGATGACATTTTGAAATATCTTTCTGAATTTTCCCAGGAAACAGGATTTGGCATTTCATGCACATTGGAGACAATTAACATGAAATGTCAAATCCTGTTGTCTGCGAAAAATAAGAAAACTATCATCAATTTGTTGCCAGTAAATTAGCGAAGGGAGTGGTAAAGGCTAAGTCAAGTGTTTGCTAGACTAGCTACTAGTCGGATATCAATATAATTCTCATCTATGAGCTGGGATGATCTTAATTGTAAGTCCTCTAATGTTGTCTATGGTGTGGAGTGTTCGCTCTGTGGATTGATATACGTTGGTGAGACGAAATGACAACTACGCAATAGAATGTCTGGTCATAGATATGAAATAAATCATGGGAGTAATCAGTTGCTTTATCAACTTTTCAATCTACCAGATCATTCTATTTTGTCCTTCAAAGTAAGAATACTAGAAAAAATATACCACCCTACTAACAATCCCAGCCTGAGCACGCCACTTCGTAGACAGCGTGAGGAATTCTGGATCAGAGAATTAGGCACTGCAGCACCATATGGTTGCAATGACAAAATAGATTCTGTAGGGAATCTTACCAGCCCAAGATGCAGTTCGGTCAATGTTATGAGGCTCTTTGGCAGCTCTCAAAGACGTAAGAGAAGTCATGGACATCGGCACTACAATCGTCCTAATTTTCATACTGATGTCGCATTTGACACTCTCCTTCCATATGTACAGCAGCCATTAGGACTTCATCATATTCGTACCAAGCTGTATCAGCTGCCGGTAACTAAACTTCGCTCTTTGCAGAAGGAAGTGGTGGATACTAAAACATATGTTCAAAATTCTCCGGAATATAAGCTGGTTGCTATCATTTTGGATGTTGCTAAGTTTAGGTTGTACAAGCCTGTTCAAACAGTTTCTCCAGAAAAGACTCCCACTCGTGATTTTCTGAAACTTGACTTCAGAAACAAGGGTCTTGACGCCGTTAACATTAGCAATATCCTGAACCATAAGAAAGTGACTTCAACCATACCAGCTTACTTCAAAAACCAGAGCCCACCTATCATCTCCTACAGTTATTCGTCTCCCATTGCACCTAAAATTTTCAATTACAAAAACGTGCTACAAGAGCTAAATACTGAGAACATTACTCGAAACCCCTCAGAGTGTTCCTGTAAAGCATCGGAGTTCTGTTATATTCCAGCCGGTCACGTCATAACAGGTGACCTCAATATAGTCAGGATTAGCAAACTCAGGGACATTCTTTCCAAAGGCCCTAAATATAGGGAACCCAGGTCTTTTACTTGGAAACAGAATTCTAAATTAATATTGGATTCTGTTGAAGAGTATGCACGACGCTGGGCCAAGAAAGAGGACGTAGAAGTTGACACACTGTCTGAATGGGTTAAATCGGTAATGTCCTTGGTAAACAGACGTGTCTCAGTATTCAGCAGAACCATGTCTCGCCGACATGAATCGGTGTTTGACGATCAAGATGTTGCTGCTGAGTTAGCTGAAATCCATGAGAAGTTTGTCGTTGTTCCAGCCGACAAGGCATCTAACAACATTGTGTTTGTTTGCAAAACACACTATATAAACTGCTTAATGGAAGAGCTTGGTATGAGTGCCATGACCGGAAACCCTACATATAATCTTACTGCTATGTCCAAGGAAGAAATTCTACAAAACCACCATTCGGTGATGCTGACATTTGGAATTTCCCTCCCAGAGGAAGATATTGACCTTCCCAAACTGTACTGGATTCCTAAACTTCACAAGAATCCGTACATGCAGAGATATATTGCTGGTTCAGCTAAGTGCTCAACCAAGCCTCTTTCTCAGATTCTAACATGAATACTAACCGCAGTTAAAGAAGGCCTTCAGAAGTATTGTGACACTGTATATGCCAGAAGTGGTGTTAATCAGATGTGGATCCTGAAAAACTCCAAAGAGCTCTTAGAAAACCTAAAGGCACAATCTCTTCATTCCGTCAACAGTATAAAATCTTTCGATTTCTCTACTCTTTACACTACTATTCCTCATGATAAATTGAAATCTAAATTAAAGGCAATCATCAACCAGTGTTTCTTCCACAAGAATGGTAACCGTCGATTTCAGTATGTTGTCATTGGCTACAAAGACACATACTTCATTCGGGATCACTCTGATGCACCACAAAAATACTCAGATGCAGATGTCATTAAGATGCTGGAATATCTAATCGACAATATTTTTGTGGAGTTCGGCGGTCGGATATTTCAACAAACAATCGGCATACCGATGGGTACTAATTGTGCACCGTTACTTGCCGACTTGTTTTTATACTCGTATGAGGCGGAGTTTGTACAAAGTCTCCTCCAAGCAGGCAAGAAACACCTCGCACAACAATTCAATTTCACCTACAGATATATAGATGATGTATTGTCTCTGAAAAACACACAAAATTTGCAGAGTATTTAGAATTCATCTACCCACGTGAACTTGAAATAAAGGAAACAACGGAGACTTCAGCCTCCTCCTCATACTTGGATTGTTATCTCTACATCGACAATGGAAAGCTTACTACTAGGCTTTACGACAAACGGGATGACTTCAATTTTCCCATCGTTAACTTTCCTTTCCTGAGCAGTAATATCCCTTCTGCACCAGCATACGGCGTTTACGTTTCACAGTTAATCCGTTATGCCAGAACTTGTTCAAATTATCAGGACTTCATGGAGCGTGGGAAAGTGCTCACTCAAAAGTTGTTGAGCCAGGGGTATCAAAAAAACCAAACTGGTAGCAACACTTAAGAAGTTCTATGGGAGACATCATGATCTAGTCAATCCCTACAATGTGGCAGTTTCCAGAATTGTTTCTGATGTTTTTGCCAGTGACGCGCCATAAGTAGACTTCCCAAATCCCGGACATACGCTTCTACCGATATTTCCTTCGTTCAGGCCCATGGGCATGGTGGGCGATGCTTGCTTACCAAGTAATGCTTACTATCCGCGGACGCCTGATTACACCCTTTGTTCTGGGGTCCATGTCTGTTGGTCTGAACATTCTGATTTGTCATTCGTTTATGGATTTATGATTTTGGATTACGGCTTTGGTACCTTGACCGCAACTACTATAAATTATAATTATTACTTTACTTAATGAATAAAGGGCCAACTACTGCTTACTGCATGCCTCTTCTCTTTGATAGCAGCAACTCATCTTGGAGATATCATGATGTCAGAGACCCACTATTAGAGACTGGTTATATACAGTATCATGCATAAATTTGAATCAGCTTATAGTATTAAGGAGTGATAAAACATTACAGCAAGGTCTAGGGTCTAGCTTAAGTGTTTGCCATTCCGCGAGTTCCGTATTTACCCTGAGTATTCGGCCCCTTCAACCCCATACCATACTTATCCTAGAAGTTCAACAAATCCATTCCGTTACCTTTCTTGTGTCTAAAAATGCTGGACGGGTAGGTCTGCGTTGTTCGCTCAGGTCTATCTGTCGAATACAATGGGTAAATACGATATATTCTAGATGCACCACCGGACAAGTCAAAGGGTTTATTCAAAGTTTAGGATAAGCATCGTCCGAATATACACGGTGTCCGAATATTCAGGGTTTTAACGGTGCAAACATCAAATTATCGAACATTTATGCATTAGCGATCAGTGTAGACCCAGACGGCACCACGGACCGCAACGTCTATTTTCACTCCGTAAAATGAATGTCAAAAAGATTGCCTTTGGAAACAAAGAACACACTACGGATTAGAAAATGGGAGTCTCGGTTTTACTGAGATTCTTCATAAGCAGTGATGAAGTTTGCAACACTGCTTACGTCCTCTAGCGTATACATATGTTAAGTAGCGTAAGTATGTTTTAACAACGTCAGGAATTATCCTAGGAGGCACACAACGTGGAAACTAAGTCGATTCAACGTTAATTCAACGTCTCTTGATGTTGAGTCAACGTTGAATCGACATTGTTCAGCTGGCTGCGCTGAAACAACGTCGATTCAACGTAGATTCAACGTCTCTTGGCGTTGGATCGACGTTGTTTCAACGTTGTGTGTCGGCTAAGTATAGTGTACGAATACTGAGGATAATTATGGTGCGTTTTCTTTTAAATATTCGGACAATTATGCCAGAGCGATCCGTGCAGACCGTAACGTCTGATCGGGGTCTGCACTGTTTTTCATTCCGTCATACATTTAAGACACATAGCAGGGCCCAGTTGCTCAAAGCATCAGTAGCTTAGCGAGCTCGTTAATGACAAATACGTTAACTTTGTTGCGTAACTAACAACTTCGTTTAGTTTTAAACAACTTCATGTGATGGGCCTTTGGTGTCAAAAAGATTTATTCAAATGCTTTAGAATTAAAGTAGGGTGACGAAATACTCGTGAAATTACGGGATTCCAGTTCACTAACGGTTAGCACGCTAGGTAAGATTTTTAGCAGACGTCATTTTGATGTGTTTTTTTTTTCATAATTATCTCAGAAAATAGACTTTGACACTTGCATGGAATCTCAGCATCGATTTTCTGGGAAAAATAAGAAGCATATTATCAATTTGTCATCTGTTGGGCACCCAGAGAGTGAAAAAGGTTAACTGTCTCGAATTACGAATTATAAATAACGAACACATGCCTATATAATATTTACCCCCTTAAACCCCACTTTTATATAGTGAAATTGGGGTTTATAGGGGTATACATTATTTTTCTTATTTCTGCTCAAAAACATAGATTGTGGGTACCCGTTATAACCACCTCGCCGAGGTGGTTCTTACGAGTACCCACAATCTATGTTTTGAGCAGAAATATGAAAAAAATCAGAGTTTTTATCTGAAATTTCAGTGGAGGTTTTTTCTATATATTTGAATATATTTGAATTCGTACTGAAAAATAATCTGACTACATTGCATTAATAGAACTGATGATCGGTCTCTTCGTAGTTTACATACGTGGGAAAATGTATAGGAGAAGTAAAGGTCAGCCTGTTTTGGCTTCCCTCCTGAAGAGGGTCTACTCTAAAAGGAAGGAAATGTCTCCCATTGGGGGTCATTTATTTCCTCTTGGAATTGACGTCTTTACAGATGGGATTGATTTGCATGAAAGCGAAACGAAATCACCAAAATTGGTTTCCTTGTAAAAATGGAAGAAAAAATACCCAGTTGTATCAAGTCCCCTTAAAATAGGATGTATGCTAGCCTCAATACGAGATAAAATTTCTTTAGGAAATATATAAACAGTGGAAATACGGATCAGCCAGCGAATCATTCAATATGATAGCGATCTTTGCCTTACATTACAAAAATACACCTATTCAAATATATTAGAAATTTTACAACCAAAAAAGGAAAATTTTCAGATAAAAAAAATTCTGATATTTTTCATATTCATGCTCAAAACATAGATAGTGGGTACTCGTCAGAATCGCCTCGCCGAGGCGGTTCTGACGAGTACCCACAATCTATGTTTCCTAGCAAAATCAGAAAAATAATGTATACCCCTGTAAACCCCAGTTTTACTATATAAAAGTGGAGTTTCAGGGTTCAAAATTATATAGGCATGTTTTCGTGATGTACATTAGTATACGAGGGTCTGGATGAGGATTACCGATTACAGAAAACATGACAATTTTTATAATGATTAGAGTAAGCATGGCTAAAACATACTAACTGGAGAAAAATAAGGACTTCAAACTTAAGACCATAGAAAATATAAATAGAAAAGTAAAAATTAAAGTAGGTGTGAGGTAAAAAAAATATAGCGATAAATCGCCCTAAAATGTCCAGAAAGCAAGAAACGAAAAATGAATAGAAAAAAAAGAGAGAAAAAAAAAAAGACCAAACTTTTGTTTAAAAGTAAGAGAGTATTTAGAGAAATCAAGAAGATACCCCTTCTAGACGCTCCAAAGTAAGCGGACAGCGGATGCACAGTTTGATCAGAGCCTTCGCTGTCCTCATAGGTCTCAATTACTACACAGTTTCATAGACGCAGTTCAGACCGATGTACGCCGTCATTCAAATTTATGGCACTGTTCGACGGTAGTGATGTGACATGTGATATGTAAACGACAGACTTCTGGGCCGTTGAAGTGTCCGCCGAAAACTTAAAGTAAGCTATAGAAACTATTAACATTCTGACATTTAATGTTCATTCAAGAGTGTAAATCTCATTTCCATATTAAATTCTATCCATCTGACTTCCGAAGTCACACTTCAGGTAAGGGATACACTCAGTTGTTAGTTTGGGGTGGAGATGGGGTGAGGTAGTGAGGGGTGAGCGAGGGGAGTGTGTGGGGAAGGTAGGCAACTGTCAAAAGGTTATCTGGCCTCTTGTCTGAAAAGGGGTCTACTCTATAAGGAACGACTTGGTCCCTTGTCTACTCTATAAAGAAAGAATTTTAAGGGAGATGTACAGGGAAACGTCTATTATTAGACTTGACCCCTTTTCACTTATAGAATAGATCCCTTTTCTCGTTGGGAGCAAATTATCAGAGGCCTTGATGTACAGAAAAGTAAACAGGAAGTAATAAAAGTAGTTTCCCGTATGATAAATGGCGGCAAAATCTCCCGGTATATCTCTTCACCTTAAAATAATTTAAAAAAAAAAAATTCTTTGGAACGATCCCAGCGGGCACACAACGTTGAAACAAAGTCAGTTCAGTCAATTCAATGTTAAGTCAACACCTTGACGCTTTACATTGACGCAACGTTGTTTGAACATTGGGTGTTTGCTGGGATAGAACAAAGAAAAAAAAATGAAATAAATGCAGACTCGACAATTACTAATAAAATGCAACATCCTGATATAGCCCCACCTCACGCCCCAGAAGCACTCTACACGACAGGTACTTGCACATTCTGAAATTGGCTTGGAGTTATTACTTGCCGATAATTGTATCAACTAGATTAGGTTGCTTTTGAACATCCGAGCCAACACAATGATGACACGTGAAAATATTGTCCGGATCCCATACATTCTTTATTGCCAACAGTCTGTCATAATGGCCTCCCCAGTAGGCTGTCTTCCAGTCGGGGAGGTAGGGTGATGCCTCGTTCAGGTATGTACCTCTTCCAAATTTGATGAGTTGTTTCGTCAAATCTTCTGCAATATTGGTGTAATAAGTCTCCCTGCTGGTGTCCCGCCAGCCGATGTAGCATGTAAGAGACAGAGAACCAGTGCGAAAGAATGAGCTGATGGCTGTTTTGTCGGGTATCATATACTGCATATTGCCTTTAAAAGAAAAGTGGTAAATAATAATAAACATATTGCCTTTACAAAGTAAAATAACACAATAAAATAAAGTGGTAAATCTCTTGAAATGAAAAAATAATACAACCCATAACAGCACATAACAACACTATATATACAGCACTTAAGTGAAAGAGTAAAATATCACAATAGAACAAAGTGGTAACTAACAATAAACATATTGTCTTTAAAAGAAAAAAAAAGACAATAACATAATATGGTAAATTGGTAAATAAAATAAAAAAAAATACCTTTAGATGAAAAGTAAAATAAATCAATAAATCTAAGTGGTAAATAACAATAAACTGTTTGCCTTAAAATGGAAAGTAAAATAACATATATAATAACACAATATGGTAAATAAGAATAAACAAATTTCCGTTAAATGAAAAGTAAAATATCCCATTAAATTATCAAGTCCATCACTGTACCTTTTCGTGTCTAAAACTGCTAGATATCAAGTGGAAAACAAGTGTAGACCCAGATCAGACATTCTTGGCCTATACTGTTTTCTCAAGTCTGTTTGTCCCAATACACTGGGTAAACATCTACTTTTAAAGAAAAAAAATGCTCCCCGTCTTAGAGTAGACTCCTTTTTAGAAAGGGCATGATGTATAGGAAAACAAACAAGAAGTCACTCCAGTTGTTTAACTAAACTGTAGTGAAAACTCTGTCATATGTATCCAGTTCCTTTAAATGGGACATAACTCAGCCGAGCCTGTATATTCCGTATAATAAGTCGTCTTGTACAAATGCATTTCAATCGGCCTATCTGAAATAATTCAACTCTGGGGTTCTTTGTTGCTACAGCTCGCTGAGTCACAATTCTTGGCATCATAGGTACACGTTTTCCCTCTACAGCTCCACTTTTAACAGGAAACCTATATTCGGCGAATATATTTGCATTAGAGGTTTATACGAACGGTCCAATTACAGCTCCCTAAGCAGCTAAATTCAAAAGGACCCATAAAGGGTGTGGAATTCTCACTCTGCTACCCTTGCAATATGTGCAAGGACCTCTTACCGTCTATCAACTCTGGGCTCCGTGTTGCAACACGTCGCTGAGGAGCTATGCTAAGATCAGAGGTACACACGTTCCCTGTATAGCTCCATATTTAAAAGGAAAACTATATTCGGCGAATATAGCTGCACTGGAGCTGTATTCGAACGCATGTTCCTATTACAGGTCCAAGAGGAGCTAAATTCGAAAGCAGCCATAAAGTATGTGAAATTCTTATTCTGCTACCTCTGCAATGCGTGCAAGGACCACTCACCTCCTATCATTGTACCAGTGCAACCAAAGGCTCCATTCCTCTCATTAGCTGGGTAGGTCAGTGAGGCGTTGAACACAAAATTATAATACTCATCGCTGAAACTATCCGGTTGCATAAAGGTGTTAAATATAATAGTGTGATAGAATAATGGGTCGGTGGCATTGGTCATTTCCAGGTATGTACTGAAGTTGGCGAATCTACAGTAGTCCTGGTACTTGTTATAAAATGGGAGAATTGTATTGAATGTCATACTTCCGAATTCTCCAATATGATTCAAATACAGAAGAATCGAGCCTGTCGTACTTGGTAACTGAGGAACCTTGTAGCCAGAGAAGATCTGATAGCCACCCCATTCTGCTGGCAGAGATACCAAGAGTACGTTCATGTCACTCATAAAGTCATAGCCTACGTTTGTTGTACCATTTAATATTGGTCTGAAACATGTCATTGTTGTAAATTGCTTCGGGCGTTGATGAAGCTTAAATGTGAATTTTGTGACTATACCAAACGTTCCACCGCCTCCTCCTCTCAAAGCCCAAAATAGGTCAGCATTCGCAGTGGTTTGAACATGACCGTTTGCGTCTGTAATGGATGTCATGTGATCGTTACTTATTACAACACTTCCGTTTGCAGTCACCATTTCAACTTCCAGCAGATTGTCAACAGCAAGTCCGTACTTCCGGCCGATGAATGAATGGCCTCCTCCCAGAGTGTAACCGCCTAGTGCCACTGTGTGTGAAGCGCCTCCTACTATGATTCTGTTATATTTGTCAACCTAGAAATTAAGGTAAATGAAAATACCTACAAAATATGTTTATTTCATTTTATATCAAAATGAGTACTTTGATGCAAAATAACAAGTATTGTATTTGCTTTAGATGAATGCTACAGGTTTACTGGCTTTCAAAGTGGATGGGGATCATAATATTCGTCAGGCTGAGTTATAAATAATTGGTGTTTTATTTTTCTTCTTTTGAATTCTGTGAAACTTTAATATTTATGAGGTCTCTATGAAAAAATGAATATAAAGAAAATGTGCAAACAAAAAATGGGCTTTCGCGTGCACGTTTCTCAGAAGCACAACATGTTATATGGTATCTAAAAACTGTAAGTTGTAAACCTTAGTAGACCTTTGTATGGATAGGTGTCTAGAACTCCTAAGAAGAGAGTGATCGGTCAAAACGATAATCATCAATTAGATAAAAAAAAAAAAGAAAAAAAAAAAAAAAAAAAAACACATCAGAAGATATCATTTTTCATGTAAAAACCTTCTTTTAAAATATTACACTTAGAAAATATAGAATATATGTCGAAATGTAGTATGGTGCTTTAAGTAAGAATATAGTCCCTCAAAAGTAACTTTAATAATGAAAACAACCATTAGATTCGTCTAATACTGTTCAATTCAAAGTTTTGTTAAACAAGCACTTGGTATTTTCGAGTAGTTAAGGTAACACGGGAGATCGAGGCAAGCAAGGGTGTCCTGTTTTGAATTTTGAATTTGATCCACTTGTCAGTTCCTCTGTACAAATTGTTTGGTTTTAAATTGATTTATGCGCGCGTTTGGCAGCGCAATATTGTGTCTAGACTGTACTGCAATTTCCTTACTTTAGAGGGCGTAAGCAGTGTTGCAAACCTCATTACTGCTTATGAAGAGTCTCAATAAAACCGAAAAAATATCATTTTCTTATTCATAGTGTGTTTCTTGTTTCCAAAGGCAATCGTTTTGACGTTTATTTTACTACACTGCAGCTGGTACTAGTGCCGTATGGCGGCGGTAGAACACCTCCCCGTACATCATAGTGCAGATTATATTTCATTTTCTTTGGGATCATTGGGCCCATTGAGGTATATTTGAAAATATTTGAAAATAGAAATTCTGCTCAGGTAGATGAGACTCCCACTTTCTAATCCGTAGTGTATTCTTTGTTTCCAAAGGCAATCTTTATTTTTTTTTACGTTTTTTAAGTTTTTGCAGTCACGTTTTGTTTTTGTGATTTTTGCGCTGTGAGTCTAATTGCAAAATCAACATTAAAGCCAGGATCTGATTGGGGACCAGGACAATAAAGCAGGTGAGAGACCTTTTAATTCTTAGAATATGGCGAAATTAATAGAGATCTGTCACCAAGTTAATCTAGTCCCTTAATACGTAACTGAACAACGAAGGTCAAGACTTGTTTGCGCATTCGCGCAGTACTTGTATATTTCGTCACATTGTAGTAAAAATAAGTTTCGTTTAAATGTTGCTCAAGATCAAGGAAAATAATTTCCGCAAAAGAACCCGGAATAAAGGTATTACCTCCTCATAAACTTCAATCCAAGTATTTCCAGTTTCAGCAATTATCTCCCCATCTGCATTTCTGCTGGAAGAAATATTTACAGTACGTCTTTTCATGCGCTTAGTAATAATTTGTAGACTCATATCAGCCGTTGATCTCCCTATATAGTCATGCCCCGAGGACTTGATGCTGATCTTAAGATTGTGCTGTCTTGCAAACAGTATCGCTTTCTGGACGTCGCTAGTTGACTCTACAAACACCATAAGATAGGGATACTTTGTAACTCTCGTGTTGTACATCACAACATTTTCTCTGGAATTATACAGCAAATCAACCACAATATGCCAAACGTGTGTCCAAATGAAGAGTTAGAATGGTCTATTTCAGAACGTCAGGGTTTAAAAGGTTAATTCTTCCTGTTTTGCAGACCAAAACAGAAAGTTTGCTGACAGTGCAAATAGCTGCGACGACTCGTCTAGTCAGTATATACACCGTTTGCTATTTAGGTTCTATTTTTGAATAAAGCCCTTTTATTTTTTTAAAGAAATCAATGTGTTTAAATTCAAAGATATAAATCCATTTAAGAAACTCCGGGACGTAATGAGTGTAAGACATAACAACACAATTTCAAAGAAAAACGATCTACAAAAAAGTACAATGACAACAGACTCTTTGAGGAACATCATTGGAACGGTCAGCAAAAAAAAAAAAAAAAAAAAAAAAAAAATGCTTTCTTATCACCTTTATTTAGTTCAAACAGTTTGCCATTCACTGCAATATTCTGAACGTTCTTACAATTAAAAGTATTGTTTATAGTTGTACTAGCTGATTCAAAAACGGAAATGAAATAAGATAGTGCACCTCAGTTGTAAATATGTAAATATACTGAAACCAACCACATTTATTTTATTCCTGATGATACCAAAGTGTCTCTGTTTTTGCATTGTATGTCGGCTATTGAAAATCTGACGTTTTGTATGCATCCATTTCTAATGCCAACGCCAAGAAGTGTAGGTGAAGATTTGATACCAGAAAAACCGAATTTATCTCACCCAGGTATTGTTTAACAACTAAACAATCTAACGCGGTGATTCTTGTCTTGCGGGAGACTCTTTTCGTGTTTTGTCCTGTGTAATGTCTTATTATTCTATTATTAGTTTGGTGGGTCATATCTTAGCACTCTGATCACCTCGTGGGAAGAGAGAGAGAGAGAGAGAGAGAGAGAGAGAGAGAGAGAGAGAGAGAGAGAGAGAGACCTAGTTGCTTTGCTCGATACACTTTCAGATAGCAAAGGGGAACTGTTTACTTTGTTTGATACACTTTCAGATGGGGAAGGGGAGCTTGTTGCTTTGCTTTATACACTTCCAATTGGGACGGGAAGCTAGTTGCTTTGCTCGATACATTTTCAGAGGGGAAGGGGAGCTGGTTGCTTTGCTTTATACACTTCCAATTGGGACGGGGAGCTAGTTGCTTTGCTCGATACATTTTCAGATGGGGAATGGGAGCTGGTTGCTTTGCTTTATACACTTTCAGATGGGGAACTTTCAGATGGGGAAAGGGAGCTGGTTGCTTTGCTCGATACATTTTCAGATGGGGAAGGGGAGCTGGTTGCTTTGCTTGATACATTTTCAGATAGGGAAGGGGAGCTGGTTGCTTTGTTTAATATATTTTCAGATGGGGAACTTTCAGATGGGGAAAGGGAGCTGGTTGCTTTGCTCGATACATTTTCAGACGGGGAAGGGGAGCTGTTTGCTTTGCTCGATACATTTTCAGATGGGGAAGGGGAGCTGGTTGCTTTGCTTGATACACTTTCAGATGGGGAAGGGGAGCTGGATGCTTTGCTCGATACATTTTCAGATGGGATAGGGAGTGGTCGAAGTCAAGTCTGTTAAATTTCGGAAATTGGATATACTGTAGAAGGAAATCATTTACTCTCTTTAGGAATTTTGTCCCCTTTTCGCGTAGACCTAGTCGGTATTTTTTCCTTTTAGCGTATACCTCTTTTTCATAAGAGAAGTAATGCGCAGAAAAGCAAACATGAAGTCACAAAAGTTGTCTTCTTTATTAAATAGCGTCAAACATTTAACTAAATTACTTAGTTCTATAAAACATCAACGCATTAAACACTTGTATGCCGAACAGTACCATATCCCCAGTGAAACCTATCGTCTGCAGTTTGTTTCTTAATAAAAAAATGGCCAATAAAAACATTAAAAGTCAAGAAAACAGACGAAAATGCCACAACGGGGAGTGGTGGGTGGATAAGAAACATGATACCGAGTTATAAAACTTTAAACAGCTACCGAAGTCTAAATTGTCTCTGTCAACTCGCCACATAGGGTCATATTTAAAAGAAGTAGAAGCTTTCCATCATGTCATGGCGTCGCTGAGGATTGAATTTATCCGTCACCAGCGATATCTATCGTCTGCATTCCGATTTTTAATAAGGTATTGGGTGAGAGAAAAATGACATTCCAGCAAACAACAGAATGAATGCATCCCAAACATGTGCATCGAGAAACATTAATAGGAACCAACCTTCATCCTTCCTAAATTTATTGTTTGTTTATCATACACAAACAAGTGTCTCAAGTAAAAGTATCAGATTTATCGCTATTTTAAAAATATCACGAAGGTTAAAGCTTACATACGGCCCAGCAAGCGTTCTAGTATTCTACTTTAAAATGTCTATATATCCGACCGTTATCGGAAAGTCAATCAAAATTTTGAATTAATTTTCAGTTAACCGTTTCAGTCTTGCAGTTTTATGTTTGACACACAGAAGAATTGTCAGTAGAAATCGAAATGAGTTGTTCCTTAAATTATTTAGCAAGATAAGAAGCAGAAACCCAAAAATGTAACGGACGAGCAGACGGACGTACGGACATGGACGGACAAAATGAAAACAGTATACCTTTACAAAAATAATTTGCGAGGGAATGGATATAACTAAAGCAACAACACATACTTGTAAAGTGAACTCTCTGCAGTAATTATATCTCCATCCAGCGTTATGTTAAGATCCGAGATTTCTTGTAACGTAGGCCAGCAACTCTTTTCAGGTGTGCAATACTGGCAGTCTTCAGCTGCACCAGCAACCACCACCAGGCAAAGTGTGACAACAAAACCATTGAACCCCATCATGGCACAGTATTTCTGAAATTATTAATAGTGTTTTACCTTTAGTATTCAGACACCTTACAATGTACTCCATATCTAAAATTTGAACAAGTTCATTTCATCACCTGTGTAAAATACCCGGATGAGTGGCAAACAGTGTAGACCCTGATCGGACGCCGCGTTCTGCGGCGTCTGATCTGTGTCTACTGTGCTTGCTCAAGTCTGTCTGTCCTAATACTAAGAGTACTAGGAAACCTGAATGGCAATATCAAGGGAAATAAATCTTCTCAAATTACCACTTGGCGTTCATCGCTTACACATTTCAACAAGGGGCATAAGTAAACAGTGTAGATCCAGATCAGACGCCACAGAACACGAAGCAAATACGCTGCCGATCAATCCTAAACCCTTTTAAATGACCTGTACCTGAACTTAATCATCAATGGTCAGGATCTCCGGGGTTTACAAGTGGTTTTCGTTTCCTCTGACTTCCAGTTTGTAGCCGAAATCACACGTTTGTCTCATCACTGTGTCGCGAAGCTAAGGAGTTGTTCCGATAAGCCGAGAATTTTCCTCATTTCAGGTGGGATATTTGATCTGTGTAAAATTTCATTATATTGATATTTTTTGGTTGGTTATGCTTACAAGAGTCAAATTAAAATAATGTCTGATCATCTTTTTGCGTTTTTTATTTGCTAACATTATCATGACTTTAATCATGGGTAAATTCTATGTATTTCCAAAATTGCTGCGCACGAAATCTCCAGTACGTATTAACTTTGTAGCCCTACTGATAATAATACTGTTTTGTGTTTTATTTTCTCTTTGTGCATAGTCTAATCATTCAATTTGCATTGCGCATGCGCACATGAACGTCTATTGCTCATAGCGACGGCTATATGATTGACGGGGTTGTATTGGGAAAGATAACGTTAAAATGGAACTTAAGGTAAGTCTCTTTAGTGGCTTAGTAGATACTGTTCCACCTCGTGACTGACAAATTCCTTTACATATGTAATGTAGATATGATGGAACAGTAAAACAAACAAAAGGATTTTGTCGGTCAAGGGTAGGAATGCACTTTAATTTGAAAAGGCTGTTATCCCCTTTTTTAACATATTCTTGTAGAAAAAAGCTATGATGTTTGTCATCTGATCTACCGACGCATGCGCAGTACTTAGCGAATTGGTCATAGTATCATCTGATAGGTTCTAAAAGCGTACCAAACAGAAAAAAAAAAAAAAAAAAAAAAAAAATCAAAACGAAAAAGGTTCAATCATTTGGTGGAAATTGAGTCCATAGTATACCTATCTTGGTGTGAAAAAAGTTAAACAATTGCTCAACATCTGCAATAACACATCCAAAAATTTATTTGTAATAAAAAGGACATATAATTCTGTATCTGGTTCTGGATATAACTATTTTGAAAAATGTACTCTCCACTCCGCCCCCCCCCCCTACCCCCCCCCCCCGCCCCCCACTAAATTTTTCAAATTGCGAATCGGGTCCTTATCAGAACAAACTCTTTATAAATATGTATGTGGGTCGCGGCATGCGAAAACGTGGTTTCGAGTATATGCGGACAGCGAAGGCCCAAACCAGCCTGCTCACCCACGCAGTCTGATCAAGGCCTTCACTATCCGCTGACAGAATCATTAGATACTACAAAATGTATAAATGGAGAGCAAAGGCCCGGATGATACTTTGCAGCAAAGGTCCAGATGATACTTTGCAGCAAAAGCCCGGATGATACTTTGCACATGTAGGATGATCTGAATCTGCGCATTTTGCACATATCCGAAGACATTTTTTCGCTTTTTCTGTGTTGTGTCATTTTTGAGTTAGGAAATCCCTGTGCAGACCGAACAACTATAGCATTGGATTGGCATCTATAAAACAGAATTAATCCCCATTCTCTTACTCCAAGTCGATATACTGCCGTCCCTTGGAAGGCGGAAAATCTGATACGGGCCCTTCTGTAACCAGTAGCATTGCGATCAGCCTCCTAAGCTGATATGTGTCATGTTTTCATATATCATTGCATAAAAAGCAGTGTCGCACGTTATTAACAGCCGTGCATTAACCGGCGAAAAGCCGTGTATTAACAAAGCGATTCACGCGCTGTTAATGCACGGCTACGCAACTTTCAATATGTTCGTAACGGGGCCACAGATTTGCTGCCGTTATGTGATGTGTACTTCCCGGCCCTAGAACGAGCATAGTCCGTGGAAATAGCGTTCGCGCGACATCGGTGAAAAGGCGAAACAAAATAGTGCAAGAAATAACGCGAAATGTTGCAAATGTTTTCAGTTTTTATGCAATAATAGCGATCGAACATGTTTTTTCAATGCATTAACATTCGCCAGGTCCCTTGGGAGGTGTTGAAAGCCGCGGCCTTCGGCCTCGTTTTTCAACACCTCCCACGGGACCTGGCGATTGTTAATGCATGAAAAACCATGTTTGATCCCTATAGTGCATAATGGTCATCGCCTTCAATCGCTGCACACTTTGCTTTATGTTTTTCTTTGCCAGTGTTTTCAATAGGTTTGTATTTTTTGTGTTTATTTTTGTGCTTTCAATAGGTTTGTATTTTTGTGTCGGAGTTACTTCGTAACATACGGCCGAAGGTTGGCGTATGTAAAACCCCAACACTTCTTTTGCTGACCACTGCAATTCGCAAAATGGCATTTCTGTTATGGTTTCGTTTCATTTGTTCTGTCTGCTATGATCAGATGTTGTTTTGTGTTGCCATTTTCACGCTTTGCACTCTCGGTACAATTTCCAGCAGACTACATATTGAAATATTTTTCTTATTTTTTTCCACAACAGGTTTTGACATTTCGTGCAAATTGACTCCATTTATATATTCTGAAATGTAAGCTTTGTGTTTACGCTCGTACTCAAACTTTTCTAAACGTCTCCATTTAATCGGTATGTTACATATTTAGCCCTATCAAAATACATGTTGAAAAGTATAAGTGAAGTTTATTTGAGTCGCGCTTTAGTGCACTTGCTTGCCATTAAAGATTCTATTTGTTCATAAATGAATCAAAATATTCATTGTTTAGAATTTTACAGTTTAAAAGTAAGTCTTACCGCCAGTGTTTTCAACAAATTATGTTTTCTGTCAGTCGTCAAGTTGGTACCTCTGTCCGTATATTATACAGACCATCTCAGCAAGTACACTTTTATGATATGTATTTCTCTACTATCCACTATCTATTTCTTTACGTTGTTTACCTAGTGTTTTATGTTTAACGGGTATGTCTTAGGATCCATGAAACCTTGCCTATACAGGAATTACATCCCTGAAAGTAAATAAAACTTATTACTTGTTCTGTTTTCATTTACTTTTCCTTTTATCTGAGATGTTCTTTTTATATCGTATCTACAAAGTTGATAACAACAAATCATGTATGCAGATACACACACCCATTTAACATTGCACTTCATCCGATCATCATATACCAATATATTCTTAAATATTCGAACAGAGAAGACTAAGCAATCAGTGTAGACTCTGATCAAACTGCTCCTTATGAGTCTACACTGTTTGCCATTCAGTCCATACTTTTAAAACGCATTCAAATAATTCATTGGCTTGTTCATAATTTTAGGTAGCGATTATAAGCAAGTCTTTGCTCCAAGATAACAAACTAAAATTCGTTTTAACGCCTAGTGGGCAGGGTAAAATTTTCAGCAGACAGCATATTGAAACATTTTTCTTATTATTTCCCAGAAAACAGGTTTTGACATTTCATGCAAATTGTCTCGCATGAAAATAAGAAAAAAATAAAACGTGAAACGATAATACCCCGCAATTATCATGTCGCGGGCAGATAACTCTGTCAAAAATTCACGAAATTTGCCAATGAGCAACCCCAAAGCAGATCTCCACAATATAAATGCACATATCAAATGTTGTGAAAATCCATTTAGATTTACTCAAGTTATTATCCTTAAAGTAAATACGGATGTATTGCGAGCAGATAGACGGAATTTGCAAATTAGCAAGTCTAAAGCAGACCTCCGCAATATCAATGCACATACGACGTTTGGTGAAAATCCATTGAGATTTACTAAAGTTTTCGTCCAGAAATGAAAATACGGACGTGTCGCGGGCAGATAACTCTGCCATCAGCAATCAGCAATCTCAAATCAGGTCTCCACAATATCAATGCACACACGAAGTTTTGTGAAAATCCACTGATATTTACTGAAGTTATCGTCCGGAAATTAAAATACTTACGTATCGCTGGCAGATAACTCTGGCAAATAATGACGAAATTTGCCCATTAACAATCCCAAACCAGATCTCCAGAATATCACCGCACACACCGAATCTGGTGAAAATCCATTGACATTTGCAGAAGTTATCGTCCTTAAACGAAACTACGTACGGACGACGTAAGACAGACGTACGGACGCACGGACAGCCAACGTGACACCATAATACCCCGTCACTATTGTGTGGCGGGTTATAAAAATCAGTTTGTCGTCTGCTGAACTGGCTCAGAGAATGATAAAGGTTTAAGGACAATGACCGTAACAGAATAATTTGTCAAACCGCAGCTGAACTCACAGTATTTCCACATTATCTTGGACATATTCTAGTTTTAATTCTTATTTATGAATAGTCTATCAAGTTTAAACATCTGCCATTACGTCAACATTCTGAGAATAAATTGAGTGTTGTAGCAATTACTGTTTGAGTCAAGGCTAGTGGATAAAACAGTTTGAACTGATTCTCCAACAAAAACAAAAGATGCTTAGCGCTTAGCATGCTTGATAAAAATTCAGCAGAGGACGATTTTAAATATTTATCTTATTTTTTTTTGTCAGAAAATAAACTCCCACGGGGAACAAATTCTTTCCTTTTGGAGAAGATCCCTTTTCAGAAAGGGACAAAAGAATTTTGACAGACTGACCTCCCCTGAAAGCGTATCAGTTCTCTATAATATAAATGCCACTTACTCAAGTGGCAGATAAGAAGAGGCCTGTCTTATATGCCACTTGCACTTACTTAAATGAGTAAACAGCAATTATTAAGTATATGCATTCGCGATCGTCCAGTCTGATTGAATCATTTACGCCGAATAGACTCTACTACCTACTACGTCAACGCTTTGGACAGGTCCATTTCTAATAAAAAGAGATGTCTAGTTAGTTTTTATTTTTTATCATGTTTTTTAGAACTTCCTGTATTTAATGCAGACAATGTAGATCCAGATCAGACGCCGCATTCTGCGGCGTCTGATCTGAGTCTACACTGTTTGCATAGACACTAGGTATAAATGGGTTAAAGCCTTCTATGTTCATCATTTGCGCTACAGTGTCAACTGATTCTATCATTGGGCAAAGACAGCCTTGACCGGACTGTACTAATATACAGGCTGATCTGGCCATTCATTCCCCAACTATGCGATATGGCACTTTTCTCACGTCGTGTTTATCTCTGAGAGTAGAAATCTACAAGGGAAACGCAAACGACATATCTACAGAGATCTGACATATGTTTGACGTATTTATGGCCCCGACAGGAATAAACTAACGGATTCACGCAATGTGTCCATTTTTTGAAACGCAAATAACCAATTTGGTTAATTTGGGAGTGAACCTAAATAAGATTTGGGAGTTTTGTCTTAATTTTATATAATTGTTTTAGTATTACAAATCGAACACAAAATAATGTATACGAAAGTGCGTTTTGTGAATATAAAACGACGCTTAAGCATGAATAATCTCTTAGCTAGGCTATATTATCCGTATTTCCAGCAGTATTTTGCAATCATATTTTGTGTTTATGGGTACTTTGGGTATCGTTTTCCCGCTGGGTTTCCGGACATCCGTTCGTCTGTCGGTTGTACGTTTGTCCGTATTTCGTTTCCGCACAAGAACTTCATTTGAGCCTCATGGATTCTACCAGTGACCTATAAATCTTATACGTCACTGATTCCACTGAACCTTAATGAGTGTATCGATCACTATTAGGGTCTATGGGGATCGCTCATAAGCTAATTTACAGAATTATGGCACATGATAAATGGTAAAAACGGTTTTCAGGCCATAAATTGTATGTCTATATCTAATTCAAATGAAATTTATACGTACGATGGTTGAATGATGAGGACACACAGGTTTAGTCATCTTGACTCTTTATAGCACAAATAGCTACGCTATTTTTCATTTTCATTGTTTTGTTCTGATTGACGGCATGGTATGTACATTTGTAAAATGAGATTGTCCAAGGTATTGCAGATAATGACATGATGCTGACTGATAATTGGCTACTGCAATCTGTTTGATTACATAACATTTTGTTATATGACTGCCAGCAAATGCTTTCTCTGATTGGCTGAAACTAGCTGTAACAGGATTTAACACATTTTGATGTTTGCTAAAATTAGCTGCTGTTTGTTAAAATAGCCTGGCTAAGGTCAAGGTCCGGTCAGAATCACTTTTGTCACTGCTGCCAGACAGCTAAAATAGTCATATAACAAAACATTTCATGCAATGCATCAATGGTATAATGTAACGATATGTATCCTACCGTTGGTGTAACAAGCTCTCTCACTGGCAGTGACTGCTTTGGAGACTGGTGATTTGATTGGCTGTTAGTACTTAAAAATAAAGGTAAATTTTTAACGTTCATTGAAGTATGAACAACATCGGGTCTCGAACAATGTAAGAGAACCCCGAAGGGTTCATATAAACCTTGCTCGCGACCCATTGCTGTTCAAACTTCAATGAAAGTTCAATAAATTGCGTTTCATATTTATATTCATATTAATATCCATCCATTACTTGATGGAAAAAAAAATCTGGTTAGAGGGCTGAAATTGAAACAAGAAAACAATTTCACGCAGTTTTCCTATTAACAGAGGATCGGCGTTGTTGGCGTCATAACATCGCCATCGGTGATTCATTTTGGAGAGAACCATGATTTACGAGGGATGTTCGAAATGAATTGCTTATTGTCCTCTAGCTCGATATCCACGTGGGGCACGATAAAAACCAATACATACCTGTATAGGGTTATTCAATATCTACACAATGGTGTATAAATGTACATGTTAGACTAAGTGTAAGACATAAAATTTGCCATTTGAATACACGCAGTCATTGACCACTGCAGTAAAAATGGTTGGTAGAAGCGTCGACAAAAAAGATGAAATACGGGCTTACATCAAAGCTCGCTCAAAACTTGGTTGTTCTTTGAAGAAGCTGATGACTGAAATTTCTACTGCTTTTGGACGTTCTTGTGTGTCTTATGACAAAGTTCGGCGGTGGAAAAAGAAATTTGAGTCTGGTGTAGAGTCCATCAAAAATGCACCGAAATCAGGTAGGCCAAAATCTGCATCTCGTAAAGAAATCGTTTCCAAAATAAAGGAAATCATTGAAGGAGATGCCAGATTTACAGTTCGTGATATTGCACGAAAGGTAGGCATATCACTTTCAACGGTTCACCTTATTTTGAAGAAGCATTTGAAAGTCAGAAAGATTTCTGCTAGATGGGTGCCACATCTGTTGACCGACGAGCAAAAGAGGCAACGGGTTAAAGTGGCCAAAAAGCTGCTTCAAATGTTTCCAAAATATGACAAAAAGCAGTTTGCCAATGTCGTCACAGGTGATGAAACCTGGGTCCATTATTTTGAGCCCGTCAGAAAGGTTAGCAATAAGATCTGGGCCACTAAACACAGCAAACGCCCAATAATTGCCAAACGTTCTTTGAGTACACAGAAAGTTTTGCATGCAATCTTCGTCTCTGGTGAAGGAGTCGCAATAAAAGTGCCAGTGAAAAAGTGCAAAAGCATCACCGGAAAGTACTACAAAGACGTAGTACTGAAGAAACTGAAAAAGTATTATCAGAAACGACGCCCTGCCACTGGTTTTAAACATGTCCGTCTTCTACAAGACAATGCCCCAGCTCATACCTCCGCAATAGTTACGGCGTTTTTGAAGAAAGAAAAAGTAACTGTTTTGCCTCACCCCCCGTATTCCCCAGACCTTGCCCCATGTGATTTCTTTTTGTTTCCGAAATTGAAAGCATTCCTTGCTGGGCGGAATTACCAGTCCCGACAGGCACTTGGATCTGCCATTCATCAGTACCTTATTACTGTGCCCAAATCAGCGTACCGTGACGCCTTCAAGAAGTGGATACATCGGCTGAAACTTTGCATTTCTAGCCACGGGGAGTACTTCGAGGGCATGAAATAAGTACTTTTGGGCTAACTTGAAATTTGAAGTCTCCAGATAGAAATAAGCAATTCATTTCGAACATCCCTCGTATTTTGACGACACTTAACAATTATGTGATGTCGCGTGAGTCAATGTACTCGTTCAAGTATGAACAACATTACGTCCGAATAGTTAACTATAAGTATTTTTCTGTAAATTCACTGAGAATGTAAATATTAATAAATCGCTCATGTAATAGCATTACGAAAACATGTGTATTCAAATATACTGAAAATAATTTTACCATCAAAAGATGAAACTTTTCAGATAAAAAAATCTGATACTTTCATATTTCTGCTCAAAATATAGATTGTGGGTACTCGTTAGAACGCCTCGAGGCGGTTCTAACGAGTACCCACAATCTATGGTTTTTAGCAGAAATAAGAAAAAATAATATATACCCTTGTAAACCCCAGTTTTACTATATAAAAGTGGGGTTTAAGGGGTCAAATTTTTATAGGTATGTTTTCGTGATGGGGCAAATTACTGAATATATGAAGTTTTTGAGACCTTGGTGAGGTACGAAAAGCTTCAGTTCGAAAATGGATTTATGTGTCGATTCCTAAGAAATTGACTTCCTTGCAACTTCAGTTTCTTTCATCCATACGAAATGAAACTCATACATTGGCTCTTAGTCGCCGTTGTTATCCCGTGGCCATTGTTAACTGACATTTCTAATTTTAAAACATACCAGCAGCAGTATATCACGCAGTGCTTTACGTGGCTTGCAATCCACAGAGACAATTTACTTGACAGTTTACGATAAGCAATATTTTCTGGGAAATATGCACTCGGACAAAAGTTAAGCATCAGTTCAAAAGTTACAATGTATCAAGTGGTCATCAAATCTATAAACAAAGCTAAAAAATTGTGCATAATATAGTCATTTATGGACAGCTCTCAAAACCTGGAACCTTTATATATTCTTCAAACAAGTAAAAGTAATTTGATTAAACTCCTAAATTAATGCTTTCGGAATCAAAACAGAAACGTATCATTTTTAGCATTTCGAAAGACTCACAAAGTTTCCAAGAAATTTGGCACATTAAAAAGGTTAACTTGTGTTTGCAAATAGATTTTCCATGTTCATAAAAAATAACCATTTTACTAAAGGATTTCAGTAACTGGCGTAACCTCCACTGTTACGGTTCACTTCCTGCACCCGTCGTCGCTGCTCTGAACAAGACGACGAGGTTTATCTTGTGGAAACAATTGCCACTGATTCATCAAAGACTGGCCCATTTCTTGAAGATTCTGACACGATGAGTCCAGTTCATCTACAATTTTCCCGATCAGAACCCCACACATGCTCTATGGGGTTCTGATCGGGTGAGAGAGCTGGCAAAAGAAGCTTGTTGATGGTCTTATCTTGAAGATATGGCTACACAATTTTAGCACGGCGGAGTCTATCGCTATCATCGATGAATATCGGACGACTTGCAAGATTGTGGTTATCAAAATGAGGAAAAATGTTGTTCTGGAGGATGTCATCACGGTACTTCACGCCAGTTAACGATCCATCAAGAACATACATAGCAATTTTGTAGTCGTTTGAAAAACACGCCCAAACAGTTACAGAACCGCCACAAAACGCAGTCGTTTCAACGACATGGCGTTGCTCATATGCAATTCCCCGAACACGCCACGAAGTCTGCCGTCAATATGACGTAACATAAACATGCTTTCATCAGACTAGTGAATTCTCCTCCAACTTCAGATATTCCAGTTCAACCGCTTACGTGACCAGTCCGAACCTGCCTGCTTATGCCGTGGTGTCACCTTTGGATTGCCCTAAGTCTAGCGGCATTGAGTTTTCGCGTTACTGTTCTGACAGACACGAGGTAAGGAATGTTCCACTCCTCCCTAAAACGTCTTCCAATTTTAAAGGCATCATTAGTGCTCGGCGGGCTAAACCTCTGTCTTGACATACTGATGTCTTTCGTGGTCTGCCAGAACGCTGACGTTCACTCATGTTACCATGATATTTCTGCAGTAACCGTACCATTACGGACTGGTTGACTCCAAACTCGATGGCAATATACCGACTGCACTTGACATGCCCACAACTTGTCATTTTTCACCTAAAGATGATTTTCTTCTTGCCATCTCAACAATCAATTCTCAAAACAACAAAAAATTGCCTTGTATAGCACGTGAATAAAGAATCAGAGATGTACATGCAAACATGGGTTTTCAAACAGGCTATGGTGACCACGAAAACTTTGCTCGATTACATTCTGACTGACCATATACCTGTATATTTCCATGGAAGCGCATAGCAGACATGTATTACTTAATACAGGTGTGTTCATACAAATAAAAATCGGGGTACGTTTATCATAAAAACCCCCCAAAATTTTATATATATATATATATATATATATATATATATATATATATATATATATATATATATATATATATATATATATATATATATATATAAGAAAGTAAATTTTATTTTTGTGACATTGTGTTATGTATACATATATACATATATAAATGCGTATTTTCAAGACATATAACAACACCCGGCACGTTGGGCCTATAAGTCACTACTTTTGACTACTTAACACACACACACACACACACACACACACACACACACACACACACACACACACACACATATATATATATATATATATATATATATATATATATGTGTGTGTGTGTATGTGTGTGTATCTGTGTGTGTGTGTCCTCTGCTGCAAGTTAAAAAATAACTGTGTTACAGTAACATAGGCATTTTTAAAGCTATATTTCATGTACCGGGTACTCCCCTGTTATACTCTTTGAAAATAACAAAGCAGGAGGCCAAGATACCACCGTATGAACCATAATAACTATAAATATTCGGGCAGACGGATATTAACAAACAGTGTAGACACCACATCAAACGCCGCATAACCACTTAATACATTTAAGATACGCCACTCAGAAAGTTCAGTTGGCTTATTTTCCCTTCCGCTGATTCAAGAAAGGCAGTTGTCAGTTTCTGGCGAAAGACTGTGCTAAGAGGACTTATCCTGCCCAGGAAAAGTGGTGATAGGTAAACTGACCGGCTCGACATGACCTTAATAGCGTTGACTGGGCCATTAAATTCAAAATCAACGAACCAATGGGAGTATTAAAATTTTCGGATAAGTATCGTTTGTAATTATAGATACTTTTCTCGGTCAGCTTCTTTCTCCATGTATATAAGTTGGTGACTAATTGTCACAATGTCTTTTGGGGATGTTAAGATAATAATCCACGAGATTACATTATATATAACTGAGGATTTGTGGACTTTATCGACGTATAAACGCTGGCAAATAACTCAAAATTTCAACAAATCCCGATGGGATTTATGTGAAGTTTATGAGTGATTCGCTGGCGTTTGCACATCGATAAAGATTAAATTTATTCTATTAATTTCAGTTCAGTCGTTTTTTGAAAACGTGAGTAAAATAGAATATTTTAGAAGTCTACTCAAAGAGAATAGTTCCTAGATCCATGTTAGTGGATTTATCGATTTGCCCTCGACTAATTAGAATGCATTAAATTAGTTGGGATGGAATACAAAAACTGTTAAGGTAAAATACGCTAATTTGTATTGTGGTAATACTGGTTACTACTGTGTTACTTGACAAAAATCATAATTACGTGCATGAACACCTCAGTGCCCTGAATCGATATGCAAAAGTTTATGAGGCTTCCGTTTACTCTTTTTGTCCCAGTTTTCGCAATATCTTGCAGATTTTTTCGGGACACACACACACACATTGAAAACGGCTCGGCGTCAGCATTCTTTGCTATTTATCTAGCGATATTTAAGTATCAATAGGTAGTTGATGGACTTTTTCTAGGACAAATATGGTAAAGAGTTAAACGTGTTTGACTATTTATGGTAATCGAGTGTACTCGAACTTGATCTGCCGTCCATACATGCAAATGATTCACCTTTACAGGAATGTCAACAGAAATTTCAAATGGCAACTTAAGGTTAAATGTTATAGTACGACTAACTGGCACAACATGACCCCCACACAGATACAGTCGACTCTCGTTATCTGGAAGTCTAAGGGACTCTCTGAAACACTTCGAGATATCCATACCTCGACATATCAGATCTGCGGAATTGAGGAAAACAATCAATCGAACAACCACATTTAACAAATGAATATGTAATTTGGCTCCTGAAGTTAAAGATATAATGAAAATATTGTGGAAAAGAGGAGAAATTGCTCCTTAGGAGCAATTTCTCCTCTTTTCCACAATATTTTGTTACTTGTTGTTGAATTTCAGTGTTAAAACAGGGACCAGATTTTCACTTCCAGATAAGCGGTTATTCGAGATAAGCGAGGTCGAGATAACGAGAGCACTGTATCTGTTTATTGCAATCTTTCCTTTGTGCACTTTCTAATCACGGACAAAACGTTCACATACGTATATGGTGGAGAACTTTGGTAAATAGTCCAAGACAACAGGGTCATATGTACTGTAGTGGTAATATAGTCATCGAAAAAAAAAAAAAAAAAAAAGACCTAAAGTACTCTCTTGATGATTTATTTTCCAATTTAAGCGATATCATTGTGGTGCTTCAAATCAAATTTGAAGGTTTATTCGGAAGAGAACATTTCTTACGTGCTTAATTTCACGTTTCAACAAATTACCCTTACAAATGATTCGCAAGAAAACTGGCATTTAAGCGATATACGACCAGCGAAGACCCAGAACATTCTGCGCATCTTTCTGTAAAGGCATAACCCTTTTCACCCTATGTATTTGGACACGTTAACTCCTTACCATATTTGTCCTAAAATTGGAGGGTCAATTTTACTACTTGCTGATGTGTCTAACAACTGCTGAATGGGTAGCAAACAGAGTAGACCCTGATCAGACGCCGCAGAACGCGGCGTCTGATCATGATCTACACTGTTTGCTCAGGCCTGTCTGTTCCAAAACTTAGGGTTATTTAATTCTTATCTCGCAAAAATATTGTCTACAGGAGCCAACTTCTATAAGCGGGCAACGAAAGCCCTGATCCGACTGAGCGACTACATGAGGTAAATACAATTTATCTATTAACTGTGTTATAGTTGCAGTCAGTGCTGGTTTCAGTCTCACTACATTTCATCGTTGGAAACAAGAAGTTATATTAGCCATATTCGACTGGTAAATTTGGTGAAATGTCCGTGAAATGTTGTGTAGGAGTGTGATACCTTTTTTGTAACAGCCGGTCACATGGTCCAATCAAATTTGAGTTATTTTTCAAGTTCATAAGAGAAACACGATTGACTTCGATGAAACGCCAAACCTTCCGTGCGTTACGATTGCTTTAAAGCTTAAAAAAAAAAAAAAAAAGATTTGATTGGACCATGCGACCGGCTGTTACAAGCAATTATCACACTCTTACATAACTTTTCACGGAAACTTACCAGTCAAAAATGGCTAAATAGCAACTTAAGGGGAATGGATGCATTTTCTGAGGAGATAACTGTCAAAATATGTTTTGTCTCCTCTGAAAAGGGCTCTACACTAAAAGAAAAAAAATACTATCTTTGGGAACACATTCGTCCTTTTTAGAGTAGACTCCTTTTCAGAAGGGATTCGATGTGCAGGAAAGCAGACCGGAAGGTCACAAATGTTACATCCCTTTTGACAATGGCAGACAAAGAATTACAGTCGACGTAAAGTTAGACCTGCACAGCAACCATTTCCGTAACGCACCGGTTTGTGGTTGTCCTAAAATCCTTGAAACAACTGACCATTACTCCTTTGTATGCCATCGTATTGATGTATAGAAACTCGATATATACTCGAATATTACAGTATTAGACGGTTTCTTCAAGTGAATAGTGAATAATAACATCATTCTCAGTTGGCAAGGGAATATTTCAAAATATAGTAATCGCGAGTTGTTTCGATTTCCTGATAAATATATCAAACAAACGCACACGCACACACACACACGCACGCACGCACACACAGGTTTTGCGACTTAGTTTTCCTACTTACCATTCCAATGTTGAAGTGCTTCTATGTCAATGCATCGCTGGATTTCTATAAGGCTTTTGTATTTATTCCTCATCATTATGAAAACACGCCAATTCTAGTATATTGAATATTCCACCACCTAAAACTGAAAGTTTTCAGATAAAAATTTTGATATTTTTTCATATTTCTGCTCAAAACATAGATTGTGGGTACTCGTTAGAACCGTCTCGCCGAGGCGGTTCTAACGAGTACCCAAAATCTATGTTTTTGAGCACACACAAGAAAAATAATGTATACCCTTGTAAACCCCAGTTTTACTATATAAAAGTGGGGTATAAGGGGGTCAAATATATAGGTGTGTTTTTGTGATGTGTCTTTTTTGTTTGGTGTCTTGGGAAGGCTGTGCTTCGTGATAATGGCATTTTCTGAGTATCTCCTCTTATAGTTAGTGCCCCCCCCCCCCCCGCCCTTATCCCCTTATTGCAGATATGTTGCTGCTTTGCAACGAAAGAGCCTTTATGTTGTCCCGTTCTCATAAGAATCTGGCCAATATTATTGAAGCATTCAATTTAAAGCCTCGATATTTGGATGACTTACAAAATATTGATAATGATTACCCTGAGAAATTTGTTTCAATAAAACTAATACCTCTGATACCGAAGCACCATTTCAGGTTTTAAATAATAGACATCTATTGATATAATCTGTAATAAAATTTATGACAAATTGGACCACTTTAAGTTTGATATTGTTATCTTATCGTATTTTTTTATGGCGATGTCCCTCAAGCTTCATCCTCTGGTTTATACATTTCTCCCTTGATTTCGTTTTGCTAGAGCATCAAGTCAAGTAAGTGACTTTAATAATCAAAATAAGAGATAAACTGCTAATTCTTAATCGGGTTATGTGGAGATATCACAAACCACGTAACCATCGCCGTCATTCTGAATTAACGTCCAAATATAACGTTGCTTTGAAAACTAACTGCAAGAAGGACTGTCGGAACCTGAAGTTTATGGTGACAGTCTATAAATCCAGAGAGATTGCTGGCAAAACTGATCTTTCGGAACAATTAAAAAAAGATTTGTAGTACTCGCTACAAACAATAAGTTACGTACAAGATATTCTTCGGCATACTGAATGCATGGCTGTTAACTCAATTATGGTTGATAACTTTGCTTCCCTCTTTCACTGCACAAAGGAGAGTCGGCCCTCACACTAGACAACGGTTCCCTTCTCAATCTGTTATAATTGGTACGTTTCTCAATTTATGTTTCTTAATCTAGACAGAAATCGACGAGGTCGGTTTGATTAGAAACTCTTGAACGATAAAAGAAAGTGTCTATGTTATATTAGTATTAAATATATACAACAAAGTACGAACAAATAACATTGTTGTTACGGGTTTTATCATAAAAGAAAAACACCATTAAAACCTCATTTGTCTTCAACAAATACTGAAAAGAAGATAAATCTGATTTTCGTGGACGATAAAGTGCACAGCCATACCGTGTTTAGCTTAAATGATTCTGAGCAAACAATATTGAACTATATGAAACGCCGCAGAACTCTGATTAAGTCTGCACTGTTTGCAGTTTTGCCTTTAATATTTTAGACCAATCGCCAGGTAGCGAAGTTCTCTTGTTCAAATGCTAGGATAAGTACGGTAAGGAGAGAGTTAAGGTGTTAGTTTTTGTGTGTAATTACGGTGCATTTTTACTGAAGGTTATGCTGACATGTACTGAAATAAAAGCAGAAGCAAAGTTATCCAGAAAAGGCCATATTACGTTAACACGTCTAGGTAGTGTAGAACCGATGTTCTCCTTTGTTTGTGTTGAGGTTTTACGGCCCAGTCAACCCAATGGGGTCATGTCGAGCGCGGTCAGTTTATCTAACCGCACATTTACTGGGCAGGCTTAGTCCTCTAAGCGGTTAACCAGTATTGTGCACATTCTTTCGCCAGAAACTTTGAAAGATAATGAAAATACAGGCGACTTTCGTTATCTCGAGTTCCAAGGACTCTATGAAATACTTTGAGATATCCGTATATATGTAATTGGACTCTTGAAGTTAGAGATACATCGAGCAATTTCTTCTCTTTTTCACAATATTTTTTACCTGTTGTTAGATTTTCATGTTTAGGCAGGGACCAGATTTTCACTTCGAGATAAGCGGTTATTCGAGATAAGCGAGGTCGAGATATCGAGAGTCAACTGTACATGTCTACAGGGGTATGCATTATTACTAACCCTTTTCACCTTGAGTTTATGAAATGGACTTTTCCCGTCACTGAGTTAAGACATGTGCATTGTTGCGAACAGGGATGTAACTCAAAAATCAAGACAGAAGTGCAGACAGAATATATCCGGATGAGACGGCTATTTGCACATGTATCTTGTTTGGTCTGAAGGCCTAAAGTATCAATCGAATTTTCATATTTTTAATTTTTAAATCTGATTTCATTTTTTTTGTTTGTTTTTCTTTCTATCAATCATCTTGAAGCCTTAATATGTCTACTGCTATGAAATACTTCGGGATATCCCTACCTCGACATATAAGATTTGCAGAAGTGAGGAAAAAATAATTCGAACAACCACATTTAACAAATATATAGGTACTTGGACTCTTGAATTTAGAGATATATTAAAAATATTGTGGAAAAGAGGAGAAATTTGGAGCAATTTCTACTCTTTTCCACAATATTTTTTACCTGTTGTTAGATTTTCATGTATAGGCAGGGGCCAGATTTTCAGTTCGAGATAAGTGGTTATTCGAGATAAGCGAGGTCGAGATAACGAGGATCAAGTGTACGTGTCTACAGGGGTATGCATTATTACTAACCCTTTTCACCTTGAGTTTATGAAACGCACTTTTCCCATCACTGAGTTAAGACATGTCCATTGTTGCGAACAGGGATGTAACTCAAAAACCAAAACAGAATCGCAAACAGAATAGATCCGGATGAGACGGCTATTTGCTAACTTATCTGGTTTGGTCTGTAGGGTTGAAATCATCAAGCGAATTTTCAGATTTTTTTAATCTTTAAATCTGATTTAATTTTTTTTTCTTTCTATCAGTCATCTTGCTGCCTTAATTTGTTTAGTGCACATAATAACCAAATTTTCATCATTTTCTTCATATTTAAAAGTGGAAATGCCATTTTCTACATATATAGATACTTGGTATGTTCAGATAAACATTTTTCGTATATCTCCGCGAAAACATAATCATATTGGTACTCATTAGATGTACCTCCGCGAGGCGCTTCTAATGAGTACTGCAGCATATATTTTCCTTAAAAAAATACAAATTGCTGAAAAAAGTTCGTATCTGCAGCATTGTTTAGAAGCATTCATTCCACATAGCTGTGCTATCGTATGGCAGTCACAAAACACAGCGTTCCAAGGCATGGGATTGAAAAGGAAATGCAAATGGACGCAAAATGTAAACATATGGACAAAACGAACACAATGGAACCCGGTCTATAGTAAAATGATATAATAGAACCGCACCGGCGGGGTCAGTAGTAAAATAGTATAGAAGAACCGAATCGGCGAGGTCGGTAGTAAAACTATATAAAAGAAGCGCATTGGTCTCTTGGTTGGTTCTGTAGTAAAACAGTAAAGCTTAGCCATGTTGCTATTTCCAAAATCTTCAGAATAAGAAGTACAGTAAAACCTCAACCCTATGGAAGCCTACCGATACCTCAAGAAAACAAGTATTAGGTATTTTTTTTATTTAATCGTAAAATTGTATGTTGTGTGTATACATTAGAATCGCATCGATGAGGCGATTCTAATGAGTGCACACAACATCCCAGTATTATATAGAAGATCTAAAACACTTTCTAAATTATCACCATTTGCTTTCTGACCTGGCGCCATGATTAACCCTCAGTGGCTCGTTTTACTCACATCTCGAATAAATTTCCATGGGCCCAAAGGTGTTCGAGCCGTTGGGATTTTACTGTTACCTTTATATCAGAAAAAGCTCCATGAAGCCCTATTTTGTCATTATCAATGTATGATAACACATTGAAGTGAGCTGTACAATACAGTCTACTCTCGACTTCGCTTATCTCGATAAACCGCTTGTATCGAAGTGAAAATCTGGTCCCTGTTTAGATATGAAAATCTAACAACAGGTAGCAAAATATTGTGGAAAAGAGGAGAAATTGCTCCTATAGGGCAATTTTAACTCTTTTCCATAATATTTTCAATACGAGGGTCGTGCAAAAAGTTCTGTCGCTAATAGGCTTCTTTAGTTTTATCCCAGGTATATTTTAAAATGCTTCACTGCACTTGAATGGTGTGTTGAATAGCTAACGATACCCGTTTATTTCGTACAAATTGCTTTCCAACTGCACGAGTTATTTTAAAGTGAAATAGATGCAGTCATATACACTGACCAATTTACTTTACAATAAGAAACGACCAAACAAAGGATGGTCAGGAGTCCACCTTTTACATGACAATGCCTTCTCTCATAAGTGTGAGGTTGTTAAGTCTTTTTTGGCTTCTGAAAAGGTGAAAGTTTAAACCATCCACCTTATTCACCTGACCCGAGTCCCTGTGACTTCTTTTTTATTTCCAAGGCTTAAGAAAATGCTTTCTGGAAATAAGTATACGTCTAGACGTTCTCTTGTCAGCGCTATTTATCAGTGTCTCCAACAGATACTAAAAGAGGACTATTTATCTGCTTTTCGCGACTGGATAAAAAGGTTACAAAAATGTGTTTCAGTAAAGGGAAAATACTTTGAAGGTTTGTAATAAAAATATGTTTGATAAAACGTAGCACTGAAGTAATCCGAACCCAGTGACAAAACTTTTTGCTGGACCCTCGTATATCTCTTACTTCAGGAGTCAAATTACCTATTCATTTTTGAAATGTAGTTGTTCGATTTATTTTTTTCCTCAATTCTGCAAATCTGATATGTCGAGGTACGGATATCTCGAAGTATTTCAGAGAGTCCCTTGGTCTTCGTGATAGCGAGAGACGATGGTATTTATATGCTAAAGTACAAGGAGTCATTGACATCTTCAATAAAAAATTAAAAACATTACACAGTCAAATAATCTCATACATGTATAATGAACCTTCTTTACAACGACAGCTTTCGTTCCCAAAGATGTTGCCATTAAAATAAAATTGCTGTTGTACAAAATACTTAATAAGCGGAATGGTGTGTAAAATATGGAATATCTTTTGGTTTTCAGTGAGGCGATTCTAATAAATGTCCAACACATCTGTTTCTTGAAGTATTAAATATCATGCTCTTGCATACTTTCTGATTAAATTCCACCTCTTCAGCGAAGGTTTCTTGCCAGTCAAATTATCATTAAAACGAATTTTGTCGTTGTATCGAATGTCAGTATAAAGAGGTTTGACAGTATAATTTTACAGTTCGCAGCTCATTTATCAGTGGGCCAAATCTTATCAATATTCACTCATGTACAATCAGACATCAGAGCCGAGAAATGACGTGACATCAGGCATCAGCCCTCTCTTGAACTGTTTAGGTCGGCACAGCCATAGCAAAACATGGAAAGTCAAAACTAACTTAGAGTAATTTCACTAATAGGATTATCTTAGTCATAGAAATAGTTTAGAAATTAAACAACGGAAACATCATAGGGTTAATTTTATATTACTGTTCTTTCGACATCGCTTAGAAAGACATTTTGTTCCACAGCATTTAATTCGTACATGTACCACAACTACTTAATATGGAGCGCTCTATTTAAAATTATGGATAAAGGATCGTGGTAAATTGCAGAAATATTGTAAAGTATTTTATTTCACCTCTCATACAATAACGACAGGGAACGAAATTTGACGACGGCTAAATTCAAAACAGAATTTAAAAGCTGGCTGAAGCGGTAATTAACAAAACAAATGTAACTTAATATATATATATATATATATATATATATATATATATATATATATATATATATATATATATATATATATATATATATATATATATATATATATATATATATATATTGTTCGTCTGTCATTACTGACAATGACCAATCCTAATCAACTGTGTGATATGTTATTATTTGTGTGTTCTAAGATGGCTGATGAGACCAATCTTAGCTCTAAACTGCCTGTTGCAGACAGAACAAGAGAGGTCTGAGGAAGAAAGCTCTGTTGGTGATGCCTTAGCTCTGGCTTTCCGCTGTGCACGTTTCTGCTCGGCTTCGGTGATTCTTTTTGCTTCGGATTCACCAGCTCCCCTTTTTATGAGGCCTCGCCATTTTGTACGATCTTGTGCAATCTGTTCCCATGACTCTGTTGGTATGTTGAAGTCTTTATGGGATGCTTTGGGGGTGCCCTTGTATCGCTTCTTCTGTCCACCATGGGAGCGTTTTCCTACTTGTTCTCCAAGGATTTTCTTTGGCAAACGTTCATCAGGCATTCTGGTAACATGGCCTGTCCATCTTAACTATATATATATATGTTATAACAATACACGCGTTACTCTGTACATGTACATACCACAAACTAGTTGAGCATTCAAACTTGCTTGTATAACAGTTTAATTAGTTATTGAAAACGGCATCAAAATGTCTGTTCGGTTTTAACTAAGATACGTTGCTTAAACATAATGATCTGTTTAAAATGATATTTTTGCATTACTTCTTAATGAAAGAATACGAATGTGGAGGTTTTTCGTAACAGTGTTAATCTAAATAACACCATTATCCCAAATACAGTGTCCTTTGGGAGCTTTCATCTGTAAATCAATATCTCATGTAATGGTGTAAAAATGTTATTTCCATGTTTACAGAAGGAGTCTATTAACCCTTCTCTTGCTAAACGTGACATGCCCTGTCTTAGCAAACAGTGCAGATACAGATCAGTTGGTTTCTAAAGAAGCCAACTGATCTGAATCTGCACTGTTTGTAATTAAATATGTGAATTTCTATCAAAAACCCGGATCAAGTAATCCGGTTAGCTGAAAATTGAAAGTTGGCGTGGCATCTTAATTTATTCAGCATGACAAGGATTAAAAGTACACAGAGTACTGTTCCATCGAGCCTTTCTATTGGCAATTGGGCCACGACATGCGAAAACGTGTTTCCGGGCATATGCGTATTGATCAGGGCCTTCGCAGTCCGCTAACTGGAGCAATGGACACTACGGAATACATGAACGGATGGCAAATGCCCGGATGAGACTTTGCACATGCGGGGGATGAATCTGATACTGTGCATTTTGCATATATTCGAAGATACCTTTTCGCTTGATGCGGATCAATTATGCCTATCTATGTGGCAACATTCTTTTCGCTTCTGCATGTGAATTATTTTATCTGATACACTGGGAGTTGAAACTCTATCTCGAGAGGTCGACTATTATACTTCAAAGCTCATACACGAAGTTCTTCGAGGACATAGTCGTCGCATCATCATCTAGGTCGCGCCATGCAAAAACGTGTCTTCGTGCAGATTCTGTAGTATCCACTAAATCTGTTTGCCGACAGCGAAGGCCCTGATCTGGGCCTTCGCTGTCCGCAAACAAATTTAATGAATACTTCAGAGCATATGAATGGAGAGCAAAGTCCCGGATGATACGCAGAATCATCTGAATCTGAGCATTTTTCGCATGATCGAAGGCAGTTTCTCACTTGACGCGGCCCATCTAATGTTTGTCTAAGTAGCACGTAGCTTTCCGTTCGTAGCAACCTTGCTTACGAGAACATGACAACTGTTGATGCTTCGGCAAGAGAACTTACTGTTACAACTCTTGTTCTAAAATTTGAACAAGCTGTAAATGTGTCAAAAATGTTGGTTGAATAGCAAATAGTTTAGACCCTGATCAGCGAGTAATCTATATCAATATGCACCAGAAAAATATATGGAGATACACAGGAAAGATTAATAATACGGAACATATCCTCAACCCCCACCCGCCCCCACCCCAAGAGCTTCATATATTTTATTAGACACGGAATGACAACACAAATAAACGGGGTGAAACCGCCTTGGAAGGTCACCAACAAAACTGTCATAGCGAAGGTGGTGCCACACTCTTTATTCCTGCAGACCAATACCAATAAGCTACTTTTGTAAACAATGCAGATCCAGACTTTTGTAAACAATGCAGATCCAGATGAGACGGCTCGTTACGTCTCATTAGGATCTACACTGTTTCCTTTCCTGTTATTGTTTTGTGATTAAAACTCCTATTTGCAACAATAGAGGTGTCCTGATTCATAGACTGAAGAGTCCATTTCAGAAACTCAGAGATGAAAGGGTTAAACATGATTTTAGGCGCGCCCAGCTCTCGTCCTTTGTTCAGCAGTATTACCTTACAGTAAACAAAAAGAGGAGGACCTCTCCGTTCCTCGATACATTTTCTGTTTTCTTTAGGCGGTCTGTGAAGGTCCTGATAAGAATGTGTGGATGCACAGGCTGCTCTTGACCTTTGGTGCTCATATATTACATACTGAAACAATCTCGCTTTGAGGCCTATTAAATGCCACAAAGCAGGATAATGACGCAAATGGGACTGTTTGTATGTATAAGATAAATTCAAGCCGCATAACCTATTTATCCTGAGAAATTTCCAATGGACTCTTCCATCAGGAACGTCGGAAGGGTTAATTATATATCTAAATCGGTTATACAGAAATCCTCTTCTTTGCCCATGGTATTCCAAACTAGCAATGGAATGACCTACTGTTTACCAAAGGTCCTTTTATGACTCACTAGTCTAAGATATTTTGAGGGATAGCATTACTTAACACTTTCATCCCAGAGTTTCTGAAGTGGACTCTTCCATTTTTGAATGCGGTCAGAGCCATTGTTCAGCATAGGGGTTTCGGTCAAAAATCAACACAGAATGGCAAACAGTGTTGATCCTGATGAGACGGCTCATTATGAGCCGTCTCATCAGGATCTACACTGTTTTCAAAAACATTTTTTTCGGTCTGCAGGGTTGAAAGAATTAAACAGAATTACATCTAGGGAACGGAAGATCTGGATACAGGTAATACATTATCATTTGAACCAACCGTATTAAGATCAGATATGAAATTAAATGATGCCGTATTTACCCTAAGTAATTGGACTAACAGTCCTGAGTAAACAGTGTAACTCCAGATCATACGCCACAATACGCGGCATCTGATCATGATCTACAGTTTGCCACTCATTCAGGAGTTTCAGACACATCAACAAGTTGTGAAAAAAAAAAAAAAAAAAAAAAAAAAAAAAAAGACTTAGGTTAATATGATACGGAGATAATGTGTCGTATAACTAAGGGTAAATGCGGTGGATAGAAGTGCTCGTTAGCCTCGTTTTCGTGTGATCAGTATCATTACGCTTAGGATGCTGGTAAAAATTTGAGCAAACAACATGTTGAAATATTTTTCTTAGTTTTTGCAGAAAACAGGTTTTGCCAGTTCATGCAAATTGTCTCTGTTGGAGACAATGTGCATGAAATATCAAACAACTGTTTTCTTGGATAAGTAAGAAAAATATCGTCAATTTGTCGTCTGCTGAGTTTGCCCATAGAATGATAAAAGTTAATAGTACTTTCGTGTGATACTGGCCTGATAAGGTCAGGATTTCATTACTTATCTTTCTAACAGCAAGAGATATCATACGGTCATACGATGAAGTAAACTATAATGACATATACTTTGGGTTTATTAGGAAATGTGCTCTACTTTTCCGTGACAAGCTGTGACTAGCTGTTATTAGGCTAGAATGCACTTTACTGTGAAAAAAAAAAATGAAAATAATAATAATAATAATAATAATATCACATAGTGCACTTTATCGGCCTCTACTAATTTGGACTAGTAAGTTTTATGGGAGGGTTTGCATCTAAATATTTTTTTATTAAATTGGGTACGATTGAAGCATGTAACCCTTTCAGCGTTGCAGGGGTTTCGGGGCAGCAGCCCCTCCCCGTCCCCCCACACCCCAATAAAATGTAAACTGTGAAAAATAAATGATAGGAGCCGATAAAGTGCAGTTGTCCCCTGTTATTAAAATACATGTGCATTAAGCCACAGCTAGGCCACATATCTATTTGGGTAAAATGAATAAAACTATTTAAAAGTGTCATCTGCTGAAATTTTATCCAGCATGCTGTAATGGAATAGGTATATAGATCACTTCTACAGCCTTGCTGTGGAAGCCGGCTTTTATGGCGACTCGGGTAGAGTGATTGGCTATTTCACGAACCAAAAGCAACAGAGATCGCGGCTAAGCGCATTCTGGTTTGCGAGGACTAGTAGTGATATAGTAGTGTGACAGATATGTTAAGTAATCTTGGATGGCGGTCGCTTGAGCTTCGGCGTTATGATTCGCGTATCGCGATGTTTTATAAAATCGTATATGGACTTGTCGCTATGCCAGTTTCCCATATTTTGAACGTACCATGTAACAAACACGCCATCATCCTCTTGCTTACAGGCAGATCCATACTTCTGACAGTTATTCTCTGGAAGAGGTTACCAGCTGATCTCGTCCTTGATTCAGATCTTGACTCTTTCAAACAAGGAGTCAGCAAGATCAACCATACACTCCCTTAGGCATATACTGTTTTTATCTTGCTTTTAAACTCTTCTTCCTAACACTAACCCTATCATCTATGCTCACCATAATTTTACACTTTTATGCTGCACTATCTCACTTTTTCTTCTCTTACTAACACACCATGCGCAGCACATTCAAATAATACTCGTAAGAGGGTTTTGAATTATGAGAAGATAGATAGATAATCCCTGGATGAGTGACCTCCGTGCTTGACTTCGTGAAAGACCCAGCTAACGCAACAATGCTAAGAGTTTAAGAATCGGCACTTACCCACTAACTCTGCTATTGTACCAAGTTTGTATGAGACAGAAATAATCCGTCGAGAAGTATGGCCCATGGGCGTAGACAGTCTAATTGTTTGCTATTGCTGCTGAAGCACTTTATGAAAGAGTTTGGACTGGTCCAACGCTACTTTCCGTGGACTGCGTAACGTTATTATAACTACATGTAAGTATTAGCTTCCACAAAAAGCTTTGTCTGCGCTTAGCACACATTGTGTGTTAAGCATAGACCAAGCTTTTTTGTGAAAGCTAATCTTTGTAGAGAGGAAGAGGTTGGAACATTGGGTTTTCAGTACTCTGTCTAAACCTTTATACAGCAGTGCCCTCAGCTGAGTATTACGTGCCGGGGATCTCCGCAACATGGAACAAAATAAAGGTTAACTCTAAGCACTCTGTGTAAAATTTTCAACAGACGTAATTTTGAAATAATTTTCTTAATTTTACCAGAAAACAGGATTTGCAATTTCATGCAAATTGTCGCCTCTGGAAAAAAACAAAATAAGATAAAACAAAAAAAAAAAAAAAAAAAAAAATACAACTTATCGCCAATTTGTTGTCTGCTCATTTAGCCTCGAGAGCGGTTAAGATTAAAACACACATTGACAGTAAGGAATAAATAAAAGTATGACTAAAGTAAGTATATTACGCAAGTCCGAAAAGGAGGAAAATAAAATAAAAAAAAAAAAAAAATAAAACGAGGATAAAAACAGTGGTTGATATTTCAGGTATGTGGTATCATACCCGTCTAACATCTTCGTTGAAGCCGTCCAGACTTGTCATATGCTGAGAAAGTAGCCAGTTGGTAAAATCGGTAAAGTATGTACCGGATTATTCCTAAATATTCGAACACCTTATCTTCTTACCCAATCTCCTTATTTGGTCAATTCCATTGTACTACCGTTTCATCGCGAAAACACGCCTATATAGTTTTGACCCCCTTAAACACCACTTTTATACAGTAAAACTGGGGTATACAGGGGTATACATTAAGTTTCTTATTTGTGCTCAAAAACATAGATTGTGGGTACTCGTTAGAACCGCCTCAGCGAGGCGGTTCTAACGAGTACCCACAATTTATGCTTTGAGCAGAAATATGAAAAATAGCAGAGTTTTTTAAGTGAAAATTTTCAGTTTTTAGACGTGAAATTTCCTATATACTTGAATAGGCGTGTTTCCGTAATGTAATGTTTGAAAAGTGCTGCTGGATGAGTGGCAGACAGTGTAGATCCCGTGTTCTGATCTTGATCTTTGCTTAGACATGTCATTCAGATTATTTAAGGAAAAATATGGTATTTGCAGTTGATTGTCCTAGCATAGATCTAAATATAATCCAGTTGGCGTGTGGACTCTAGAAATGCGATATAGCAGGATGGCATATATACGGAGAGACACTGCCTCATCCACAAACAGTTTGATAGAAACTGACTGTAATAGTGAATCAGCACGGATTAGTTTTACAGTCCCCATCCTGCTACATCAGCTGACAGTAACGGCTAACGCTGAAAAATATTGTTTCAAATCATTACGTCTGCTTATAACTGAACTCAATCACCCACTAAAGCATTCATTCATCGTAAACTACCACTATCAGATAATAGGCACTAAACAGATTGATAACATTCTTCTGGAAACCCTCTCGACCTATGGAAATTGTCAATCAATCAAGCGTGTTGGCCTGCTCCATACAAGACAAAATAACAAACTATTTTATTTCCTGGATGGTTTCTATAACATAATTATACAAAGTTCAACGACTTATATCTGACGTATCAACGAATAAAGTCATGTACGCAGACACGAGAAAGTTAGATTTAGTAGATCGTATCTACCCTAAGTATTCGGACAGCTTAACTCCTTGCCATACTATTACAACTTGGACAAGTCAGTTTGACAACCTTTTGATGCCTCTGAAATTTTGCAGCATGGGTTGGAAACAATTAGACCTGATCAGACCCCGCTTCCTGCAGCGTCTGATCTGGGTCTACACTATTGGCTCTGATCTGTCTGTCCGACGATTTAGAAAAGATACGGCACTGTCCGATGAAAAGCATCAATAACAAATTTACTGGAAACAAACGTTACATTAATTGGGTCGGCGCAAGTTAAAATGTGCTTTCGAGGCATATGTAGACAGCGAAGGCCCAAATCAGCCTGCGCATCCGCGCAGTCTGATCAGGGCATTCGCCCTCCGCATGCGGAATGTAGAATAAATTAGTAATCAGAATGATCCCTGATAAAACGAGATGGATCAGTGGCCTGATCCGAATCTACGCAATGCGCATATTCTCGTAGACATATTTTCGTTTGACACGACCCAGTGATCTGTTTCAAGAAGAAACCATGAAACATGAACCATGAACTATGTAGCTGGAATAGTATCAAGAGACTTGCTGCAGTTCATTTTTTTTTTGTGCGTCTGTGAATTCATATGTGGCGTTTGTTTTGTCATTTTTTGTTCCTCGTTTCTCTTTCATAAAAGGGATGTGCTACGTTATTGTGGCATACTTCACTTATACTCGTACGTTTTGGGTCTCCTTAAAATCAGTTGAAGCTTACCAACAGTTTTATTATTGACCATCCAAAGTGATATTTCTGTTGCAGTTTCTCCTGCTTGTTAATTTATTCTTGTTTTGATTAAGAACTGTTTGTACAGTCATTTTTGTTATTAAACGCTATTTGTTGTATTGTCAGGTTTGTGCCTTTCTTGTGCAACTCCATGTATGTATTAGGTTTTACCATTAGTTTTTAAAGTATATATCATCTATGAACAGCGAATATTTGGATTGTGTACACGTATAGATCCTGGTGGGATAAGATAGCATGTTCTCAATTGTGAAGACGTATGAAACTTTCGCTGTCGGCATTTACCATATATCACTGTCTTTTATCATATCCATAACATTCTTAGTGAATTAGATACACTAACCTTTTAATCTCATTGCGGGAATTTCCAAACAGAACAATCAGGATTATTTAAGCCTTACTTCAAACGTTCGAAGAACAATTGCATCGTGATCATTATTCCAGCTTTTGTGATATGGTGTGCATTTGCAGTTGATTGCACTGACAATAATAGGGTCATCTAAATAAAGGTGACTAAGCATAACATTTTCTGAGAAAGAAGCTATACCTAAATTCCATTTACTATATAGATAATAATATTGATTGATTAAAATGTGCGAACAAATCCGATGAGTAAGCGTGTGGATATCACTCGATATCAGCACTATTTATAGAGACACTTACTCGGATGCCTTAGAATGTTACCGTTACGTGACATTGCTTTTTGACAAAATGCACAAAGGTACTTTGGTATTATATTTTCTATTGTTTTCTATGGTAAAGAAACTGTAGAAGACAAATCAATGTTTGTCTAATCTATAGAATTACTCAAATGCATCATCTAGATTTCCAGAGTTCAAGGTTTGTAAGATTACTCTTATTCATAGAAGTGTCTATATGCCCAAAGGCAAAGTAAAAGCGCGAATTCGTCTTATAACAATTCTACTACCATAATGGTGGACCAGGAATTACGAGGGGTCGATGCCATCAGGGCTATTTGTTCAAAAACTGCAACCGAGCAGCTTTCTATCTTCTTTATTTCAATAAGCGTATGGCTGAAATTACTGAATTATGAATCATTTACTTCTAAGTGACTTTTTCTGGGGTGGGGGTGGGGGCGAGGGCGGTGAGGGTTCGCGGGGAGGGGATTGCTTACAAAATCATTTCTAAACTGAAGATTATTTTGACAAGCTGTATATTGCCTGACCGGGAAGGACGGATCTGGACCTTCAGAGTCTGAAATCAGTGTTTCCCAAGAGGCTTCATCCTGGCTCTGTCACAGTGATTTATTCACCCTAATTACTGCACATACAACTATAAGCGCACCGTCAAGGGATTCCGAAGTCTTCAGATTTGTAACAGCCAGTGTACTTTTTGTGTACTTTTTTTTATAAAGGCATATGTTGTAGGTACCCATTTCAATTGCATCGACTTGTCGATGCAATTCAAATGACTACCCACAACATATGCTTCTATAAAGAAAATTAGGAAATAAAACATCATCAAATAACACCTTTACTGATCTTTTTTAAAGTGCACATTTAGTAGGTAGATATGTATTTCACCGTAAATTTCCCAGTAATTAAACAAAAAAAAAAAAAAAAAAAAAAAAAAAAAAACAGGAGAAAACCTAAGCGCACAGTGCGGTAATTGGGTCGGATTCGGTGGCACGTTTCCCTGTTATTTAGATGTTTCAGTGGCTGAGTTAGGGAGCCTTTGTGCGAACCGAACAAATCGGATTTTGTTTTATATTGGTGCCAATATAATCGAGTTAACCCCGGCCTCCCTCCCCCACCCCCACACACAGAGGCGTTTGTAGATTTTACTACTGACCGTTCTAAGGCGGTCGTTCTTGTGTTGTTCGTTTTATGTAAGGTTTTGTGGCCCTTCACTGCATGTTAAAAGTTCTGTTTGAATTATAGCATTGTGGGCTAGGGGTGATTTACTTTGTGTTTCTTTCCGTTTGTGCTTTGTTTGTTTTGTATGTATTGTGGACAAATATTTGAACTCAGGGTGAAGAATTAGCTCTCACTGACCTTTCTAAGACCGTGGTTCTGGTTTGTTTTGTGTTTCATCCTGTTTAGTACCTTATTATTGTATTTAGTGTGTCCGGTCTGGAATTGTGAACGCTTTGATGGGAAGAGGGGACTGGTTGCTTTGCTTTTCGTTGGTTTGTAACGTCGTCATGTGTTTACTCTCCCTTTTGATGCCATTGGTAGACTATATTCTATGATTGTGGCAGTTCCTGGACATATCCTTTACTATTGCTCTGAAGGCTCCTTGTCTTCGCGGCTCATTTTTAATGACAGATTTTATCTGTCATTATTCGTTGCCATGCGTGGTTTTAGAGAAAGGGGCTTTGACTTCTATTGAAGTTTGTATTTATCCGCGCAAAAACGTAGACCATGTGTGTATGTTAGTACGCCATTGAGATATCAACAAAAAGTAGTGCGACTTGTGCTTGATCCATGATTCAAGACTTCATATGAACCGCTAAGAAAACTCGCTTTAATACATGTGCGAACAACAAAGGCGCCGATCAGTCTGCGCAACGCGCAGACTGATCAGCGCCTTTGTTTTTCGCTGTAGCGAAAATTATATGTCATTCATTGTACAATCTACATTTACTAAATTGCTAATAACATAATAACAATGAAAGAACCATTACTATAATTTTAACGGATGATAAGACAAAAACGTTCTTTTAGGTATGGAAATAATGAGTATGTCTTTAATTAATAATCTTAAGGCGTGGGATGATAAGGCGAAAATGGTCTTGTTGGTGTGAATGTAAAGATGATTCTTTAATTAATATCTTTGTGGCACGGAATGTAATAATAATAATAACAATAATAATAAGTTTTACAAATTGTTGTTTTTTTTTTTATCTCGAATTTTGAAACTCTGTTGACAGAATGTGCAGTTAGTCCACAATGTTAAAAACTCTTAGATGGGTGGCAAACAGTGTCGACCCCGATGACACGGTGCAGAATACCGTATTTACCCTTTACAATTTTGAACAGGACTTTTACCGTTGAGAAATACAAGATAGAAGAGAACAGAATGACAACAAAATAAAATGAAAGTTTGCTTTTAGGAAGGCATTGGGAGGGGCGTGTGCACTGAGACACCCTAACCATTTAAACTTACTCATTGAACGACACTTTTACGGGAAATAAGATAACATCTATGCGGTTCAAAAGAAAGAGTTTTTAAAATGCCAGCGTTTAGATTTTATTCCCAAAGGATGCTTAATTTAACAACATCTGATGCCACACTGGCTAAAGCAAACAGTAAATAATATTATATCTGGTTTAGACATATTTTATTCACAACTACTGATAAACAAATAGTTTAAACAATGGAATACAAGATTAGAACAAAAGCATACAAGCGTGTATAGTTTTTCTTCAAAATCAACGTTTTAAGCATATAGCGAGTTTTGAGTGAAAACAAGATTAGCATGGTCCATTGTGCAATTTAGAAGGAATCAGTTTCCTGATACAATCGAACCTCAATGGCTCGAACGTCTTTGGGACCATGGAAATTCGTTCGAAACATGGGTAGTTCGAGCCACTGAGGGTTAATCATGGCACCAGTTCAGGAAGCAAATAGCGATAATTTAGGGAAACCTTTTCGATTTTCTACACAATGATTGTATATTGAGTGTACTCATTAGATCTACACAACATACAATTCCATGATGAAATAAGAAAAAATCCCTAAATATTTGTTTTCTTGAGCTATTGGAAGACTTTTGTAGGGACTGAAAAAGAGTTCGAATCATCCACGGTTAACGAGCCATCTGTGTTCGAGCCACTGAGGTTATACTGTAAATCAAATACAATCCACTCGCATTATCTCAAACACTGAAAACTCAAACCAACACATATGCCAAACCAAACAAAAGGCAACAGAAGTTTAGTTAGCCACATGTTTCTTATATACCCGCTCTCTTTTTCTGAAAACCGCTGTCATCTCAATGGACTTTCTAGTCTTTGGATTTTGAGAAAATTAGAGTTGACCATATAAGTCATTCATTTAATATGACATAACAGAGTACAGTCGAACCTCGTTATCTCGAACTCGCTTATTTCGAATTAGCGCTGATCTCGAAGTAAAAATCTGGTCCCTGTTTTAACATGAAATTATGACAACAGGCAACAGAATAATGTGGAAAAGAGGCAAAATTGCTAACTTCAGGAGTCAAATTACACATTCATTGTTAAATGTGATTGTTCAATTTGTTGTTTCCTCACTCTCTCAACTCTGATATGTCGAGGTACGGATATCTCGAAGTATTTCAGTGAGTCCCTTGGAATTCGAGATTCGAGAGTCGACTGTATATGTTACAATTTTGAACAGGACTTTTACCGTTGAGAAATACAAGGTAGAAGAGAACAGAATGACAACAAAATAAAATGAAAGTTTGCTTTTAGGAAGGCATTGGGAGGGGCGTGTGCACTGAGAGCATCATGACATTTGAGGTTTTGTCTTGTGACAATATTGAATACCATCGCATAACTGGCTCTTTATCAACAGTGTATTAAATTTATGTAAACCGTTTTGTATCTGATATGTAATTCTGAACTTAGTTGATTATAGAGATATTTATGTCTCGAGGGAGTGTACAGTCTCCAAATAATAAGTGTTTGAACGTTACTGTCTGATGCTGAACAAATAATAGCGTTGCTCTTTGCTCATTATAATACGAACACTGGAAGAAAAATGGTGAATATTTTCTACAGATCCGCCGCGGGTCAACAGAGAACCAGGAATGTTTTTCGAAGAAAGATCGTTATATAGCAAACAGCAATTTGTACGAAGTCGTGTGTGCAATATCTGCGGTTTCCTTGTGCCACTGTAGCAGTGTTTCGGAACTAGAGTTCTTTCCCTGTTAAGGTGGTATTTGAATGAATGAAGCGAGTCTGACTGTCTGACGTCGTTAGTTAAGTCGTACCACTCCCTTGGTTGCAAAAAGTTATAATACATAATTTGTTCTTGAGGCAACAGATTGCAGATCGATCGTTAGCATTTCTAAGATTGTAATGAGAAATGTTGTTAATAGACTGGGACACTAAGACAGGGAGATAGGAAGGAGATAGATTGTTAATCATTGTTAATCATTTTGTAGAAAAGAGTAAGTTTGTCATGTGTCCGTCTTTTTTTCTAATGTAATCCATCCTGTCTCATTATACAGTAAATTAAATTTAAAGATATTAATTTGGTGGTTCCAGTAACTATTCTAGCAGCCTCAATTTGTATTTTTTTTTTTCAATTATTTCTTTTTCATATTGGGTGCACTTATCACAAACGACGTCACCATATTCCAAGATTGGTCTGATAAATGCTGTGTATATAACTTCAAGTAACTTTTTGTCTAATTTAGATTCTCGCATGATAGTTATTCTACTCCAATAGTCTCAATAGACAGTAAATTAAATTTAAAGATATTAATTTTGTGGTTCCAGTAACTATTCTAGCAGCCTCAATTTGTATTTTTTTTTTCCAATTATTTCTTTTTCATATTGGGTGCACTTATCCCAAACGACGTCACCATATTCCAAGATTGGTCTGATAAATGCTGTGTATATAACTTCAAGTAACTTTTTGTCTAATTAAGATTTTCGCATGATAGTTATTCTACTCCAATAGTCTCAATAGACAGTAAATTAAATTTAAAGATATTAATTTGGTGGTTCCAGTAACTATTCTAGCAGCCTCAATTTGTATTTTTTTTTTCAATTATTTCTTTTTCATATTGGGTGCACTTATCACAAACGACGTCACCATATTCCAAGATTGGTCTGATAAATGCTGTGTATATAACTTCAAGTGATTTTTTGTCTAATTTAGATTTTCGCATGATAGTTATTCTACTCCAGCCTTCTCGAATATATATTAATTTGGTCGTGCCAAGTATACTTTTTCAAAAAGTAAAGTCCTAAATGCTTGTGGGATCCGACTTCAGTCATTTGTTGTTTTTTTTTTTTTTTTGTTTATATAAATGGGAGGATGTATAAGTGTGTTGGTTTTACGGGAGATAATAAGTGGTAGAATTTTGACTTGATCTGCATTTAGCCGTTCGGCTGATGGTACAGTGTTATCAACAAAATAGAAAGGCAACTATCGTCAGCAAATATCAAATTAACCCTACTGTCCTTTCGACATCAATCAGAAAGACGATGTTTGCTTGGCGTTTTATTTAAAATGAAATTATTTTGTTCTGAATTACCATATCTTATCAAAAAGCATTTGTCGTTTCTGTTTCTGTCTTTTGTTCTCAAATGTATATCCTAACATTAAATTTACTCCCAATAATTGGTCTGACCTACGCAATTTCTATAGTAAAGTGACTTTTTGGAATTTTTGTCTAATAAAATATATTTTACTTTTCTTTGCTGGTTTTGAATAATTGATGGTTCACAACAATATTGTGAAAATTTCAGAAAAAATGAATAAATGAAAATGACTTGTTGAAAATCTGCCTCCAAGTTATCTACACTACAGATTTCTGCGTTAATTTGCATTCATTCTTACTATGGGAAAAAGTGAAAATATTCGATTTATTAAAAACCAATCGCTAGAATAAAACTTTTTGTGCAAAGGTAGTTAAGACAATGGTTTTGCATTAATCTTGACAAAAGTTTGAAAATTTAATTTTTCTGATTAAAGCGCTAAGCCAAAAACGACTTTCTGAAAGATGTCGAAAGCACAGTAAGTATTGGGACACCTTAACTCCTTACCATACTTGTCTTTAAGTTTCAAAAAGTCCATTTTACTACCTGTTGAAGCGGCCAAAGTATTACAGGATTCTGTGTCAAACAGTTTAGACCCTGATCAGACTCAGCAGTCTGCTCCGTCTGATCAGGGGGTCTAGACTGTTTTAGGTCTCTCTATCCCAATACTTAGAGTCATTACTGTAATCAATTTGTTCCTAACAGCGATGTCGTGTATCTTAAAGCTTTTATGTTTTACTTAAAGCCGCCCATGTTTTTGAAGTAATCAGATTAAGACAGATGAAAACATGAAGATTAATTATTCTTTCAAACGAAAATTTTGCCAAGGGAACTTAAAGATCGTTTTTCGCAGGATGCTTTTAAATTAAAGTAATCTTTTGTCAACGGTATCGAAATTATCAGAACGCGACTACTGTACATTAACGTGCGGTACACTGCAACGTTATTACGACAGTACTTATTATGATCTAAAATTTCGAAAACCGATTAAAACACCTGGTAATGTTTACTACTGGTGGTGGTTCTGGTGTTGTTTCCTCTTTGTGTGACCTTGTGGTTGTTCGCTGCGGGGCTTTTATCATATTTAATCTGTTCATTGTCTTATTTTTTTTTTCTTTTTACTTGGTCCTGTCTAGCATTGTGGTCTTCTTGTTAGGGAAGAAGGAGCTGGTTGATTGGCTAGTCTTTGATTTCTTGTGTTCTGGTTTCAGATCGCCGTTGGTTCCTTTGCTTTGTTTCATCATATAATTTGTGATTATGCATGATTCACTGATGAGGTTATGGACCCCTATGCAAACAAAACATACAGTCGAACCTCAATGGCTCCAACACCGATGGCTCGTTTACCATGGCTAATTCGAACTCGTTTTTGAGTCCCAACGAAATTCATCCGACAGCTCAAGAAAACAAATATTTAGAGAAATTTACTTATTTTATCGTGAAATTGTATGTTGTGTGTATTCATTAGAATCGCCTCATCGAGGCGATTCTAATGAGTACACTCAACATACAATTATTGTGTAGAAAACCGAAAAAAATCCCGAAATTATCGCCATTTGCTTCCTGACTTGGCACCATAATTAAGCCTCAGTGACTCAAATCACCCATGTCTCGAACAATTTTCTATGGTCCCAAAGATGTTCGAGCCATTGAAGTTCGACTGTATATTTGTAATTTGCAGCTGCATCAGAACATTACAAAAACACATCTATTCAAATATATTGAAAATGTCACCACCAAAAGATGAAAATTTTCAGATAAAAAATTCTGATATTTTTCATATTTCTGCTCAAAACATAAATTTAGGGTAATCGTTAGAATAGCCTCAGCGGGGCGGTTCTAACAAGTACCCACAATCTATGTTTTTGAGCAGAAATAAGAAAAATAATGTATACTCTTGTAAACCCCAGTTTACTGACCGCTCCAACGCGGGTTTATCTCGGACCAGCCTGCATTGTCCGATAAGCAGAGTCTCCGAGCTAAAGCGCCTATTTGCAGTTTTAAATCAGTGCTTTATGACACTTCTACACATGAAAAAGCCTTCATCCAGATATTAGTGGGCGTTCGTAGGCGTTAACAAACTATAGATAAGAACTCTTGAAACACTGCATTAACCCTTGTCATGCTGAACCCGGATATACCCTGCCTTTGCAAACAGTGTAGTTCCAGATCAGTTGGCTTCTGAAGATCTGGATCTGCACTTTTTGCCATTAAGTATGTGACTTTATAGCAGCGATCCAGATCAAGCGGTCTGATTGGCTGAAAATTAGAAGTGGGTGTGGCATCTTAATTTATTCAGCATGACAAGGGTTAAGAAGCTAAACTGTTTTGTTTAACCAACTAGATAAAACTTACATCTGTCATTTAAGATGTATGGATGCACTTTTAAGGAAAGAAACTCTGTCGAAATTGTTTTGTCTCCCTACTGAAGATGGATGTACTCTTAAAGGAAACAGTGTGCTGGAAGCAGGGGCAAATTTATTACTTTCAGAGTAGAACCATTTTTCAGAAGGGACTTGGTGCGAAGGAAAGTATACTGAAGTCACAAAAGTTGTCTCCCTTGTAAAATAGGTAGCCCTATTACCAAGTGAATCCAATCCCTTTATAATAAAAGCATCAGCAGACGATAAAATACTGGGGCTTAGTCTGAAATAGCATGTTGGTAATGAGAATCATGTCGCAGAACAATTATTAACCCTTAAAGCGCCAATCCCAACTGCAGCAGGACGACAGTTTTAATTTTAATTTTATTTTTCAGAGAAAACAAGTCTTGACATTTCATGTGAATCGTCTGCTTGGCAGACGATTCACATTAAATGTCAAGACTTGTTTATCCCTGAAAAAATAATGATAACAATATAAAAAACAAATAAATAAAATTTCAGTCTGCAAGAAATTTTGCTTGGCGCTTTCAGGGTCAATAATGGTTGCAAGACTTCTATATTCGTTAGCATAGATAAATGCTCGCACATGACCGAAGATAGCTGCAGATACCATTGGAGTCTGTCCTAGAGAAAATGCAACTTATGTCACATATGCCTTGCGAAGACTCACATCAGCTTGCACCTCCGAGCAGCCTGACCAGTTTTCTGTGTCGCTCTGCTGTTAGCCAAGTATGCCAAATTTCTTCAGGTGGATAGCGGGGATTTTTTATCCGACTGTGCGGACATGCAGTCTGATTTGATTTTGCTCAGTACAAGTGTTATAAGGTACATTTTTTAACGTTGCATAATATTTAATTATAATACGCATTAAGGAATATTAACGTGTTTATGTCCTTATGGCATATCAATTGACTACCATATTCGCTCTAAGAGTTCAGACAGAGAGACCTGGGCAAACAATGTAGACCTTGATCAGACGTCGCGTTCACTGTTTGCCAGTCATCCAGTAATGTTTAAACGTACGAAAAGGAAGTAGAAATGCGCTTATTCAAATGTTAAAACACATATGGTAGGAGCTAATGTGTCCGAATACTTAAGATAAATACGGCATACATTGTAGCTTTTACACTAGATGGTCGGATAAAAGATTTTATTCATGAACAATCCTACCAGCATGATAATGTGCAATATGACCATCTTCAGATTACAGAGAGTTTCTATACAGCTCTGAACGTGGATGCTTTAAGGTGAAACGCACATACCGGGAAGTGGGCGTATCGAGTTTACTCCATATATACTTGTCCTGAAAAATGAGCAAGCCCATTTGATTTCCTTCCAGTAAGCATTCTTTATAAATCTATAGCGGGTCGTTATCGGCCCGTCAGGGTAGCTGACGGGCCGATAACGGCCAGCTATAGATTTATAAAGAATGCTAGCTTGGCTGCTGGAATGTCTAAAACGATGGCTGAATGGTAGACAATATAGCGCGATCAGACGCCACATGTCTGCACCGTTTGCTCATACTTATTGTAAACACGTTAACCCACTTCGAAAGACAGCGTTTGGTACGTTTTCGGATAAAACTGTAATTTATTGTCCTGACAGATCAAATCCATTTCAAGGCGGTATTCTAGTGCAGTTTCTCTTCGAATTTCCTTCTTTCTTCGTTTCTTCGGTCTGAATTTGACAAACTATAGTGAAACCACCGACGGCTCGTTTATTATGGCTAATTCGAACTCGATTTTTAGTCCCTACGATGTTCTTCGATAACTCAAGAAAACAAATATTTAGGAATAGTCTTATTTTATCATGAAATTGTATGTTGTGTGTACTCATTAGAATTGCCTTGTCGAGGCGATTCTAATGAGTACACTCAACATACCATTATTGTGTAGAAGATCGAAAAGATTTCCCTAAAATATTCCCATTTGCTTCCTGACCTGGCATTATAATTAACCCTCAGTGAATCGAGCTACCCATGTTTCGAACTAATTTCCATGGCCCAAAAGATGTTCGAGCCATTGAGGTTCGACAGTAGTACTTTTTTTAATGCAATTCAAGCCTTATTGAGTTGGAAGGACTGTACTTTTTAATTTTTATATTTCCCGGATATCTCCATATTTAGCTTTTAGAGTCAAAGTAACAACGCCACTCAGTGTCACCTCATTGGTCGTAAGCGCATGTTCATGCGTTGGAATCGCGGTAATGTCTCAGAATCAGATTCAGGATGTTTACTAGTAATACGTCCAATCACACTCGTTCACCACTACCTGTGATATGGAAAGTTAGTCCCAAGCTCTCAGCAGAGAGGTTAAACTGGTCGCACCATCCTCTGCACCTTCAATAGAGAAAATAATCAAATCTGGAAGGGCATTCCAATCTCTGATTGTTTGAGGGAACAAGGGGGTCTAAACAGTCAATGAGTAATAATTTCTACTGCAACTAATTACGGGGACAAGATCATCTGCTGGAATGCTGGTAGCACTTTTTAGACCTTTGTACAAAAGAATCAGTCTACTGTCTCTCCTCCTTTTCTTAAGAGACTCCCATTTTAGTTTTTCCAGTATTCAAGTCAGACCCCCCAGTTTCAAAACAGTAATTGCTAGTTGCAAACCTAGCAGCCTATTCTGAACGTTTTCGATATCTTATTGAAGATCCAAGCCTTGGGGATCCTAACCACAGCTGCCATATTCCAAAATGGGGCGAATAAGTCCCCTATATGCTGCCTTTTGTTTTACATCCAGAAGACATTGACAAAGATTTCGTCTCAGGAAACCAAGAGTTCTATTTGCCTAACTACACATGTTGCTGATATATGTATTCCATCTCTAGACATGCGTGATTGTTACTCCTAGGTATTTAATGGAATCCTCATTTTCGAGGTCCGTATCCGCTAAGGTGTAAGAAGCCTCGATCTTATTTGTTCTCGTCTTAGTTATCTGCATTATATTGCATTTGACTGGCTGAAATTTCATACCCCATTTTCGGGCCAAACATTCTAATTTATCTATATCCTTCGGAAGTTTCAATGAGTCCTCTGTGTCTCTGATTTCATGATACCAAACACATTATCTGCGAAAAGTCTTGTTTCTGAGTCTGTGCCTGTGGAAATTTTATTTATGTATAGAGAGAACAATATTAGACCAAGAGCGGTCCTTTGCGGGACACCTGAACAAAACTCGAGCCCACTCCGAAGTTTTACCGTTTAAAACAGCTCATTGTGTTCTATAGCAAAGAAACAGATCTACCCACCTAAGTGTCTTTCTGTCGATGACATAACCAAATTATTGGCTTTTACGAAGTTCATGAGCCTTCTCGAAGTCCAGAATAAATGTGCCAAGCTGTCATCCTTTGTCCAGGATTTTTACCCAGTCATTTATAACAGTGGTCAACTGAGTTTCACAACTGTGCATTCTCCTAAATGTATGCTGCCTGTCGGACAAGAGCTGAAATCATCCAAGTGAGCCATGATATTTGAACATACTATATGTTCAAGCAAATTACATGGCACGCATGTCAGGGACAGGGTGCGATAATTACAAGCAAGAGCCGTATCCCCTTTCTTAAAGAGGGGACTCATGTTTGCAAGAAGCCATTCCTTGGGAATTTCCCCAGTATCAAGAGATTGTTGAAACAAATGTGCAAATACTGGACCTAGTTCATTTGCTAGCTCCTTTAGAAATCTAGGATGAAGCTCATCAGGTCCTAATGCTTTTGAGGGATTCAAACCTTTGAGTAACTTAATCACTTTTCTGAAGACATCACAATACTATCCATGAAAGGGGCCGATCTTCTGGTTAACAGAACCTAACTATACGCAGTTCTATTGAACGCATCATTGAATTGACCAACTAATTCTGCAACTCCATTTCCGCACCTCTTTTTAAGGAGTGGAATACCTCTCCTGTCTTTTTTTGACTATTTGTGTATTTGTAGAAGTCGCTGGGATTTGCCTTTACATCACCTACCAAGTTATCCATATACACATCATGCTGCTTTTTAATGTCAGCCTTTATTTCCTCATTCTCAAAGATCCAAATTTAGTCCGAAGTTAACCAATACCTGTCTTCTTAGTCTTAGCATGACTTTTATTTCTTCTGCGAATCTTTCTTCTTATCTCTGGAGTGATCCAAGGAATCGAAGAGACAGATTTACTAATGTTGAGGGGATATGCTTATTAACTGAATCATGAATGAGTGAAGTTATTAAATTAAAGTTCTTCTGTACTGATCGAGCATCCGAGTGGCCGTTGCAGTACTTCTCCTTTGCAAAATCATAATCTTTCTCATAGTTTCAAAGCCCCTTTCTGATATGAATACACCTTCCTCCTAGGTTTCTATATATGTGGAAGGAAGATTCTTTAAAATCCTGAAACAATGTCGTGATCACTAAGCTTGTTTGGGGAGTGACTATCCCGAAATTGATCCGGTAAAAAGGAAAGAATCAAGTTCAAGAGTTTTTTTTTTCACGAGTAGGGAAGGGTATCATTTGTTCCAAGCCATGCTCATCCATAATGTCGAGTAATATTTGTCCTTCGGACTTACTTAGCATGGTACCAGATTTGCTAAGCCTATCAGGCCAGACAGTTTCTATGAAGTTGAGGTCACCTAGTACTTGGACTGATGGAAGTTTTTTACCCTTATGCTGAGACTACGAGCTGATCTCGAAACAACTGGAAGTCATAGACAGCCCCATATGGCTTTTGATACCAACTTGCTACATAGTCAGAATATTTATTTGTGAATATTTTACCCAAACTGATTCAGAGTAGCATCCCCCACCCCCCCCCCCCCCGCCACCATGAGTATTTCTATCTTTTCTGTACACACTATACATACAAATTTCTGGGAACAGATCAGAAGTTTGTAATTGTGCTGTCAGTCTTTGTTTCTGGAATAGCCACAACATGTGGTTGTTAAGCATCCAGAAAAGCCAAAAGTTCCAAGATTTTGCCTCTGACACCATTGATGTTTATACCGCAAAATTTCAATCCTTTAACAAGACTGGGCTTGGCTGTGTCAGGGACTGTGGTTTATCTCCTTTTTCCCTTGACAGAGATTCAAATCTGTTTCGATTTTCGAATTCAATAAGTTCAAAACCTCACATTTTGGGCATATCCATGAGCAGTTGGAGTTAACCAAAGTTCAATACGCAGCATCCGGAAAGAAGTAACATTCAGTGTGGATCCACATTTCACGCAGGTCACGCTGAACTGCCTTACAGCACCACTGCACAAGCCACAGTCAGCTTCACAGTCTGTGCAGTACCACGTTACAACTCCAGATTCAAGTTTTGGTCCCGTCTTATTGAGCTTATGTCATTGCCTAATATTGCGAAACCTTGTCAAACAGTAAAGTCCAGAGTCAGACGCAGTAGAATGCAATATATTATGAGGATTTACCCTGTTCGCCATTAACCTATTTGTGCCTGGCGTCCCATAAATGGGACATTGGAAAATAGTGTAGACCCAGATCAGACGCCGCAAAATGCGGCATCTGATCAGGGTCATTTATTGCTTGCATTAATAACAGGCATTCCTATAAAACATGGCAATAATAAAAACTGACAAGACACCCCTTAAACTGGAAATGGACTGGTCCAAAGAGTTCAGGTAGAAGAGTCGTCTAGTATAAATGGGTTAAAGTACACAGAAACAAGATGTTGTTTATCACCCGTTAAATGCTAAATGGTTTAGTACGATGAAAATAGTTTAAAATACCACCAGACGCGCAAAATTGAGTTCGTGCCCTTTATAAGTGGTTGAAGGCACTGTTCCACAAGAGCTAGATTGACATTGCTCAGGAAGAACTTTATGAAAGATCATGGACTGGTCCGATGCCTTTTCCATGGACTGCTCAACGTTAATTATAACCAAGTATTAGCTTTAATAAACAAACTTGATCTCCGCTTAGCACACTTTTAGACAGTTGCTGCTTGAGTGATAACTGATGGAATATCTAATATAGGCACACATATATAAGGCTTACAAATAAGAAATTGAATATGACGGGTATTTTTATTTCAACTATCTTATAGAGAAAGTAGAATATTTAACTTTAAATACCTGAGATAAAAGTCGATACTATTTCACCTCAATCAGGCACGACTGAAAATAATCACCTGACACATTTCCCATAGCAATGCTGGAACGTCATAGAAAAAAAACAAAACAAAAAAAAAAAAAAACAAAAAAAAAAAAAACAAAAAAAAAAAAAAAAAAACCAACAACAAAAAACAAAATCGACAGATTTACTGGATACAAGCGCATACGAAAGAAACAGACATAAAATCAGCCTCCTGGGTCTGTCGGATTACTATAATGAATAACCCATTTATGCTGAGTGAGCTCTCCTACCATAACTTTTTGGACAGGTCCATTTCCTATAATAGGGGTGTCTGGTTATTTCTTATTATTACACAAATGTATCATGATTTATGGAAATTTCTGACGATGATGCAAACAGTATAGACCCTGGTCGGATGCAGCGATCTGCGGCGTCTGATCTGGGTCTACACTGTTTGCAAATGTCCCGTTTATGGGACGCCAGGCTTAAACGGCTTAAATACTCAACTCCCCGTCACGAGGGTTACGTGTATCGCCCACCTTGTTGCAGTTCAGTTTCATGTTTCATAATTAAACAACCCCGTCGTATCCTTTAGTCTATCTTGTTTTCAGAGCTGTAGACAGACCTTTATACAGAACCGCTGAAAAAGCCAGAATTTCAGAAGCATACATGTTTTGTGGAAGGCCGATAGTTCAATTCAATGCGTAACTGTTTAATTTCGTTGGCTTATTGTCCTTTCGTCATCACTTGCTGGAAACCATTCTACCTGTCACTACCAGAATCTAATCAGAAACTACATGTATTTATCTTTTTGTACAGATGCACATTGTTTTAAGGGAATAATTGAATTTCCAGCGGAACACATCTGTCAAAATTGTCTTTATCCTTTTCTAAATGGGGTTCGTTTAATACAAAAGGGATTTGCTGCATGAGGGAGTAGAGTAGATCTTAATAGCGTAGATTCCTTTTCAGAGGCGGTTTGGCGTGCAATATAGCAATATAGCAAATAAGAAGTAAAAACTTGGCTCCCATAAAAAAAAAAAAAAAAAAAAAAAAAAAAAAAACGGTGGAAAATCAACTAGGTGTTTCCATTCACCTTAAAATATCGATCTCTAGTACGACCGATATTGGTTTAACTTATGCAAATTCGACAGTGAAATAATTTAATAGAACGAAGCAATGTGCAAAATACAAAATAGCTTCGTCTGTATTTTCTGCTTACCTTTTTTATCCTAAGTACTGGGACACCTCGCCTACTAACCAGTCCTTTCTTAAAATTTCAGCAAATCTATTTTAATACCGGTGTTGTGTTTAAAATATTGTTTGATGATTGGCAAACAGTTTAGACCCAGATCAGACGCCGCGTTCTGCGGCGTCAGATCTGGGCCTAGACTGTTTGCCCTGGCCTGTCAATACGTGGAGTTATTACGGTAATCTTAATTAATGATGCCTCATAACATATTTGTGAGAGTCTCAAAAAGACATTGAACAAGAGGATTGGACCCCAACTTTCATGTGTCTGTCTGTCTGTCGCAAAAACATGCTCATCAAAGTGTTTTCAGAAACAGGGCTTGCTGTAACATTCAAACTCTGTAGATAACACAAAAGTTGTACCCTCGTATCGTGTACTAATAAGTGGTTATCATTGCTTTATCATTTGTCTTTTTTCTTTATCTCTTTCAAAATCGATAAACTTTCCTCAGGAACAATCCTAGATCCAGCCTTAAAACTTAATTGGGGATGCAACCATGACCTCATGTATCGTGTAAGGGACTGTTATTCTCTTAACTTTATTTGTTCTCTATTTGTCAATGTTTTCATCTGTCGAACCTCAAGTTAAGCTCGAAAACCGACGGCTTGTTTACCATGGCTAATTCGAACTCGTTTTTGAGTCCCTACGAAATTCTTCCGATAGCTCAAGAAAACAAATATTTAAGGAAATTTTCTTAATTTATCTTGAACTTGAATGTTGTGTGTACCCATTAGAATCGTCTCATCGAGGCGATAATATGAGTACATTTAACATACCATTATTGTCTAGAAAATTGGAAACTTATCCCTAAATTTATGCCATTTGTTTCCTGACTTGGCGTCATGATCAACATTCTGTGGCTCGAACTACACATATCTCGAACAAATGTCCAGGGTCCCAAAGATGTTCGAACCGTTGAGGTCCGACTGCAGTACATTACAGTGCAGATCAGCCTACATTTTTGTCAATCAGATGCTTGGATTTCGCGTTAAACTAAATAATTTAACTGCATAAAGTTTCTGCTGTACCGTCTATATTAATTTTGTCAAATGATTAAGATTACAACATTAATATTACCTAACATACATTGCGACATTACCTAACATACAGTGCAACCAACAGGAAGTAATGGGCAATTTCTAGTTATTTTTTGTAGTTAATTGATTGAATAAGGAGGCTTCTGGTAGTATGTTAGACTTTACCTAAAAGAAATAAACACATGATTTTACACCCCCTTAGTTCGATTAAATTATATTGTTTTTGTTTTTTTTTTTGTTATTGTTGTTGTTTATTTTCTACAGATAGTCTATGACTGACACATATGAAACTTTTCGTGAGCAATTTTTACAGGCACATTGCTACATGTAGCTGCAACCTTGAAACTTTCTTGATAACACTATCATAATTCCTTGTATCGTGTAAGGGTCAATGGTTATGCGCGCTTTATCTATTTGCTGAAGTGGACGGTATACAACTTTGTAGATGTAATGCCATTTTACAAGGGATATAACTTTTGCGACATTCTGTTTGCTTTTTTACATACTAAACTCCTTCTTAAAAGGGGTATGCTCTAAAAGGAAGGAAGGTGCTTCCAAGGGATCCCTTATCAGAAGCGAGGCAAAATAATTTTCACTGGATTGCCTACCTTGAAGAAATTGCATTCATTTCCCTTGATTGTTCTCGAGATGGAGGAAAAGAAAATAGTCTAAGAATGGTGCTTCAGGAGCTGTTCTAGCTGCAACGTTGAATCATGACAGATGCACGTTTTCTGTGTTTGTAGTGAATTAAGTTAACAGTGAATTCAAGAATTTTTCGATGCCCGAATGATAAAAATAATCCAGACAAGCACTTCGCGGAGTCTGAATGTATAGTCTGCCTACCGACAGTTCAGGTTTCGCAAATGCACTAGCCTGCTTATCTCTGACAAGATTAATTCTGTTTTCGCAATTACTCATGCACCATGGTATTAATCATGTATTTAGCATGCATGTTTAAAGCTTCAAACATGTTACAAAAGGTTTGTTTACCTGCTTAAAAGCTTAACTCTAACACTGCGACAGGCGGTAATAATAGGCTTTTGCAAACAGCTTAGATGCAGACGAGACGGCTCATGATGAGCCGTCTCATCAGGATCTACGCTGTTTGACATTCGTCATTCAACCATACATAAAGAAAAGGCAAACGACAAATGTAGTCTGAAATTCGGCGCAGAAACAGTTAAACTGTTTTATTATATAAGATATAGATATATTGATTTTCATTGGCTTGCGCGCGCGCCTCCCAGTGTAAGTTTTTTAGAATTTGGTATCAACTTTTAGTGACGTCGCCAGTAGTGACGTATATGTCTATCGCACCTTTTATATTAATGGGGCCTGGTGCTGACTGTTATTGCAATAGTTATCAAAGAGAAAAGGTAAACTATCTAATAAATTGTTAACTATTGAGGTATTGGATATGTTGTTGATATCCATCATTGAATAACAGTATTGACCTCGGCTATCGCCTCGGTCAATATTGGTATTCTCTGCTTGACATCACGTCATATCCAATTCATCAGTAGCAATAATTGTATATCATTGTTGACCGTTCCAAGGCGATATTTCTATAGCAGTTCCTGTTCATTTTGTTCGTTTTCCTTTCGTTAGAGTTCTGTTTTGTTATGTTCTTTTGTGTCATTCAAACCTTATTCGGTGCCTTGAGGGTTGTGTTCAGCGATTGTGAGATCGTGTCCTTTTCCGGCTGTCCCCTTATTTATATTGTTAAGATTAAGAATAATAAATTCCTGTCCATTAAATGAAAATATAGACTGACACGTGAAACAAAGTTTAAGGAAAACACACATCAATAACTAACAGAAAATAAAGAGCCTTTAGTCAAAACTCAATAGCTCTAACCGAACGCCGATGGCTCGTTTACCGTGGCTAATTCGAACTCATTTTTGAGTCCCTATGAAATTCTTCCTATAGCTCAAGAAAACACAAGAAGCTTATTTTATCATGAAATTGTATGTTGTGTGTACTCATTAGAACCGCCTGATCGAGGCGATTCTAAGGCGTACACTCAACATACCATTATTATATAGAAGATCGAAAAGACTTCCCAAAATTATCGAATAAAGAAAAACATTAAAAAAGTAATAATAAATAATGTTATTTTGAGGGTACTCATTAAAACATACCAATATTAATAAAATAATGGTATGTTAAGTGTACTCATTAGACTCACCTTGATGAGGCGATTCTAATTAGTACACACACAACATACATTTTCATGATTTAATTAGAAAAAAAAAAAAAAACCTGAAAAAGACCTAAATATTTGTTTTCTTGAGCTATCGGAAGAATTTCCTAAGGACCTAAAAACGAATTAGCCATGGTAAACGACCCATCGGTGTTCGAGCTATTGAGGTTCGACTGTATATACTAACAAGTAGCTTATGTAAGCAGCACATTCTCGCCAACAGAGAGTTTTTATTTGTAGATTACAAAAAAATATTCAAAATATCAAAATGGCGGTAGCTATAAACACTTTAAACTACAATAATTTTCTTATTTCTCAACCAATTTTGATCAAATTTGCGTTCGAATGTTTATCTCTAATTCTGAATATTTTCAGGTATACACTGCAATTAGTGTGCCTTTCCCTTTAGTTTGGCTGCATTTAGTGTGGCTTTCTCTTTAGTGTGACTTTGACTTTAGTGTATCTTTCTCTTAAGTGTGGCTTTCCCTTTAGTGTGCCCTTCCCTTTAGTGTATTTCCGTTTAGTGTGGCTTTCCTTTTAGTGTGCCTGTCCATTTATTGTGGCTTTCCCTTTAGTGTGCCTTTCCCTTTACTGCGGCTCTCCCTTTAGTGTGTCTTTCCCTTTAGTGTGCCCTTCCCTTTTGTGTGTATTTCCATTTAGTGTGGCTTTCCCTTTAGTGTGTCTTTCTCTTTAGTGTGCCTTTCCCTTAAGTGTGTATTTCTCTTTAGTGTTGCTTTCCCTTTAGTGTGTATTTCTCTTTAGTGTGGCTTTCCCTTTAGTGTGTCTGTCCATTTATTGTAGCTTTCCCTTTAGTGTGGCTTTCCCTTTAGTGTATCTTTCTCTTTAGTGTGGCTTTCCCTTTAGTGTGCCTGTCGATTTAGAGTGGCTTTCCTTTTAATGTGGCTTTCCCTTTAGTGTGTCTTTCCCTTTAGTGTGCCTTTTCCTTTTAGTGTGCCTGTCCATTTAGTGTGGCTTTCCTTTTAGAGTGCCTTTTCCTTCAGTGTGGCTTTTCCTTTAAACATAGCATTGTGTTGTCTAACACATTTCCCTTTCATATACACAGAACAAATAACAAACATGTATTCTATTGATAATGATATTTAATGCGATTTTGTATATAGTTCAACACCTCATATTATGATATGGATACATTTTACATTTGAAGCATGAACTATTCATGAAATTAGCCGGGGCACAGCATTTCCTACAAGACTGCATATGCCCCCAGCGAAAACTCTGATCAACCTGTGCATCTACGCAGTCTGATCAGAGTATTTGCAGGACACTCTGTAGGTAACCAAGGATCCTAAGCGTCTTCATGGGGACGGAAGCGCAGGCTGATCGTAGTGTTTGCTTGGCGCACATGCAATGCATAGGAAGTATTGTAAGAAATACTGTTCCCCGGCTCAAATGGTTTTAACACATCTTACAGACTGTACATTTCAACTTCAGTCATCTCACAACAACTACAACGCAGATGGCCAAAATATTCCTCAGTTCCATTTATACCTCTTATCTAGAGCAGGACAAAACCTACTTAGACTTGTGCTATCAGTGAAGACTCAGATCAGCATGAGCACCCGCTCAGTCTGACCAGAGTATTTGCTGTGCGCCCATTAGGTAGGTAAGAACCCAAACTTCCCTCATGCAGACAGCGAAGACTGATCAGACTGGGCGGATGCTCAGGTTGATCTGAGTCTTCGATTAGCGCGCATGCCATTTGTTGGTTCAGATCAGCCTGGGTGTCCGCTCAGTCTAATCAGTCTTTGTTATGCGCGAACTGGACAGCTTAGGACCCAAACTTTCTTCATGCAGACAGCGAAGACTCTGATCAGACTGGGCAGATGCCCAGGCTGATCTGAGTCTTCGCTGGGCGCACATGCCATTTTGTTGGTTCACATTAGCTTGGGCATCCGCTCACTCTGACCAGAGTCTTTGCTGTGCTCTCATTAGGTAGGTAAGACCCAAACTTTCTTCATGCAGACAGCGAAGACTTTGATCAGACTGGGCGGATGCCCAGGCTGTTCTGAGTCTCCGCTGGGTGCACATGCCATTTTGTTAGTTCAGATCAGCCTAGGTGTCCGCTCAGTCTAATCAGTCTGCTGTGCGCGAACTGGACAGCTAAGGACCCAGGTTTTCTTCAAATGGACAGCGAAGACTCTGATCAGACTGGACGGATGCCCAAGCTGATCTGAACCTTCGCTGGGCGCACATGGCATATTGTTGTTGTATGCAGGCTCAATTTTAATATGGAGCTACGACGTATGACCAGTTGCCTTTCTTCCAGCAGTTTTAGACACACCTACAGGCAGTTTAAAGGGACTTGCTGAAAGTTTCAGACAAGCATAGAGTGATTTAAGGTATGCAAATGCTATGTGCGTATTCAGTATTTAACATTTATTATATAAACTAGAAATATATTGTCTTTCCTGGCTGAGAGCTGTTATCAGGCCAGTGAATAGTTTTTTACGCTCACCGGCTCGGGGTTGTCCCCATTAAATACATGTATCTAAATTTAGAACATCACGTGAAATATAAAATTCTTTATCAATCTGTTTATTGGTTATATAATAAAACAATTGTGTCTGTTGAGTCATTGAATATGACTGATATCCACTGGTTAAGTCCAATATTGACCTCGGCTATCGCCTCGGTCAGTATTGGTATTCTCCCGTGGATGTCAAATCATATTCAATGGCTCAAAAAGCAATAATTGTATAATTTTCTACGACATCTTTTCGCTACACGTGGCCTATTCAAAGCGAATTTTCTGAAACATAAAAAACAGACGTATTAAAATATGTTTTATGTCTGTCTATATGTAACGTCATGAATTCAACCAATCAAAATTCAGGTCAGTCGATATTAATGGGGCTCGCCTGTCTATTTTATTGTCAAAGTTAGCTATTTCATCACATGGAAGAATAATGTACTTCCATAACAAGGGAATAATAATTAACCTTTACCATTCTATGAGTCGGTTCAGCAGAAGACAAATAGATGCTAGATTTCTTAGTTTTATTTATTTTTTTTTTCAAAAAATAGACTTTTGAGATTTCGTGCAAACTGTCTCCTAAGGAAGAGACAGTTTGCATGGAATCTCAAAGCCTATTTTCAAAGTAAAGTAAGAAAAATATTTCAAAATGTCGTCTGCTGAAGTTTTTACTCAGCATGCAAAGCGTTATATGCTGATGGGAATTATAATTAGGTACAAAAATAAAGTAAAGACCCTTATTTTTTAAGCTCATTTGAACAAACTTACATGAGTAAATCTGTATCAATTTAGTATCCGTGTTTACTTAACAATCATGAGAGTATGGTATTAATGATAACAGGAGCCGGGGTAGACTGGCTCCAGCCTCCAGTGATTCAATATTTATTTATTAAAATCTTGTATGATAATCCACTAAAGTACAACCAAAATAACATCATGACTACAAAGGCTGGTTCCTAGTGACCAGCCTTTATAGTCATGATATTATTTTGGTTTTAGTTTAGTGGATTATCAAACAGGATCATAAGAAAAAAATATTAGTCAGTGGCGACTGGAGCCAGAGCCTGGGAAAAGCTTTTCCTACAAGACTGCATTTGCGCCGAATGAAGATTAGGTAGGCCTGCGCATCCGCGACGTCGGATAGCAACGGCCACTCTTTGTGTAGCTAAAGATCTTAAGTGTCTTCCGGTGGATAGAGAAGAATCCGATCAGCCTTCGCGGATACGCAGTCAATCAACAGACTGGCTCCAGTCTCCAGTGACTAAATATTTTTCTCATAATCCTGTTTGATAATCCACTAAAATAAAACAAAAAAATATCAAGACTATAAAGGCTGATCACTAGTGACCAGCCCTTATAGTCATGATATTATTTTGGTTTTATTTTAGTGGATTATTAAACAGATTATAAGTAAAGTTAGTCACTGGAGACTGGAGCGAGTCTAATCAATCTACGTCTTCGCTATGTACAGATGAGCAAAGTCATATTTTGTTTTCATATTTCGGCTAAGTTATTAACTCTTGTCCCGTTGAACCCGCACTTATCCTGCCTTTACAAACAGTGTAGATCCTTATCAGTTGGCTTCTGAAGAAGCCGACTGATCTAGCTCTGCACTGTTTTTCATTCAAAATGTGAATTTATATCAACTACCTGGATCAAGTAATCTGATTGACTGAAAATTGGAAGTGGGTGTAGCATCTTAATTTATTCCATTACGAAAACACGCCTATTCAAATATATAGAAAATTTCACCTCCAAAAACTGAAAATTTTCTGATAAAAGACTCTAATATTTTTCATATTTCTACCCGTTAGAACCGCCTCGGCGAGGCGGTTCTATCGAGTACCCACAATCTAAGTTTTTGAGTAGAAATAAAAGAAAAATAATGTATACCCCTATAAACCCCAGTTTTACTATATAAAAGTGGGGTTTAAGGGGGTCAAAATTATATAGGTATGTTTTTGTGATGAGCATGATCAGGGTTGATTGCCATTCACATATTCTGACTACATTGCACAGGAAACACATTTACAGCCTGTTATCACAACATTAAAGTGAAAAGTTACACTTTCAGGGGAGGCAAGTCAATCAAATTGTTTTACCTTCCCTCCGAAAAGAGTCTAATTTGGGAGCAAATTCTTTCCTTTTAGAGTAGACACCTTTTAGAAGGGATTTAGTGTACAGTAAACCAATCAGAAAGTCACAAAAATGTCTGGGACGTCGAAATAACGTTTTGGCATATCTATGTACAGTCGAACCTCGTTATCTCGAACTCGCTTATTTCGAATTGCCGCTTATCTCGAAGTGAAAATCTGGTCCCTGTTTAAACATGAAACTATGACAACAGGTAACAAAATAATGTGGAAAAGAGGAGAAATTGCTCCTGAGGAGCAATTTCTCCTCTTTTCCACAATATTTTCAGTATATCTCTATTTTCAGGTGTCAAATTACATATTCATTTGTGAAATGTGGTTGTTTGATTTATCTTTTTTTCTCAATTCTGCAAATCTGATAAGTCGAGATACGGATATCTCGAAGTATTTCAGAGAGTCCCTTGGACCTCGAGATAACGAGAGTCGGCTGTATTTTCTGGGTATTGTTTAATGTGGAAAAGTGAATATCCTGCTCAAGCTACGCTGAATGATCCTGGTATTCGTTACCAGCATACAACTCCACGTCCCGTTTTTACTGGGTGCGACTAAAATGATGTCTGGCAATATGATTATAGTTTAAAAAAATAGTTATGTCATAACCTTTGAGCTATATAGGCAAATTCAGTAGACGAAAAATTGCTGTTATTTTTTTTCATTCTGAAAAAACAAAAATGAGAACCCCCCCCCCCCGCCCCCCACCCCCCCCCCTCCACCCCCCCAAAAAAAACTAAAAAAACTACAACAACAACAACAAAAACAACAACAACAACTACAAAAAAAAAAAAAAAAAAAAAAAAAAAAAAAAATCAAAGTGCCGTCTGCTAAAGGTTTTACCCAGCATACTTAGCATTAACCTATTGTAGACTGAATGAACTCACCAACACTATATTTTGGAAGTGTCCAATTTTAATATTTTAGGTATGTCGGACTATGAGATTTAGTTATTCCTTAAGAAAAATGGTTGAACTATTTGCAAGCAGTGGCTACCCTGATCAGACACCGCGTTCTGCGGCATCTGGTCTAGGTCTGCACTGTTGCCAATTACCCTTTTAAGGCTCTCGACTAAAGTGGGTTAAACAAGCACGACACGAAAGAAATGTTTTTATTATATGAATCAGCATAAATAAAATACGCCCACGTTTGGAGAAAACGGTTTAACCTTAAATAATGCCTGGTTCCTGAAGTTCATATCACTAGCAAATTATTTGAAGTTGCCAATTGTGCTTTCTTCAGTAATCGTTCTCGTTAAGTTGTCAGTGTTTTTGTTATTAACTATCAGCTGTTATAGACACATCTGAGCGGACCACAATCAAACACACGAGCTGGCCTATTTTCCTCTTGATTAAGTATTAGTTTTGTTTTAAGAAATCATTTGTTAGAAACCAGCCTTAATGTCAAGTTAATTAAGCGATCATTCTAATGTTATGGGGACTGGATTTTCTTGGAAGATTTTCCGCCTGTTTTTCAGAAGAGATAACTTTTGTAACGTTTTGCTTTCCAGTAAACCAAAGGACCCTTCTGAAAAAGGGCCTCCTCTAAAAGAAAAGAGGGAGCGAATAATTTCCTTTTAAAGCACTCTCCATTCTAGAAGATAGACAATTTTACCTCCCTTGAAACTGCATGTCTTCCCTTATTATCTAATATTGGCCACTTGAGTCCCTCAGGGATTACAGAAAGAGGTAATTTGCATTTGCACAACCTTTGTAGCTTCCTCTCAGTTTTCCAGCAAACCAATCCGCTTCTGAAAAAGGGTCTCAAGTAAAAGGAAAGAATTTGCACCCAGAGAGCAGATTCCTCTCCAGAAGGGAGACAAACAGTTCTGACAGAATGATCTTCCTTGCAAAGGTGTCTGTTCCCTTCACTGATATTAGCTATATTAGTCCCACAGTTATTACGGAAAGAGTCAAGATAATTTGTATTTTATTTTCTGTTATGATGAAACTACAATGTATGTTTCAGTTGACGAATATTTTATTCAGAGCTACATGTATCAATGAACATCAAATATTCTAAGCAATGAAATACAAAATAAGAATGAAAAACATACAAGCTTATATAGTCATTCTCATACAAAATCAACATTGTAAGTGTATAATCAGTTTTAAATGGAAACAAACATGGTCCAGTATAAAGTTTAAATGTACAGTCGACTCTCGTTATCTCGAAGTCCAAGGGACTCTCTGAAATACTTCGAGATATCCGTATCTCGCATATCAGATTTGCAGAATTGAGGAAAAAAGATAAATCAGACAACCACATTTCACAAATGAATATGTAATTTGACTCCTGAAAATAGAGATATACTGAAAGTATTGTGGAAAAGAGGAGAAATTACTTCTTAGGAGCAATTTCTCCTCTTTTCCACAATATTTTGTTAACTGTTGTCATAGTTTCATGTTAAAACAGGGACCAGATTTTCATTTCGAGATAAGCGGTTATTCGAAATAAGCGAGTTCGAGATAACGAGGTTCGACTGTATATTATAGTCAGGTTCCTGCTAAAACAAATATATGTCAGTTTTATATGACATTACAAAGTATAACTTTACAATTTCGAACGGAAATTTTACCGTAAAGAAATACAAGAAAAAAGTTGAACAGACTGACTACAAATAAAATGAACTTTGGTATTAGGCAGTGAGAGGGGCGTGTGCGCTGGAAGCATCATGACATTCAAGGTTTTGTCCTTTGTGGGACGTTGGATCAACACTCGGCCTCGTTCTCTTGAACTTTTAAAGGTTGATACTTGAGCTGCCTTGAACGTTACAAAAATCATAGAACACCAATTTAGTTCAAATTGATTTTTCAGCGATGTTGCTTTAATAATATGTTATCTATAGAATTAATTAGAAGCTGTATTGATACTCAAGAGCATAATATATGTTCTGAATGTAAAATCTGATGACTCTGCAAGCTTTTTGTAAAATGAATGTACCTGTCAGTCACAAAAATACATATAATACGAGTATGTCATACGATTTATAAAGTTTTTTTTACATTATAATCAGTATACAGGTGTTAGTATAATAACCTCTCTAGACCTAACTTGGCGACGAATCCTTGTTAGCAAATTACGATTCAGACAATATTTTAACCTGTAATACCTTGATATTCCGTTCTTACATAGCCTAGATAAGACACTTTTTTCATCGAAAATATATTTACATTTTTTATTATTTGTTACAAAATACATATGTTGTTGGTATTCATTAGAAGCGCTAATGAATACCAATAACCTATGTTTTTTGTGGAGAAATAACACAATGTTTACAAGGTATCTAATAGCATTACGTGACAAGATAACATAGCCATATTTGTAGATATCGTGAGTACTTCATAATTACCATGTTCAAAGTGAAATTATCGTAAAACCAGTGCTTACTCGTATATTCCTTATAGTGCTTACAAAGCTCGAAATAAATAGTAAAGATACAGTTTTTGTATTAAGTATTTGGATACGCATGCCTTAACAAACAATGTAGACTCAGATTAGACGCCACGGTCTACGCTCATTATCACACATCCAGCAATTTTTAGCCACACAAACATGCAGCAAATATATCAAATTTTAGGGCAAGAATGTATGTTAAGGAATAAAACTAGTCTGAAATTGTGCCATTGGTATAAAAGGTTTCAGAATAGCACCACATAAATATAACAGTTCGGAATAACGTTTGTCTGAAATTGCCCCACTTATCATACAAGGTTTCGAAAGAGTACCATATAAATAAAACAGTTTAGAAATAATGTTTGTCTGAAATTGCCCCGCTAGTCTTACATTGTTTGGGAATAGAAACATGTAGAATAACGTTTGTCTGAAAATGCCTTACTAGTCTTACAAGGTTTTGAAATAGTACTATACTAATGCAACAGCACTGAAGAAAGCTTGCCTTATAATGTTTTGAAATAAAGCTTGTTTTACAAGGTTTGGATATAATATATAATTACAACAATTCTAATTAAAGATTGTCTGAATTTGTACATTTTCCTGAAACACTTTTATTTGGACACGTAGTTTTGATGTGCAGTATCTGGTTCCTCGCCTGCGATAAGAAATGAGCCGGGGAACAGCATTACCTACAAGAGTGCACGTGCGCCCAGCGAAGGCGCAGCTCAGCCTATGCATCCGCGAAGTCTGACCAGTCTTCGCTGTCCGCTTGAAGACACTGGATCCAAGGCTAGCTACAGAGTGCCTTGCCAAGAGTATGCTGAGACTTCGCGGATGCGCAGGCTGATCTGAGCCTTCGCTGCGCGCTGATACACTCTTGTAGGTAATGTTGTGCTCCGCCTCAGATTTGTTTATACTGTCAAAGTGTATGACTATATGTACGAGTATGAGGCACTGTTCATTTATACAGTGTACGAAGTTATGACACAGTCTTTCAATGACTCCTTTACTAAATACGAGTATACATGAGAGTTTAGATGGGTTTACAGAGTGCAGAAAAATGGCCATGTATTATAATGATTAAAGAGAAAACTGACTAAAAGTACAGACTGGAAAAAAATGAGGGCCTACAATTTAACTCTTTCGGCGCCAAATTCCAGACGACATTTGTCGTCTGCTTTTTTATTTTAACAACATATCGTTTGGAAAGACGTTTATATGTGATGTTGAAAGACTGGATGTCAAACAGCGTAGATCCAGATGAGACGGCTCATTGAGCCGTCTCATCTGGATCTATGTTGTTTGCAAAAGCCTATTATTATCGCCTGTGGCAGTGAAAGAGTTAACGAAAAAGATCTAGAATACTTTTAGAAAAAGGAAAAACAAAGTAAAGAAAACTGAAACGGGTGAAACAAAAAAAATGAAGAAAAACAACCCTCGAATGTCAAGAAAACTGGGTGTTGAAAGGTGGCGGGCAAAAGGGGAACAAAACAAAATGTCAAACATTTAAAGAAAGAGTACAGTAAGTTAAATATTTAAAGGCTAGAAAAATTCAGATTCCATTCCAGACCCTCATATATGCATAAGTGTTATGTGATTATACTATTTCAATGAGTGCATAATAATGACTTTTCTACTGTTACAGAGAATAGGGGATATGCACCAGGCTACGTACCGTATTTACCCTAAGCTTTCTGACAGACAAGCCTTAGCAAATAAAGTAGACACAGATTACACGCCGCATTCGGCGTCTGATCTCTGTCTACTCTGTTTGCTACTCATCCATTAATTTTAGACACACCAGTAGATTGCAAAAACGCCGTTGTCAAATTTTAGGACAAGCATATTATGGTGTCCGAATATTCAGGGTACATACGGTACTTTGCTTTATATCACTAGGAATGCTAGATTGTTCATTCTACAGACATATGAGCCAGACAAAACCAACAAAATGACATGTTCGCCCAGTCTAATCTGAGTCATCGCTGTGCGCACAATGGGTAGCTAAGGATTCAAGCTTTCTCAATGCGGACAGCGAAGACTCTGATCAGACTGGGAAGATGCCATCATGAAAACATACCTATATAATTTTGACCCCCTTAAACCCCACTTTTTATAGTAAAACTGGGGTTTACCCACAATCTATGTTTTGAGCAGAAATATGAAAAATATCAGAATTTTTATCTGAAAACTCTCATTTTGTGGTGAAATTTTCAATATATTTGAAAAGGCGTGTTTTTGTAGTGTAAGGCTGATCTGTTTTCCCTGGGCGCATATGACATTTTGTAGGGTTTGTCGTGCGCTGGCTCAATTATATGCTATACAATGCAAGAAAATGACATTAATATGTCAAATACATGTATGGGACGCGAAAGCCAAGATAAGCTTGCATCTTTAGTCACCTAGACGAAGCCTTCGTTATCCGCTTAAAAAGTCAAAATATACGGCAGAGTAGAGTCTTTTGTATTTGCACACTTAATATTCGGATAGCTTAACTCCACGCCATAAACTTTGAAAAACAGCTTTTTATCAGCTTTTGATGTGATCATAATATGCTGGTTGAGTTCTTGTCCTTAAATGTATTTACTGTCCGTTATATCTAAAAACTGCTGGATGAGTGACCAACATTGTAGAACCTGGCCAGACCTACCTTCCTACCTGGGGCTCTACACTGATTTCGTAGACCGGTCTGTCACAATATTCAGATTAAATAAAAATGCTTTACTCTAGAGCTGCCCTTCGGTTAGTCTGTCTGCTTTTCGGTTCGTTTAACAGAATGTTGCCTTTGATATATTCAATGAAAGCTTCCATCATATTATAGATTGACCAAATTGTCGCTTTGACTTAACATTTTAAGACAGCAACTACAAACAAAATCCTGCATATCTGATTCGTTTGCAGACAGAAAGGATATGAAGTTCTTTGATGCACTTAAGGCAGTATATGGTCCCCTGAGCTCAGAAAACAAACACCCCACTTCTTAGAGCAGATGGAGCTAGTCTTCTGACTGACAAAGAAGCTATCTTGAAAAAATGGGCTGGACGCTTTGATGGTGTCCTTAATCGGTAATCATCTATCAATGATGAATATATCTACAGACTAGCACTACGTAATCTGCTGCTTGACGAGTTCCCACAGTCTCTGAAACGGTGAAAGCAAGACAACTCCTGTCCTCTGGCTAGGCTTCAGGAGCAGATGCAACACCTGCAGAGAGCTTTACAGCAGGTAGTTCTCCAGTTGCAGAGAAACTTACAGAGTTATTTCACATTATGTGGAAATGGGAAGCCACCCCGGCCCCTGAAAATTCAATGACGCGTCTATTATTCACCTATTAAAACTGAAAGGGAATTCTTAAGCCTGTGACAGTCATCGGGGAATCTCCATCGTCAGTTGAAGGGAGGATCATTGCAAGAGTCCTATTGAACCGATTGAATGAACACCTTCAACAGTCAAGGCTTCTACTAGAAAGTCAATGTGGATTTAGGAAGGACAGAGAACCAATTGGCATGATCTTCACAGCAAGACAGCTTCAAGAGAAATGCCAGGAACAGAATGTGGACCTCTATATGATCTTTGTCGACCTTAACAAAACATTTGACACTGTCAGACGTGCGGGACTATAGATAATGATGTCAAAGTTTGGCTGTCCGGTCAAGTTCATAGCGCGGCAATTCCAAGACGGTATGCGTTAAGGGTCCAAAATGATGGCGAGTTTTCTGATCCACTCCCTCTCACAAATGGAGTTAAGCAAGACTGTGTATTAGCTTCAACGCTATTCAGCTAGATGTTTTCTGCCATGCTCACAGATAATTTCCAGGATGGTGACAACGGTTTACCTATTAGTCATTGCTTTTGTGGGAAGCTTTTCAACCTTAGAAGGTTGCAAGCTAAATCCAAGGTGTAGACAGAGGTACTAGATGTGTTCCTGTTTGCTGATGACATGGCAAATGGTGCATCAACAGATGAGAAGATGTATAAAAAAAGCTGTGGGTCAAGTATCTGATTCATGTGACAGCTATGATCTCACAATCAGCATCAAAAGTCTGAGATGGTATATCAGCCAGCACCTAGAATGCCTTACAAGAAGCCTACCATCAACGTGAAAGGTTAACGATTGCAAATGGTAGACAAGTTCACCTACCTTGGAAGCACATTGTCAAAAGTTGTGCACATTGATGATGAAGTAAACACCAGGATTGCTTAAACTAGCGCAGCATTTGATCGACTACGTGGAAGTATTATGGATCGAAGTGGAATTAGAGTTGACACAAAGCTGAACGTCTACAGATCTGTGGTGCTACCAACACTGTTATACACATGTGAAATTTAAGACTGAACCACTTCCATACAAGCTGTATTATAAACATTCTAAAGATTAAGTGGCAAGAGAGGATTCCAGTAAAGGGAAGGGATGCAGAGTGTACAAACTCTTCTGAAATTGGCACAGTTAAGATTGACAGGCTATGTTACCAGAATGCCTGTGAACGTTTGCCAAAGAAAATCCGTTGTTGAGAACTACAAGTGGGACAACGTTCCCGTGGTAGTCAGAAGAATCATACAAGAACACCCTCAAAGCCTCCCTTAAAGACTTAAACATACCAACAGAGTCGTGGGAACAGATTGCATAGGATCGAGCAAAGTGGCGAGGCCTATTAAGAAGCGGTGCTTATGAATACGAAGCAAAAAGAATCAGTGAAGCCGAGCAAAAACGTGATCAGCAGAAAGCCAGGGTAAGGCATCACCAACAGAGCTTTCTTCCTCAGACCTCTACTGTTCTATCTGCAACAGACAGCTTAGGGCTACGATTGGTCTCATCAGCCATTTTAGAACACACAAACAGTGCCACTTCACGCATTTGATTAGGATTGGTCATTGTCAGGAATGACAAACGAACTATAACATTTAATAGTCACAAGGATGATCAAAGCGATAGATCAAATTATTCGGCCTTTGGTCTGAAAGGCACAATTCGTTAACATGTTTATGCCATGACGAACAATGCAGACCCCGAGGAAAAGCGACGCGTGCTATCGTGTCCAATAGTGCTGATTCTGTTTGTCCATTTTTTGAGGACGCGAAGATTTAATGTTTTAAAACATGACCAATATGGATACTTTAACCCTAGTCCTCTCTGTGCTAATTCAGCAAACGACAGATCGATGATGTTTTTAGTATTTTACCAGTAAACAGGATTTGACATTTCATGCAAACTGTCTCCATTTTGCCTGAAAGTTTACATGAAATGTCAAATCCTGTTTTCTGGGAATAATAATAAAATTTTCAAAGTATCATCTGCTGAAAATTTTACCCAGAGTGCTGGGCGTTAAACAATAGAATACTTTAAAAGCCGTCACATTATCGGAAAGTGTAACTTTAGACATGTATGTCAGATCAGTCTGCACAGACGCTTAATCTAATCAAGGTCTCCGCGGGACGCTCTTTGGAAAGCCAAGGATTCAAGGAGTTTGTTCAGGCAGACAGCAAGGACGCTGATCATAAAACGCGGATGAACAGGCTGATCCGAGTCTTCGTCGGGCGCACATGTCATGAGGTACGTTTTCTCACGCAATAGCTGAAATAATTAATACAGTCTGAATCCTGTTTTACTAAAAGCTTTTGTCGCCTGTTACTATTAGTAAGATTTAACCCTGATAACACAAACCAACAGAGCGGCAGACAATATAAAAATTATCTCATATTTGTAATTTGAAAAAAAAAAAAAAAAGTTTGATATCTTATGTGAATCGTCTGCACAGCAGACGATTCACATAAGATATCAAACTTTTTTCCATGGAATAAAAATATTGAACTTTATATCTATGGCGGTGATAGGATTTATTAAAGAGCTGCTTAACACGAAAGGCTCTTTCACGGTACATGCGAACAGTGACGGCACATGTCAGTCTACGTATCCCTACAGTTTCATGGGACTTTCACAATCGAATACAGTCATAGGATAGACTGGGCAAGCTTATCTAGGCATGGTACGGCAGGGTTATAAGGAATAGTAGTTTGCGTCACATCCTAAGATAATGTACCTGGTGAGATGTGGGCCTTGTGAAGTTTTAACTAAGCAAGGGAATCCAAGCAGTCCAAAACACTCTATCGACTGGGTACGCTATAGATAGCAAATGGTAGAATGCCAACAGAAAAAAGTAATCAGACAGCGCTGGTGGGTCGATTGTTTCTCAGTGTAGGCTGGGAAAATGGTTCTGAATAGCACTTAAGACTGTTTCATTTAAACCATAAGTTCCTGTAATTTAGGCAAACAGTACAGACCTTGATCAGATGCTGCGTTTTGTGGCGTCTGATCTGTGTCGGCACTGTTTGCCAATGTCCAAGTGCAGGTTTTACAGATAAACCTCTTTACACGGCACTCTGAAGTCACATCGACAATAACAGCGCGGCAACAAATAACCAGTAACTGGATTCGTACAAACCGCGCAGTTTGATTTCATTGGTCAAAGATAATCACGTGTGGACAACAACCTTCAGGAATTTTTTGGTGCCTGTGTTATATGGCTCGAAAAAAAGTTAGAATACTTTGGAGCATTTAGGTGGATTGAATACACTGGAAAGATTGTTCGCCAGTTTTACAAGGGAAATAATTCCTAAGACTTCCTGTTTGCTTTCTTGCACAACAAACCCATTCTGAAAAGATATCTACCCTGAAAGGAAAGACTTTGCTCCAACGGACAACTGCGGACACCAAAGGAAATTCAAGCGGAGTATAACAGCAATCTACCGTATTCAGTGACCCTCTAAGCGGATATATAACGAGCGCCCAGATCAGCTGAATCAACATTTCGCATGATGTTCAAAGATACTTGTTTGCTTAGCACTTTATGCATATTTCTCGTCCGTAGATTGCGTGTCTTTTAAGTCTATTAAGGATATGTTTGGCTGTGCAGATTTCAAGGCGTTTGCTTACACGTAGCAAAATGTCAGATTTATTAGATACTTTTCACATATAATTCATACTAGAACCGCATCAAAGAAACACGTATCTTTGAGCATATGCGAAAATATATGGGCCGTGTCAAGCGAAAAAAAGTGCCTTCGAACAGGGGCAAAATGCACATGCGCAAAGTAACATCCGGGCTTTTGCTCTCCATTCATACATTCTGTAGTAGCCAATGATTCTGTTAGCTGACGATCAGATTCCGCGGATGCGCCGACTGATCTGGATCTTCGCCTCCTGCGTATGCCCCAAGACACGTTTTCGCATGGTGCAGCCTAATAATGCGAAAATGTTTATGTTTAGACAAGGTTTATCCTGCGCCATGACCATAGCCCAGCTAGCATTCTTTATAAATCTATAGCGGGCCGTTATCGGCCCGTCAGCTACCCTGACGGGCCGATAACGGCCCGCTACAGATTTATAAAGAATGCTAGCTGGGAGCCCAATTCTGGGATTTGCTCAGGCTTTGCAGATACACGTGATAATCTACTTTAATGCTATTCCCAATTGTATTATCTTTATAGTCCGACAAAATTCACATGATATGCCAGACAACATGAACATTAGCCCAATTTTCTGAGCTAAAGCTCTTAAAATGCACATTTTGTATAATATACTAACCCTCTCTAAGGTCTACGGTGTACATCGACATAAATATTAAGCATTGTGAATAACAGTTTTAAAGATCAAGTGATTGTCTCTACTTGATTGATGACGACCGTGAATCGGTATACCAACACGTGGCATTGGTCAATAACCAGGATACCACGTGTGCTGTACGTCACAAGAGTAGAGTAGTCCATCATGACAGCTTTTCTCCCAACAGTGTTTCTTACAGAGTACCATCACGTTATTGTAAAATTATATAGTCCGCGCTATGCGAAAACGTGTCTTCGGGCATATACGGACAGCGAAAGCCCATATCAGGGTCTTCCCTTTCTGCAAGCAGAATCATTGGATTCAGTGGGGAGCAATAGCCCGGGTAAGACTTTGTGCATGCGCAAGATATAAATGCGCACATTTAGCGCGTGCTTGAAGGCACGTTTTTGCTCGAAGAGGCCCATATAAACTATGTCTTATGGATCTATTAATTATATTTACTATTTGTTGCATAGTCATCACGAAAACGTGCCTATATAATTTTGACCCCCTGAAACCCTACTTTTATAAAGTAAAACTGGGGTTTACAGGGGTATACACTATTTTTCTTATTTTGCTAAAAACATAGGTTGGGGTACTCGTTAGAACCGCCTCGCCGAGGCGGTTCTAACGAGTACCCACAATCTATGTTTTGAGAAGAAATATAAAAAAAAAAAATACCAGAATTTTTTATCCGAAAGGTTTCCTTTTTTGGTTGTAAAATTTTCAATATATTTGAATAGGCGTGTTTTCGTAATGGTATTTAATATAACATCATTTGCGACACTTATGAGAGAAAGGGGTCTGAAAGTTTGATCGTTCAAGACATTTTGAAGTTTTTGTCCTATATGAAATGTACTCGCATAATTGTAATATTTTTATTACAGCCTGGTCTGGACCTTTGCTGTCCGCATATGCCCGAAGACGTTTTCGCATGGCGCTGCCCAACCATACGGACAGCTTAACGCCTAACCTTACTCGTCCAAAAATGTGCACAAAGCCAACTCACTACCTAGTGCTCTGTATAAAATACTCGATTGACAATAAGTGCAGCTCCTGATCCGTCTGCTTGTCTACACTGGTTGCTCAGCCATGCTATCAAGTGTTAAGGCCCAATATAGGCATGATATATATCGCCTTTCTTATCGATTATTTAACCTCTTTATACCGAGTGGACTCTTCTACATTAAGTGTTTGGACCGGTCTATTTCCAATCTAAAGGATGTCTGGTTAGTTTTTATTATTACCGTGTTTATAGCAGTTCCTGTATTTTAATACAAGAAATGTGGACCCTGGTCAGACGCCGCATAACTTTGCCTATGTCCCTTTTATGGGACGCCAAGCATAAACGGGCTAATCTTTGATTTGGATTGTCTGATAAACGATCTCATGCTTAAGTATTCCGTGACGTCACCGATTAGTTGTCCTTCACAAATTATCATCCGTATATATATATACTCACTGGACATATACTGCGACATAAAAATTTAACCGGGGCACAACATTTGCTACACGATTGCATATGCGCCCAGCATAGACAGATAAGCCTTCGCATCCGCGCAGTCTGATCAGAGCCTTCGATTTCCGCCTGAAGACGCTCTGGGTCCTTGGCTATCCGCAGAGTGTCCTGTGATCAGAGTGCGTGCGCGGATGCGCAGGCTTAGCTGAGCTGAGTCTTCGCTGAGCGAATATGTAATCTTGTAGGAAATGCTCTGCCCCGGCTTAATTGTTCTTGGTCACATTACGCTGACACACAAAATGTTTTTAAACATTTTCTTTCCAGTAAACCATATGAGCCAGCGCACAAAAAACCTACAATATGACGTGCTACCAGCGAAGACTCAGATCAGCCTGCGCATCCGCGCAGTCTGGCCAGAGTCTTCGCTGATTGCATGTGCCTTCAACGGCCTCCATGCAATCTAAAAAGCGATAAACGAGAACTCTTGACTTACTGGCTGGATGCACAGGCTGATCTTGTTTTGGCTGGTCACACAGGTCTTATTGTAGGTTACGTCGTGCGCTGGCTCAGTTGGTTTTAAATTAGTGGAAAAAAGGGGAAAATGTTTAAAAAATGCAAAAAGTTAACATTATGTGTATTAACGTAATGTGAACAACAACAATTTAGGCGGGGCTCATTTGTTGTAATATTCAACAGAAGCGCCTCGGAGAAGCGCTTCTAATACATTCCCACAACATATGTATTATGGAGAAATAAGAATAAAAAAGATACCCTCTTATCTAGAGTTATTTAAGCCCTCATATTTTCACCATATATACTGTATACATATATCAGATAAGCACATTTAGTCTATTGGCATAAAGTAAATAGATCATTACATGAGAGCCACAGATGGGCGTGTGGCCAAGAGGGTCGATGCTTTTGACTTGAGGTTTCTTCCAGTTCTACATTGCACCAACGCAAAACGCAACATCCGAGCAATCTGTAACTACACATGAACTACTTTCTCTTAAAAAAAAAAAAAAAAAAAAAAAACTTATCAGATGGGGTGCAAAAATCGGTCCGTGTCTTTACTGTTTGTAGACATGTTAGAAGAGCTTTCTCCAAATAAGTACCACACAGAATCAGGTGGTAAGAAACCTCCCAGCAGTTGCGTATGTTGACATCGTCCAAATGATTGTTTGTTGGTAGGTAACTGTAGCCAGTTTGTTGAGACAGAGCAACTTAGATTGCTTCAAGTAGAAGTCCATATAAAAAAGGGTCACAGTAGTTTAACTTTTAGGGCAGACAGTTCTGTCAAATATGTTTTTTTCCGTTCTTCTGAAAAGGGGTCTACTCTAAAAGGAAATCAAATGCTCCCCACGGGAGCAAGTTTTTTTCTTTTTGAGTAGACCCCTTTTCGGAAGGGGATAGGTGTGCAGTAAGCAATCATGACGTCACAAAAGATGCCTCCCTTAGTGGAAATGGCAAAATACTTAAAAAATGTGTCCATTCTCCTTAAATTACTAATCAGTATTACTAAGGATCCGATAAGAAAAATAATTGTCATTAGCGAGGTCATTGATGATAGAGACCGGATCATTGCAATTTAATGATAACAAATCAGCTCCATCTCTGTAGCAACTAGTTTTCATATGGCTTCGTTTCTTGTCTCCATTTACTGGCATGTCTAACTTGTGCAATACTAATACTGTTTTGCAGCACAGTATCTGGGCACATTTAATCTTGCCATGCGAAAGCGTATCGTCTTATTACTGAATTACCACCGTCACAAGAATGTGATATTTTACGTCATGTACACGCAAATCTTTGTTATATATATCAAGCTATTGCATCATCTTATTGTCGAGCACAACTGCGACAACAGCATCTACTATGTAACTTTCGGGAACATGTGAACTTTTATTTTAGCGTCAGCTATGCGAACATGTCTCTTCAGGATAAACGCATCCGATGAGGGTCGTCGCTGCCGAACATCCTTCTTTAGGTTATTTCACACTCTTCGGCTGTATGCTATTAGTTTTTACTTCATAAAACGGTTACAGTATTAACATGCAAACTATTTGTTTTTCTTTTGACACAAACACATAATGCTTATTTACAAATATGGAGATAATTACCATATTTACCTTAAGTATTGAGACATGTTGACATGAGCAAAACGTGTAGATCCAGATCAGACGCCGCTGAACGCGGCGTCTGATCATGATCTACACCGTTTGCCACCTGTTTAGCAGTTTTAAAGACATCACGTTTTAACAAATGCTATTTGATATATTAGTTTGAACAAATAGTACTTGTGGAATATAATCCTCTGTTTTATGAGTTCCCAACAGTCTCTAAACTATTGAAAGCCATAAAATGCTTTAGGATCAGATGGAATATCTGCAGAGATCAACAAAGCAGGAGGTCCTCCAGTAGCAGAGAAACTGACAGTCGTTTTACATTATGTGGAGAAAAGAAGCCGTCCCTCAAGACTTTAAGGATGCATCAATTATCCATCTATTGAAACGAAAAGGGAATACTCAAGTCTGTGACAATCATCGGGGCATCTCCATTTTTTTGTTAGCTTGGAAGATCCTTGCAAGAGTCCTACTAAACCGATTCAGTGAACACCTTGAACAGTTAGGGCTTCTACCAAAAAGCCAATGTGCATTCTGGAATGACAGTGGAAAAATTGGCATGATCTTCGCAGCAAGACAGCTTCAAGAGAAACGCCAGGAATACAATGTGGACCTCTGAATGACCTTTGTCGACATTACCAAAGCATTTGACACAGTCAGTCATGAGGGACTGGAAACTTATAGCAAAGTTTGTCTGTCCGGCAATGGTGCGACAGTTCCTCGATGGTATGCTTGCACGGGTCTAAAAAGATTGCGAGTTTTCTGATTCATTCTCTGTGACAAATGGAGTTAAGCAAGACTGTGTACTAGCTTCAACACTGTTCAGCATGATGTTTTCTGTCATGCTCCCAGATGCTTTCCAGGATGGTGACAATGATATACCTATTAGATTTCACTTTGAGGGAAGCTTTTCAACCTAAGAAGGTTGCAAGCTAAAGTCAAGGTGAAGACAGAGGCGCTAGATGAGTTCGTTTTTAAAAGGGGGTCCGACAGAAGAGAATATGCAAAATGGCGTGGATCAAATATCAGATTCATGTGACAACTATGATCTCACAATCAGCATCAAAAGGACTGAGATAGTTTATCAGCCAGAACCTGGAAAGCCTTACAAGTAGCCTACCATCAAAGTAAAAAGCACCATCTCGAGACGTTTTTATATAGACCGTTCCAAGATTGTTCCTTTGTTTGCTATTCTCCGTTGTTTGCCCGTATATCGGTGGCTAATACAGGTCAACGATTGCAAGTGGTAGACAAGTTCACCTACCTTGGAAGCCCATTGTCAAGAGTTGTGCACATTGATGATGAAGTCAATGCCGGGACTGCCAAAATTAGTGCAGCATTTGGCCGACTACGTGCAAGTACTTGGGATTGAAGTGGAATCAGACTTGACACGAAGCTGAAAGTCTACAGATCTGTGGTGTTGCCAACACTGTTATACGCATGTGAAACTTAAACAGTTTAAAAACGGCATGCCAAAAGACTGAAGCACTTCCATACAAGCTGTCTAGAAACTTTCTAAACATTAAGTGGCAAGACACAGAAGTCCTGAAAAGGACAAAGATGAAGAAACAACATACTGTTCTGAAATTGGTACAATTAAGATAGACAGGCCATGTTACCAGATTGCCTGATGAATTTTTACCAAATAAAACCCTCTACCATGGGAAACGCTCCCATGGTGATCAGAGGAAGCGATACAAGGACACCCTCAAAGCCTCACTTAAAGACTTCAACATACCAACAGAGTCGTGGACAGGATCGAGCTAAGTGGCGAGGCCTCAGAAGAAGAGGTGATGGTAAATACAAAGCAAAACAATAAGCGAAGTCGAGCAGAAACGTGCTCAGCGGAAAGCCAGAGCTAAGGCATCACCAACAGAGCTTTCTTCCTCAGACCTCTCATGTTCTATCTACAACAGGCAGTTTAGGGCTAAGATTGGTCTCACCAGCCATCTAGAACAAACAAACAGTAACACTTCACGTATTTGATTAAGATTGGTCATTGTCAGTAATGACAGACGAACTAGCATTATAATCAGTAATGTTCAGACTCTCTCCTTATGCTGTTTATAACTGTTTTTCATTGCACTGCATCCTGTACGCAGATATATAAGTTTTACCATATTTGTAAATGTTTGTATATATATTTATGTTACATTATTTCTATCTTGAGTTTACTGGTTTTTTTTTTTTTTTTTTTTTATAAAGGGCCGCTTGGTAGACTGACTCTTTGAGCTAAAAATGTTACCGTCTAAAAATTGTATAAAAAAAGAAAAAAAAAGACAGGTAGTAATATGGACGTGTTCGCATTTATTAACTCATTCATGCCTAGGTTTCCATAAAAGGGACATTCGCAAAGACTGTAAACCCAGATCAGACGCAGCAGAACGCGTTGTCTGATCAGAGCCTACATTAACGTATATATATTTCTATAATGATGACAATAATATAAACAAACCAGACACCTTCAACAGGACTCGGACTTGCCTAAAGAAAGAGTCGATCCGGCATTAACCCATTTATGCCTAATGTCCCATAAAAGGGACATTAACAAACAGTGTAGATCCAGATCAGACGCCGCCGCGGCGTCTGATCAGTATCTATTTTGTTTGCGTTAAGTTCACAAATTTCTACAAATAATGATAATTATAGAAAAAAAGCAGATATCCCTTCACCCAAGTCTGCCCAAAGTGTTAAGGTAGAAGAGTCCACTCGGCATATATGGGTTAATGCGTTAAGGACACGTAAGGACGTCCAGTAATCAGGGTAAATACGGGAGTCTATTATAACCCAGATACCTCCAGTGGACTCTTTCCCCATGCGAGGGCGGAAAGGTAATTCTTCGGCTAAAGAATTGTTATCGTTTTTTTATCTTTAAATGGGCCGCGTCAAGCCAAAACGTGCCATCGAATATTTGCAAAATGCGCATTTAGACAATACTGCGCATGCGCAAATTATTATCCGTGCCTTTACTATCTACATTCTGTCAGTGGGTAGTGAAGGCTCTGATCAGACTGCATAGATGCGCAAGCTGATCTGAGCCTTCGCTGTCCAAATATACCCAAAGACACGTTTTTGCATAACATGGCCAAAAACACAGTCACATTAACTCATTACCATACACATAGTTATATTTCAATTAAATCATTTACAAATGTAAGTGAAGATACAATCACATAGCATATCCTTCCCGAGCGACCAAATGAAGGAGAGATGAAGAACAAACAATGACAAAACAGTCACATATCAAACTGCCAACCCTCGAACAAAAAATACTGCAACAGAGAACCACCATGGAACGGTCAGTAGGATGGGCTTAGACATGTTTACTCTCGTGCACGAAATCTAACTCATTATTATGATGTATTTCCAAAATATAAGGTCCACATAAGGGTCGTCTACCTCATTATCGGAAAACAGTGAAAACATATATAAACACAAACACAAACACTGTGATGAAACAAAGCAAAGGGCTAAATGGCGGTCTGAAGCCAACAAGACCACGATAGGCCCAACCACAGACATTCATGGTCAAGCGTCAACCTTCTGAATTAGATTGAGGAGGAAGCCGTCATTTAGTCTGAGGACAGACTCACTATCATGCAATTAAAGAGGGAAGCAAAGTTATCAACCATAATTGCCAGCGGCGGATCCAGGATGATTTCTGAGGCGGGGAGGGGTCGATTTGTTCAAACTGTTAACTTTATGTATTTGGAAAGACAGTCCTGAGCAAACAGTGCAGACCCAGATCAGACGCCACAGAACGCGGCATCTGATCAGGGTCTACGCTATTTGCCACTCATCCAACAATTTTAAACACATTCACATGTAGTATAATTGACTTGTTGAAGAGAAGTACAGTATAACCTCAATGACTCGAACACAGATGGCTCGTTTACCGTGGATGAGTCGAACTTTTTTTTTTTCATTCCCTACAAAATTCTTTCAATAGCTCAAGAAAACAAATACTGAATGATTTTTTTCTTATTTTATGATGGAATTGTATGGTATGTGTACTCATTAGAATCGCCTCATCGAGGCGATTCTAATGAGTAGATTGTGTGTGTGTGTACTCAATAGAATCGCCTCATCGAGGCGATTCTTATGAGTACACTCAACATACAATTATTGTGTAGAAAATCGAAAAAAATAACCCTAAATTATCGCCATTTGCTTCCTGACTTGGCACCATAATTAACCCTCAGTGGCTCGAACCACCCACGTCTCGAACAATTTTCTATGGTCCCAAAGATGTTCGAGCCATCGAAGTTCGACTGTATAAGATAAAGAGTAAGGGATGTGAATATTTAGGGTAAATATAGTATCCTAAAATTTATAAGATCTATTCAGAATTTCTTATGAAAATGGAATTTTGAGTCAAAAAGGAGGTTCGACTGAATCCACGAACCTCGTCTGAATCCGCCCCTGATTGGGTTAACAACCATGTACAGTAGAACTTCAATGGCTCGAACCCCGAGGCTCGTTTACCATGGATGACTTGAACACGTTATTGAGTCCGCAGGGATTTCCTCCAAATACGATATACGGATAATTTAGGGAGATTTTCTTCTTTTATCTTGCAAATGTATGTTGTGTACACTCATTAGAATCGCCTCTATGAGGCGATTCTAATGAGTACACACAACATACGTTTATAATATAGAACACCGAAAATATATCCCATAATTATCCATTATATCTCCTGGTATGGCACTAATAGTAACCCTCCGTGGCTCGAACTACCGCTGTCTCGAACAAATTTTCATGGTCCAAAAGGGGTTCGAGCCACCGAAGTTCGACTGTATGCAGTTTGCTGCAGAATATCCATGCTGCCAAAGTGTCAACCATATAACTGCCTGTTGATATGTCTAAAACGGCTGTATGAGTAACAAACTGTGTACATTTTGATAATACACCGCGTTCTGCGGCGTCTGATCTGAGTCTGCACTGAATGCTCAATACCCTCTGTCCCAATACTTCAGACAAATCGTATATAGGCTGTCTAAGCCCTTACAACACTATGGCCGAATTCAGCAGACGATCAATTGATGACATGTTTTTTTTTCTTTTTATCCCAGAAAATAAACTGCGATATTTCATGCAAAGAGTCAGGAGAAAATTGGCATGAAATATGCAAGCATATTTTCTAGGAAAATGGGCAAAATGTTTCAAAGTGTCGTCTGCTGATATTTTTACCTAGCATACTAAGCGTTGATTGTTTCTTTTATGTAAATTGTTGTAGCAAGCAGTGCAGGCCACGATTAGGTGCAACGTTCTGCAGCATCTGATCGTGGCCTACACAGATTACAAAGGTTCATTCATGGGACATAAAATATTACTGGTTTAATACATTAAACTTTACCAATAATGAATGAGGCCCTCCCAGAGGTTATGGGAAACAGGAGAATAACGTCATTTATTTCAGGGGAACAAAATGAAGGGAACAGGAGAAAAATGTAATTTTGGGGAGCAGGGAACATAGTAAATTAAGATTTTGATTTTTAGGAACAAGGGAAAATGCTGAAACATTACGAAAACATGCCTATTCAAATATATTGAAAATTTTACAACCAAAAAAGGAAAATTTTCAGATAAAAAATTCTGATATTTTTCATATTCCTGCACAAAACATTGTGGGTACTCGTTAGAACCGCCTCGGCGAGGCGGTTCTAACGAGTACCAACAATCTATGTTTTTTAGCATTATGAGAAAAATAATGTATACCCCTGTAAACCCCAGTTTTTACTATATAAAAGTGGGGTTTAAGGGGGTCAAAATTATATAGGCATGTTTTCGTGATGATATTTCAGGGGAACTAGGGAAGCGGTATCCACCCTTCCCCCTGCCCCCTGGGAGGGCCTCATAAATCAATAAATAAGATAAAAGTAAACGAAATGCCATTTTATGATTACAGCTGAATGTTTTCCCCATAGGTTCACAATGCATATATAGTTCTGTACATAAAGTAACCACCAACCCTTAAAGCACTAATCCGAACTGCAGCAGACGGCATATATACAAGAAAAAAAATATAATAAAGAAAATAATGTTTGTCATTTCATGATGTGAACCGTCTGCTAGGCATGCGATTAACATGAAATGTCAAACCTTATTTGAAGCCGTATTTTCTCTGAAAAAAAAAAATAAAAAAAATAAAAAAGGAATGTCGTCTGCTACAATTTTGCTTGGCGCTTTATGTGTTAAGATACGTCATCGTTAAGACACGTCATCATTACGTTTACAGGCATGTATGTCACATTTACAAAGACAATATCAAGATCCCTGATGCTTTGCAGTTAATTTTGTTATAATTACGTTCTTTGCGGAACTGATACACTTTCAAGGGAGACAACTCTGTCAAATTGTTTCTGTCGCCCTTCTGAAGTGAGATCTACTATAAAAGGTAAGCAGAACCCTTTATAGGAGAATAACAGTGTGAACAAAAAGCAAACAGGAAATCATATAAGTTATCTCCCTTGAAACATGGTCGAAAAATCTACCGTGCGTATCAATTCCCCTTGATGTCACGAAAGAAGGAACATATCCGGATCTCTTTAGGTTACACTTTCAAATGAGTTTTCATTCTTTGATGTTTTTCTCATACCGGATGTCATGTAATACGTCATTAGATCAAACAATGTCCGCCATGCTTTTTCAACATCCTCTGACCAATAGTCTTCGATGTGCGGCTTGATAGCGTTGATAAATGGCGTCGCTATATACTGCAATAAGAACATAAATCATTGAGTCGCTCATATGAAAGGATCACAAAAAGTCTACCATATTTTGCCCTAAATATTCGGAGCGTAATTGTCCTAATATTAGAATATTGAATAAGTCAAGTCCACATGACTTGCTGTTGATGTGTCTAAAACCTACTGTACGAGTTGCAAACAATGTAGAACCTCGGATGTTGCGTTCTGCGGCGTCAGATCGTGTAATACACAACTTGTTCTGACTTGTCTGACCAAATACTTAGCGTAAATATGGTAGATGAGAGAACTTGTTTTCACTGTTTGGTTAGGCTCTTCGTTTTTCTCAGTGTATTCTAGAATGGCTTGGCATTCCCAGGGCCAACAGTGAAGAGCCTGACGAGACAGTTTAGCTTTATCGTCCCATACACCGTATTTATTCTAAGGGTTTGAACAGATAATCCTATGCAACGCGGCGTCTGATCTAGAAATACGCTGTTTGCTCGGGATCTACACTGTGTGTCACTATTCCAGTAGTTTTGAAATACATCAAAATATAGTAAGTGGACTTTTACCGATTTTTTTTATGTATTTCTGTATTAAGAGTAGCATTGGGACCCAGGGTAAAGTTAGTCGACTTTAAAAATGTTTTGAAAACCTCGGTAGTTCATACTATTGATCGTTCTAAGGGAGTTGTCCCGGTGCTGTTCTTACTCTGTGTAGCTTTGTAGCTAATTCTCCGAGGCGAATTACATTAAATCTTGTCTTGCGTTTTAGCCTTCTGTTTTTCAGTCCTTTTAGCATTGTGACATTTCGCTTGGGGAAGAGAGAGCTGGAATTTGTGCCTTTTGTGCGTTTCTTTGTTTTACGCGTGTTGGTTTGTGTATATTTTCTCTTCATCTTGGCGTCAGGGATTGGCTGCGACTTGTGATTGTGGCACTCCCCGGAATTTTCTTTTTGCCTTTTTGCTCAGATTTTGGGACAAGGAGGACAAGTATGGTAAGAATTAAGGTGTCCGAATACCTAGGGTAAGTACGGTACAAAACCACGCAGACTATACTTTCATACTTTCAGACATGTGCGTCCAGCGAAGATTCAGATCAGCCTGCGCATTCGCGCAGTCTGATCAGAATCTTCGCTGTGCGCATTTTGGATAGCAAAGAATGCAAAGTTTCTTCAAGCGGACAAAGAGGACTCTGCATCACGAAAACACGCCTATATAATTCTGACCCCCTTGAACACCACTTTTATATAGTAAAACTGGGGTTTACAGGGGTATACATTTTTTTTCTTATTTATGGTTGGAAACATAGATTGTGGGTATTCGTTAGAACCGCCTCGGCTAGGCGGTTCTAACGAGTACCCACAATTTATATTTTGAACAAAAATACGAAACATATCACAATTTTTCATCTTAATATTTCGTATTTTCGGCGGTAAAATTTACAATGTATTTGTATAGGCGTGTTTTCGTAATGGATTCAACTGCGCATCCAAAGGCTGATTTGATTCTTCGTTGGGCACACATGTGTGAAGGTACATTTTCTCACGTTGCGGTTCATATCATTAATGCATGTGCATGTGTTTTTGTACAACGATGCATAAAAGTTTAATGGTTTCTTACACGATATAAACCAAAAGACACAGAACGCACTGTTCGTAAAAGACGCATGCGGTACACACATATATAATATAACAATGTCATTATATTCATTTTTTGCTCGATTGTTTACAATCTAATCAAAGTATACAAATGCCAAAATTTTATTAAGGTTGTCCACATGATTATCATTGACCATTGAAATCGAATTGCGCTTCAGACGAAATCCAGGTAAACGGTTATTTATAGCCGCGCTATTCTTATTGCTGTGATGTCAGAGTGCTGTTGATAGAGGGTTATCTGCAAATTTGGGACATTGGCAAACAGTGCAGATCCACATAACACGGCATCTGAACAGGGCCTTCACGGTTAGCTAAAATTACAGGAAGTTAAAGGTTAAATGGAACAGTCTAACATCCCTGTTTAGGACAATTTTCCCAGTCTACACTCAGAGGCAATCGAGCCATCAGTGCTGTCAGTGCTTTGATTGTATCTGGAATCATTTTGTGATGTTTTCTGTTATTTCAATTTTTAATTGATATTTGTTTTGCCGTGAAAGCGAGTGATAGCGCACAGTTCGGTTAATTTAACGAGCCTTAAAGCTAAACACTCCCGAGAGTTTTCCCAAACTACTCTTGATCTTTTGACGGTTATTGTAGATCTCAAATACGAGAGAATTTGTTCTGGTTGACGAGACTTGATATTTATTGCGAATAAATTATATCAACAGTTATTAATCGTATAAGGGATATTATGTAAAATATCAACCCAGTAAATATTTCCATATTGTTTTCGCCAGAAACATACATACAAAAATTGTATTCGCATAGGCCGCCATTTTCTTGTTCCAAAAGACAGTTTAAGAATATAGTTTGCGGGCATTCGCTTCCATCTGCTGAAGACTGTCTAGACTGAACAGAAACTTTGCAATAGTGTGAGAACGTTTCGGCTAATTGAACGTAGTCCAGATAGAGCGGCTTCATTGGACGATCTGTATATTTATGCCCAAACTTTAGAAAACGTACCTTCTGACATATGCGCCCAACAAAGACTCAGATCAGCCTGCGCATCCGCGCAGTCTGATCAGAGCCTTCGTTGTTCGCATGAAGAATTGTTTGTGTTGAGGTTTTACGGCCCAGTCAACCCATTTGGGTCATGTCGAGGTTACCTAACCACACTTTTACTGGGCAGGCTTAGTCCTCTAAGCGGTTAACCAGTATTGTGCACATTCTTTCGCCAGAAACTGACAACTGCCCTTCTTGAATCAGCGGAAGAGAGAGAATGACCGTAGAAAATATTTCATGATAAATTTCCACGAAAGAATGTTGCCGACCTCGGCGGGAAGCGAACCAGAGACCTCCTGGTCTCCAGTCGAACGCGCATCCAACTGAGCCACAAAGGCCGGCAAAGAACTTTGCATCGCTGGCTATCCAAAATGGGCCCGGTAAAGATTCTGATCACATGACCGATAGTTCGTTTTCTTACGTTGAGACCTATATACATGTAGTATTCGGATATGATCCGGACACCTTTTCTTGTAAATCCCGTAATGAACCTCGTCACCAGAAAAAATGGATCCTCGATACGGGTACATATATCGAAAGCAAGTCTTAGCCCATGGTCTTCGTTTTCCGCTTGCAGGTTAATTGTGTAGTACAGAACATTTCGGCGGCTAGCAAGCATCATAATCAAACAGTGGAGTCTGAACATGTTTTCTGGTCTTTTGTGGCAATTGTGTTTATACTGAGGATTTCGAAATTCATTATTGGAGTCACTTGATGCTTATAATTCTACAAACCAGAGGCTTATCATTCTACTAACTAAAGGCTTAGCAGAACTATTATTACACTGACTCCAGTCTCAAGTGAATTTATTTTTCCCTATAAGCCTATTTGAGAATCCACTGAATTAAAACCAAAAAAATATCATGACTATATAAAGTCTGGTGACCAGTCATGATGTTATTGTGGTTTTATTTTAGTGGACTATCAGGATTGTAAGAAAAATATATTTAGTCACTGGAGACCGGAACCAGTCTACAGAATTATGAATAGAAAGGAAGGCAATGTTCAGGAATCGATATAATTACCTAACACCTTCCGTCCTAGACAACTAAGGGAAAGAAGGACGCACTTAAGGCAACGGCACCACAATCAAAACACTACAAGCAGAAAGCCAAAAGGGCGGTTTTTTTCCAAAATGGCCAAACGGCTACCCGAAGTAAAATTTTCACCAGTACAAACATACAAAAGACATATGATGACAGAAATAGTAAATCACAGCAGAAGCACCGCATTGGAAAGGTCAGTAAAAACCTTACTGGGGAGGGTGGTGGGGTGGGCTTAAATCGATTTTACGTGGCCACAAGACTCGGTCTTAGTTCTGCCGCGATATTCACAAGACAATAGTTCAGTCCGTGTGAAGGGTTTCTAAGTATAAGCCTTGGGTTTTTTGTGTGTGTCTGTGTTGGTAGAATTATAAGCTTCTTGAGTCACTGATTAGGCCTTATTGGCCGAAACAAGCTAGTTTGGCCAAGACAGTTGAGACATTTCAACTTTTTGTTTCATTTGTGCATGTGTGTTCATCGTTCTCAACGGCTTTTTCTTTTAGAATCTTTGTTCCAATATATACACATCGTGGATCCGTTTTTATATCCCGCCACACAATAGTTGTGGGGTATTATGGTATCACGTTGGACGTCCGTGTGTTTGTCCGTCCGTAAATCCGTCCGTCCATCCGTCGTATGTCCGTCTGTCCGTTTTTCATTTCCGGATGACTTGAGTAAACATCAATGGATTTTCACTAAACTTGGTATGTGCATTGATATTGTGGAGATCTGGTTTGGAATTGCTAATGGGCAAATTTGATACCTGCCCGAGACACGCCCACATTTTCGTTTCAGGATAATAACGAGTAAATAACAAGGGCTTTTAACCAAACTTGCTATATGCATTGATCATAAGGAGATCTGGTTTGGAATTGCTAATGGGCAAATTTCGTCAATTTTTTACGGAGTTATCTGCCCGAGACACGCCCGTATTTTCGTGTTTCCAGACGATAACTTGAGTAAATAACAAGGGATTTTAACCAAACTTGCTATATGCATTGATCTTAAGGAGATCTGTTTTGGAATTGCTAATGGGCAAATTTCGTCAAATTTTTACGGAGTTATCTGCCCGAGACACGCCCATATTCTTGTTCCCAGACGATAACTTGAGTAAATAACAAGGGATTTTAACCAAACTTACTATATGCATTGACCTTACGGAGATCTGTTTTGGAATTGCAAATGAGCAAATGTCGTCAAACTTTTACGAAGTTATCTACCCGAGACACTCCCATATTTTCGTTTCCGACAATAACTTGAGTAAATAACAAGGCCTTTTAACCAAAAATGCTATATGCATTGATATTATCAAGATCTGGTTTAGGATTGTTATCTTGTCCCTCCGTCATTTTCTTTCCAGACATTTTCGCAACGATAACTTTAATACATGGCGGGGTATTATGCTTGCGGTGCTTTTATTTCCAGATGGCTCTCCGTTTGTCTCCTGATTAGAGACCAGACTTTTAAAACAGCATCTGTCTGGTTTACTTTCAGTAAATGTCAAACAAATTAATGTTAAGTGAATGTAAAGAAACTATTAAAAGGATTTTAATAGCTTAAACATGACTTTATCTTCGCAAAACTCGGAACTTTCTCCAATCAACGTCAGAAACGTACCTTCTGACATGTGCGCCCAACGAAAACTCAACTTAGCTTGCGCATCCGCACAGTCTCATTAGTCTTTGTTTTCCGCATGTTGAAACTTTGCATGATTGGCTACCCAAATGCATTTAGTGAAGATTCTGATCAGACTGCGCAAATGCGCAGGCTGATCTGAATCTTCGCTAGACGCACATGTCAAAGTATGATGACGCTGGGGCTCAGTTTGATGATCTACAAGAGAACACGAAGTTTGCAGATCTTTGTTATACTGTATTACCTAAAATGCCACTCATACAGCTGCTTTAATCACATTATGTGTTAATAAAATTGACTTAGAAGTTAGTTAGGAATGGGGGTTGAAGAATTGGTAACAGTAAATCGATTTATCCCACCTCTACGATTGTTTCTACTACTGAACGTTCTAAGGCGGCGGTTCTTGTTTTGTTCGTCTTTGTAGGTCTTTGTGACTGCTCGCCGCGAAGCTCTCTCTCGTTTTGCCCTGTTAGATGTCTTGCTGTTGTGTTTGTAAGACCCTATCTGGCATTGCCATTGCCCCGATGTGGAAGAGAGGGCTGGCTGATTGGCCTTTCTTTATATTGCTACGTATGTACTACCTAGGATTGTTTGTTTACTCTTGACTTCCGATTTGTGTCATTGATAGTCTATGCTGATTTTCTGTTACTGTTTTGCGGATTTTCTAAAACCATTGTCCTTCCTTTGCTCATTCTATTTTCGATCATGAAAGTGCTGCTTTGAGTTGTCATTTCGTGTAATTAAATCCTTATCCGTTGTCTTTGGCTTGCCCAGTTTCGGGTGTGTTGTCTTTCCCGAATACTCTATTTTTTTGGGTTAAAATATTAGCATAATTACAGGCGGGATTTGAGTTGGCCTAATATTGACATTGCGTGTATGCACAAATTACGATACGTCATGCAATGCTGGAAATCTAATACTGTCAATGAAAATAATTATTTGGCACTTTGTGATGTTGCTGTTCAAATCAATGTATTTTAAGTTTTTTAAAAAGTATTTGCACATTACCTCGCAGAAGTGAAATTGTTTAAAGATACAGGATATTAAACCTACAAGAAAAGCGCTATATACAAATAAATTTTATGTGATTGATACAAGCAAGTTGATAGAAAAAATGGTAAGATTTGCCCTCAAGTAATGAAGCTATTTCACAGTGTAGAGACGAGTATGATTGGGTACGCATACTAGTTCATTTAACCCTTAACTTTCTGTAATTTAAGCAAATTGTGCCTGTTTGCCAATGTCCAAGTCCAGGTTTTACAGACAACACTCTTTACACGGCACCTTGACGTCACAGAGAATAGCATGACTGTAAATAACCGTTACCTGGATTTCATACAAACGCGCGGTTTGATTTCATTGGTCAATGATGATCACGGGGACAACAACTTCTAGAAAATTTTGGTGTATGTATAAGATGTATCGATTGTTAACTGCAAATTGGAACATGGACCACAAAAATATACAGTACACACTAGTCCGATGGCATTTAGCCACATGTCGAAACACACTAGAATTGCTTGATCTGAACGGTCATTCTGACTTATGAAGCAAAAGACACATAGTTATATTATATGTAATATATTTAATAATAGTTAATAAGTTAAAGTTTTAAGATATTTATCTACTGTATGTCTGCATGAATTTATCTGATCATTTTGTTGTTAGATTGTGCAGAATACTTATTTTCCGTGAAATCCCGGCTCCATCAATGACTCGGTATTTTTCGTATGGATGATACGTGCCTATTGAGGCCAGGTGTCCTGTCTGCAAACATTTCTTGTGATTATATGTGTTTCATTGGGTGGTTCACAGATAAAGTAGAGAACTCCTTCGCGGAACGAACATATATTTGTTATTTGGATTGCATCAGATATAATCGTGAGATTTCGCGCGAGTAACACTGGTTTAAGCACTATTCCGAGTAGTGTTTTTACTGACCTTTCCAAGGCAGTTTATCTGGGTTTTTTTTGTTTGTTTTTTGTTTGCCTGTGTGTCGGTGTTAAATACAGTCGACCCTCGTTATATCGACTTCGCTTATCTCGAATAACCGCTTATTTCGAAGTAAAAACCTGTCTCTGTTTTAAAAGAAAATCTAACAACGGGTAACAAAATATTGTGGAAAAGAGGAGAAACTGCTCTTAAGGAGCGATTTTCCTCTTTTCCAAAATATTTTCAAACTATCTCTAATTTCAGGAGTCAAATTACATAAATTATTCATTTGTGAAATGTGGCCGTTCGACTTATTTCAGAGAGTCTCTTGGACCGAGATAACGAGAGTCGACTGTATGTGGCATTTGGCATTTGTTTTGTCATTGTTTAGTCCTCATCTCTCCTTTTTTTGTGCCTCGGAAAGGCTGTGCCTTGTGGTGGTGGCTGTGTATCTTCACTTGTAATTTTGTAAAATCTATTTTGGCATGTGTTTATATACACTTCCATTGCTACAGAACAAATACCGTCATTATAAAAAAAATCAAAAGCATTTATACCTGGATATACTCTGGATTAACATTGTACATTCTGTGATGCCGTCCCATCTCTATCATGAGATTTGCCAAGTTGCTAGGTTCATCGAGTCTCGATATACATTTATCGACCGTGGCCATTACCCTGAGTGCATGGGCCCGGATTAGTCCTGTGTGTTGCAGTTCCGTAAGATTTTTACCCTTGAACTTATGAAATGCGTCTTTTAGCTCTGGGCGGCTTTCGAACATACTGAAAGAAGAACATTTATACATATGAACCACTCATCAGAAACGTCCATTCATACATATGCGTCCATCGAAGATTCAGATCAGCCTGCGCATTCGCGCAGTCTGATCAGGATCTTCACTGGGCGCATTTTAAATAGCCAAGGATGCAAAATTTCACAAAGACTCTGATCAGACTGCACATATGCGCGGGCTGATTCGAGTCTTCGTTGGACGCACATGTCAGAAGGTACGTTATCTCACGCTATGCCTCAAAACAGTGTCTGCAACGATGGCTTCACGTAGGTGTTTCAACATAATGTATACTTGTATTTCCTTGAAGTGTTTTGCAATCAATATCGCCAATTAATTTCAGGTTAGTTTTATGTTTCATTGTGCACAAGCTCTTTCATTTTGCTGTTTCATGAGAGGAACATGATACGTTATATGAATTTCTAAATTACCCATTCGCTTAAAAGAAGCTCTTGAGCAATTACGTAGAAACAAAATACAGTCGCACCTCCATAGCTCGAACACCGATGGCTCGCTTACCATGGCTTATTCGAAATCGTTTTTTGAATTCCTACGAAATTCTTCCGACAGCTCAAGGAAACAAATATTTAGGGTTATGTTACGGTTTTCCTCATTTATCATGGATGTACTCATTAGAACCGCCACATCGAGGCGATTATTATGAGTACATTCAACATACCATCATTTTATAGAAGATTGAAAATCCATTTATATATTATTCCCATTTGTCTACTAACATGGCACTACTATTAACCCTTAGTGGGTCGAACTATCCATAAGAAACTTCCATGGTCCCAAAGATGGTCAAGTTATTTAAGTTCGGTTGAACTTCTCTCTGTACAATAATACTTTAAAATGGTGGATTGAAAAGCTGAAGTACAGTAATCATATTTTAGCAGCGAATCTGGTATTGCAGCGAATCTGGTATAAAGTAAACAACAGAAAAACACAGTTTAAGCGGTGAATTTGCAGCAAATAAAAGGCGCAAGTGTTTACCGGCAGTTTATTAGAGTAACAGAAACAAACAAATGTTGCAACATTTTCTGTAAATAATTTCTATGATATAAATTATTCATATGTATAAATAAATTATGCACATTATGTTTTATTAAACGTTTTTAAATTTTCATTTATAACCATCACATTTACTTTGGTCTCTTTCTGCATTTGTTCTGGTCACATGTTCTTGCTTGAATCACTAAATATTGTAGAAAAGAACATTAATGAGCAAACAATTAAGCACACAAATTTGAAATTACAAGAGTAAACTGTGGTACTGGTATTTTTCTGCAATAAAATCAGCCTGCCATATACAATGTAACATAAAAACACACTTAAGAACAAAATTAAAAGACAGAGTAACCAGTGGGTCATGCGTACCCTCAGCCGATCTATCCAAAACATTGATCAGAGAGAAAAGAAACTGGGCAAATAAATGAAAGAATATGAGGGAGCAGACCAGTTCGTTTTTCCACAATAAATGACATATCACGTATTTATTTTCAGTGAACGAATCTCGTTGGTTTTTTTATGCGATTCTGCTGTAATATATTAAGGAAATGATTTATAGTGTAAAGTACATTTGCAACTCATGATTGCATGTAGTACTTCAGTTTTAATGCCGTGATTAATCAACCAATCCCCTATTGTTTTTATATGCCCTATGCATATAGGTTCATTTCTAAACAAATTGTATGCCTATTTCAGAATACCATTAGCGGCAATAAATAAGTCGCAACGTCAGAAAACGTACCATCGGACCAGCAAAGATTCAGATCAGTCTAGGCATTCGCTCGCGAAGTTTGATCAGAAGTTTGATCAATGGGCGCATTTTGGATAGCCAATGAAGAAAAGTTTCTATATGCGGACAATAAAGACTCTGATCGGACTGCGCCGATGCCCAGACTGATTTGAGTCTTCTTTGTGCACACATGTCAGAAGGTGCGTTTTCTCTCGTTGCGGGCCTAATTACAGATCAATGCATATTTATCACCGGAACCATTCCACGCATAAAGGTCCAATGCAATTCCACTGAAAATGCAAAACCAGGATGTAGATCAGCACAGCTGCCCAATTAAAGGGCACTGATACATTTTGGCACCCTTCTAATAGGGGATCTATTCTAAAAGGAAAGAATGCCATTCACTTGGAAGCAAATACTTTCATTTTAAAGCAGACCCATTTCCAGGAGTGTCGTGGTGTACAAGAAAATGAAGAGATAGTCACAAAAGTTGTCTTTCGGGTAACAACTGCAGACAATCTACTAAGTATAACCAGACAACTATTGATGCTACATTGTTTGGCACCCTGAAAAACAGTCCCAAATAAGAATAGAGTGTACGGAGTAGATGGTGTATGCAGTGCGAGGTCAAAGAAATTTCTGCGTCATTCTGTTTATTTCAGACAACAGGAGGTTCCTGTAGAAGAAGAATTCCAGACAGTAAAAGCTTTTGTAGGTAACTGTTTGGCTTAGTGGTGCGATACAAAAGCTCGGTAGGTCTATCCAGCTGGAATGAGTTTGGTGAAGCTGTAAGGAGGACACGGACACACCAGGACCTGCTGTTGATTTAAGTGGTAATCACATCAAATCAAAACCAGGATCAGATCCGGTTCCAGGGAAATATAGCAAGTCTAAGATTTTATACCTTGCGATACACTCACTCAATGTGAAGCATATACTGTATGAAAGGTCAAGATATTAACCTTTTATTGTTCTGTGGACTCTTCTATCTCACCGTATGTCGGGTCTATTTTTAATTTAATGGACATATGGTTAAGTTTATCTCTATTATGTCTTTTACAGAACTTCGAAAATAAAATGCAACAGTGTACACCCTGTTCAGACGTACATTCTATGGCGTCTGAATCTAATTCTACACTAGTTGTCGTGCCCTTTTTCAGGACGCTAGACATTAATGGGTCAATAATGTTCGCGTATTTATTCAAGTCTAATGCTCACAGTTCTGAAGTTTCTATAAAATGGATTGTGGATCATATTGCGTTTTCCATTTACGGTGTATGAATACACTTGGTAGAGTTTCCGCCATTGTCTCCAAGGGCGACAACTTTTACGACTTCCTTGTTTGCTGCTTGTCTGTGTACAAAGCCTGTTCTGAAAGGGCGTCTACTCTAAAAGAAAATAATTTGTTCCAAACGGGAGCAAATTCTTTCCTTTCAGAGTAGATGCCGTTTCAGAAGAAGAACAAAATTCTTCCCTGACAGCTTTGCGAACCCTGAAAGTGCATCAGACGGATGTCCTTAACTGTTACAGTTTCAGACCAAACCACTTCTGACTGATATAATATCACTGTAATTAAAGTGAGGTGAATTGTGAATTTCAAAAGGCTATGGATCGAATCAATAAAACGCAGACGAAATGCATTTTACTTTTCAATTCACTTCATTTCAGTCTCTTAATGGGCAGAGTCAGCAGACGATAAATTGATGCTTTTTTTTTTTTTAAATGGACTTAACAATTCATGCAAATTGTCTCCTAAGAAGTAGCCTATTTTCTGAAAAAAAAAAAAAAAAAAAAAAAAGCAAAATATTTCAAATGGCATCTGTTGAATTTTTTTACCCAGCATGCCGGTTAATCCTGAATCTTGTAGATCATTAGACCATCACTGAAAAGTTTGGAATTATTTTGGTTCATTCTGACTGTCTTCAAATATACTGTCTTTTGTGAACTAAAGAAGCTAAAACCGGTCCAGATTTTAATGCTGCCTCCCCATCTTACACTGTAAGCTCTGTTTGTAACTTCCGTTTGTCCCTTAAACTGTTTCTTGCAAGCTCTCTTTGTCATGCCAGTGGGACGCGCGATGTGATAAACCGGACCAATTTTAGCTGTTTTAAATTCCCCTACCCGAACATCTACCAACAGCGTTCCAAAACACTTCAAAGAAACGTTTAAGAGGACACATCGTTTAGAGTTTGGAAAAACGCACTCAAAGACCAACTGAGGACGCACGAAAGGTGGTCACTACACTACATATATATGTATGCTAAAGCAACTCAGGGACAGAAAACGGAAACAAAGTCATAACATTAAACATCTCAAAACGAGAATGAGGCAGACAAGAAATAGGTATGCGTAAGCCGTAATCTATAAAAAAAAGAAATCTAAAAGTATTGCCTTTAAAGGTCAAAAAACAATTGTTGGCTGATAACGGAATGATAATATATAATTACTGCCGTGACTGGAAGTCCAATGCTTCCTTAAAGAGACATATATTCAATAAGCTCACAAGAACGTAACAGGGAACAAAGTATCTCCTGCATTTAGATTAGTCCTTAAAGCGCCCGTCACAACTACATTTTGAAATATCTTTTATTACAGCAAAACCTCAACGGCTCGAACACGGCTGTCTGGTTTACCGTCACAGGTGGATGATTCGAATTCGATTTTCTAGTTCCTAGAAACTGCCTGCGATAGCTCAAGAAAACAAATATTTAAGGGTATTCTAAGGAAATTTTATTTTATCATGAAAATGTGTGTTGTGTGTACTCATTGGAAACGCCTTATCGAGGCTATTCTAATGATTACACTCAACATACCATTATTTTATAGAAGATGGGTAAGACATTCCTAAATAATTCCCATTTGCCTCCTGACCTGTCGCTAAGATAAACCCTCAGTGGCTCTGACAAATTTCCATGGTCCCAAAGATGTTCGAGTCATTGAAGTTCGGCTGTATGATTTTTTTTTTAATTAAAAAAGACTTATTAATTCATGTGAAACTCTGCCTCCTATAACGAGTACTTTCAAACAGATAGAGGCATGGCGGCCGCATTCCTGAGTAATAAAGGTGTTTGCTCTCAGCTTAAGTGACACTGCAGAACGTATCAACGAACATAATCTGCCCACTAGGCTTAGACGGGTATCTTCACTGTTTAATTCGCCAATGACCCGAAAACTCCCCTTGCTTTCTTATACGTTCTTTAGAATATATCAAGAATCAAAATCTGCTCGTTAAGCATATATGGGTCACCATCACGAAAACATGCCTATATAATTTAGACCCCCTTAAACCCCACTTTTATACAGTAAAACTGGGGTTTACAGGGGTATACATTATTTTTCTTATTTGTGCTCAAAAACATAGACTGTGGGTACTCGTTAGAACCGCCTCATCGAGGCGGTTCTAATGAGTACCCACAATCTATGTTTTAAGCATAAATAAGACAAATATCAGAATTTTTATCAGAAAATGTTCATTTTTTGGTGGTAAAATTTTCAGTATATTTAAATAGGCATGTTTTCGTAATGCTATTCTCTTATGACCAGAAAACTCTCTATTTCGCTCACCGAAGCCGAATGCTCATAAGCTGACTTATAGTATAGCAAGGCGCTGGCGTCCATCGTCCACAAATTTGAACAAATATAGCTCCAAGACCAGTTTGCCAATTTAAGTCAAAATTTGTCAGTAGCATCTTTTGGCAGGTGAATGGCTGCATTGTTTTTGGGCAGATCGGATCAAAACTCTGGGTTCCTTGGCAACAGAAAACCCCGACTGATTTATAATGGGGAAAAATGATATTTTCACCTTTTCTCGGTTGCATTTAATCCGGTCCTTTTTGCTTTTGCAGATACCGTAACGAGGACATGCATATATTTAGCTAGATCCGACTGGGCAGACTGGATCAAAACGCTGGCTTCCATGGCAACAGAAATCCCCCATTAACATTTAATGGGGAAAATGATCTCTCCATCTTTTCTCGGTTGCTTTTGATCCGATTCTTTTCAGCTAATCCGAGCCGAAGGCTCACATGGTGAGCTAATAGTACAGCAAGGTTCTGGTGTCCGTCGTCCGTCGTCGTAGTAGTCCATTGTCCACACTTTGAATAATATATCTCCATGAAAACATTGTTGCGGGTCGTGCGAGGCGCCTCTGATGCATACCCACCACATGGTAATGTGGAGAAATAAGAAACAAGCAATTGTCTTGATAACCCTCTTATCTAGAACTAAAGTATTTTACCACCAAATATGGGAAATGAGGAAGAGTTTGGTTATAGAACATACTAGGACAGTGAAAGAATTTACTAGAAGTAAAAATTATATAAAAAGCTGATTTAAAAACTGCAAAATTAAAAAAAAAAAAAAAAAAAAAAAAAAAAAAAAAAAAAAAAAGACACACGCCTTATTAAGTATACCCCTGCATATTCGTTTTCATTATATAATGTGGGAACATGTCAGTACACATTACATAGACTTGTTAACGTAGTGAAAATAGCTATCTTTACTGTTCACAAATGACCCGAAATCCCCTTCTTATTGCCCATAGTGTGTGGTACAGAGCTCTAGATCTGAGAGAGTAAAGGGTATTTCATCACTGAATTTTTGAAAATCAGCATTGAAATTTCAATTGAGGGGGTAAAAATACTGAATGAAATTTTAGATTTCAGCACTGAAATCAAATTTAGAGGGTACACATTTTCAATGAACTTTACATCTGATAATATAAAGCAATTTCCTTCACATTTTTTTTTGTAACCAGCAGCAGTATACTAAATCAGAAAGGGTTTAAACCTTAAAGCACCGATGAAAAATTTATGCATTTTAGGTTGTTTTGCTGTTGTTCTTGTTTTTCAGAGAAAATAAAGCTTGGCATTCCATGTGAATTGTCTGCTTAGCAGACAATTCACTTGAAATGCCAAGCTTTATTTTCTCTGAAAAAATTGAATTTTGTATGCTACACTTATGCTTGTTGCGTTAAGAGTTAAGCATTGCAAATTGGCATTTAAGTATTAAGTTTTAAAGCAGGGGGAAAACTACTCGTTGTACCAAAATTTTATCTAGAGCACTGTGGTATTTAGGATGTCCTGTGCGTTGGAATCATGTTAATTGCTTACCCAATAAATGTCATTGTTCCAATGGTCGCCACGTTTGTTTTCAAAATGCGCCAATTGTTAGTTATGACGGCTATTTGATTACTATTCAGAACCAGAGGTTTCCTATCGTTTGGTGTTTGTCCAACTTTTGATCTCCGACGCCTTTCCGGTGTGGCAAGAGTACAGCCCATAATTTAGTCACATTTCAGGGAATGAGCAATGTATTTGAAATCTATTTTATCCGTTAGATCCTCGTCCTTCATGATATACATCTGCTAGATGCTATTTAGGTTCATTCTGTTTCATGATATCACGATTATAAGTGCTAAGGTGTATACCACAAATGAAATGCACTATAATCACGTACGCATCATTACCAATAAATATCTCAAATTAGAATATCAACCTAACTGCACCGTATTTATCTTAGATATTAGACCAACTTAACTTTTTGCCATATCTTTCTACAACTTAAATAAGTACATTTTACTTCCGGTTGACGTATCTAAAACTGCTGGGTGAGTAGCAATCAGTGTCTACACATTTCACTCAGGCCTGCCAGCTCAAATGTTTAGGATAAATACATTAATCAGGTTTTAAAGGTTCAACTGGTAAATCCTATTCACTTCAGATTCCCTGTTAACGTTTAAATACAGCGTAAATAATCCAAAGTACAGCGCAATGAAGAACGTTAATCATTAAACGTGTAACACCTGAACGACGCTTTATTCCATCGTTTTGCATTCATATAAGTATCTGCTCAACAAGAAAATCTTTCGTGTCCGTTTAATGCATGCTTTATTATTCTAAGGAAATATACAACTTTTAAGTCTGTTTTACTGTGAATGCGTAACTACCCAACAAGAAAATATTTCGTATCCGTTTAATGCTTCTTTTATTATGCTAAGGAAATGTACAACTGTCAACTCTAGTTCTACTATGAACGGGTAACTGCCCAACAAGAAAATCCTTCGCATCAATTTAATGCATCTTTTTTTATGCTACGGAAATGTACAACTGTCAAGTCTGTTTCTACTGTCAACGCGTAACTAACTATTCCTCAAATCATCTGTGAGAGCAGTAAACTAACGTAGTAAAAAACAATTAGTGTGAAAAGGAAAATGCTTTTAGCCGGTAATGATTGTATGACTGCTAAAATCCAATACGAATCTTCAAGGCCGAAACACTGTCATAATGCATGAGACAGACAAGAACTATTTATCAGTTTTAAACGTATAATATTTATGCTAAGTAGTAGAACACCATAACCCATTAACGCCGAGTGGATTCTTCCGCCTTAACTCTGTGGACTGGTCCATTTCCAATAGAAAGGGTGTCTACTTAAATTGTGCTACCATGTTTCATAGAAATTCCTCATATTTAATGCAAACAATGTAGATCCTCATCAGATGCCGCGTTCTACAGCGTCTGACTTCAATCTACACTGGTTGCCAATGTCCCTTCTATTGGACGTTAGGCATAAATGGGTAAACCCTAAACTATACTTGTCCTAACATTTGAACAAGACGATTATGCTACCTGTCAGTACGTCTAAAATTTCTAGATCAGTGGCAAACAGCGTAGATGCTAATAAGTACAGATTTCAGTCCTGAATGTTTGTTCAGGAACGTGTGTCCGAACACTTAGGGTCAATACGGGTGTTATGTTTCTGACGGATGTGGTTGTTTAGGTTTGTTTTTTTTTTGAAAATGGGTAAGCATGTGGCATAACTGGGAAGGACGACATACTAAAACGTGGTAAGACGATTCACATGAAATGTCAAGTCTTATTTTCTCTGAAAAAAAAATGACAACATAAATTTTAGAATGTCGTCCGCTACCAATTTGCTTGGCATTTTAAGGGTTAACTTGCTGCTTCTTATGAATGCTGTAGCAATTCATCTATGCCTTCTCGGATGAAGTTATAAATTTTAGCAGATATGCCTTGAATAAAGGCATACGCTTTAGAAACAAAAACACATCAGTGAATCAAAAATTACAGACCCAACTGTAGGAACACTTCTGCAGGGTTTCTGAACTGAATCAAAGTTAACGGTATGCAGATGGTTGTATTCAGATGGCGGTATGTTACTTCTACAGAAGGATTTTGTTTTGCCGGAGCATAGTAACGTTAGTGACATTATCGACCGTTATAGACTTTGAACGGCTGAACTTCTAAAACAAAGCCATCGGTATCACAAACTTCTCAACACATTTTATTAATTTAGCATCAACACACAAAATTAATTTCTTAATATAATATTGGCTTGTTAAAAACCTGCTTCAGCACGGACTGTCGAGTCTTATTGAAATTTGGTTTATAAACTCAGGAGAAGGGTTGGCTAACGAGCTCTTTTGGAATAAATCAAAATGATTATTGATCGATAATCGATACAAAATAATTGAATATAATGTAGATTTTATGCGACAGATTGCATGCTTACAATTTATCAAGTCAAGATTTAGCTTAACAACTTTACTGTCATTTTTAACTGTACGACGGCGGGATGGGCCGCAGACGCAATGCCGACCGAATCCTAGACATTTTATAGATGGCGTGTGATAGTTTTCTTTTTCTTTTCTTACCCAGTTTGTTAACTAGTCCTCTTATGTGTTTCATCATAGTATTAAGGCTTAATATGAGTTTTCTGTGTTGAACCAGTCCTACGCGGGCTGACAATAATTATACAATGTAAGTAGCAGGCACCGTATCATAATATAGGCGAAGGCTTGTAAAATCCGGTTTAAGCTCCTGAACAGTTTTGTTCTTTTTACGATCAAATATTAGTAACAGTTTCGGCTGAAAATCCACATAACCTGATCTGGACATTTGCAGCATGTCGTTATGTATATTGTATCGTCTAATGATTTTGTAATCAGTACTTTTGTAACGAATACCATGCGCAGATTACGCAAATGCACATGCTGATCTTTACCAACGCCATCTGGTGATGATGCTCTAAAAACAGACTTCTCGTCGCATTTTAAAAACATTGATGTAAAACTGTGTTTTGTGTGTGTGTGTGTGTGTGTGTGTGTGAGAGAGAGAGAGAGAGAGAGAGAGAGAGATTGAGAGATTGGAGCAATGGAGCACAAACTAATTTTAAGACATTCAAAGTCACCTTGTCATGGAGCACAAACAACGTTTAAGACTTTCGACGCCGTCCTACCATGCGAGGTCAATATTATCTATGTTAAGAAGTATGAAAGGTTCAACAGTATGTACTACTATGAACTTACTCTACGTACATTTAATATTGTGGGCATCAGATATGTCTCAAAATTAGCTGCTACGTGATAAAACGCGATATGTGAGCCCAGCGAAAATTCCGACCAGCCTGCGCAGTCACTCAGTACGATCAGATTTTTCACTGGCCGTTTTATTTTTATTTTTTTTTGATAGCTAATGAAATAAATTTTCTCCATGCGGACAACGAAGACTCTGATCAGACTGCGCGAATGCGCAGGCTAATTTGAGTCTTCGGTGGCCGCACTTGTCAGAAGGTTGAAGCTCAAATAATTTTGAATCTTTTTAGTGTTACGGATAAGTATTGTCTTCTGGGAAATCAGAAGACAAAATTTATGACAGAAACTGTTTTGCATAACAAATCATCTTATTTGTTCATCTCTATATAACAGCGTGCAGCAATATCACAGTGGTTGATCACACATGCAAATAAGGTCAATACGTCAAATTCAAGTAAGCGAGTAGACTTGGAATAGACAGGTATTCAAGTTAAAGTGCTATGCCTTCTGATTCTTCCGTCATGTTATAATCAAGATCAAAATTCAACCAAAATCTCTATTCTTTCTCGGAACATCGATTCTGTCCATGCTCAGACATGGAAGAGTCCACTCAGAAAGACAGTAAGAGTAAAGAAAAGCGAACCCGGACAAATGCTTCATTTTCTACCAGTATTTTTGTGCGAATTACTGGCTTCTTCGAAACGAATACAAAATGCACTGATCAACTGAGCCGATACATAGGTTCCGGAGTTTCCACAAACACCGGTTTCAGTGACAAGTCAGATACAGTATGATAAACAGTGCAGATTCTGATGATATGGCTTATTATTGTCTTGAACTAGTATTCTGCTTATAGAACATGTCGCAACAACTACAAGACAGGGCTGGATAAGCTTCCCTCAACCCCCGCTATTGACACAAGGACCCCGATCAAGTTGCGCACACGCATATGCTGATCAGATTAAGATATTTGCTTTTGGCCTATGTTTGAAGACATTATTTCCCTTATGGCTCTGTTCAAGTAAATTGTAATAAAATGAGGATGTAGCACACAATCTTTACATCTGAGACCTACTAGTGTGGCTGGTAGGAAATTAAAACATTGTGATGAGGAAATTGATGTCTCTGTTCTTCTTGCATCGAGCTATCAGATGGCTCAGTATGTAACAGCGACAGTACTAGACCAAACTACTATTTACACTAAATTTACGTATAAACGTCCCTAAACAAATAGTGTAGATACAGATTAAACTAGTCCCAACGCAATAAGGATAACATCAGTAGTATCTGTAAATTTAATTTAATGCAATTAATTAAATTGAACAATGCAAACCTTCGAAATCCTAGCAAAACAGCATGTATATGAAAAGTAAAATCGTTTATTGCGAGCGGTGATGGATCTGATGAGTGTACAATTCACGTAGAACAATGAAGGCCATCTAGCACTGATCTTTTCTGAAATCATGATACAGTATATGCATTGGCAGACAATGCTGACCTTGATCTGATTTACTGGACACTATGTTGTTTTGCTGGTCCCCGTTTTTGTCGACACTGTCAACCAGTACATTTTATGATATGACAATGCTGTTAACGATGACTGATTGCTTAATTCTTTTCACCGATTTAATGGCATCGGATTAAATACGAGCTACGTCGTGGAAAAAAAAAAAAAAAACAAGAAAAAAACGTTTCACATGCGGACAGCAAAGGTTCAGGCAAGCCGGCGCATCCGCGCAGTCTCGCCAGAACCTATTCTGTTCGCTCACGTAAGCGGTAGGCCGAGTGAAAACTTAAGCCAAAGAACTGGACATGTGGCCTTGCTAAGGCACCGAGCATGCGCACTGAAAGATTGATTCGAAGAAAAGTCTGAAGAGCTTTTTTCCTCGCGAGAAGGCTCATATGATTCCGCAAAGACATGTTTGTTGTTGATACCAACAGTACCGTGTTTATTGCTTCTGTGTTATTGTGTCAGACAAACAGTACAAGTTCTTTGTTTTTATTGTCAGAGTCTGAGAACAAAGCATGCCATCAATTCACTAAACGGTGAAGTACATCAAATTAGAATATGTTCACTGATATCCATCATACTACAGTAACATTTTGATGCATTGTGATCATATAATAACGGATAGTATAATGAATACATGTATTAGCTAACTGCCCAATAAGCCTCTCTCTCTCTCTCTCTCTCTCTCTCTCTCTCTCTCTCTCTCTCTCTCTCTCATTTGTTAAATAAGGAGATGATTTTTGTACGTTGGTAAAAACAACAAACTATGGAAGCAGGAACTTGATGCGTGTGTATGTGTGCGTGTGTGCGCGATGTGCTCGCGTGTGTGTATAACTGTTATTATATACGATCAACCATGGGAGAAGAGGGTGGGGAATTGTCAGACATTTTTTGTGAGGGATACAACTTTTGTGACATTCTGTTTGCATTTCTGTGCACCAAGACCCTTCTGAAAAGGGTATACTCTAAAAGGAAAGAATTTGCTCGCAGTAGGAAAGTAGAAACAAAGTCTCACAGAGTTATTTCCACTAAAAGTGTATCGAGACCCCTTAATATGTACAGATAGGAAGGTTGATCTGAACAGTGAAATAACGTAATCCAGTTACAATATAAGCTCCGTTCCATTAGCGAATTAAATTGCAGAGTAAACAACGCAAGGAACAACTGTCACTAAGTTCATTTTCTTTCAATGGAATGCAATTCGGTAGAATTACCTGCGTAAGGACCGTGCAAACAATTTGTTTATGAATTCATTTTGGACTGTTCACAAGAAAAGATACAAGTTACATGCATAACTGGAATGAGCGAATCTGCTTTTTAATCTGTGTGGACACGCGAATATATTCCAAAATTTGCTTACATAATATTACCGTATTTATCCTAAAACTTAACTCTTTCCCTTACTCCTACAATTTGAACAGATCTATAGAGTGGATGAGTGACAAACAGTGTAAGTCCTGATCAGACGTCGCGTTCTGCGGCGTCTGATCTGTATGTACACTATTTGCTCAGGCGTGTCTATCCAAATACGTAGGGTAATACAGATGAACAATGTCGATCCTTCTAGCAATGATAGAAACCCTGATCATACTGCATGAAAGCAGATTTGCTTGTCTCAAGCGATCGGCGAAGGCTCTGATCAGTTGTGCCATCCAAACATTCCCTGGCGTAGACCTGGACTAGGTATGATCTGTGGCGTATAGCAAACTGTCTTGATAGAACTATGCCAATGCATGAGATGGCGTGTGTCTTCGCAGGTCACAGAAGATAAATGAGGAGGATATCAATATGACAAAATCAGGCTTTAAATAAAACTGGTTAAGCCCTCCAGTAGAGTTGTTACTAACCCATTAAGAAAAAACGCCTTTTCAAATATATAGAAAACTTCACCTCCAAAATAAACTGAAACTTTTCAGATAATAAACTCTGATATTTTTCATCTTTTTACTCAAAATATAACTTGTGGGTACTGGTTAGAACCGCCTCGGCGATGCGGTTCTAACGAGTACCTGAAATCAATGTTTTCGAGCAAAATAAGAAAAATAATGTATACCCCTGTAAACCCCAGTTGTACAATATAAATGTGAGTTTTAAGGGGCTTAAATATATATAGGCACGTTTTCGTGATGCGTTTTAAGGTGGTTCCTCTGTTGCAGTTCTTCTTTGTATGTTCCTCGGTGGTTTCATATGTGGCGTTTAGTTTGGACATTATTCGTGTCTCGTCTCTCTTCCTTTTTGCGACTCGGGAAGGCTATGCTTCGTTCGTGATTGGGGTATTTTTTGGGTATCCCCAGTAAGCATTCTTTATAAATCTATAGCGGGCCTATAACGGTAGCTGATGGGCCGATAAAGGCCCGCTATAGATTTATAAAGAATGCAAGCCGGGGATCCTTAAATATTTTTTCCGTATCCCGACCCATTTAATTTCACTATCATGTAAGCAATCTTCTGGAACTATCGTTAATCGGAATTATAGGGAAACGGGTTTAATCAATCGACGGTAATTTTCTAAGCGCGCATGACAATTTTTTAGTTAATATTTGTTGCTGCAATAGAAAAGTGCCTGAATACCATTACTGAATAGGGTTTACTAAATCACCGAGTGCATATGGTTATTCTTTGGAGTGTTCGAGGTGTTCCAAATGAATAATATGATATGTTGATCCTGTAAAGTTTGCAAAAACAAACAAACAAACAAACAAAAAAAAAAAAAAAAAAAAAAAAAAAACACTAATTTTCTTGAAAAGGCGGCTACAAAATATTTGTTACCAGAAAGAACTTGATAAAGTTGTAAAATCCATTTGTGTTTTGTTTCCTAGCAACCATTTATGGAAATGGGTCAAGCTGCTTTATTTCTACTTGTTATAGAAGTGATGTAAGAAAGGGGCTCTTATGCTATGCGTTTATACTCGCAACCTGCTCAAGGCCTTCCTTGTCCCCTTATGGAGTCATCGGATAATACGGGCACTGGCAAACAAAGTAGGTCCCGATAAGGTGCGCGGATGAACGTGCATATAACACAGAATCATTTTCGTGCGTGTCGCTTCTGCGAAACTCATGAAAATGATTCTATGTCATATTGACTGTTTACAAGGAATCTGAGGTCACGAGGTAAGGTGGTGATTGTCTCGTGAGACCAGTAATAATGCAAATGTAAGTGTTCCGGAAGAGATAAGACAATTTAATCTTTCACGTGAACAACAAATTCCCAGAGAAAACTTTAATAATGAACAAACATGGACATAAAATGGACAAATACAGGGAAGACGACCATCGTCTATTATACATTAGAAGGGACCATGGCTATACCATCTACAACGTGTCAGAATTGCACCTTTAACGCCGTTCCTGAAAAAGCTTTGAGGAAACTGTTTCCGTATTATCGTTTGCGGAGAATGCGAAAGGGACAAAGTGACGAACACATAAAGGAACAATAAATTCTAGAAATTCTAGAAGGAGGGACCCTTGAATGCATTTAACACTTTTCCAACACAATGAACACACTCACAAAACTGAAAACATCTGTTTTTTTTTTTTTTTTTGTTTGTTTTTTTTTTTTTTTTTTTTTTTTTTTTTCTGAGACAGACGACTTAGTTCCACTATTTCGTCCTCATCAATGGCGCTCATAGAAATTTTCAAACCGAATGGACTGAATGGACACAAATGATCAGAAAGCATAAAAATTACAGTATCGTGAAGTACCAGGAGATGTTTAACACTCATCACATGACACTTACACCAGCCATCATTAAGTATTTATATGGAGGCCGTAAAACGTCGCCGCATACTTCGATAAAGTACTGATATCACTGAATGTGTTGGTCCTTTTGAACTATTTGACTCACATATCATTATATGGGCCGCCTCAAACAAAAATGTGCCTTCAAGCATGCGCAAAATGTGCGGATTCACGTCATCCTACACATGCGCGAAGTTTCATCCGGGCAATTGCTCTCCATTGACACATTTTGTAGGATCAAATGATTCTCTTTGCAGACAGCGAATGCCCTGATCAGACTGCATAGATGCAGTCTATTTTCTGGAAAAATAATAAATATATTTTAAAATATCATCTGCTGAATTTTTGCCCGCATGATCCCCGTAAGCATTCTTTATAAATCTATAGCGGGCCTTTATCGGCCCGTCAGGGTAGCTGACAGGCCGATAACGACCCGCTATAGATTTATAAAGAATGCTAGCTGGGATAAGCGTTAACTATACATATAATTTTAATTTTACATTGACAAAGTGGGCGAGTCAAAAACTTTTTCAAAATGTCTTCTCCTGAAGTGTTTACCCAACATATACGAGGGGTGTTTCGAAAGAATTGCTTATTGTGTCGTTGCTTATTATCTACGTGCAACTTATCAAGACATACCTGTATTATGCTAGTCAATACCTATAGAATGATTTGTACATGTGGCCATAAATCTAATTGTTAGATAGAATTTGCCATTTGAATACATGCAGTCGTTGACTACTGTAGTGAAATGATTGGTAAAAAAGTTGTCATGAAAAAGGAAATATGGGCCTATATAACAGCTCGCTGTAAGATAAGTTGTTCTTTTGAAACTAATATTTGCTGAACTTTCTGTTATTTGCGGATCTACTAATGTGTCTTATGGCACGGTTCGTAGTTGGAAAAGGAAATTTGATTTTTGGTTAGATTTGATCGAAAATGCACCAATATCAGGAAGGCCAACGTCTGCATCTTGAGACAAAATTGTATCGAAAACGATAAAAATGTTTAAAAAGATGCTAGGAATGCAGTATGAGATATTGCACGAAAAGTTGCCGTATACCAGTACCTTACCAGTATACCTGGATTAGTGTAACGTGACGCGTTTCGGAAGTGGATTCATACTGACATTATGCATTTCTAGTCATGGGGACTATACTTTAAAGTCATGAAATGAAGAAATTTGTGATTATTTACATTTTGAACGTTCCCGGACAAATGAGCAATTCTTTTGGAACACCCGAGTAAAGCATTAAATATACGGTACATCATACAGCCGTTATGTTGTCAAGAATACATGGATATAGTAGGCGAGGCAAGACATTTTAAAATGTCATGTGCTGAAATTTTTCACCTGGCATATTCAGCATAAAACATACATCAACTGCTATGTATATAATTAAACATTAATAAAGTAGGCGTGGCAAAAACATCTCGGAAAACAATGGGTTCTCTAACTATAAATTTAAGAAAAAAAAAAAAAAAAAAAAAAAAAAAAAAAAAAAATAGATCAGTCAATAAATCTTCCATACTCGCCTACAAAAAATGTGATTCAGTTAAAAACCTATCTTATGACACGTATACGCGGCGAAGGCCAAGAGCATATATGCCATCTAGAATGCGACCTCGCTTGCCTGCAGGTACCACATAAGCAGGGGCACAACATTTCCCTACAAGACTGCATGTTCAATCAGCAAAGACTCAGATCAGTCTGTGCATCGGCATTAGAGCTTTTACAGGGCATTCTGTGGGAGCCAAGGATCCAAAGCATGTCCAGGGGGATGTGCAGGCTGTTTGTGTCCAGTTGGTGCACATGCGATTTTGTAGGAAATGCTATGGCCTGGCTCTTCTGCTGAGAGCAGCTTTGATGTGAAAGTTAAATGGGTACATCGAAATAACCTTCCCTATTCGAATAAATGTTCGTGTATATATGTAAGTCAGGTTTCCTAATAAAAAGATCTAGGTCTACACTGTTTGCCACATATCTAGCGGACGTTAGACACATCAACAGTTTGGTAGACATATCAAAAGAGTGGTTCCAATAAAAAAGGAAATGTTATAAGGCGTTAAGGTGTTCCAATAGTTAGTTACAAGTGTGCTAGGGTAATTCGTGCTGTTGATACCCTCTAGTAATGGTAAACAAAGACTATATCTACACTAAATATTTGGACAACAATTACCCTACATAACTTAAACATTGAACAAATACAATTTATTACCTGTTGATGTGTCTAAATTTCCTGAATGACGGGCGATCAGTGTAAACCCTGATCAGACGCCACGTCCTGTGGTATCTAATCATGGCCTACACTATGTGCGCATGCCTACTGTATTTATTGGAATACTAATCACTATACTTATCATCAAGTTTGAACAATGCAGTTTATTACTTCTCGATGTATCTGAAAACCACTACACTATCAAGTCATGATCTACACTATTTTCTCATACCAAAAACAAGCCTATTCAAATATACAGACAATTTTACCACAAAAAAAAAAAAAAAAAAAAAAAAAATGAAAGCTTTTATAGAAAAAAAAATCTGATATTTTTCAAATTTCTGCTCTAAACATAGATTGTGGGTACAGGTTAGAATCGCCTCGACGAGGCGGTTCTAACGAGTACCAACAATCTATGTTTTTGAGCAGAAAAAAGAAAAAAAATGTAACGAGCTGTAAACCCCAGTTTTACTGTATAAAAGTGGGGTTGAGGGGGGTCGAAATTACGTATGTTTTCGTGATGCAATCCTACCTATCATAATACTTTTAGTAAATATGGATATGCGACAAGCAAAACAGTGACAAGACTGGCCATCTGCTAGCTTTATCATTGCCTATAGTGTATTTATTTCATTCAGAATGCCTGAATCTAACCTATGCGGTGAATTGTGAAGAAATAAATGCGAACAAAAACAATCAAGCTTCATTTGCTACTTTTGCGGAACAGTAAAGTACAGATAACTGTTTGATAATCGAAATAAAAGTCCAAACACGGTTTTCCACATCACAGAACACAAGGCCGTGTGTTTTCACGGTTGGCTGTCTTTACCTAATACTATGGACATACTGCTACTGTGGGATTTGTTTGCATTCAGATGGTCTTAATGTATGCCTTCATGCCTTTATTACAGTACTCAAAACGGACGCACGGAATACTAAGGAAGGTCCAGACTTTAGTATGGGTATCAGCGCAGTCCGGTCATGTATTTTCTGTCCGAGAAAGTGTTTAGATTCAGGCTTATTTCTGACCTTCGCTATCTGACATACGCGTTTTATATACCGGGTTTTCACCCGTGAAATCACTTTCAAGGTTATGGCGTTACATTTTCACTTCATTTATGTTTTGCCTGGAATGTTCGTAATTTTTTGAATAGCTTTATTCAACCAAGGTTGTTATTATTTAAACCAACCGAAATGAAGGAAGACAACGCAAAACCATATGGGAAATAAAAAAATAAAAAAATAAAAAAAGAAAGTTCGGTTTTTGTGTCATAACTTTTTCAGGTTGTCTACGTTAAAACGTCACTGTGGACATTCTAACTGGTAAAGGATTAAAAATTTTGTTAAAAATCGGTCAAAATTTTTCAAAGCACACAAACTTTAATACATTTTATCGAAATCATTTAATTTTTTCTATTATTTTACTCCAAAAAGCTTGCGCTTGGTTTTTTTTTATTTACGGTAGTACGTATATAAATGTAATTACCCAAGGAAGGCAGTCACGAACCAAAGCCTTCCCGATATATCGTAAGCGGAGATAACCACCATCCCCTACATACACAGTGCTCGTTGTAAGAGGGGAGGAATTTTTACAGAGACCTTTTCTAAAGCACTGAATCATGCTGGATTCTGGACCAAGAGAACAATAATGTAAGCGGTGAACGTATTTGTCCGACAGCGCAAATCGTAGTCTCCCAGCATTATTGCACTTATATTTCTGTAATGATTGAAAATCTTTTAAAATGTTTCGAAAAGAAGAAGAATAAAAAAAATGCACGAGGCTGCATGGCGGCACGATTGTATACGAAGCAATTAGTACAATTTATATTTCTGGTCGACCGGGGCCATTGAGCTCATAATCGCTTAAACCGGCGTTAGAGGGCCTGAGCAGTGAGCTGTCCGCTAAAGGACTTAAGTTTTAAATTCTGAATAATATATACATGCATCACTAGGCATCAAAGGCCCTGCTGGGAACATGCGAATACGCAGAAAATTGCGTCGCTTAAATTTCGCATTATCTCCGAAAGACCATTTTCTTTCCACAGGGCATGACTGATTTGCATTTTTCAGTGCATTTAAGGTTGATGCCTGAGCTACTTTGCATGACTTAACATTATGAAAACACGCCTATTCAAATATATTGAAAATTTCACCGCCCAAAAATTGAAAGTTTGCAGATAAAAATTCTAATATTTTTCACACTTCTGCTCAAAAACATAGATTTTGGTACTCGTTAGAACCGCCTCACAATCTATATTTTTGAGCAGAAATAAGAAAAATAATGTATACCCCTGGAAACCCCAGTTTTACTATATAAAATGGGGTTTAAGGGGGTAAAAAATATGTAGGTATCTCTACGTGATGAAATTCACAAAATCATCACTTTTGTTCCAAATTGATTTGCCAGCGACCGTTGTTTTGATGACATAGTATCCGTAAATAAATTTGAGGAATTGCTCTGATACTCAAAGTATCAAGAACGCAATGTATATTCTAAATGAAAGACGGAATAATCTGCACACTTATTGGGGAATAAATGTATTTGTTAATAACCAAACTTTTTTACATTACGAATATTCCTGAAGGTTTTTAGATCGTTTTACTTTGTAATCGGTGTTTAGCTGATAATATAATTACCCCGCTTGTCCTAACTTGACTGCGTAGCATAATTTGTAAACTATGTATTCAGACAATGTTTTCAGACAGTAATACTTTGAAATAAGTAGCCATCACGAAAACTTGCCTATATAATATTGACCCCTTAAACCCCACTTTTATATAGTAAACCTGGGGTTTACAGGGGTATACATTATCTTTCTTATTTCTGTTAAAAACATAGTGGGTACTCGTTAGAACCGCCTAGAATGTCGTGTGGTACAAATCTGTTTTGCGCTTTAAGCTTTAAATGTAGTCAGTGTGCGTTGTGTGTATTCATATCATATATGGTATAATAGTGCTTTGGCCATTTTTCTACAAGTCTATGTAATGGAGGTTGAATATCCTTCCATAATATATGATGAAAAGCAGGGATATAAAGGGGTAAACATTCTTACACGACTTTATACAGTTGACTCTCGTTATCTCGACCTCGCTTATCTCGAATAACCGCTTATCTCGAAGTGAAAATCTGGTCCCTGCCTATTCTCGAAAACCTAACAACAGATGGAAAATATTGTAGAAAAGAGGAGAAATTGCTCCTAAGGAGCAATTTCTCCTCTTTTCCACAATATTTTCAATATATCTCTAACTTCAAAAGTCCAATTACCTATCAGTTTGTTAAATGTGGTTAATCAAATTATTTTTTCCTCAATTCTGCAAACCTGATATGTCGAACTACGGATATCTCGAAGTATTTCAGAGAGTCCCTTGGAATTCGAGATAACGAGAGTCGACTGTATAAAATTTCCGAATTTGTGTTTTATACGTCTGTCAATATTTCATAATGGCCGAAAAAAAGTGCATTTGAGCAAGCACAAAATGTGCGGCTTCACATCATCCTGCACATGCGAACGCCGCTCATTCGCGCATTTGTTCCCCATTGATACATTCTTTAGGAGCGATGACATACAAATACATGTAGATTTATATGATTTAAACAGATTTGAGCCGCGGTATGGGAAACAGCCGTTATAGCATATGCGTACAGCAGGTAGGTTCAGGCGAGGCTGTGCGTTCTCTCAAAGCCAAACTTCTGTCAAAGAACTAGACATGTGACCTTTATAAGGGACCGGGCATGCGCACTGAAACATTGTTTCGCCGGAATGTCCGAAGAGCCTTTTTCTTGCGATATGGGCCATTTGCTGACCTATTAAATTTGGCAATGATAATACTGGGCCCAGTTGTTTGAGCCTTTTTCTTGCGATGTGAGCCATTTGTTGACCTATTAAATTTGGCAATGATAATACTGGACCCAGTTATTCAAAACTATGTCGTTAGTTAACGTATCGTTAACACTGATCATTAAAAATATGGCACATACGCTAATATTTTTGCTGAAAAAATGTTAGCAGCTTTTGCATTTGCAAAAGCTACTCACATTTTTTTTCAGTAAAAATACCTGTGAATTAGATATTGTACTTACTAGAACAGTTAACATTTTGACCACTAACGAGCTGGTTAAGCTAACGATGCTTTGAACAACTGGACCCTGGTAATTTCACGTATACGGTTACATTGATTTTCGCGTCGTTCTTAAACCTTTAAAACGCCACAACCAACTGCTGCAGACGTCATCACGAAATATGATTTCTTTATTTTCAGAGAAAACTGATCTTTGCATTCTATGTGAGTTGTCTGCTGGGCACACGATTTATACGAAAGACAAACCTTATTTCCTCTGAAAAATAAATAAATAAACAAATAGATAAATAAGCAGCTTTGGGAACATCGTCTGCAACAATTATGCCTAGTCCTTTAAGAGTAAATAAGAGTAAATTACAGTGTGCATGTTAAAACGTATAATTTCCTACAAACAAATCCTGACATTATCGTGTCTGAAATACAGTATTTCTGTCTTCCGTGTAAGAACGATAAAATTATGCAAATATTTTAGCCATGTATCGAATGTGAACTACTTTAAATCGATGTTTTAACGCTTAGCACTCTGGATAAAATTTTCAGCAGACTACAGTTTCCCCAGAAAGCAAGTTTTGACATTTCATGCAAATTGTATCCAGTGGTGACAATTTGCATGAAATGTCGAATTCTGTTGTCTGTGGAAAATAAGGAAACTATCAATTTGTCACGTTTGCTGAATTAGCCCAGAGATTGGTAATGGTTTAAGAAGAAGCAACGCAATTAAAGTCGCAAGAGAAATAACTGACGATTTATCGTGCTTCATTATATAAGCCGGAGGTACACCTTTCCTACAAGATTACTTGTGTGCCAAGGAAAGACTGTCCAAAGTCCAGTCTGCTCATCGACACATTCTAATCAGAACCTCTGCCAACCCTCTGATGATAGCTTGGAATCTGGCTACGAGTAGAGTGCACAGCAATGACTCTGATCAAATGCTCACTGATCTCAGTTATTGCTTGGCTTACAGGCGAACTTGTAGGAGATGTTGGAGTAAGCTAAAAAATCTACCAACTAACCATCACAAAAACACGCCTATATAGTTTTTCCCCTTAAACCCCACGTTTATATTGCCTCAGTAAGGCGGTTCTAACGAGTACCCACAATCTATGTTTTGAGCAGATATATGAAAAAATATCAGATTTTTTTTTCTGAAAATTTTCCTTTCTTTTGGTTGTAAAATTCAAAATATTTGAATAGGTGTGTTTTCGTAATGATTTTCATTGATGCTTCTCTTTCACAGGTAACCTCTTTCACTCCTCCAGACCAAACAGTCACGCCTGAGGCTACACTGTGTTTTATGCCATTCCATATTTGCTAAAATAGATTTATGTCAAAAACGAAGTCCAAGAGAATACCAACATTTCATCTTTAAATCAAATCTTTCTAACTAAAACAGGCTCATCTAAAGCTACACTGTTTATTATGCTGTTCTTGATTTTTGGTTAACATCCTAATTTGCAACGATAGATTCATTTCAAAGATACACAGTCCAAATGGATGCGAAGAATTTGTGTAAAAGTTTTGCATCAAATCTAATAAAATATACTGAGAGGCAAAAATAATTAACTCACTTTTAATTTGTCACCAGAATTATACATATACACACAAATCGTTCATGCCATTTTAAGAATTTTCATTTACGCATAATTTGCAACAATTTCAGACGATTCCATAAAAGAGCAAGGAAATGATATCTTCTGAAAAGAATAAGGGGTCTGAAACAGTATTTCATAAGAGTAGCCTCCCTTTAAACGTGCATTTTGGACAAAGAAGGTGACATTTATGTTTTTTTACGCATTTAGTCGATACAAAAATGAAACAGTTGTACGGACATATTTTAACTTAAAATGCATAACATAGTAAACTGTCAAATTTCTATATGAAGGAAGTGATTTTTTTTTTTTTTTTTTTTTTTTTTTTTTTTTTTTACATTTACGTTCCACTTCCGATAGAATGCATTGAGTTTCAATGAGATATTTGTTGGTAATTTTCTATTCAATAAACGGTTTCATCTGAATTTGGCACAAACGCTAGGCCCAGCAACAAGTTTCTGTAATTTCAAGTGAAGACGTCCAACATCATTTACTCTTTGAATTCCCTATATTCTTAATAATTTGAGACGGGTAGAAATTTAAATTAAGCTTAGAATTAAATAATGATGCGGCTTTACTCACAGACATTTGCGGAGACATTTATGAAAAGCAAAGTGCCATTTGTCTTTGTCGAAGTCATTTATGATAGGAAATACGGTTTCATATAAGTAAATAAATAAGTAAATAAATAAATAAATATATTTATTTTTATTGTCTCCAAAATGTAAATGAGCATAAATTAGCCGAGACTAGCTAGACTGGCCAAGACTTGATCCTTCAGACGGTTTCAGTTTTGTCAGTGTGTTCATTGGTCTCAAGGGTCATTCCTGCTAGATGTATTCACAAATGTTTTCGCGTGTTCATAAATTATTATCTGATTTCTACAGACGGCAAAAAACACGTTTTTCCCCTAACAATCCCCTAAGTAATAATAACTACTCATAAGTAAGCGACAAGTTACAAAATTAAAAGTAATGTAACTTGCTCGACGTGCTTCCACCTGTGCGGTAACTTTGATGGCGTTGACAAGTTGTTGATACAGTTTCATTACGAAAACATGCCTATTTAAATATAGTGAGTATTTTACCACCAAAAAATGAAAACTTTCAGAAGAAAAATTCTGGTAGTTTTCATATTTCTGCTCAAAACATAGAGTACCTACAATCTGTGTTTCTGAGCAGAAATAAGAAAATTAATGTACACCTCTGTAAACCCCAGTTTTACTGTATAAAAAAGTGGAGTTAAAGGAGGTCAAAACTATATTGGCGTGTTTTCGTGATGATACAAAGCAAATCGTAAGAAATAGACTAAAGGGGACTGAATACACCTGGTTGATGTCCAACAATGTTTTACCAGGCAGAAAACATCTGCACTTAAAAACTCTTCTGAAAAGAACTCTGTTGTAAAAGGAAAATGCTCCCAAGGGCTGATGCCCGTTTACTTAGGGTACAATGACAAAATTTATTTTTATACAAGACAGTCGTTGTTATGGTTACAAACAGAGAATTTCAAAGTGTAAGAGGTTTATTCTCTGAAATTTGACATGATTTTATTTGCTAGTCTGGCCGAACCTAGCTCGTCTGGCCCAGAAAACGTGACACTGCAGCTAGTTTTAGGTTTGTGTGTGCGTTGGTTACTCTCAAGGGTCGTTCCTTTTAGGATCTATTTATTCTGATTTACGTCATTTGTGTTTAAAATAGTCTCATCAGTCTGTAACCAGACTTACGCTCTCTTATATGTGACAACATTTTTCTGAGACAGCTATGCTATGTAAATACAATGTAACATCGATACAGCTAAAACGACTCTTTGGGCGATGTGTTGGTCATAGGGCTCAGTAAATATAACGTCACTGTTTTTATTTTTTGTTTTGTTTTTTTTTTCTTTGGATTTCTGCATTTGTCATTGTAACTGTTACTTCAGCTTTTAGTTGATATTCTTAGAATACAAAGAAGCAAACCAACAAAATATTCTGCGTGACATGTGAATAATACAACACAAATTAAGATAACATAGCCTATACTAATTCAAAATTGGGGGCTATTTTTGTATTCTTATTTGCTCAAATATACTGGGCAATATTCATTATATGTTTGAGCTTCCATTTATAATTGCTATCAGTTAAGATGAGTTGATACCAACTGTTGTGTTTGAACTTTTTCACATACAATAGCCCTAAACTTACTCGTGCTTTCAAATGACGTCGAATATAATCACAATTTCAGGTTTTATCAGAAATAATGCCACTGATTATCATGACAGCCTAACAGACATTGTTGAAATTAATACGTTCTGAAAAGGGAATCTATTGGAAGCAAAACACACAACAAAAAACCCGAAAATAGCAGGCTCAATTCATAAACAGTAATGTAAGGTACAGTCAATCCTCTTTATACCGACACCCGATACAAAGACAAAATTCGTTTTAATGACAATTTGAATGTCATGAAACCTTCGCTTAAGAGGCGACAGTTAATGAGAAATTATGCAAGAATATTGCATTAAACTTCAAGCAACATATGTTTTGGATAGTTGTTAGACTCGCTCCACTGAGGCGATTCTAACAAATATCCAAAACATATGTTCTGTGAGGAAATAAAAATAAAACAAGGTCTTTCTTACATATAATTCTGTCCATTAAGGATTCTTTACAACAGCAAATTCATTTTAATGGCAACATCTTTGGGGAACAAAATATGTCGTTGTAATGAGGGTTCACTATATAAGACTGATCATCTTCCTAGTCAATGGCTGAGCGATATTCTATTTTGTAGATAATACCAATGAGTTCAATTATCCGAAAATACCAACATATCAACCGCCCTAAACTGAAGTACGAGGAGCCATTTCACTGCCACACATAACACGTTCAGGTGAACAATGGTTTCCTTCAAGAGTTGAGGCCAAACGATTTGCCAAATTCTACGGATGCGCATACTGATCTGTGGCTTTTGCTTGGCGCACATACAAACTAGTAGGAAACGCTGTGCTCCTGCTCAGTTATATATCCTGTCAGGTGTAGCTTGTGATGACATTAATAATTTACAGCAGAATATAGCAAAGTTCAAATTCCTTTTCAAATAGAATTTTAACACCTTAGCTTTGTAAATTACTCATCTGAATTAATCTGTAATAAACATGAAAGTCAAAGGCATCTTTGACTTTAATAGAGTGTGATCCAGACAAATAGTATCTGATAAAAACTGTGAAAGGTTTCCATGCATTAAATAGTGATGTACATAGACTCATCTGCCCGGTCATATGGGCGACCTTGTCATATTCCTTGCCGTATTCTAATCTGCTTGCACAAAAAACATTAAACCTGAATATACTGTCTGAAATCGCAGGGTGGTCGTAGGTCTTCTTGATAGGATGTTTGGCTTTCTCATGACGTCTGTTAGAAACAAAATATATATGGCAATACATCGCATTTACCCTAAGTAGAGACAGATAGTCCTGAGCATACTGTAGACCCTGACCAGACGCCGCAGACAGCGGATTAGACGCCGCAACACGCGGCGTCTGATCAAGGTCTACACTGTTTGCCACTCTTATGGCGTCAGATATGTTTGTTCAAAAAGCATATAGCCTATACAAATGGGTAAGGCTGGCTAATCGGAGCTGAAAAGATAATCGATTATCAGTCCTGCTAATGTGGTCGATAATCGATTAGTAATCACTGAAGAGTTGGTCATAATTTTCCCTGTCTGAGCATGACACTTACCATTTGTTATACTTTATCGTATGTTTTTGGTCAGACAGGCCTATGCAAACAGTTTAGACCCTGATGAGACGCCGCAAATGCGGCGTCTCTTCAGGGTCTACTCTGTTTGCCACTCATCCAGCCATTTTTAGACACAACAGTGGGTAGTAAACTGTACTTGTTCAAATTTTAGATTAAGTATGTTAAAGAGTTGAGGTGCCTGAATACTAAGGGTAAATACGGTAAAGTAACAAACATAGAAATCAAATGATCGATTATTAGCAAATCAGTTATGATAATCATATTTTTTTTGGAATTTATCGATCAATTAATCGATTATCCGATTAATTGTGCCAGCCTTACAAATGGGTATATGGTTTGAGGAACAACGTTAGAAAGTGTACCTACCTTATTACATGTGCGCACACTAGAACCTCAGATCAGTTTGCGTATCATCAATGTCTCATTTGACAGTATATTGAAAGGGTAAAGAATCTGGCTTCTTTCACAGAACAGCAAGGCTCTGATCAGTTTATTGAATTCTTAGACTGATAAGTCTTCCAAGGCCGCTCGTCATAAGGTACGTTTTCACATATCGTGTTGTTTTTTAATTATAACCCCAGATAAGTACATTCTGGATCAAGGTATTTCTACTTTTTCATCAAGAGCCATTATAAAGAAATAAAAGAACTACCTGCTGTGAGGAAGTCAATAATTCAATTAAAACAGAACTGGATAACTTTGTAAATAAAGCCGTCATGTTGCTTTCACACATGAAGAAATTACAAAATAAAGTTAAGTCTTACTTAACATTTCAGGGTCAGTGAACCAGTAAAAAAGCAATATTTTAGATTTTTATTTTCATGCTAGAGAAATGTCTTCCTAACTGACCAGCTTTCATCACGAAAACACGTCTGTACAGTTTTGACCCCTTAAACCCCACTTTTATATAGTTAAACTGGGGTTTACAGGGGTATTCATTATCTTTCTTATTTCTGCTCAAAAACATACATTATGGGTACTCGTTAGAACCGCCTCGCCGATGAAGTACTGGGAGACTTTATGGTATCCACACGACACTTAAAGACACTTGTTAGCGTTAGACCAGTAAAAGCAAGCGGTTTAAATTTTGGAAAATATAGAGGAAGCAACCTCTCCACATTACGAAAATCGCCTGTTCAAATATAGTGAAAATTTCACCACCAAAAACTTAAAGTTTTCAGAAAAAAAAAATCGGATATTTTTTTCATGTTTCTGCTCAAAACATATGTTTTCATAGATTGTGGGTACTCGTTAGAACCGCCTCGCCGAGGCGGTTCGAGGCGGTTCTAACGAGTACCCACAATCTATGTTTTTGAGCAGAAATACGAAAAATAATGTTTACCCCTGTGAACCCCAGTTTTACTATATAAAAGTGGGGCTTAAAGGGGTCAAAATTATACAGGTATGTTTTCGTGATGAGTCGTTTTTCTGCAGACCGTTACAAAGCTGTTCCTCTGCTGAAGTTCGGGTTTGTTCCGGTGTCGGTGTTATCATATATGTGCCGTTTCTTTTGTCACTGTTTATTCCTCATCTCCTTTTTTGTGCTTTGTGATTGTAGCATTTCCTTAGTATTTCATTATACTTTTAATATCACCTGTACGTTTAATAAGGTTTATTTATCTTCGCTACAGTTGGTGTTAGTGCCGAGTGGCGGCCGTAAAACGTCCCCGCGTACTTCACTGTATTGCAATATATAGGTTTTGGTTGTTGAGCCCATTCCGGTATTATATATACAGTCGACTCTCGTTATCTCGACCTCGCTTATCTCGAATAACTGCTTATCTCGATGTGAAATTCTGGTCCCTGTTTTAACATGGAAATAATATTAAAAAAATAAATTAGGAGCAATTTCTCCTCTTTCCCACAATATTTTCAATATGTCTCTAACTTCAGGAGTCAAATTACATATTCATTTTTTAAATGTGGTTGTTCGATTTATTCTTTTCCTCATTTCTGCATCTCTGATATTTCGAGGTACGGATATCTCGAATTGTTTCAGAGAGTCCCTTGGAATTCGAGATAACGAGACTCGATTGTATATATATATATATATATATATATATATATATATATATATATATATATATATATATATATATATATATATATATATATCAGGGTCACTGGAAAGTCCAGTTGATCAAAAGTAGATTGTCTGGCACAAAACAATCGGCACTTCCATATTTTTACTTTTGAGGGTGTCCATTGCTCTCAGGTTTAATTTTGTTCACAATCTATTTAATATATATAATAGGAGTACACTGTATGGATTAAGTTTAATGCTTGGTCGGTTTTGTATGCAAAAAATACGAATCCATCAAGTTATTGAATCATCAGAGATAAAAGAGTAAAACACTAGTAAACCAGCTCTTTATATTTAAATTTTCGGGGATAGTACCCCTTTCTTTAGGGGAAACACGGAAATTTTACAGAATTCCCTTTCTTCCAAAGCTTTGCAGTACCTAAAGACATCGTAAAAACATCCTCTAAACTTTCGATATATCCTCTGAAGAAAGGGGTACTGCCCCAAAAAACTTGGATATAAAGAGTTGGCATAGTAGTGAAAAAAATAAATAATTCAAAACTACAGGCACCAATATTACGTTTTACATATTTACATTATGTCCGGCAACAAACTTCGGAAGGAGTTTACGTCATAGCTAAACTGTTTAATAAACTGGGATTAACATATTTGTCTTGAAGTGCACGGCGGGCACTTTAGACTCCGTGTTATTAAGTCATAAATAGCCATTGTCCGTTAAACAGGTTTGTCTTGAAAGTGCACGCCAGGGTACATTAGACTCCATGTTATTAAGTCATAAATAGCAGTTCCCATTTCCGTTTAACATGTTTGTCTTGAAAGTTCACGTCATGACACATTAGACTCCGTGTTATTAAGTCATAAACAGCAATAAAGTGCATAATCAATTTTCCTTTTTTAAGACAAATGAGATGATTTGTTTTTGTCCTTGAAAACATAAGGAAATAATTAAATTGAAAAACGAGATTTATATCGGATAATATTGAAACAAATCGACGAGTAACCCAGCTAGCATTCTACGTAAATCTACATCGGGCCGTCATCAGCCCGTCAGCTACCCTGACGGGCCGATGGCGGCCCGATATAGATTTACGTAGAATGCTGACTGGGAAGTTGAGTTATAGTTGTCTGATTAGAGTTGACGTTTAACGCATTGTTAATAATTCCGTCGTGTCGAGCCGTCTCCCAGCTGTCGAACCGTCTCTCCTAAAGTATTATACGGACACCATTTTTATCGGAAGCATTAGGACAGAAATGCCTGAGCAAACAGATTAAACCCAGATAAGACGGCAACACACAACGGCGTCCGATCGGGGTCTAAACTGTTCACTGATCATCATCCAGTTTTAGTCACAGACAGAAAAAACGTAATTTATCAAAATTTCGGACACGTATGGTAAAGAATTAAAATGCCCCAATATTCTCGGTAAATACGGTAATCCGTGTTTATTGAGCCATCCCTTCTTAACTGTTCTGCACGTAATACAGGAGACTTGGTGATGAATCGCAATGGGGGCGTTAAAAGAGAGGAATATATACTCTCAAGTCAGCATATTTGTTTAAAGGAATAAAGTTTTCTGCATATTTGCATATGCCATGCAACATACTACCAGTATTGCCATAGCAACTAGGACAGAAATCTGACCTTGCCGTAAAAAAAGGTCAAAAGCCATCATAGGATAATCATTTGAACAAAATTGGTAGAACTTGCGACCCGATGCCATATACCAAGAGTCAGCCTCAAAGCTTTCTTAGTTCTGGGCAGAACCTTTGAACAACTTGACAATACCCCTTCGTCAGAAAGCCTCAAATGAAATCGGGTCGAAATTGGTCGAGCAGTTTAGAAAACATGTTCAGAGATTTGTACGTGTATATAGCCCAGAGACAAGGGCAGCTAACCCATGAAGACAAAATCTTGATCGCCAGTTTTGATCATACATTATAAGTTTCAGCCATTAGTCTTTATACATTTTGAGAAAATGATTTTAAATATATTTTTTCTATACAAATGCTTAGGAACGCAAATTTGACCTTGCAGTAAAAACTCAGAGGTCAACCTAGGGTCATCCTTAGAAAAAAATGGTAGATCTTGAGACCCTAATGCTATATACCAAGATTCAGCCACATAGCTTTCTTGGTTCTAGAGTAGAATATTTTAAGTGTTTCTACTATAAATGGCCCTGGTGGCCATCTTGGTTAACAGACCGTGACCATTTTCTTTTACAATTCCCATTTGACAAAGGCTCCAAATTACGTTGAAAAAAAAATGGCCCAGGGGTTTCAGAGGAGAAGTCGTTCAAAAGTGTAGACGAACGACGGACGGACGACAGACGGAAAATAATCTCAATAACTCATCCTGTTCGACTCATGCAAGCTAAAAAGATTGCTTCCTTTGTAAGTAATTGTCGAAACTCTACCAGTTGCACCCATTCCGCTTTAGTATAAAAGTTCCATCGATCCCTTCCAGCTGATTATATGGACACACCAGAGGATAATGTAATGACGCATTTAAGTGGTAAACAGAGTGTTTATCTGATCATTAGAAGATGATCGAAAATGCACAGTTAGACATATGACAATACTAAAACACTATAGTTGTGCCAGAACCTGAGGAAAAGGTCGTAAATAGACCAGCTTGTGCAGCCTGCCAGTCTGCAATAGAATTTGATAGATATTGATGCTAATATTTACTCACTTTTGTAACTAAATTAACATCTATGTTCTTTAAGAAATGCGGCAAATAAAACATGATATCATATATTGCTTTTAATGTGTCATTTATTTTGAAAACAGTTTACTCAACTGCGGTACTTCATTGCCTGCTCCAGACAACCACACAAAAACAAACTGACAGATACATGTACCAAGATGACGTTTTTGTTACTCACTAGTCGCTCTGTTTTCGAAAGTATTGTTTTGTGTTGTCTTTATTATATGAAAAAAACAAATGAAATTTCCCGGGAAAAAGATCATCGATACTGACAAATAGTGAAGAAGATAACTAGTAAGGCAACAGTCACCGAACATAGCCTACCAATGACACCAAGACGAAATCACGAAAACACGCCTATATAATTTTGACCCACTTAAACCCCACTTTAATACAGTAAAACTGGGGCTTACATGGGTATACATTATTTTTTCTTACTTTGCTAAGAAAACATAGATTGTGGGTACTCGTTAGAACCGCCTTGCCAAGGCGGATCTTATGTTTTGAGCAGAAATTTAAAATAAAATATCAGAATTTTTTATTTGAATTTCTTGGTTGTACAAGTTTCAATATATTTGAAAAAGCGTGCTTTCGTAATGAAACAAACCAACCAAGATATTCTCTCAGAGGCACCAACAATGACGAGATGAGAAATATGAAATGGCAAAACTTAACAGCAAAACTGCAATAACAGATGTATGGAAAAAGACGAAACGCAATATAGAAACCTGCTTGGAAACAGAAGTACTTGGGAGGCTTAAATAATGCTTGATCGGAGCCTCATCCTTGAAAAACTTTGTTTTTGTTTTTTTCATTATTGTCTTTCAGTGTTCAGTGTTTAGGGGGAACCGCTTCCGCATTTTCGTCTTCCCTGGCATCTCCGTTCCCACTTTTTTATGGTATAGTTCCCTTCTTCAAAACAAATAAAACGCCATATTCGAAAAGCATATATTATTGCGGTTCAGACAAGGCTTTACTATATAATATGCGTTTAAACGTCAGAAAACGTACCGTTTTACATGTGCGGCCAATGAAGATTCAGATCAACATAAGCATTTGCGCAGAATCTTCTCTGGGCACAATATGGATAGCCAAGGATGCAACGTTTCCTCGGACGGACAAGGAAGACCCAATCAGACTGCGCATGTTGAATCGCGTCTTCGTTGAGCGCACTTGTCAGAAAAAAAAGATAAGAGAAAAGTCCTATGAGTGCCACAATCACAAGCCGCAGCCCTTCCCAGACCCAAAGAGGAAGAGAAAATTACGTTTTCTCATCTCGTTTCATATGCTGATTGGGTTTTGGAAGCTGTCCGGGCATGTGAACTCCGTTTTCAACCGTGGCACATGGAAATGGAAACCATCTATTAACGTCCATAGCTTTGGAATGATTGTTTAAGGTGTCTAGACAAACGTTGTAATTTTGCTACACATTAGCCTGAAAGTCTTATGGGAAGCTCAGTAATTGAATAACTGGCCGACAGAATTTGTAACAGACCTAATTTGGCAAATTTGTAACACATTAAAAGATGCATATTGGCTATTCATATGTAAATTTGAAGAAGTAGAAATACAAACTGTTCATTAAATGGTGTCAGTTATGCAACACGTCTGATATGAAAGGGCCTTATTCATGAAAATAGCTACATTTGTACAGTATTGACCTTAAGTATTCGGACAGATCGGCCCGAAAAACGGTGCATATGGGGGCATGTAATAATTATATCCCCTCATCTTTGTGCACATTTGACGGAATTTGATTGGTTGAAGGAAACGTTTTACACTTCAATAAAGTCAAGTGCAAGAATCCGTCGGATCTATTTTCTTCCGCGGTCCCAAAAGATCGACATTTTGGCAACATTTATTCAGTTTGTGATAAGCAGGAGTTTACACATCGATGAATTCACCCCCCCACCCCACCCCCACAAAAGTTTTCTCTTTGCGTAACTCTACAGAATTTGTATCTAGTCTCCTTAATATATACGCTCGTATTATTGCATAAAAAGCAATGTCGCACGTTATTAACAGCCGTGCATCAACCGGCGAAAAGCCGTGTATTAACAGGGCAATTCGCGCGCTGTAATACACGGCTACGCAACTTTCAATATGATGGTATCGGGGCCACAGAATTGCTGCCGTCACAAGATGTGTACTACCGTGCCCTTGAACGAGCATAGTCCGTGGAAATAGCGTTCGCGCGACATCGGTGAAAAGGCGAAACAAAATAGTGCAAGAAATAACGCGAAATGGAGCAAATGTTTTCAGCTTTTATGCAATAATAGCGATCAAACATGGTTTTCAATTCATTAACACCTCCCTCGGGACCTGGCGAATGTTAATGCATCAAAACCTATGTTTGATTCCTATATTAAACCTAATGCGTCATTTTTTTCACTTCCAGAAATGTCTATACATGTACACTTGTACCTTTTCCTACATATCTCGAATATTAGAAACAATTTGCTTCATTTGAGCTGCAACATGAGAAGACGTACCTTCTGACAACGCACCGAAAGCGTTTGTTGTGTTCATGAAGACATTTTGCATCTTTGGTTATCCAATATGCGCCCAGTGAGGGTTCTTATTAGACTGGGCGAATGTGCAGGCTAGTCTGAATCTTCGATGAGCGCATATATCCGAAGGTACAGTTTCTTGCGATTCAATTCATTTATTCAGTTTCTGGCGAAAGAATATGCACAATACTGGTTAACCGCTTAGAGGACTAAGCCTGTCCAGTAAACGTGTGGTTAGGTAAACTGACCGCGCTCGACATGACCCCATTGGGTTGACTGGGCCGTAAAACCTCAACACAAACAAACAAACACGCACATTCCCGTTTTAACACCCTTTCGTGCGGTTTTGTTTTAATTTTATTTTTTATTTTTTATTGTTTTTTTAATATTATTACAATATCTTTCAGAAACCGATATTCTGATCTCTATAGTTTGTACTACATTTTTTTCTAGAGACATGTCAAAAGTACAATTCAAAACATTGATTAAAACGCTCAACTATAAGACGCTTATTTCCAGTTTTATACATCACACGTATCACAGTATTATTCCGCGTGATTAGCATGGTTTTGATAAGAATTCAGTCAATGATAATTACATCGATACTTGGTTTTATTACACTGGATGTCATTAGTATTACTTCTTCGTGGGAAGGGACATTCCGCTAACGGATGTGGTACATAACTGCTACCACGAATTCTCGAATAATTTACGAAAGTATGAGCCTCAACGTAAGAAAACGTACCTTCTGATATCTGCACCTTACGAAGACTCAAATCAGCCCGCATTACGAAATATGCCTATTCAAACATACTGAAAATTTTACCAGCAAAAAATTGAAAATTTTCAGTTAAAAAAATCTGATATTTTTCATATTTCTGCTCAAAACGTAGATTGGGGATACACGTTAGAACCGCCTCGCCGAGGCAGTTCTAACGAGTACCCACAATCTACGTTTTTGAGCAGAAATAAGAAAAAATAATGTATACCCCTGTAAACCCCAGTTTTACTGTATAAAAATGGGTTTAAGGGGGTCAAAATTATATAAGCATGTTTTCGTGATGGTAAATCCAAATACGTTTATAACTGAATACTCAATTTTTTAGAAAAAAAAAAAAAAATAATAATAATAATAAAAAAAAAAACAACAAAAAAACAATACGTTTGTTTTCTTTTCTTAAACCAGTTTTGGACGCGCGAATATCTCGAAATGCAATACAGTGCAACTATAAAATGTTCTGTTATGGAGAATATGGAATTTTGAAATTCGGGTTTGTTTGCTTAATACTCCCTGGTGTCACTTATGATAGTCTTCAAGACTGAAAATAATTCTACGGAATTAAATGACCCCTTTGTTGATTTACATGACCTGTTGATGAAGCATTTGCTAAATAGATTTACAAAAATAATATGCAAAAGTTATTTTTCATTTTTTCATGTAGAATATAACACACAAGAATCTTTATCGAAGACTATCTAGCGAATGCGTGCACATTTAAATTTGTATTTGTGGTACTAGAATTACATGCTTCAGAAAAAGGTAACTACGGTTTGATACCGTGCATTAAAACGAGTGAAAATATAGTTGCTGTTTTCTTGCAGAATAATGCAAGCGATATACATGTATAGAGGATATTCAAATGTTTGGAGTGACTGTGACTTATATTTCATCGAGTGAAGTGAAAAAATGTATATTTCATGAGTGCCGAAGGCACGAGTGAAATATACATTTTTTTTCACTTCACGAGATGAAATAAAAGTCATATTCACGACAAACATTTGAATTTTCTTTTTATTATATACATCACTTTCGATAGAAGAGATGCAAATCTTGCGAATCTTGCAAAATTTTAGTTGCTTCCTTTTGACCATTAATGTAAATAAGAAAAAAAGTAGTTCCGGATCTTATATTTTTCACTGCTCAGAGGAGTGAAAATATAAGTTTTATATTTTCACTAGTGAAAATATAACTTTTTCGAAATATGCATTTTATTTCATTAATAATTCTCTATATTTCATTACTTTGTATATAATAAAAATGGCTATTAATCTTCCACTTGCTTTAAAAGTTTACCGGTAATGTACTTTTTGACTTCGTGAACATTTTAAAGTAGCCCTAGGTTCTTTCAAAAGGGTTACGATAACTACTATGAACCAGGGCAAAGCATTTGCTACAAGACTGCGTGTGCCCCCATCGAAGACTCAGATTAACCTGCACATTCGAGCAAGCTGACCAGAGCCTCTTGAAGCCGCTTTGGATCCTTGACTACCCACAGTGCTCTGCGAAGACTATTGTCAGACTGCGCGTGTGCGCTGGCTGATCTGAGTCATCGATGGTTGCTTGTAGGAAATGCTGTGCACCTACTAATATATAAAAAGGTACCACCGTATAGGAACTCAATAACTTACCTCAATAGAATATTTTTCCCGACCCTGTGTAAAATACCTGCTAGTTTCTTCCAATTGTTTTTTATTACTGCTACTTGTGCAAGTGTTAGATCTTTTGATGTATTGTCATTCGAACAGTCTTCAACTCTTGACGTATGTCTCCGTTTTACTCTAACAAAGCAAAGACCCATTCTAAAAATGTATCGAGCAAAAATGACCCAGCAATATAAGCGCTACGAAAATGCAACGGCCATCAAACTCCCTATGAAAAATTCTACTGAAAATGTCTAAAATATAGTGCATTGCAGTTTTAAACATTCACACTTCCTTGTATATGACTGGTATAATATAAAGTACATGCCTGTGTATATTGTCACAAGGACGAAGCCGGTGATCGTTAAAATTCGTGTGGTATATAAAATCGTAACAAACGTCCTGCGACAAATTGTCACCAAGTAAGTACGTGATATACAATTTTATTACTTCAGCTAGTATTTGTTCACACATGCATCGGTGATTCGAAATTACTTATCATAAATATTTTTTTCTTTAATATATTTAAAAACGTGCAATCACAGAAAATAGTCTTTTATCGGTCTGTAATATAAATCATTTGCGCTAATGCCATACGCAAGGTAACAGTTTCAGTGTTCAGTCGAGACAGAAGTCTTACGAGGGATTTTTGGATATAGTAATTAACATATGGGGTATCAATATAGGGATCAAACATGTTTTTTTCATGCATTAACATTCGCAAGGTCCCGTGGGAGGTGTTGAAAACCGAGGCCGCAGGCCGCGGTTTTCAACACCTCCCAAGGATCTCGCGAATGTTAATGCATTCAAAAACCATGTTCGATCGCTATTATTGCATAAAAACTGAAAACGTTTGCTACATTTCACGTTATTTCGTGCACTATTTCGTTTCGCCTTTTCACCGATGTCTCGCTAACGCAATTTCCATGGACTATGCTCATTCTAGGGCCTGGCAGTACACGTCTCGTAACGGCAGCAAATCTGTGGCCCCGGTACGATCATATTGAAAGCTGCGTAGCCGTGCATTAACAGCGCGTGAATTGCCTTGTTAATACACGGCTTTTCGTCGGTTAATGCACGGCTGTTAATAACGTGCGACACTGCTTTTTATGTAATAATCTGTCGTTTTTCTTTGCTACGTTTACTATCTCACTGATTTCTATTATTATTATCAGCACTTCAAAAACCCTGCCGAAAACGTCTAAAACGTAGAGCTTTCCATCTAACAATGCATACTTTGGACACAATGAAAACGGCAACAGACGGTCGTTGTATTTCGCATTTCAAAGTTTCAGTTTATATATTAAACGGAATATCTCACGGTTTTCCGAAATAATGACACATTCAAAACTGACATCTTGCATTATGTTGTAAGCACAAATGATATATATCACAAAACTGATTCCCTCCTTGCACGTGACGTAAGCATAATTCATATATACCACAGAACCGGTTCCCTTTCGCGTGAAAATACGCTAAAACAAAATTTCACTGTACTTATATTGTCATTGCCTCTTATTTTTTTATTTATTTATTTTATTTTATTTATTTTTTGTTATATTATGATTAATTAGTGAAAACTTTGGAACTAAACTCTATATATGTAGTGTAACATTTTACAAAATGTAGATGTACCTTCTGTCTTACAGTACTTTCGTAAACTATTTTGGCCGCGTCTCGAGAAAAGATCCTTCGGACTTTCTGTCAAAACAAATTTTCGGTGCGCATGCCTTGTCCCTTAGCGAGGCCACATGTCTAGTTCTTTGGCCAGAGTTACCGCTTGGCGTACCGCTTACGTGAGCGAACAGCATATGTTCCGGCGGTATGGCGTGGATGCGCAGGCTCCCTGAACATTTGTATATCAGATATGCTACAATGGCTCTTTTCCCAATACGTGGCTCATTTGATTTACAGAACAATGTATCTAAGAAATCTGATATAATTAATATTTACACAATAATACAAGACAAAGAAACCCTAATTAGCAGTAAAGGTTGGAACTGTTATTAATACGTCGGACTGTCAGAATGTCAAGGATAGAACAAACAAAATATCCCGAGTACGCACTGATGAAGAAAGATCAACATACTTTAGTAGTCATAAAGTTAAAGTGTAAATGCTTATACGCAAAGAACATTTTTTTGTTTTTCTGTCATGGTTTGTTTCTCTTTTTCAAGTTAATTTATTTCGAACGCGTACACATCGACCCCCGAAAACACAGGAAATTCTTTTAATAATGTTTGTACATGGTTTTGTACACAGTCTAGATGGCGAAGATGCATGATGCTTTTCGCGCTAAAAACGTCTTTGACTGCTGCTTCAGAAACTGTTTCCCTGACAGGAAGTACATGTTAGCCCTACTGAATAAGAACATCCTATGTCAAAATCAAATAAAATAACTTTTGAAACAGACATAGCAACACCATATTTATAAGCTTTGTGTTCTGTTATATCCGCTTGTTCTTTGATTATTAACGTGAAAACTTCTGAACTGTTTCTTGAACGTTTTCAGGCTTTGTTTTGAGAACTAAAGCTGTATTTGAAGGTACATGCCCCAGGTTCGTTATTATAACATAAACATATGAAATAAAAAGAACTCCTCCTTTGTTGCATACTTTATTATTTAAATGCAGTGTTCACAATGAGATATATTTTGATACGAATGAATCTTTCTTTTAAACAATAACTAACGTCAGCTGCCGATTATTACGGTTGGAACCTGCACAAGGTATAATAAAAATGTCTGCAGGAGATCAGAAAAATGAAATCCTCTGGAAAAGAACAACCTAACTTTGTTCACTACATTAAACTGCAACATGTTCTTACATCAGACATGGCATGAAGACAGAATTACGATCGATCAGACAGACATATTACGTTATTTAAATTAAAAAAAAAAAGTAGATACGTTAAGTCTACTGTTTGATTCATATCTAACCAAAGTGGCAAAAAATAATTACATTGGCTTAAGGAAGAGTAAAGTTGCTTTTTTTGAATGAAGGTTAAAACCGTTGCTTCACGATTTAATTGCACGACAGTGGGTGGACCCTCAGCCTAATGACGGTTCCCTTTTCAATCTGTTTCGGCAGGTTGGAGCTTGACTATCAGTGTTTGTGGTCGGAACCATCGCTGTCCTATTTATGACTTTCTTGTGTTCTACTTCATATCGCTTCTGAGTCATTTGCTTTTGTTCATCGCAGAGCTATATGTTTTGTAAAGAAGGACCTTTTGGAAGCAAGGAACATACAGCCGGTTCTATTGAGCTTTGTGCTTTGTTCGCCCTAGCGCGAGGCGAGTATTATTATTATTATTATTATTATTATTATTATTACTTTATTATTATTTTTACAATATTTGAACCTATGCTGAAGAATAGGTATCCATAAAATCGATTTAACTCCTAGTGCACTTTACTACTAACCGTTCTAAAGAGGTGGTTCTGGTGTTGCTAGCTCTTTGTGCAGCCTTGTAGCTGCTCGCCTCAGGACGTTTCTCATGGTTTGTACAGTTCATTGTTTTACAGTTGCTTTGATGAATTATGTCTAGGTAAGCTTGATGGGGAAGAGAGAGCTGGAATTGTTTTTTTTTTTTTTTTTTTTTTTTTATTTTTAGTGTGTTGCTTATGTACTATAAGGATCAAACATGGTTTTTCATGCATTAACATTCGCCAGGTCCCGTGGGAGGCCGCGGTTTTCAACACCTCCCAAGGCCTCCCACGGGACCTGGCGAATGTTAATGCATTGAAAAACCATGTTCGATCGCTATTATTGCATAAAAACTGAAAATATTTGCTACATTTCGCGTTATTTCTTGCACTACTTTGTTTCGCCTTTTCACCGATGTCTCGCGAACACAATTACCACGGACTACGCTTGTTCTAGGGCCTGGCAGTACACAACTTCTAACGGCAACAATTCTGTGGCCCCGGTACGAGCATATTGAAAGTTGCATAGCCGTGCATTAACAGCGTTTGAATTGTCTTGTAATACATGACTTTTTACCGGTTAATGCACGGCTGTTAATAACGTTCGGCACTGCTTTTTATGCAATAATATAGATTATGTTTTATTTGCTCGTCCTCTTGGTGTCACTGGTAGGCTATGCTCTGTGATTGTGGCTTTTTTTTTTAACATCTATACTTTTATTGACCGAGTCTGTTTATAAATAGTAATGTAAAATGCAACACTATTCACGCTTTCACGCCATGTTTTGAGCAAATCTCTATGTTTACAATAACACAAAACGAGCTGAGCGATCCCAAAAGACCAGAAATATTATCAAAACCATCCGTAAAGGTGGTTCGAAAGAGTCATAAATACACGGAAATTACCGATGACTGTACGACAATATTTAGAGCGTTTCTCCATGTTACGGTGTCTCTACATACAATCTATGATAAATGTTTAACTGTTAATAACTGGAAATGGGGATTATACTTAAATTTATATCGGACCGATATCGTTCCCATCACGAAAAATACTTATATAATTTTGACCCCCTTAAACCCCACTTTTATATAGTAAAACTGGGGTTCACAGGGGTATACATTATTTTTCTTATTTCTGCTCAAAACGTAGACTGTGGTTACTCGTTAGAACCGCCTCACCAAGGCGGTTCTAACGAAACTAAAAATCTATGTTTTGAGCAGAAATATGAAAAATATCAGTTTTTTATCTGAAAATTTTCAGTTTCTGCTGGTGAAATTTTCAATATGTATTTGTATAGGCGTGTTTTCGTAATGCTTGTCGAGCCGATAAATGACGACTATAGATTTAAGTAGAATTCTAGTATGACCCCATTCCCCACCTACTACGAGTATAACAGGCCCTTACTTGTACCCTGCCACCTACTCATGAGATTTGGGTTTAGTTTCGCCGAAGAAAATAAACAATGCACTGAATTTCGTACGGTTACGAGTATTTTAAACGTAATAAAAACATGATTCATATAATACATGTAACAATGTCAACTTACCCTAGGAAAGTCATTGTTCCGATATTTACGTATTTCAATTTAAGTTCCTCCCAGTTATTTTTCATCAGTTCCGTTTGACTCTTTTGTAAACTGCATAGTGTAACACCAGCACTATCTGTAGTTCCAACCTTTGGATTACGGTGTCTTAAGAGTTTCACAAGTTTGCAACCCATGTTTGAGGACAAGTATCAGGAACGACTTTACCAGTTCGGATGGACAATTTTATGCATAGCATGCTGGGTAAATTTTTTAGCGGACGACATATTATAATAAATATTATTATTATTTTTTTTTTTTTTTTAATTTTTTCCCATAAAACAGGTTCGACATTTCAAGCAAATTGTCTTCGATTGAGGTAAACTGCATGAAATGTCAAATCCTGTTTACTAGAGAAAAAGAAGAAAAATACCGCCAACTGTCGTCTGCTGAATGTTGTTTCTCCTTGTGCCAGCTGTTCTTGTACTGTCACAGTGAGAATAATTTGCAGTTTTGCAATTTTCAATCTTGTCTTGCTTTCAGACATTGAGCGTATACTTGCCTGTATATGTGAAATATTCTTAGTAACATTTGATTTCTAATTCTTTGGAGTAATCCCTTAAGCTGTCTGCTGAATAATGAACATCATATGTGACTAATTAACAAGCATTTTCTCTTTTCTTTCCCTGCGTTTCATTAACAAATAAACCTCTGGGTAAACCTTTCTGCAGATGACATATTGAAATGACAAGTCCTGTTTTCTTGGGGAAAATAAATAAAACATATTACCAATTTGCCGATTTCTGAATTAGCCCAGAGAGTGGTTAAGGTTAATGAGTATTCTTGATTTACCGATCCATTACGAAAACATGCCTATACAAATATATAGAAAATTTCACCTCCAAAAACTGAAAATTTTCAGATAAAAACTCTGATATTTTTTTCATATTTCTGCTCAAAACATAGATTGTGGGTACTCGTTAGAACCGCCTCGACGAGGCGGTTCTAACGAGTACCCACAATCTATGTGTTTGAGCAGAAATAAGAAAAATAATGTATACTCCTGTAAACCCCAGTTTTACTATATAAAAGTGGGGTTTAAGGGGGGTCAAAATTATATAGGCGTGTTTTCGTGATGGAAAAAATCTAATGTCTTATTATATTGAAAATGACAACGTATGACAAAACCTGTTTTTATTTGCTATAATAACCCGTTGCAGACGTATCAAGGGTTGTAAGGGAAAGTAGCGCGCACATTACAAACACACACGCACGCACGCACGCACGCACACACACCCACACCTACACCCACATCCAATATTTTCAAAGGCAGTTATCAGTTTCTGGCGAAAGAATGTGCACAATACTGGTTAACCGCTTAGAGGACTAAGCCTACCCAGTAAACGTGTGGTTAGGTAAACTGACCGCGCTCGACATGACCCCATTGGGTTGAATGGGCCGTAAAACCTCAACACAAACCGACATCAAATATTTAGAAAATATAGTGAATAGCTCGAAATGTGTCAACACTACACAAATGCTACAGCCAAACGCAAGCCAAGAAAAGAAAATGCAGTTGCCATTTGTGAGCCCAAAAGACGCCATAGTCCATACAAAAAACGCTAAGCGGAGTTATGGTACTACTCTGTTTTTTTTTTTTTTTTTTTACGAAAACTTTCTCCTTCCCTTACTTCTACAGTATGACATATTGGAAATCTCATCATCAATCTTTGACCTTACATCACGAAAACATGCCTATTTAGTTTTGACCCCCTCATACCCCACTTTTATATAGTGAAATTGGGGTTTACATGAGTACACATTATTTTTCTTATTTTGCTAAAAAAACATAGATTGTTGTACACGTTAGAACCGTCTCGCCGAGGCTGTTCTAATAAGTACCCACAATCTATGTTTTAAGCAGACATATGAAAGCTATCAATTTTTTATCTGTAAATTTTCCTTTTTTGGTTGCAATATTTTCAATGTATTTGAATAGGCTTGTTTTCGTAATGATCAGATGATGGGGTTAGTGGAGAGCGATCTGGGCCGTACAGGTAAAGTCAACTCTGAATAACTCTTCATCATAATCATCATCACCCGATTTTTTTTATTAACGTGCAGGTTAGAGGGGCAACATCCACATCAGTGAGCCCCCTTCTAGGTATCTTGCTTGCTGCACGCATGGCAGATATCACACCCGATCTCCAGGTGTGTCTATCATAAGAGCCGATAGCCGAGAGCTTCCACTCTCTGCAATCCCTCTCTGTCAGCTGATTCCATGTCATCTTTGGTCTTCCAGGCCCACGCTTTCCATCAAACTGTGTCTGTATGTCACAGGCTGTCTTGACTGCACCGTTGGAGCGTTCCACGTGTTTATACCAGCGGAACCGTCTCTCCTTTAGGATGAGGTCCAGATCCTCAATGCCAACCTGTGCAAGTAGCTCACTGGACCTGATAGTGACAATATGTTGCAGCTTGACATTGCAGATATGTCTGATCATTACCCTGTCATTTCGCTGCAGACTATGGAGGTTTGGCTTTGTCAATGGCTAAGTTTCACTGGCACTGAGCATTGCGTTCCGCACACAAGAGCTGTGTGTGCGGTCACGCGTCTTGAAAGAGAGGTGATGGGAAGAGAGAACTGAGCTCTTATAGATAAAGAGAAAAAAAATGTAAATGAGGTTAAGTTTTCCCTTAATATTTAAAGTTAAACTGTTTGTCTATCTGGCAGCTGGCGATGATTAGAATTCTTTTATATGACAACTAATTTTAACGATGTGTCTAAAATACTGGCGGATCAATGGCAAACTGTATATACTCTGATCAGACGCAGCATTCTGTGTAGCACAAGGAATGATATTTGTTTTCTCTGAAAAAAAAAAATAAGTGTCGTCAGCTGTAGTTGCGATTAAAGATTTCAAAGTTATCCCATTAAGTATAATAGTTAGTACAATTTAATATGGAAAGACTATCCAAGCTAATGCTCGTGTTCAAATTAAATACGTATTATTTCCCATAGACTTTTATACTTTCCATTGACAAAAAAGCATAGACCTAGGGCAGTTGACGTTTAAAGGACATTGTTGTCATTTCAGGGAGACACGTTTTTCAAAACTGATATCCCTCAATTCTGAAAAGAGGTCTGCTCTTATAGTGAAGATTTCGCTCCCTGTTAGAGCAAATTCTTTTTTTTAAGAGTAGACCTATTACGAAAACATGCCTGGTCAAATATACTGAAGATTTTACCACCAAAAACTGAAAATTTTCAGATAAAAAATTCTTATATTTTTCATATTTCTGCTCAAAACACAGATTGTGAGTACTCGTTAGAACCGCCTCGGCGAGGCGGTTCTAACGAGTACCCATAATCTATGTTTTTGAGCAGAAATAAGAAAAATAATGTATACCCCTGTAAACCCCAGTTTTACAGTATAAAAGTGGTGTTTAAAGGGGTCAAAATTATATAGGCATGTTTTCGTGATGCATTTTCAGCAAAGGTTGGCGTGTATTAAAGCAAACAGGAAGTCAAAAAAGCTGTCTACCTTAACAGAAATGGTATGAAATCTACAACATGTAAGTATATCCGGTCACCTTAAGATTCAGAAGAACCCAGTTTGTCTTTGTTGTTCTAGTGCACTGCTTCCCATGATTTTATCTATGGTCCACGACCAGGCAAGACCAAATGAATCGCAAATGAGATTCAGATCAACCTGCGCATTTGGATATGTAAGGATGCAAATTTCAATCTGACAACGTAAGAGTGATGAGACCGCGCGAATGCGCAAGCTGATTTGAGGCATTTTGGGCACCATCAGGTACGTTTCGGCTTAAATGTCATGTGGCAATTTGCGAAATACGTAAATTCAAATCCTCACCAAGCGGCTTAAATGTCATGTGGCAATTTGCGAAATACGTAAATTCAAATCATCCTGCGCGATCCGCAAAGCGTCATAAAGGCACTTGCTGTCCGTTAGTATATTTCTACAGCATTCATGATTCTGTAAGCGGGAGGCAAAGGCCCTGATCGGACTGAGTAGAAGCGCAGTCTGATCTGGGCAACCCTCAAGTGAGATAATGGAAACTAGCAATTCAGCTAAAGACATGTCTCAAATTGATTATATCTATATTGTGTGATAATCATTAATGTAGTATGCGCATCCAGTATGGCGGTAACCATTAAATGAGCCAGCACATGAGAAAAGGTACTTATCACTTAGGCGGGCAGCAAACGTTCAGGCGAGCCTGTGCTTAAGTGCAGTCTCGCCAAAGCCTTTGCTGTTCGCAGATATGTATTAGAGACCTTGAGGAAGCTCCAGGCAAAAACCGCATGTCTGTAGTGCAAATAGGATGAGGAAATGAAGAACCACTAATCGGGTGGGGGGGGGGGGGGGGGGAGGGGGGAAACAACATAAGTTCCACTTTTTCGTATCCCGGCTCAAATGTATTTTTCGCATTCAGTGCATTAAATGCGTAAACTACATTAATAATTATTGGGAAATACACTGAGGCGAATTTGAGATACTGTTCTTATTTCATCATGAAAACATGCCTATATAATTTTGACCCCCTTAAACCCCACTTTTATATAGTAAAACTGGGGTTGACAGGGGTATACATTATTTTTCTTATTTCTGTTAAAAAACAATGATTGAGGGTACTCGTTAGAACCGCCTCGGCGAGGCAGTTCTAACGAGTACCCACAATCATTGTTTTGAGCAGAAATATGAAAAATATCAGAATTTTTATCTGGAAACTTTCAGTTTTTGGTGGGGAAATTTTCAATTTATTTGAATAGGCGTGTTTTCGTAATGTATTGTCCAGACATACAAGAGGTACTTTTTCACATGAGCCTCCCGTCTTTTCTGAAAAGAAGTCAGCTCAAAAGGGGAAGTAATTACTGGCAAGGAACTTATTTACCAGACTGCTTATTTTTAGAAATGTTGGTTCTCCATTATCAATGTTATTCATGTTACAAGGAATGCTAGATTAGGCTTAGCTTGGTCACAGTCGGCACTAGCTGTATCAAGCTCTTATTTGGAAGTTTAACGTTCAGAGCAGAAATAATGGTTATTGCGTTAAGCAATTTTATTTTACATAACTGGCAAGGTGGCATTAATGAAATGTAAGTATCACCTTGGTGCGTTCGTAAAATACAGATGGTGTTATTGAAATATTGATTTCTTTGTGCTTTCTTGACATACGGATGGCAAGTAAAATGTAGATATCATCTTTGTCCAATCTTGAAATTTAGGCAGGGTATGATAGATATCTACTTATACATTATTGAAATGTAGTTGGCGTTAATAAAATGTAGCTATCTTCTAGGACCATTGTATAATTGAAGATATGTTGCTGATCGATCAACAAACACTCAAACGTTTAATGGATTGTATCACCATACCTATGCCTATATTATTTTTGTTTAGTTAGTAGCCTCCTTTTCCTGTAATTAGTGGTTAAAGGTTTGTATGTCTGATTCGCATTGGAGATGGAAATTATCAACATCTGACATGGAGTTAGTCTCTACGGTGCCGAAATCAAATGTGTTCTGTGATCTCTGAATGGCTTATGATAAGATGAACAAAAAAAAAAAAAAAAAAAAAAAAAAAAGAAGTGGTCTTTGATTACTGAATGGGTTGTGATTACTAAATTACTGTAATTACTAAACGGAGATGAAAAGTTGACCGGGAAACCAAATGTGTTCTGTGATCACTGAATAGACTATGATAAGTTAAACAGAAAGCCAAATGTAGTCTGTGATCACTAAATGGGCTATACAAAATTGAAAATAAAACCAGATACATTCTGTAATCACTGAGTGGACAATGATAAGCAGAAAAGAAAACAAAATTTGGTCTGTATTGACTTGATTGGTTATCAAAAGCTTAAAAGGAAACAAAATATTTTCTTGACCACCGAATGGGCTAAGATTTATCTTGAAAAGAAAACTGACCAGATATGGTCCGTATTCAATAATGGACTATGATAAGTTGAAAAATAAAAACAAAAGTGATTTGTAATCACTAAATTGGCGATGATAAGGTGAAAAGAATTATTCTCTGTGGTCACTGAATGGGCTATGAATTAAGTTGAAAAATCAAATCAGATGTGTTCTGTATTGACTGGATGAGTTATCAAAAGCTTTAAAGGAAACAAAATGTATTCTGTGACCACCGAATGGGCTAAGATTTAAGTTGAAAAGAAAACCAGATATGGTCTGTAATCAATGATGGACTATGATAAGTTGAAAAGAAAACCAAATGTGATTTGTAATCACGAAATGGGCGATGATAAGGTGAAAAGAAAACCAAATATGCACTGTGGTCACTGAATGGGCTATGAATTAAGTTGAAAATCAATCCAAATGTGTTTTGCGAGCACTGAATATGCTATGAGGAGTTTAAAAGAAGTCCAAATGATTTTTCTGGGATCCTTGAATGGGCAATGATAAGCTGAAAATAAAATAAAATGGGATCAGTGACCACTGAATGGACTATGATGTCTTGAAAAAACAACAAATGTGTTTTGTGATCACTGAATTGGCTATAATAAGTTGAAAAAAAAAAAATTGCAAAACACTGTTACCATTTCCAACCCCGCTTTTAGCTTTACTTATAAATGAGTCAAGTCAGGTTTAAAAAACAAATCTTGCGGAATATACTAAATAGCCAAAATACATTCCTGAATAATAATAAATTGTTTCACATTTTTGTTTAGCCTATCCATGAAGTCATTTACACAGCTTGATCGAGATACTGACAAAGCTACATTAAGTGATAACACTAATTATATCATTTGCTTTGATTAATAAACCGTACTTCGACCTCCACATACGTCAACTTAGCTAGCTATTATTCAATTATCCTATCAGATATCTTGTAGGCCGCTTCAAGTGAAAAAATGCCTTCGAACATGCGAAAAATGCATTTATTCAGATCAACCCGCGCATACGCAAAGTATCATCCGGGCCATCGCTCTCCATTCATACATTCTCTAGTATCCAACGATTGTGTTAGCGGACAGTGAAGGCCCTGATCAGACTGCGCGGATTCGCAGGCTGATCTGGGCATTCGCTGTCCGCATATGACCAACGAAACGTTAGCGTATGGAGCGGCCCGTTTAACCCTTACACTGTCAAGCATCATATTTATAGCAGAGGACAGTCTATTTATTATTGTTAGTGTTCAGAGAAAATAAGGCTTGCTGTTTCGAGAAAATAAGGTTTGGTAGTTCATGTCAGACGATTCACAAGAAATGTCAAGCCTTTTTCATCTGAAAATTAACACAACACATTTCCAAATGCTGTCAGCTGCAGTTGTGATTTGTACTTTAAGGATGAAAATGGTTAATCAGCCGACCACTTGAGTTGAAATTATGCTCCTCAACTGTGCTGTATTTTAGAATTACTTGACCGAGTTATTTTGCCGGCGGTGTCTTTGGGCTAACGCAAACAATGAAGAAACATATCAGCCTGCGCATCGGCACAGCCAGGTTAAGGGTACAGAATCCTTTGATATCTCGATTTACATTGTATATGTATCAAAGGAGAGGAAACAACGCTTAATAAGGCTGTGAAGAAGTGCAAGTTGGTCTAGATATGCGCATCCATAATACTAGAAAATACCTCATCGCTTCGCACGGCGCAACTTTTGTAATCACTTTAGTCCCCTGTCTTCTAGCAAAAACAGTGGCAGACAGCTACAATGTAGTTACCTGCTTCTGTAAATAATTGCACGTTAAGATACAGATAAGTGAAAAGAAAGCTAAACTTCTATATATGTTATGGGGTGCATATTGAATAGACTTGTTAACGTAGTGTTTTAGCTGTGGACTTTGTACTAAGCCCTGTCTGTCAGAATATTTAAAGTTATCACTATGTTACTTCATTAAGCAGCGTATGGTTTGAATAGTGAACGGGTGAACGGAGGTTTTGAAAGCAAATGTGAAATACTTGTTGCTTTTCTCCACTATGTTTTAATTACTGACGTTGCGTAATAATATTGTGATAATGTTAGAGCCTTTGAAGAAGTGGAACTTGTAGAAAATCTCCCTCCAATCTACATGTACCTACAATATCGAAGATTGCATAATATGCAGCCATTTTCACTACGGGAAAAATGAAAATATTCGATAATTTAAACCCAGAAATAAGGTAAGGCATTTGGTACGTAGGTAATAATGACAAATGGTTTCACTTTGAATCATGAAAACGTTTGCAAATTTATATCTTCTAATTAAAGTGTCATGCACAAAAGCCTTTCTGAAAGTTATTGAAAGTAGAGTAGATCAATGTCGAGTCTCCTTGCTAAAGACACGAAACTCAAGTATTTAAGAGGCATTGCGTAGTTCAACAAGGCAGAATTTAAGTACGAGGCTGCTAATAGTTTTCTGTGTTGTATGAGGATTTCGATTCTCTTATTTTCGCAATTAGAGAAGCAATCGTCTTCGAGCTTTCTGAGATTAGATTCTTTCAAACGCTATCGATAAAGACGTTGGAGGAAACTCACATAGTGTTACAAATTACAATGTTAACTCTTTCGAGACATATTAATTTTGATATAGTGATAAGACTTATTTCTCTAATGGTGCATGTTTTACAGACCTAACAAAAAGAAAACGGAAAACCAGCAACCTATCTCTGACACTGTCTAGTATGTCCGTAACAAACAAAGGAACACGGAATAAGCATGGTTATCTTTTCAGGGGATCGCGCTGAAATATTTCAAAGGCATGGTATGATACCACTTAAAATGATTCTGGCTTAGACAGCAGATTTCGGCAAAGACGTTTTCTTTTGTTTTAATTCTGTCAGATCTCACTTCACTTTGAAACTTTGCTGTCCATCAGACGCTTATTAGAATGAGAAGGACTAATTGTATTAATTATTATAATTTGATTAGTTTAGTTTAAGGCCTAATCAGTTATTCCTGCTGACCGTTCCCAGGCGGTTCCTCTAATGCAGTTCATATTTGTAAGTCGGTTAGAAAAGGGCTCTTATTCAGTTTGCAGACCACATAGGCCCAGATCAGCGTACGCATCTGTGCAGTCAAGTCTGGGAATTTTCTGTTCGTCGACCTGTACTACAATATCCACTGATTCTCTAAGCGGACATCGAATGCCAAGATCAGCCTGCGCTTATGCGCAGGCTGATCAGGGTCTGCGTTGTCTGCAAATTACATAAGGGCTTTTTAATGCGTTCCACATTATATTTATTGTCATTTGTTTGTTCCTCATATTTTATTATCTTGGTTGAACGGAAAGGCTGTGCATATTGCATGGTCTTTTCTGGATAATATTTTTGCAAATTCAAAATTTGTCTGCAGGTATATGCCAGCGACGAAAGACAAGGCCAACTTGCGCATCCGCGTAGTCTTATTAGTACCTTCGCTCAGTGCTTAAGGAACAGCTGGGTGGGCATTTACTCTGTGTTTGGACAAACAAGCATAAGCAAATAGTGTAGACCCAGATGACACCGCGGAACGCGATGTCTGTTCATGGTCTTTATTGTTTGCTTCTCATCCAGCAATTCTTAGGCACACCAAAGGATAGTTATACAGACTTGTTCAAATTTTATGTCAAATATGGTAAGGAGTTATAGAGTCCAAACATTATGAGTACCGTATTTACCCGAAGTGTAGACACAGACAGATCTGAGCAAACTGTGTAGACTCCGATCAGAATTCTCAGTCTGCGTCTACATTGTTTATCAGTCATCTAGCAATTGCAGACACAGTAAAAATCAGTCAAACTGGTACGAATGTTTGTTCAAATTGTAAGATATAGTAAGGTGTGTCGGTGTCCGAATACTCAAGTTAAATACGCACTGTTAAATGTATCAACGGGTGGATAATGCTTTGATGTAATTGTGCAGTTGTGTAGGATGGGTTAAATCCACGTATTACTTTTTACTGAAAGACACCTTTTTGCTTTACGCGACTCATATTTTATTTCCAGTTTCGTGACTGCACAATTAGTCAATTTATTTAATTTCCTTAAAAGCGCTCTAATTGTTGCTTTAATCAGTTTATGTGAGAATCAATGGTTTCACTCAGTGGTAGCAGAACGATATACGGGGACCTCCCAGGAGTTTAGAGGAACAAGGGAACATGGTCATTTATTTTCAGGGAAGAAGGGAAAGAGGTCTCAATTATTTAGCAAGCTTCGCAGAGAACACATCACAAAAACATGCCTATATAATTTTGACCCCTTTAATCCCCATTTTTGGTGGCGGTTTACCGCCGCCAAATTTACTATACGGAATTTCTACAATCCGTCTTCTCAAAATTGCAAACCTAATAACTTCCTAAAAAGTAGTTCCATACTGACGCTGATGTCGCTTAATTCTGCATTCAAACATGTAAGCCTTCTACACTCTGATCGACCGAATATACAAAACAAAGAAAACTTCAAACTTTTGAAGAAATAATAATTTAATGATGTTGAGCGCAGTCTCGGCGGACGAATATAAACAGAATAAACAATTAACTGGTTTCCTGTGTTCTATATGCGAAGTATTGAGTTATAGGATGAGGGAACCAGTCAAAATAAACAAACGGTGGAACTTGATTCAGCCTCCAGAACCTTCTGAGGCAGAGAATTTGAAAATTGATGCAAAAAATTCTCCGAAAGTCTCCGAAAGCGTATCAAAGAAAGGTATAAATATGTGACAAAGCATCAGCAGTTTTTTAGGCTATTCACCACAAACAGTTTCGGCCGAAATCACTTCGCATGAATATTTTCGAAAAAGTAAAGTACAGTGCGGTTACATATGTATTTAGCAGCACGTTTTCCTAAACGTTCGCTTTAATATATGTTTTTATGAAAATTATTTATAAATATTTTTGACAAAATAAATAAAAAAAAAAAAAAAATAAAATAAAATAAAAATAAATAAAAATAATGTTTTATTTACATTTTTGCGGTATTACTTTCCTGCGCCCACCAGGCCACTGTGCCTGTCACTTTGTGACTTCCAGATATACCGGATACTAAGAAAACTGTGAATCAAGTCCGACCCAATCACACTGATTTCCGCCATAGTAATAATTTTCTTCGATAGAAATTATATTTTCTCGAAGATTTTTTGTAGTTCATGTATAGGCTCGCTAAAAATAACGTCCGAAAAGCAGAAAAGTTTCAAGATCTCCAGCAAAATTCCTGAAGCAGTAAAATGCGTTTCAGGAGGCCAACGGTTAGTGTATCGTCAGTGAGATGCCTATTACCGAGGTTCACTAATTATCGGATATTCAGGAACCACGGCCCCCGCCCATTGGGGCCCGCGAAGTAGATAGGCTACCTGTAGCCTCCAAGGCAGACCTGCTTAAGCAGGGCCTGAGTTCATCATGTGATCAGGTTGGGTAAAAGTCCCACAAATCTGGAGGCAATATCGTTAATGACTGAAATATTGTTGACCCACATTCTAATTCTCAGTTATCAGGAAAAATTTATGAGCTTTAAAAGTATAAAACAAAATTTGGGGCCCTCAAAATCTAATTGATACCGCCCATGAAAAAACAGGGAAATGGCATTTTATATGGAATGGTTGGAGTTGTTATCGTTATATATACCCCGAAGATTTTTTGTGTTTATAAGGGGATTTTATTTTATCACTCATCTTTTGCTAAATTTATATGACAAGAGTTATTGTAACTGTCTGTAAATCTGTGAAAGTTCTATGAGTTGAAGGAACTTCAGTGAATCCGTAAAAACTCCATGAAATCATGAAAGTTCCGTGGTCAAGGTCTGTCAGTCATTTAAATTTTGTATCAGTGATATGATAAAGTTCCATGGAAGCACCGTAGTGTATCCGAGATACACATATGCATAAAAAGTATTAAGTGCAAGGCCAGGAAAAAGAAGCAAAATCAGTCGCTAGAAAAGACATTCAGTAGTAGTATTAACAGAGAATTTGAAAGGAAATAGATCCATTAGAATAAATTGATAACATTTACTCAGTTGCTACATGCAAGTTTTCATTTTAGTCAACATTCAAAACATCCAACAGTTCTTGAATGTTTCAACTGGCACGCTTTCAGTTTGATATCTTGGCACTCTGGATGGAACCAATGCTGACATTTTGTGCACTGGAACATCAGATTGTAGTGGGATCTTGTGGGCCTGTATGTAAAGACATTTTTCTTTCTCGATTCTGGCTTGCTTGGAAATTCAGTGAAAGCACTGCTGTTAATATCAGGATTCCCACTGCAATTTGAAACTGGGGGTAAATCTGCTCTGTTCTCTCTTTTTTGTACTCCCATTGTAAAGCAGTATATTACTCTTTTCAAATTTAGGGATATAAGACAAATTTTGAGGGGATAAAAACCCCTCTGCAGAGGGTAAATGGGAATGCTGAATACAATTTGGAAGATGCAACAGTGCCAATGTTTTCGTGTTTTGTTAACTCCATGTACAAGGCTTGGGACTATTTGGGTGACTGTAGTCCAATACTACGGACATTTCAGTACTTTTTTCGGAACTTTCCGTTATTCCATGAATCCATGATAGTTCCATGTTTTGTCAACCTCTAGGTCCCAACACTGCACACACATATGCGTACAAAATATTTATAATATAAATTGATACTAAAATTTCATCATTTCTCACCGCTGTGGTTCGAGTCTCGCTCGGGTCACGTCACATGTGGGAAAGCCGTGTTCTGCTTACGGATGGTCAGGTGGTTTTCCCCCGGGTACTCCGGTTTTCGCCCACCTTTGATGAACGATCGGCTCGATATAAGTGAAATATTCTTGAAAGAGACATAAAACCCAAATCAAAAAAAAAAAAAAAAAAAAAAAAAAAAAAAAAAAATCATCAAAACACACACACACATTAATCTTATTCAGGCATAAAAAAATCCTGGTGTGGTGATTGGGGGTACAGCCATCTGGTTAGCTCAGTTGGGTAGAGCATTTGCAAGCTAGAGGTCACAGGTTTCAGTCCTGCATCCAACACACTTTCCCTCCTTAGTTTCCTTTAATGGTGCCCAATGCGAATAACTCACTGCAGCCGACATTGGATTTATGGGGCACCGGGATCAGGCATAAAACAGGGTGGGGTAGCGCTGGTCGATGGTTTTCCCTGTGTAATCTGGGTTCCTCTAACACACATTCACGAAACACCAACATCCATGTCTTATAGAACAAGTGCTTATATAAGATTGCTGAGCTTTCTGTGCAATCGAAGTAAAAATAAATAATGTGTTAACTTTAAAATCGATAACTTATAAGTGATTATGCCTCAATTTGTAATATTTTGTCCAGATATATCAGTATAAGAGACCCTGTCCGCTTGTTTGAGCTATATTAAGTGTACATTTTTAAGAGTAAGGCTACATTTTGATTTTTATTTGTTCATATTAATACAGAGTTTAACTCTCCAAATTGAAATGAACACAAGAAATCCTCAAATTGATTGTTTGTCTTGTGGAAATATACCAGACTATGCATAACGCAATACAGCTGTATTTTGTCATCAGATTTTAGCACATTTATTAAGATACACGTTGTAACTTTTTAAAGCAAACAGGTTTTTGTTCTTATTTCTTGCCAGTTATATAAGAGTTACATTATTAAATGAATTAGTACCAAGAATCCTCAGATAAATAGATTATCTGGTGAATATTCCCCATAATTTAAGCTTTTCAAGAAATGAATACATTAATTTATGACACATGCTTAAGTTATCCGATGTGTGTGTGTGTGTGTGTGTGTGTGTGTGTGTGTAAATAGGCCCAGTATTTTGTTTCTATTTCTTGCCAGGCAAAAACAGTAATGAATGCAAGGAATATAGATAGATTAGTTGTCTCATAAAAATTAGTCAGAAAATATTCTGATTTGAAGAAATGGTTACTTTTTTTACTGATTTCTTAAGTAGACTTCCAAAATCCCGGACATAACACTTCTACCTACATGTCTTTTGTTCAGGCTTATGGGCATGGTGGGCAAAGCTTGCTTACCAAGTAAGGCTTACTGTCCATGGATGCCTGATTATACCCTTTATTCTGGGGTCCATGTCTGTTGGTCTGAACATTCTGATTCATCATTATTTTACAGATTTATGAGTTTGGAATAAGGTTTGTGTAATTTGAGTGTATCATGACCACAACTACTTAAATAATATGGTTTTGAATTAGGCCCAATTTCTCTTGCTGGTCAGATAATTTGTACCTTTTGAAATGGATAAAAAAAAATCTTAAAATGTATTAACATCAAAAGAATCAGACAAGAAATGTCTACATTTCAGAGCTCCAGATTAAAGGAGTGCTTAGGTACATATTTTCTTATTTCCCCTAGTAAACATATGTTGTGGGTACTAACTACGACTTCTAGAAACGTCCTGGTAGCATGCTTTCATTGAGTTCCCAGAACATACCTTTTGAAAGAATTGAGGTGTGGCACGCACATACAAGAACTACAACTCTAGGTCCCACAGTTATTTAGTCATCTGCCCTGACAGTATTTAGTAAAAGAAACCTTGCGCATTTGATAACTCCAACACCCTTTCAGATATATTGATTGAACTCAGTAGGATTGTACATGAGGTTGAGAAGATGTGTTGCATAAACTACAACTCCAGGTGCTGTGGTTTAGAATTATCTCCCCTAATAGAAACTTTGTGATCTTGGTAACTCGTACATCTTTTCAGATGCATTGATGATACTTGGTAGGATTGTACATAAGGTTGAGAAAGCATGTCACACAAAAGAATCACAACTCTAGATGCCACAGTTTTTAGTTATCTCCCCTGACAGTATTTGGTAACGGAAACCTTATGATTGCCATAACTTCAACACCATTTCAGATATATCGATGATATTAAGGAGAATTGTACAATACGTTGAGAAGACGCGTCTTGTACAAGATCTACAACTCTAGGTACTGCAATTTTTTAGGTATCTCCCCTGTCAGTATTTGGTAATAGAGACCTTGTAAGTCCAACACCCTTTGAAATATATTGATAATACTTGGTAGGATTGAACAGGAGGTAAGAAGGTTAGTTGTATACAAAAACTGTAACTTAGAATACTGCAGTTTTTGAGTTCACTCCCCTGACAGTATTTGTCAGTGGAAATCATGTGATTGTCATAACTTAAGCGCCATGGAAGATACATTGATGATACTTGGTAGAACTGTACATGAGGTTAAAAAGGTGTGTTGCATGTAAGGACCGCAACTCTGAATGCTGTGGTTTTTTTGTTATCTTCCCTGACAGTATTTGGTAGTAGAAACTTGTTTGCTGCATAGCTTCATCAGTTAAAATTGGATCTTCATTAAACTTGCAGAAGTGGAGGACATGGATATTTTGGAGTTATATCCTCCAGATTAATGAATATTGTAGACATTGAGTGACCTTTTAGGCACAGGTGAGCGTTAATGACCACCATGGTCCTCTTGTTTATATATGAAGAGTGCAGAGAGCTGAGACAAACAAAAATCACAGTTGAATTCGAAGCTTGATTTTGGATTTTGTGAAACCGTATTTTAACCACAAATATTTTTCATAGATTAAAGCAGACACATCCTTTTATTTCACTTTTGGTTGTATATGTGCTAAAAAGAAAGACATGTGACTAGCGAGTCAAATGGTGAAAACCTTACTGAAATATTCCAAATACTTACATCATTGGTTTTTATGAAAAATTTAAAAAAAATGTTTTAAAAAGTTTAATTTGAAAATATTCCAAATACATGTACTTACAACAGTGGTTCTTATGAAATTTTTTTCAAAAATCTTTTAAAAAAGTTTAATTTGAAAATATTCAAAGAATGTATACAGAGAGAAAAGGTCTCTTCCCTTTTTGTTAGGGTGCAGTGCTTATACATTTTCATATTTAGTTTGATACAATTTAATTTTGAGAAATCAAATTTATGTCAAACTAAAATTTAAATTTCATTGTCTGAAGTTATTTTACTGAAGTTTTATGTGTATTTTGTAATGATCTTTGGAATGTAATTATCAAAAATGAATTTGTTCTTGGTAATTTTTTTTCCAACATAGTAACCTGTATCTTGCATTTTTCATATTTAAAAAAAAGTTTTTGGAATTTAATTATATTAGTTTTCATAAGTTAAAAAAAAAATTCTAGCTTGAAATTTTAAGTCTTAATATCAATAGTAATAGAATACTTACTTTTTTTTTTAATTAAAATTAGCAGTCTGGAATAAAATGATGAGGATTTAAAATCTAAAAGAATCAGTGACATCATAGGATAGTGTATTGTGGGATAGCTTTTTTACAAAGTATAAATAGCAATACCAATTACTAAGACTTTGAACATTCAGGAATCTCTAAATGGGGTTTTCAACATAATTTTCATTTTGCCAATATCTTTACCGTAATTTGAAATATTCTGAAATTAGGGGATGCATCTGAACATCTTTAAGCTCACTACTGTTTTTATTATACTCGTTTTTCAAACAGAGCGTATTAGGTTATGGGGTCTGAAGCCATAAACTTTTTTGTTTCTAGCTAACTCCTCCTACAGTTTACATCCCATCAGTCTGAATCTTGGTTTATAAATTGACCATGATGTGGAGCAGCACATAATGTTTCGGGGTTAAAGTCCACCAAATACTAACAGGGTTATGCCCCTTTGACAATTCCTGTAAGTTTTTTGTTTCCAGCTAACTCCTACAGTTTACATCCAATCAAGCTGAAACTTGATTTATACTTAGACCATGATGTGGAACAGTGCATATTATTTCAAGGTTACAGTCCACCTAATATTAGCAGAGATAATTTATGTCCCTTTGAAAATTTCAATAAACTTTTCGTTTCTGACTAAATCCTCCTACAGTTTACATCGGATCAAGCTGAAACTTTATTTACAGTTAGACCATGATGTGGAACAGTGCATATTTGTTTGAGGTTACAGTCCATCAAATATTAGCAGAATAATGACCCTTTGAAAATTTCGCTAAATTTTTTAGTTTCTTGCTAGCTTCTCCTACAGTTTACTTCCGATCAAGCTGAAGTTTGATTTATAGGTAGACCATGATGTGATGCAGCACATGTTGTTTTGAGGCCACACTCCACCAAATATTAACAGAGTTATGTCCCTTGGAATATTTCGGTAAACTTTTTGTTTCTGGCCAACTCCTTCTACAGTTTACATCGGATCAAGCTGAAACTTGATTTATAGTTAGACCATGATATCGAGCAGCTCATATATATTCGAGGTTACAGTCCACCAAATATCAGCAGAGTTATTTTCCTTTGAAATTTTCAGTAAATTTTTCACTTCCCCAGCTAACTCCTCCTACAGTTTACATTTGATCGCGCTTAAACTTGATTTATAGTAAGAACATGATGTAGAGCAGCGCAAATTATTTCATGGTTACAGTCCACCAAATATTGGCAGTTATGCCCCTTTGAAAATTTCTGTAATTTTTTTGTTTCCGGCTTATTCCTACTACAGTTTACATTGGATCAAGCTGAAACTTGATTTATAGTTACACCATGGAGCAGGGCATATTATTTTGAGGTTACAGTCCACCATATATTAGCAGAGCTATGCCCCTTTGGAAATTCTGTAATCTTTTCGTTTCTGGCTAACTCCTATAGTTTACACCTGATCAAACTGAAACTTTGTAAATACTTACACTGAGCTTAAACTCGATTTATAATAAGAATATAATGTGGAGCAGCACATATTATTTTGAGGTTACCAAACATCAAATATTACCAGAGTTATGCCCCATTAAAAATTTCCATAAACTTTGCATTTCTGGCTAATTCCTATAGTTTACATCCAATCATGCTGAACAGCGATTTATTGTTAGACCGTGGTGTGGAGCAGCGCATATTATTAGGAGGTTACAGTATACCAAATATAAGCAGAGTTATGCCCCTTTAAAATTCTGTTAATCTTTTGTTCCCGGCTAACTCCTCATATAGTTTACATCCAATTGAGCTGATACTTGATTTGTAGTTTGACCATGATGTGGAGCAGCACATATTATTCCAAAATTACAGTCCAACAAATAGTAGCAGCATTATGTCCCTTTGAAATTTTTGATAATTTTTTGGTTTCCAGTTAACTCCACTTACAAATTTACACAGGTCTGGAGCACAGAATTGCACAGTAGTCCGCATATGTGCTACATCTTATTACTTGCCAAGGGCGTATGATGCCTCCGCTTGTAGAGCTCTTGTTTGTTTCTAGATGCAATATATATATATATATATATATATATATATATATATATATATATATATATATATATATATATATATATATATATATATATATATATATATATATAATAGAATGGACATAATGACTCCTCAAATGGATGGAATAACAGACGGTAAACGGTAAAAGGCCAGAACTATGTACATTTAAGCACTCTAGATGATTATCCAGATTATCTTTTTAATTATAATTTCTACACAAAACATATGTTGTTGGAACTTATTTGAAAGTTATTGATAGGGTAGTTGTAATGAATACCCACAACTTACAATCCATTCAGTCCTTTAAGAAATAAGTAACATGTAAGTATTTCATACTTGAAAAATAAAAAAAACAAAAAAACTGTGTTATCTGATTATAAATAATGTTACTGTACACAGTACAGGGAAATTAAATAAAAATGTGGTTAAAACGGGTTCAGAACCACAGTGATGTGGATCAAATATTCAAGATACTGAAACTAGTTACTCTGAATTGTGCAGAATGCCCACATGGTGTAGCGAAAATGGCATTGCTTTAGTTACATATCAAGAAATATTGAACAAAATGAAAGTACAGATGATATGTAGTCTAGAGGCTTATAGAAATTAAGGAAACCGCCACCATCAGCACTCTCAGTGCTTTGATTATACAGTAAAAGTGGGGTTTACAGGGGTATACATTATTTTTCTTATTTCTGCTCAAAAACATAGATTGTGGTACTCGTTAGGACCACCTCACCGAGGCGGTTCTAACGAGTACGCACAATCTATGTTTTAGGCAGAAATATGAAAAATATCAGAGTTTTTTACCCGAAAAATTTAGGTTTTTGGAGGTGAAATTTTCTATATATTTGAATAGACGTGTTTTCGTAATGATTCGCAAACAAAACATTTGGAGGCAAAATGGAATATGAGACGTTGTAATTAAGGAACAAAGGGAACATGACCCGCTCTAGGAAATGTGTGTGTGTGTGTGTGTTGGTGGGTGGGTATGTGTGTATTGGGGAGGGGGGGGGGGCGGGGTGAAGGGGGCTCCAAATACCATTTTTACCTTACTTATTCGGACACCTTAACGCTTAGCATGCTGGGTGAAAAAAATCAGCAAACATTTATGAAATAAAAAATGCTGAGCTTTTCAAGGAAATAAAATTACATTTCATGCTATTAGCAAGAAGTGTTCATTCTACTGTCTGGAAAAAAAAAATAAGAAAACAATATCATCAGTTATGGCCTGCTAAATCTGCCCAGAGAATAGTCAAGGTTTAAGTAGTTATTGCTATCTAAGAATAATAGTTATGTTTCATTCCAATTCATCATTCTTTTTTGGATTTATGAGTTTGGATTACGGCTTACTGTGCTTTTGACATCTTTCAGAGAGTCGTTTTTGCTTGGCGCATTACACAGAAGAAGCAAATTTGCAAGCTTTTGTCATGATTTAAAGCAAAATCATTTGTCGTAACTACCTATGCAAAAACTTTTTCATTCTAGTCAATGGTTTTTAAAAAAATCAAATATTTTCACTTTTTCCCATAGTAACTTGAAATGAATGCATATTATGCAGAAATGTGTAGGGTAGGTAACTTGGAGGCAGATTTTCAACAAGTTTCGCTTGTTCAATTTTTCTAAACTTTTCACAAGATTGTTGTGAAACATCAATAATTCAAATTCAGCAAAGAAAAATAAAAACAAATATTTTCTTAGACAAAAATTCCAAAAAATCTCTTTACTATAGAAATTGCATAGGTCAAAACAATTTTTGGCGATAAATTTAATTTTAGGGTACATATTTGAGAACAAAACACAGAAACAGAAAAGACAAATGGTTTCTTATAAGATATGGTCTATTAGAACAAAATAGTTTCATTTAAGATAACATGCCTTTCAACGTCTTTCCAAGAGATGTCGAAAGGACAGTAGGTACCATGACCGCAACTACTTTCCTTAAATAGTCAATACAATTGATCTTTTAAAACCAAAAAAATGCTTACATGCAAATACTTTAATTTTTACTCATTATGTTAATTCATCTCCATTGTTTTATTGTTATACAGTTGACTCTCGCTATCTCGACCTCGCTTATCTCGAATAGCCACTTATCTCGAAGTGAAAATCTGGTCCCTGCCTAAATATGAAAATCTAACAACATGTAAAAAATATTGTGGAAAACAGGAGAAATTGCTCCAAAGGAGCAATTTCTCCTCTTTTCCACAATATTTTCAATATATCTTTTACTTCAAGAGTCAAATTACATATATATTTGTTAAATGTGGTTAATCGAATTAGCATTTACTCAATTCTGCAAATCTGATATGTTGAAGTACGGATATCTCGAAGTATTTCAGAGAGTCCCTCGGAATTCGAGATAACGAGAGTCGACTGTATTTATTGGATTCCGTCTAGCGTTGTGACCGTTGAAGAAGTGAGAGCTGGTTGCTTCGCTTTTCTTTAGTTTGTGGGATGTTTGCTGTTTGTCATGGTTTGTTTACTCCTCCTCTTGATATCATTGGTAGACTGTGTTCAGTGATTGTGGCTCTTCCTGGGCATCTTCTATACTACTTTTAAATACAGTCGACTTTCGTTATCTCGAATTCCAAGGGACTCTCTGAAATACTTCGAGATATCCGTACCTCGACATATCAGATTTGCAGAATTGAGGAAAAAGAATTCAAACAACCACATTTAACAAATATATGTGTTACTCGACTCTTGAAGTTAGAGATCTCTTGCAATTATTGTGGAAAAGAGGAGAAATTGCTCCTTATTGCTCCTCTTTTCCACAATATTTTTTTTACCTGTTGTTAGATTTTCATGCTTAGGCAGGGACCAGATTTCCACTTCGAGATAAGTGGTTATTCGAGATAAGCGAGGTCGAGATAACGAGTCAACTGTATCAACTTAGTGCAGATGTTTCCTAACATAAAATACTACTGCATATTTTGGCTAATGCTGATTTTTTTTTGTTATTTTAGAAAATGAATAAAAATTATTTTAAAATTGATAATATCTCTAAATTTCTAAATCAGTGCCGACTGAACAACAAATAGTGCAGACCCTGGTCAGACACCACTTCGCTGTCTGATATACTAGGGAAAAGTATTCCATTGGCTTACAACAATAGAGGTAGAGGGCATTAAACGCAATGAAAAGGATATAAAAAGTGGAACTTAAGCCTCTCATTTGCTGCCTTAAACCTTCATTCGAATGTTATCCATTCACGGCTGGGTGAATTGTGAGTTTCTTAGTTGACTGTTTGAACCCGGAACCCGAAGCACTATCCCGGCTAACATACTACTAATGTCTGTTTCGACCGTTATCGGCCGGAGAGGAGTCCAGCTCTATCAATTTTATTCGACATCTAACTATATACATATGTATATAACCTACTTCCATGAATAAATACATACTTTCTTCTCAACCATAGAAAAAGTTTTAACAACGGAACAAGACAGAAGAGTAACCTTCAATAAGTATAAACAAGAGTTGTCAGAAGACAACGCAGCTCGCCGGAAAGGGGTGATCCGATATGAAAACAATCTTTGGAGTGATCATTGTTAAGAAGACTTAGAATGACTGATTGATTGGTTGACTGGCAAAATCAGAACAAAAAGTGAAAAGTCAGATAGAACTTAGAAAAGAAAAGACAATATCTGAGAAGACACATCGAGAAACATAAGACAAAGTATTAGAATGTTCAGCCGTCAAGTACACTTATCAAAACTTAAACACATCTGTAAATGACAAAGTATGACCTGACCTTGACTTAGGCAGAAGGTCAAACTGAGAAAGGGATGTGTGCTATTGAAAGATCTCACCCTAAGGTAGGTGTGGGCCAAATATTAAAGCGGTATCTTGAATACTTCAGCAGTTACGTACATTTTTCAAAACTTAAATACAGAACTTTAACATAGGTTTAAATGATAAAGTATGACCTGATCTTCACCTAGGCAGAAGGTCAAACTGAGGAAGGAGTGTGTGTTATTGAAAGATCTTACCCTAAGGTAATTGTGGGTCAAATATTAAAGCAGTATCTTGAATATTGAAGCAGTTACGTACACTTTTCAAAACGTAAACGCAATACTTCAGCAAGGGTGTAATTGACAAAATGTGAACTGACCTTGATCTACAGAGACGGTCTAACTTGGGGATGGGGATGAATGCTATTGAAAGGTGTTACCCTAGGGTAGATGTAGGCCAAATATTAAAGCAGTACCTTCAAGAATCAAAAAGAAATCTATACACACATTTGAAAACTTAAACATTGTGCTAACGCGGACGCCGACTTCGACGCGAACAAGGGCGCGGATAGACGCCGACACAAACGACTGGGTGACAACATAAGCTCTCCAGGGACATAGTCCTGGCAAGCAAAAAGATAGTTTTTACTGACCATTATATCACACAAGCGACTGAAATTTCAAAGCGAAACAAAAGGATCTCACAGGCATCTCATAGTCAGTAAACTTGTCAACGTGATGAGTAACAACAGTTTGACAAGACAGTTAATCTTGTATTTCCAGTACAAATCTCGACTATGACGTTTTGTCGGTGTCCCGTTAAAGGGACATAGATACAAGTAAACGGCACAGATCTCGATCCGGACGGAATAGGTTGTCCGATCAGTGTCCTTGCTGTTTTTAAATACTATTGGTATTTTACACCGGAATAGGCATATATGCAGATGTATGCGTTTGTCCTTAAAGTCAATATACGTACGCAGTATTCCAACTTCTCTGTATTTGCCAAACAGCTAAAACTGTAAAGTCATGCGGGCTGTGCAAACTGACACTAAGAGGACTGGATGCACTTGGTAGATTTTTCACCATAGCCTACTTTAACCCATTTATACCGAGTGGACTCTTCTACCTTCAATCTTCGGACCGGGCCGTTTCCAATATCAGGGGCGTCTGATTGGTTTTTATTGTTACCATGTTTTATAGAAATTCCTGTATTTCATGCAAACAGTGTAGACCCTGATCAGACGCCGCGTTATGCGGCGTCTGATCAGGGTCTACACAGTTTGCCAAAATTGTTTAAATGAGAGACAGTAATTTGGAACTCCTGCTTGCTTTTATGCGCACTAGTGTCCTTCGGAGAAGTCTGTTCTCTGAAAGGAAAGATTTTTTTTCCCATGGCGAGCAAATTCTTTTCTTTAAGAACGGACACTTGGGAGAGAATTCTTTTCTTTTAGAGAAGATTCCTTTTCAGTGGGGGTGGGGCAACACAAATGACTGTGTTAATTTTTTTTTTGAAAGTGTAACTGTTCCTCTTTGAATTTCTATGCTAAGGTTCATTCGTATTCTGTATTGCTTTGGCAGTGTCAGTTTGATCCAATGCACTCGGGTTAATATTCTAAACCGGTATCTATTCAGTAAGAAACTTCAATTCTTATTAAACCCTTAAATTGTTCATCACAAGTGCTGAAGATGGCATTTTGATTGTTTTTTTTCTTTTTTAGAAAAAAGTAAGGCTTGACATTACAAATGAATCGTCTGTCTAGCAGAAAAAAATATGGCTTGCCATTACAAGTGAATCGTCTGTCTAGCAGACGATTCACAGGAAATGCCAAATCTTCTGTTCTCTGAAAATAATAATAATAATAATAATAACGATAATAATAATAGAATTTCGTCTCATACAATATGGCTTTGTGATTTACTGGTAAATCAGGAATATAAGACCAGCATGCTATTCTTTAACCTTTACTGCCATCATGTTTCCTCTCACTGGTTGTCACTTTCATTATTGCGGACATCGCAAGTAATACAAATTATATCGTGTCAAATGAAAACGTGTCTTTGAACATACTGTATTAGCGCTTCAGTTGTTTTAAAAGCGTCATTTTTCTTTGCGTTTCCTGACAGCGCTTCTCTCGGTTGAATTTTTATTTAACAGTATACTAAGATTACGAACAGAGGATTTGTTAAGGAGGAATATTTGATGATAATTATATATATCTTTTCCTGTTTCTCCATAAAAATCAGGCTTTACTAATGAGTACCCACAACATATATTTTTAAAACATATGTTGAAGGTACTCGTTAGAAACGCCTCTTCGAAGCGTTTCTAATGAGTACCCACAGCATATGAGAAATTGAGAAACAAAAGCATCTTCAAAAAAGAATATAAGTGATGACAAATTCTTGGCTTTTTATTTCAATCTTATAATAGAGGTTCCTAAAACGAAGCTCACGTTACACCCGACACTTTGACAGTTTCCTTGTCAAAGTCACACCCCATTCTATGAAAAACTGGATACGAAGTTGATATTTAATTTCACTGCCATACTCGCCTTTCTGTGCACGATAGCTTCTCATTGTCATTTTGACATACCGCAATTTAAATCCATGGAATGACTATCGCAATCCTTAAATTCCTAGGACGCCTGTTTGCACCCTTTTCTATTAAGGTCCGTGTCTATTAACCAGAACTTTATGACTTGTCACTGGTTCAACATTTTATGAATGTTCTATGGCATGGGTACGTAGACCACATTTTTCTTGGTGTCTACAAAAAGGCCTTCTCACTTTGCACAGTTGCAAGTTTCAACAATGCCCTTTCTCTGAATTAGGGTCCTAAACATGCTTAAACAAAGCAAACAAAAATTTCACTTTATCTTCTGATGTTGAGAACTTTAACTAAAAACTTGATTTCCCGCTAGGTTCGGCAAATAGGCATATGGTTTATCCTTTCTGGGTCCGTTGAAACACCCCCAAAACACCCCTAAACTACTCTAAAACCACACAAACCATACCCCAAAACACATTTTAAACTTCTTGAGTCTCAAATCAAGCAATTGAAAGTAAAATGCTATTAAACACCTTTTAAACTTCTTGAGTCTCAAATCAAACAGTTGAAAGTCAAATGTGGTTAATTAAATATTAAATGATTAATCATCTACATACATGTAGATTATAGAAAATCAACAAAGTATATCTACATAGCTTCTGGTGATTAAAGGCATCTTACCTAATGATTGTCTTGTTTGTTCAGTAGTATGTAAGATATGAAATTCTACAATGGGTCGGCTTCTTTGGATGTGGCTTAACCTTTACCACTCTCTGGGCATTTTCAGCAGACGACAAAATGATGTTATTTTTCTTATTTTTCCCAGAAAACAGGATTTGACATTTCATGCAAATTGTCTCCTTAGGAGACAATTTGCATGAAATGTCAAATCCTGTTTTCTGGGAAAAATAAGAAAAATATTTCAAAATGTCGTCTGCTGAAAATTTTACCCAGAGTGCTAAGCGTTAACAGGGCAAAATGTTATTCATGTGTTCCTTCTTTCATTCATTTGTTTGTTTCTTTGTATATCGTTCTAGCATACCGAGTGCATGTGTTTAAGAAATGTGTGTGTGTGTGTGTGTGTGTGTGTGTGTGTGTGTGTGTGTGTGTGTGTGTGTGTTTTCTTTTGTTTATTATTGCAGAGATCCTGCTCAAACTGCCCGGCTGCACATGCACATGCTGATCTGGAACTTTGGTGGTCATATGTTTTCTTGGACGCCGTCCCTTATTTCATATGTCTTTTTTTTCTACTGTAAAGATCCAAGACCTTGGTCAGACTGCACAGATGCACATGCATGCACATGCTGATCAAGAACTTTGCTAGTCAGATATTTCTTGGGCATCACTTTATGTTTCATTTATTTATTTATTTATTTATTTATTTATTTTGCAAACGTCCTGACCTTTGATACCCAATTCCACTTGAGATAATAAAAAAATAAAGTAATCTAAAGTGAAAATAGATAAAGTAAGTGGTTTCATGTGAAACGGTAAATAAATAAGGTGGTAAGGGATATTTTGGAGTTGTTTGCGGTGGTTTGGTGTGTTTCGACGGACTAATCTTTTTTTTTTTTCTTTTTTTTTTTTTACGAAAGCACCTTCGCGCCATGTACATCATTAATTCTATCAAATTGTTATTATAAAAAGAGGAGGTTTTCTTTGATTTTCAAAACTTGACTTAGGCATGAACTTGAAGACCATATTGTAAAGATGATTTAAAATACACACAATGAAAGTTGAATCAAAGTATTTGACAAAAATAACCGTTTCATTAGATTTATTATCGCTTCAAGGCACGTACATTCTTCCATACAGAGGCGGTCAGGCAAAGGTCTTATGATCTTATCAGACTTCGTCCAAAAATATCCCAGAAATATACTATTATCAAATATTCCTCCTGAATAAGTCTTCTGTAGAAGATATGTGAAACAGTGCAGACTCAGGTATGACTGCTCATTCAAGTTTACACTGTTTGCTATGAATGTATGTACTTAACATAATATACATATTGATACGGTATGTTACCGTAATGATATTTTAATAATTTTACGAAATTTTAACTGATTACAGATGCTAGGCCTAAGGCTTTACAGAATACTGACTTAGAGCATAAACTTTTACTAAATACGGATTTTCAGCTTGAAGTTTCTGAATACGGATAATTGGCCTGAAATTGTAAGGAATACTATTTGCAAATAAACCGCACTGAGACACTCATTAATATTCTAAAACGGTATTGGTGAAAGAAGAACCTACAGTTGTTATTTAATCAGTGGTTTAAGACCAGCATGATGATATTCCCTAACGTTTACTGTCGTCATTTTCCCTCTCATTTGTAGTCAATGTCATTATTGCGGGCACCACTAGCAATACAATTAGGCGGAAAAGGTTCCTTAGAACATGACAATTTTACCCTAACAATTAGTACACCTTAACTCCTTACCATATATGTCCGACAATTTGAACGTTCATTTTACTGCATGCTGATGTGTCTAAAATGGCTGAGTAAATGGCAAAGTGCGTAGACCTTCATTACGAAAACATGCCTATTCAAATATATAGAAAATTTTACCTCCAAAAACTGAAAACTTTCAGATACAAAAACTCTGATATTTTTCATATTTCTGCTCAAAACATAGATTGTGGGTACTCGTTAGAACCGCCTCGGCGAGGCGGTTCTAACGAGTACTCACAATCTATGTATTTGAGCAGAGATAAGGAAAATAATGTATACCCCTGTAAACCCCAGTTTATCTATGTAAAAGTGGGGTTTAAGGGGGTCAAAATTATATAGGTATGTTTTCGTGATGTATATTTTTTTAGAAAAAAAAGAAACGAACACCTTGACCAGACTATACGGAATCGTAGGCTGATCTTGACCTTCGCTGTGCATTTATATCCAAAGGCATCTTTTCGCTTGCCGTAAAATCTTTTGTAATGCATAATTAAGACATAAATGTAGACCAGTCTGCGAATCTGTGCAACCGTAACGGCAATGACAGCATCACCGTATGTGGTAGAAATAACTAGGTCCACTTGGAATATTGAGACTAGTGGACCAGTCAGGCATGAGCAATCAGTGTGGATTCATATCAGACGCCGCTGAACGCGTTGTCTGATCCGGTTCTACATTGTTCACCACTCATAAACAGGTTTTAGACACATCGACATATATAAGACAGGATTTCTATTGAGACGGTTTATTCTTATTTCTAATATATCTTGTAACCTGATTATGGCGCAGCTGCGTTTCTCATAGGCTCGTCCCCAGACGCTTATAATAGGCTGCGCAAAGAACTATTCTGCATTTCTCAGTATTGTTCATTTGTCATCGTGAAAATACAAAACAAAAGCAGAGGCAAGTGCATGACTGTGGAAACAGAAAGTTCAGTAATAGCAATACTACTTCGTCACAGTAATTCCTTACTATACGTACCCTGAAATAAGAATACATATACATGCACATGTGTATTTAATTTTGTTAGTGATATTTATGTACATGCAATCCAGTAAGCATTTTTCATCAATCTATAGGGGGCCGTTATCGGCCCGTCAGGGTAGCTGACGGGCCGATAACGGCCCGCTATAGAGGTATAAAGATGGATAGCTGGGAAGGTGCTATCTATCTAAGCAGATTGGTCAGACAGCATTTATATCCAAATATTTCAGGTTAATACGGTATGGTGAATACTTACGATGCTGCGGTATTCTTATGTACCATTAGGTATCCATGGTTGACTTGTTTGTGATTTTAGGTGTTATACTATGATATATTACGGATGAGGTACAGGATCCCTATGTTCACCGAACTCATTATTGTAATATGAATTATCACAGTAAAGCACAATTACAAACACGATGTAACAGAATATAGGTCTCAATGGCGATCTGAAGCATCACGAAAACATGCCTATATAATTTTGACCCCCCTTATACCCCACTTTTATATAGTTTTGTTTGTTTGTTTGTGTTGAGGTTTTTCGGCTCAGTCAACCCAATGGTATCATGTCGAGCGCGGTCAGTACACTTACCTAACCGCACGTTTACTTTAAGTAAAACTGGGGTTTACAGGGGTACACATATTTTTCTTATTTCTGCTCAAAAACATAGATTGTGGGTACTCGTTAGAACCGCCTCGTTGAGGCGGTTCTAACGAGTACCACAATCTATGTTTTGAGCAGAAATATGAAAAGTATCACATTTTTTATCTGAAAAATTTCATTTTTCGAGGTGAATTTTTTCTATATGTTTGAATAGGCGTGCTTTCGTAATGAAAATATTGGTCTCAATGGCGATCTGAAGCCAGTGCAAAAGAAAAACTCATGTAGCGCAAGGGAGGGCCCGACCACAGACAGTGGTAGTCAAGCTCCAACCTTCAGAAACAGACTGAGGAAGGAGACATCAGTCTGTCTCATTACGAAGATACACCTATTCGAATATATCGAAAATTTCACCACTAAAAACTAAAAGTTTTCAGGTAAAAAATTGGCAGTTTTCATATTTCTTCTCAAAAAATAGATTGTGGGTACTCGTTAGAACCGCCTCATTGTGGATACTAGTTAGAACCGCCTCGATGAGGCGGTTCTAACGAGTATCCACAAACTATGTTTTTGAGCAGAAATAAGAAAAATAATGTATATCTCTGTAAACCCCAGTACTATATAAAAGTGGGATTAAGGGGTTCAAAATTATATTGGTATGTTTTCGTGATGGAGGTCCAATTCAGCGTCGTGCAATTTAGCATAAAAACATACGTATCAACAATAACTGGATTAACAACCATGCATTTAGTTTGCCGCGTAAAACGCATTTTGTACATGTAACCTGTCGTTTTGTAACGATTGACTAGTTCGGAAAATTCAGAGAGTCCTTCGGGATTGATAGACTAAATCGGAATTAAATTCGGACTTCGACAAACCATCGTGCAGAGTTTTCAGCTGAACGTTATATTTGGAAATGAATTCAGAATGACGTCGAAAAGAAGGATATGACACAGATACCCTAGTTTTCGATCTTTATCAGTTAAAACTTTATTCCAATTGTTAGATAGATTCTTAATGGAATGACTTGACTAGATGCTCTAGTTAAACAAATGAGCTGAGAAATACAGTAAAGCTTCAAAGACTCGAAGATTGATGGTTCATTTACCGTGGCTGATTCAAATTCGTTTTTGATTCCCGAGGAAATTATTCCGATTACTCAAGAAAAAAAACATATATTTAGAAATATATTAAGGGAATGGTCTTGTCTTATCATGAAAATTTATGTTCGAGGCGGTTCTAATAAGGACATATAGAAAATCGGACAGACATCCCTTAATTATTCCTATTTGCCTCCTGACCTGTAGCTATGATTAACACTCAGTGGCTCGAACTACCCATGTCTAAAACAAATTCCCATGGTCCCAAAGATGTTCGAGCAATTTATTTCGATTATACACCACAGATGTTGCATTTGTGATGTCACCATCCCAAACAGAAAATTGACAATATGAAAATTCAAATTATTCTGTCATAAATTTTAGTTGAGATTATATCATTAGATTTTGTAAATGATTTTAAATCTAGAAATGACGATTCAGTGAAAGACATAAGCTGTCTTTAGTTGAAGTTTCTTTAGGGAAATGCACTATGTATATAGACACTATCATTTGCTCACACAAGCATTCAGCGGTTTTCCTTGGTGACTGATTGACGCAAAATACAAGGCTCTTCATGTCGGCTTGAATTGGTTCTATGCTGATAAGGAGCAGAAATAACGAATTAAAACGAGTACCATTGATAGGACATTTGAGAAAAAAGACGCGTTATATGGGGAATGGACACACTTTCAGGGAACGTCAGCGCTGTCAAAATTGTTTTGCCTTCCTCCTGAAAAAAGGGATCTTCTCTAAAAGTAAACAAACTTCCCCTCATGCTTTTGTTTTTAGTAGAGCCATTTTCAGAAGGGGCTTAGTACGCAGGAAAGCAAACAGGAAATCATAAATGTCTCCTATGTAACATGGTGGAAAACCTACCGAGTGTATCCAGTCCCCTAAAGTATTCGACAGGTGCATTTTCTCGGCTGTTGTAGCACAGCTGATTTCATCAGGTTAATGGAAGCCAGCTTTGTCATACCAACCGCAGATGCGAAGTTAAATTAACATCCCCCGCATTTTTTTCTGAAAACATTTCAACCGTTGTTAAATTCCTAACAATTGGCAAACGTTTTCAACAACTTTACTCGATATAAATTCTCCTGTAATAAACATTAAAAAAAGCAATTGAGCGTAAGTGTAAAATGCAACAGTTTTTTTTAAATTAGGTTACATTGTACTTTCGACGTCATAAGTTATGAGAGAATATCTTTTCAGTATTGATTGCAAAGCCATGGCACTATTTCTTAGGCTTCATTTTGCTTCTCAGGATTTACCATTACCGACCAGATTCCAAAATATGGAATACAGGCAGTCCAGACCCATATCAGACGCCGCGGAACGCGTTTTCTGATCAAGATCTAAAGTATTTGCATAAAACATAAGAATGTCCGCAAAAGAAATGGTAAAAAGATAATTCACACACACACACACACACACACACACACACACACACACACACACACACACACACACACACACACACACACACACACACACACACACACACACACACAGAGTTTTCAAACAGTTAAGTTCTGCACAATTTGAATCAAAAAGCGTGGCCCATTGAGACACACATTACGAAAACATGCTTATTCAAATATATAGAAAATTTCACCTCCAAAAACTGCAAATTTTTCAGATAAAAAAAGCTCTGATATTTTTCACATTTCTGCTCAAAACATAGATTGTGGGTATTCGTTAGAACCGCCTCGGCGAGGCGGTTCTAACGAGTACCCACAATCTATGTTTTAGAGCAGAAACAAGAAAACTAATTTATACCCCTGTAAACCCCAGTTTTACTATATAAAAGTGGGGTTTAAGGGGGTCAACATTATATAGGCATGTTTTCGGGATGAGCTTTCCCAGATACTTATAACACCCTCTTAAACGAGGCCAATTTATATTAATGTTATGACGTCGAGGCGACATGGTTGTAACGTTACCGCGTCTTCAACTGCGCCAAACGCTTAAATGATCGCCATTCAAAATTGAAGAAGGTACATTCATTTCTTGGTTTTTATTTTATTTTTTTTTTTTCGAGAAAATACGGCTTTTCATTTCAAGTGAATCTTCTGGAATGTGAAGCCGTTCTTCATAAAACATTGAAAACCATAATGACAAAAAAAAAAAAAAAAAAAAAAAAAAAAAAAAAAAAAAAAAAAAAAATCGTCTTTTGACTGCCGATTTAAGGGTTAATTATCAAGGTATAAAATAATCACATAATTACCATTACGAAAACACGCTTATTCATATACATTGAAAATTTCACCACCAAAAGCCGAAAGTTTTCAAATAAAACCTGATATTTTTTTATTATTTTCTGCTAAAAACATAGATTGTGGGTATTAGTTAGAATCGCCTCGCCGAGGCGGTTCTAACGGGTACCCACAATTTATGTTTTTGAGCAGAAAAAAAAAATGTTTACCCCTGTAAACCCCAGTTTTACAATATGAAAGTGGGGTTAAAGGGGTCAACATTATATAGGCATATTTTCGTGATGCTACAGTAACACGATCTGATGCTCTGTATCATGTCTCATAAATGTTCTCATATTTAGGATCACACTCGACATAAGCGTTCGTGTGATTCTGTGATCGGGAGACATCCAATAAACGTGATACAGAACTTTAGATTATATTACTGTAATAATTATATGTATATACTTGATCTTTACGAGAATGTGGCTTGGGTCACATTTTCCTGGCTCCGATGTTATAAAAAATGGTAAGAGTCCAGGGAGTGCCACAATCACAAACCACAGCCCTTCCCAGACCCCAAGAGGAAGAGGAAACCGACAAATCTAAACAAGCACAAACCGAACAAACGTACGAAAAGCACTAAGATTAGCTCTCTCTTCCCCAAGCGAGGTAATCGCAATACTGAAAGGACTGAAAAACACAAGAACAAAATGACACACGGAAAGACATACAACAAAACCTTTCTCATGCTTTACTCAGCTGTGCATAAAAACTGTCCTGCTAATAAATCTTGGATTTCTAAGAATCGCAAATTATTGCTTGTTAAATATAACTGTGCATGAAAATTTCTCTAGTAATAAATATGAAAATGCCAACCATGTTAGCATTTTCATATTTATTAGTGGAGAACATTTCATACTCGGCTAAGTTGAGCTTGAAAAAAATTTATAACCTCAGGGCCTGGATAAAACATGTTAATAAGTCTAGAAGGTTTTCTTTTATTTTTTTTATGGATGTGACTGTGCCTGAGTAAATGTAAAAAACAAACAGCAGTTGACTTCCAAGTATGAGTTGGTTAATTGGTTTGGAGTTTAACGGCCTAGTCATCACTATTTAGGTCATGGGGAGCCGGTCAGTTTATCTAACCACTTTTTATGGCAAGGCTTAGTCCTCTCAACCATTACGAAAACACGCCTAATCAAATATATAGACAATTTCACCTCCAAAAACTGAAAATTTTCAGATAAAAAACTCTGATATTTTTTTTTATTTCTGCTCAAAACATAGATTGTGGGTACTCGTTAGAACCGCCTCGGCGAGGCGGTTCTAACGAGTTCCCACAATCTATGTTTTTGAGCAGAAATAAGAAAAATAATGTATACCCCTGTAAACCCCAGTTTTACTATATAAAGGTGGGGTTTAAGGGGGTCAAAATTATATAGGCATGTTTTCGTGATGACGATTAACCAGTACTAGTACCTCAGAGACTAGTACACATTCTTTCGCCAGAAACTGACAATGTTCCAGAAATTGACAACTGCCCTTCTTATGCTCCTCATGAAAAAAGAAAAGGAAGAGAATGACTGTAGGAAATATTTCATGATCAGTCTCCACGAAAGAATGTTTCCGGAGCCGGGATTGAACCAGCCATCCCCTGATCACCTCACGGACGCGCAACCGACGAGCCACCAAGGCCAGCCCGTCTGTGTAGTAGATAATAATAGTTGAAAGTTTTCTGAGGTAAAGAATCAACTAGTTAAAACCTGACCTTAAACATAACTAATAGATCCGTTGGATTTCGAGCATAATTTTTAAACTCGACCATGTTAAAATTTACCGTTCTAAGGCGGTGGTCCCGGTGTTAGTCTTACTCTTTTGTTGCTCTGTGATTTATTCTACGAGACGATTTTTTTTAAATCTTGTCTTGCGTTACTTTGTTACTGTATTTTTCAATCCTATTAGCATTGCGAGTACCTCGCTCTAATCTTTGTGCTTTTCGTACGTTTTTTTTTTTTTTTTTTTTTTTTTTCGATTTGCGCTTGTTTGGTTTTGTCTGTTTCTTCTTCCTCTTGGTGTCTGGAATGGGCTGCGGCTTGTGATTGTGGCACTCCCTGGACTTTTCTCGTACCCTTTTTAAACTGACCTCTGAATTTCGATCGCCATAAACGAAATCAAATTATGTAATTAACAGTGCAAATATAATGTTTCACGTTAACACGATTAAGTGAAATTTGTCCTTCTAATCAATGGCATTCCCCTGTTTAAACATCGCTGTAAACTGTGAAGAACTTTAGTTATATCGTCAAAAATAGACTTGAGAAATATAAGATACCGATAGAAATAAGAAACACATGTAAATTTTGAAAATCACGAACAATCGCCTAATAATGTATACACTCAACACCGCATTCAAGGTTCAAGATAAACCGATATCCGCATAAATATTTGTTTTTGCCTTCTCTCCAAGACAATATATCTTGTATATCTTGTGGTTACTCACAATATATGTATTCGTTGTGAAATATGAGTACTGTCAATACTTTTTATGAATAAAACTTATATAGCACTATGTATAATAGGGCAATATAGAGGCGTGAGTTACATAATCTTGTATAATCAGTAGTTTAAAACGCTATTACCAAAACATGTCATGAGAAAGGTGCAATATCTAACTGAAACGCACTTTTACTAGAGCACGAAAACGTATGTTTAGACCTTGTTAAAAAACATGAAAATGAAACAGTAAAACACGTACGAATGATTGAATATAAATCGCTTGTATACAGCTTACATACCGAAAGTTGAATTTAAGCATTTGACAGAGGAAACGCAAGCGACACCATATCCAAACAAAGAGGCCTTTAATGTGAGTTATGAAACACGTAACTGAATTTCAGGACAGGTGAAGGCGTCCGCATAAATAATGCGTCTTCTTTAAAGGGGAACGCAACCTTAAAAGGTATTGTGCTTTTAAGTAAACAACTTTACAAACAATGAATTTTGACACAAATTTGATCAAAATCGGTGTAAAATAAAGTAAGTTACAGATAATTGGACATTTCAACATTGGTGGAATGGGTGCCGCCATTTTGAATATTTAATGGGGTTTTATAAAGGAAGTTAATTCTCATAAAGCTGGTTTATTTTGGGTAAAATGATCGCGTGTCACTAGAATTAAAATATTATAAAAAGTCTGTAGCAAAATTATTCCTAAAAACCCTTTATAATTTGGTTTTGCATATTTAATTTGGGCTGTGTGACGTCACAAAGCCTACAATATGGCGGCAGACATTTTAAATATGTTCAAACCACCATAACTTCCTTATTTCTAGGCCGATTTTGAAAATTCTTGCATCCAAATAAATGGCTTGTTAAGCACTTTACTCCCAAGATATACTTACAACTTATATTGCGTTCCTCTTTAATATTTCTACATCCTTTGTTTCTCTAACGTATCACATATGCTGAGCCGGGCACAACATCTGTGCGCCTAGCGAAATCTCATATCAGCCTGCGCACCTATATATTCTGAGCATATCTTCTGCCGTTTGTCTAAAAACTCGGATATATGGCTACCCATAGAGCGCGAAGCAATGACTTATCAGACTGTGTAGTTGAACAGGCTGATCTGAGTCTTGGCTTGGTGGACATACGATCTTGTAAGCAATACTGTGGCCCGGCTCTCATCCGATTGAGAGTGAATCCTTCAGCCGTCTACGGGCATCATGAATGCCAGCACTCAATAAACTCAGAAATTCACAGACAGACATGACCGGCCGAATAATAATATAAAATGTTAGCTATCACTTATTATCATACATGGCATTTACATCTGGTTTAAGTAACCTACAAAGCAAAAGCATGTGTTCAAAGCTCACTTAGATAGAATACTACAACTTTAAAAATCTAATACTCGCATGAGAAGCCTAAAAGTAAATAGATTCTGAAACGGAAGACCTTATAGAGCGAAGGACGCAATCACAAAATTGTAAACAGCTTGAGTGGTCAGACTAGCTAGTTTTGTTGTTGTTGTTTTTTTTTCTGTTTTTTTTTTTTTTTTTTCGTTTTTTTTTTTTTTTTTTGTTTTTTGCTAATAAGGCTTTATCAGTGACCCTAATATAAATTTACAAAAAAAAAAAAAAAAAAAAAAAAAAAAAAATCCCGCAATAGATTCAATGATCATAAAGGACCAGTGACTATAAACTACACTATAGTGAAGTACAATGGAACGTTCGATGCATTTATAAAGGGGAAATGTCCTTTATACCTTTTGCAGACAACGAAGGCCTAGAACAATATGCACGTCTGCAAACTTTGATTAGGTCCACAGAAGCCCAACTACAGAATCATCTGCTGGACCTGTGTCAAAACATACAGAGCAAACGTTGTGCTCATCAGTTCTCTATAAATACAAAAAGAACTTGCACTGGAAGTGACTAGGTTCGTAATTGTCAGTCTTGATCGACAAACCACAACAAAAGAAAATATACCAGGGCCTGATAACTGCTCGAATGCACAGGCTGGCCTGGGTCTTCGTTGTTCAACACTGGCATAAGGGCTTTTCCCAAGCTGTGCGTCGTATTGTTTGCAACTCACCTAACAAAGGTCATAGTTCCAATATTAGCGATGTCCAATTTTAGTATTTTCCAGTTATTGTTTATCACTGCTATTTGTTCACATGTAATACCTGGCTTCCCATCCTGCTGCTGCTTTATCTTTGACCGTCTTTGTATTTTAAGTTTAACACAATAATTTCCCATTTTATACAACAAAACAACTTGTGTTACTCTTATCTTATGAAGGTGCTAAAATGTGTAACAATGTACAGTCGAACCTCAATAGCTCGAACGCCGATGGCTCGTTTACCATGGCTAATTCGAACTCGTTTTTTTGAATCCCTTGGAAATTCTATCGATAGCTCAAGAAAACAAACATTTAGGAAAATTTTCTTATGTTATTTGTATGTTGTGTGTACTCATTAGAATCGCCTTATCGAGGCGATTCTGATAAGTACACTCAACATACAATTATTGTGTACAGAATTGAAAATATTTCCCTTAATTATCACTATTTGCCTCCTGACCTGGCACCCTGATTGTCCCTCAGTAGCTCGAAGTACCCATGTCTCGAATAAATTTCCAGGGTCCCAACGATTTTCGACCCATTGAAGTTCAACTATAGCAGGTTAATCATTCTTTGTTCACTAATGCGCATCAAAAGTAGAACAGCCTTTAATAATGTTTAAATGCAACAGTCAAGCACCCAAAATAATAGTAATTAACATTAACACAGTTTCATCATGTTAAAACTAAATCATTACCTTAATTTCTATTTAGTTGTTGTTATCACTTAAGATTCATAATTGCTCATCTGAGTTGCTCAACTGCTTCTAGAGAAGGCATCATGTTCGCCTTTGTTTGTCTTGTAAACTTGCAGTGTTTTCATTTCGAAGTTTGTTCCTTATGAACATGCTGAATGCCAACGTCCTTTTAAATGTCTGCGTTGTCTGACCAATTGACACAGAGATAGTATATATTACCAGATAAAACACATCACTGAGCCGGGGCACAAAATTTTCTACAAAATTGTATGTGCGCCTAGCGACGACTCAGATCAGCCTGCGCTTCCGCACATTCTGATCAGAGTCTTCGCGTGGCACTCTGTGGGTAGCCGATGAGCCAAAACACCTTCAGGCCGACAGCGAAGACTCAGCCTGCGTGGGGCGCTCCTACAGTCTTGTAGGAAATAGTGTGCCCCGGCTAAAGTTTGAATTTTGAACCTTATTCGCCTCTCTAAGTGCTATTGATCCGATTTAATGATAACTACTCTGTCTTCTACGATCCTGGTACTGGCTTAGATTTGATTAAGAACGCACGAGCTGTAAATAAACATCCCAGATCATTGCACTTGTTTGTAATCTTATGCTTATTGGTTTGACTTAATTCTATTTATCCGAACAATTATAGGACTGTTAAACTTCATCCACTAAGCCCCTCTTAGTCAATCTTCTGCATTGATAACATCATCGTCTTTCCCAAGAAAATCTTAAATCATCCTGGATTTCTTCATTGGTATTAAATGGGATATGACGGTTTTCCTATAATATACAGCGGGATATTTTAGTATTGAATTTTGGAGTCAGTGACCACGTAAATCGCACCCAGTGTATGCTGCTAGCGGAAAAAAAAAAACAACAACAAAAACTAAATGAAAACAGAAATCAAAAGCCCATGTAAGCCTGACTCACACACCTGAGTATCAAATATCTAAATACTGTAGAACAGAGATAGGAACAATACAAAGCAGTAAGTAAAAAAAAGAACTGTCAAGGATGAGCCTCAGTCACAAAACATAGCCTACCCATGATATCAAGAGGAAGAGTAAACGAACCGAGATGGACAGTACACTGGCCACAAGTCAAAGAAAAACAAGCACCCAACTCCGTCTTCTTCAACTTTTAACGCTAGATGAACATTGTCGTGGAACAGGTTGTCAAAGATGCCCAGGCGTGTCGAAGAAAGTTCCTATCCCTTTGTCGAAATATTCATTTAGCTTCAAGGTTATTTCTTCACGTAAAATTTTCGTTTTAATCCTGTCATGTATCCACACGACGTGACATGCGTTTAAAATGAGCCGCAACGCGAGAAACCGTATCTTCTGCCACGTGCTCTCAACAAAGATATACATCACCCTACGCATCTACGCCGTCTGATCAGTCTTTGTTTTCCGCACGAAGAAACGACGCATCTTCGACTGTCTTAAATGCGCCCAGTGAATATTCTGATCAGGCTGTGCAAACTTGCAGGCTAATCTGAATCTTAGCTGGATGCACATGTCTGCGAGTACGTTTCCTGAACTTACGGCTCATTTGTTTGTGTTGAAGAACAGCTTGCTCTGTGCATTCAAGCTGGGTCACACTAAAGGATATAAAATGAGTCAGCGCATAACAAAACCTACAATAAGACCTGTGTGACCAACAAAGACTCTATGAGTATTTGTTGGTCACACAGGTCTTATTGTAGGTTTTGTTATGCGCTGTCTGTATGAGTATTTGTTGGTCACACAGGTCTTATTGTAGGTTTTGTCATGCGCTGTCTCTGTGAGTATTTGTTGGTCACACACACAGGTCTTATTGTAGGTTTTGTCATGCGCTGTCTCTATGAGTATTTGTTGGTCATACATGTCTTATTGTAGGTTCTCATTATAAAGTTTTTCTCTCTTGGGAGAAGAACCTATAGGCACTCGTTCTTTTTTTCTTATTCCATCTTTATTTGAGATAGTTATGTGTGTATCACTATGTGTACTATTAATTAAATAAAATATGTGTGAAGCAACAGAGACTCAGATCAGCCTTTATATCCACCCAGTATGGCAAGGGTTTTTAGTCCGGAGGCTGTAGAAGGCCAATGCGGTCAGCAAAGACTCTGATCAGACTACTCGAATCAGACTGCGTGGATGCACAGACTGATCTGAGTCTTCGCTGAACATACAAGTCTTATTTTAGGGTTTGACGTGCGATGACTCAAATACGATTGAGGACGCTTAGTGTTAATTTATTGGCTTGTATGAGCCCAGGGATGGGACCATGCGGTTCGAGGAATCATCTTCCAATATAATCTCTATTAAAATTTATGACGTGGGATGACTTTGCCTTTGACATGATTAATTTTCATTTTTATGATGGCGACGTCCCTCATGCTACATCCTGTTGTATACATATTTCTAAACTTATTCGTTTCGCTAAAGGCATATAGTCCAGTCACTGACGTAAATAACTAAACTGGCTTCTGGTCGCCATTGAGCCTTTTGCTTTGTTTCATCACAATGTTTTTGATTACCGTATATGTGTGTTCACTGTGATGTTTTCTTTAATCACAGTGTTTTTGATTATATGTGTTTCACTGTGGTCTTTTACAGATAATATAGGACCCCTATGCGGACCGAACATATATTGTAATAAACAAAAACTGCATCAGTATCAAGGGTGAGGTTTCGCGCGAGTTAAACTGGTTTAAGCCCCTCCCACCCGCCGCGCCCCCTAGTTTTCCTACTGACCATTCCAAGGTGGTACCTCTGTTGCAGTGTTGCAGTCCTTCTTTCATTGTACGTTGATGGCTTAATATGTTATGTTTGTTTTATCATTATTTGTTCCTCATCACTCCTTCTTTTAGTGCCTCGGGTAGGCTTTGCTTCGTGATTGCGACATATTCTGGATATCTTCACTTATAGCTTAACTGCTAAACTTCAAAGACAGGGGTATCTTGTCATTACACGCATATAACAGTTCCTACATTTTATCGCCGTCATTCTGAATTCATTTCAAACATAACGTTTACATGAAAATACTTATGTAGGATAGTCTATCGGAACCCGACTTTTATTGCGACTAAATTCAGAACGACTCTCTTCTTAGTTTGTTTCAGAAGATGGACGCCTTACTATTTCTGACTATGATCGGACTCATCGTGGTCAAACCTATAATTTTACTTTAAACAATCTGGATTGCCATCGAGCACGCTACTTTCTATCATTGTAGTTTTGACTATTTTCTGTATACACTATTTTGTACTTCACAATCAATCAAAATAGTTTGTTTCAATGATGCACAAGCTGCGTTCGTGAGCTTGTTGACGTATTTCTACGCATTTTGGAATGACTGTGTATCTTCTAAAATTATTTATTATGGAGGAAAAGTACAAAATGTATAGAAAGCTATTCGCAGGAATGTCTCAGGTTGTCCCCAGGGACACAGAAATTAAGAATGCTATACAGTATTGCGGTTATTGTGTTTATTGGACATAAACAGTATGCATGACAGAAAAAAGCAACAATAAAAACACAGAGATTACCAGATTTAACCTAAGTACTGGGATAAGCAGGCCTAAGCAAATAATATAGACCCAGTTCAGACGCTGCAAACGCAGCGTCTGATCAGAATCTACACTTTATGGAACCCATTCATTAGCTTTTAGATATATCAACAGGGAAAAGTGGAGTTGACAAGCATGAACATTATTTAGATATCCCAATGTTTACAGAAAATACTATATGTAAATGGGACGGATGTTCCCCTCGACAATACTTCTGAGATAACCGTTTGAAGAACACGTGCGCAGAATTATTTTGGCCGCGCAAAGCGAAAATGTGTCTTCCAGCATATGAGTACGGTTAAGCCCCAGATCAGTCTGCGCTTTTACACAGTCTGATCAGGGCCTTTTCTACCCGTTTAAAGAGTAAATTGATGGTCTTTAGCTAGCAATAGGCATCAAAGTCTCTGCTGTTACTCTGCGGAATGTACTAGGTAACTTGAATATGCACATTTATCATATGCTTGAAGAGACAGGCTTCATACGGTCATTCTCTCCCTTCCGCTGATTCAAGAAGGGCAGATGTCAGTTTCTGGCGAAAGAATATGCACAATACTGGTTAACCGTTTAGAGGACTAAGTCTGCCCAGTAAACGTGTGGTTAGGTAAACTGACCGCGCTCGACATGACACCATTGGGTTGACTGGGCCGTAAAACCCCAACACAAACAAACAAACAAAGACAGAGTAGTAATGTACTGTTGCTGGTTGAATGGTGGATGATTAAACGTGCGTCTTGATATTTTTGGGTCAATACATCATTATAAAAGAAACTTGTTTGAGCAGAGCTGTGATCTTGTTCGTGATAAAGATCGTTAGTTCTCAAACAAGATAATGAAAATTGTAATTATAGCACATGCGAACAGTAAATTTCCAGATCAGCCTGCGCATCTGCAATGTGATCAGTCTTTTTTCTGTTGGTCATCAAATTGCAAACTATTTTACATCATGTGACAAAACAATACAGTGTAGCAGGTTGCGCTGGGCCTTTACCTGTCCTAACATCAAAGATATCTCTCCCGTAGCGCGACCTGTATGTATCGAGGGAATAACGTTTCATACCCTGGTAGAGCTTTTCAAATTTAGCACACGGGCTGGTCAATATTGTCAGCAATAATGATACCGCTGTAGTGCACTTACATATGCTTCACTAGACATGCGTTGGATCTGTTTGTTATACAGGGTACTATTAACACCAGGTTTTTCCATCTGATTCAAAACCGATGGTCTGGAGTGTACCAGGTGAACTGTTCTACTAATTAAACACATCACCGTTGAGTAAAATGTTTAAAACATTTCTTTGAATGTTTTCAGGATTTCATTGAGAGACTCGTTTTCCAATATTTTAGCCGCAACGGGAGAAAAAAACACTTTAATGTCATTTGCGAATTAAGGATAACACCAAGCCTTGACTTTTCGGACATGTATAATATGCAGTATACAACCGATGATTTTGTACGCGGACAACAACAACAACAACAAAAAAAAAAAAAAAAAAAAAAAAACCAATCAGACCACATGGGTGCGTGGGCTGATCTGGGCCTTCGCTGTCCGCATATACTATAAACACCCTTTTGTCTGCGGCCCATTTTGACTTTTAAATTAACTTCAGTTAGATAATAAGTTTTCCTACGCATGTAATGTATAATAATCTTTAATGCGCATATGCTTTTTGTAGAGCATAAATGAGGGCCTTGGAAGGTGTGGGGTTATGGAGTTCTCTCATCAGAAAAAAATCAGCTTATTCTCTTTCTAAGTTTGTGTCCTTTTCTTTAAACTGTATTCTTTTAAAGCTTTATTTTTAGTCAAACAATTTCTTTACCTTTGCTTACTTTTCCATAAATATTTTAGCTTGTTTTTAATTTTTAAACCCTTATAGTTCTCCAATCAGTCAAATGTCAGGCATTTTTTTTCTCTTATTTTTATAAAAATGACAGTTTTCCTCTAATCAGAAATCCCATACAGACCCCTATAAATGACGGCCGATGTCCTTGTCCTTTGTCAAACAAAAGGTTAGCACGGATCGCCCTGGCGAGCCGTATATGAAAGAATTATGCTAATCGCATATCAAATACCAGAATGATACAGAACCTTACCCAGACAATCCTTTGACAGTTGACATAGTAATCGTGCATCTCTTAGGGGATGGAATAGGATAGAATGTCTTATTATCCAATTATCTCTTTCGGCTATACAATTAACAAGATCATTCGTTTTCATACCGATTTCGCTCACAAATGAAATTACATGTATGCTTTCGCATGAACGAGAATTCATCAAGCTGTTAAAGACGCGACTCGTTTTGCCTTCAAATCAAAATTATGCTTCCGCAAGTACGAAAATTCACTAAGGAGCAGCTTATAAAGGATTAGTGCGTCCAGTCCTGGAGTATAACAGTTCGGTTTGGGACCCCAAGGTGTAATCAGGAAGAACTTGAAAGCATGCAGAAGCGTACAGTCTGATTTGTAATTGTAACATGAAATTATACTTATTTTTAAAGAAGCAGTTCACTTCACCTTCAAATGAAATTTTGCTTCCGCAAGTACGAAAATTCATAAAATTTCTTTATCAGAAAATTTGAAAATGGATAAAACTCAACCAGAAAAAGTGATAAATGCTTAAAAAGAAATGTCATTTTGATGAGACATTTAGACGGGTTCTAATTATTTTGTACAAAATTCGCTCTGAGTAAACGGCGAAAACTCATTTTAGCTGGGTTCACTACCTTCGCCGGTACCAAATTGCCGGAATATACAGTAAAAGGTCATATTCCTCAAATGTACTGAAGACATTGACGTGCATAATCATTGCAAGTATTCGCAAGCAAGACATATCTCCGCACATGCATTGCATAACATAAATCACGTGTGAGCGTATCGGTAGACCAGATATCATCGCTGTTCTCGTTATGTACAGCAACCACAGATGGATCTACATATATAGTTTCAGACTCAGCAACTCCTCGTCGTTCACGATTGATTTGCCAACTAAATTACGTATCTTGAATTCATAGGTTTGACGCACTTAAGCAGCATTTGGCATTTGTTTCATTTCTTCAGAAGGACATCACATCTTTTCTTTATGCAGGATAGACACGGACCACTAGTATATTATTTAACAACGTTTGGTCAACTGAAATGTGTCGAAGGGCAGTAAAACTAAAATGCAAACAAAACGAAAATCATTGCAGGTACTTTGACAGAAACGGTTTTGAAATGTTTGTTGAGTAGTCATTAACCATGTATATGTTGAAAGTTTAAAATGCTGAATTGAGCTTTTATACGTCTCTTCAGTCGTTTACTCAGGTGGACCATGTGACCAAAGGGCCTCTAGTTATTGATATTCTTACAGAGTTTGAGAAGTGTCTATACGGTCATTAAAATGAAAGCATTTTAGTTTCGACTCAGCTCAGAACTCCCCCATCTAGCGATTTGCTCTAATCGAATTGTTAAAAAAAAACCTCACAGGATAATAATAACTGTTAAGAACGAAAGTCCGTGGCATTTATTATTTATGTAACCATCACAGGTATTTGACAGTTCATAGTGAACCAAACTAACTAGAGTCATTGAGATGTCTAATGAATCTTTACACAGGACATTACGTGCACATAATGGCCTATGTATTAAGATTTATTAGACATCTCAATGACTCTAGTTAGTTTGGGTTCACTCTGAACTGTCAAATACCTGCGTAAATGCAGCTGCTGACACCAAACGACCTTCTGTCCTTTTGAAAAAGCTAATACTTGTGCAAATCCTAAATCTTCAGGAACATTACTGTGAACTGACAATAATCCATAAGATTAATATCACAGTCATTCATCATTTGCTCTTCGGTGTCTCATAAATGTACAACTTGATAAATGCGATGCCATCAATACGGTAATATTTGATGCACAACGCACGAAAAGGCCCCTATGCAATTGCAGATAACACAGGACCTGAATTGCGCAGGCTGATCAAGGCCTTCGTTGCCCGCTTACAGAATCAATATATACTGTAGTATATGTCGATTTAAAGAGAATGTCCAGATCAGACTGCACGGAAGCTCACGCTCATCTTGACCTTCGCTGTTCGCATATAGCATAGTGCCGTTTTACCACGTTGTGCGTTTTTTATAAATCAAATTTTAGGGAACCGATTTTAACACCATCTTTAAAGAACGACAACAATGGTGATTTCCTGTTTGCTTTAGTCAACAGAAAACCCCATCCGAAAAGGTGTCTTACTCTTAAGGGAAACAGTTTGCAATACTTTCCTTTTATAGCAGACTCCTTTTTCTTTCTTTTCCTTTTAGAGTAAACCGCTTTTCCAGATGTGAAACTAGCACTTTTGAGAGAGTTGCGTTTCCGAAAAGTGTATTTATGGTCCTTAAGTAACATTTGTCAGTACTTGTCCCTGGGTTATTTGCTGCTAGATCTGCTTCATGTCCAGCTGTCTTACTTTACAAATTATTAGAAAACGATATATTCAGTCAAAACAAAATGAATGGTATTCAGTTGTACAAATGAAATGAAATATTGCGGGCATGCCATCCAATACATATTTTAACCAATCTGTGTCTTGTTTGTCACCAGAGGGCTTTGGTAATCAGTGTAATCAGATCAGAAACAGCGTCTCAGAATCTATAAAGCCAGCAGTAAATACATATATAGTCGTTAACAGTGCTGGAAATCAACAGAATCTGAGCACTTTCAACAGCTATCGCCTTCCGCCGATTTGTTAAGAAACAAAATTACATATTGGTGGGGGATGTGAACAGCAAAGTGCCTACATAACCGAGGAAATACTATAAAATTATCAATAAAAGAGTTTTTCATTGACAATATAGAATTACTTAACAATCCTAGAAAATTTTGGTAACGTATGATGTATGACATTATCAGGCTTTTATCTTGTTTGGTGTTCAGAGCGTTTCCATACAACTTTTGCGTATTGCAGAATCGTACGCCGAATTTCCATTACTTACATTAAGAGTCAAACCGGGTATTTCGCAAGATGATTTAGTTTTCTTCTGCAATATTACTACCGAGAGAAACGTAACTAAAGCAACGAATTTGTTAAAGACTGCTGTACGTTTGAATTAAAGTATATTAAAACAGCTTAAAGTTAATAAAAGGAAAACGATACACTTGAGAATTGTTTCGCCAGTTTTCAAAGAGAGCTTTTTATAACTTTTGGACAAGAGCGTTGTGAGGTCTTTCAAAAAATGAAGGTTACGCTTAAATGTCAGAGTTTATTCCTATTAAAAATGCCGCAGCTGAGAAGGAAATTCAATATTCTAAATCCAGAGTTATCCCTTTTAATTACCTAAAACAGAAGGTATGAAAGAAAGCATGTGTAAGCTTTCCAAAAACACTCACAATATTTGCTACCTTTTTTCGTTTCTCTATCTGACATTCATAGTGATATATATGGATATTGAGCACTTCAGAATAAAAAATCACAAAAGCATAAACAAATCAGTGACATAGTCAGAACGAGCTTATTTTTACGGATACCCAGATAAAGTCCAGGCCCCTTAGTATCATTTCCAAAATAGGGGCTACTTTTAAAGGAAAAAGAAATATGCTCTCAGAAATAGAAATTCTTTCCTTTAAGATAAGTCCCTATTTTGCAAGCGATCAATTATTTCCCTGAGCAGTCCCTAAAGAAGCAAACTATGTTATGCTTGTATAGGTCTCTTTATTGCAAATATGTAGCTTATGTTACTCGAGTGAAATGTGCGTAATGTACGCCTAAACGCAATTGATAAATATAAAACTTTTGACAAATTCAGTGCAAGATTGGCAGGTTAACCAGCGATGCTTATTTTGTTTTTTGTGATAGTTCATTGCACTGCTTTCTTTATTCATTTTGGTTCGGATTTCTTTATTTAGTTGTCATTTTAAGAACTGTCTGTTCAATCTCAATCTGTCAGTAACTTATACACCCACTTAAACCATCCCATCTTTAAAACTGTGATGACATCCTTGGTGTTATTATTATATCACCGACACTTTTTAGCTGTCAGACACAGCTTTATGGTTTTCTTGACAAATTAGATTGTTACAACATTCTAGATGTTGTAACTCTCAGAATGGCCGACAGTCTAAGCGATTTTATGACTCCAGCGAATTGTATATCATTTGTGGAAGACAAGCGCGTTCTGTGTTTAATAGCATATTATCGATTGAGTTTTCCCGCTTGTTAAATCTTGAATAAACGTTGCAAGATTTCTTTTGTTTATTGGACCTTTCCACGGTGTTAATTTGACGCATTATCACTCCAATGCAGACTACTACCATTTTCTGCTTGCAGTCATTACTCATTTGAGCAAATAGCGTGAACCCGTCCAAAGCTGCTCGCGAGAATACTTCATTTTTCTTCGCGCTTCTGCTGTTGGGTACATGCAGCTAACATCCAAACTCTGATTTAATTCAAAGTCCAGGCCTAGTACAGCGATAAATAAGGCAAAACCCCATCACCAGTACTTTCCAGGAATGTTTCTTGGTTAAATCTAGCAAGCCTTAAACCAAAGGGAAAACTTCAGCCAAAGAACCTGACATGTGGCCTCGCTAAAGGACAGGGCATATGTCAGTTATCACAATTTAGTTGGTAAAAAATCAAAATCAAACAGCGTCCGATTTACGTGTATATATTTTCTGTAAAAGCAAAACGATTTCCGTACATTACAATAGTGCAGATTATATTTCATTTCCTTTCGGATCATTCGGCCTATTGTGGTATGTCTGAAAATGGAGTTCTGCTCATGTATACGCTAGAGGGCGTAAGCAGTGTTGCAAACCTCATTACTGCTCATGAAGTATCTCAATAAAACCGAGACTCCCATTTTCTAATCTGTAGTGTTTATTTTTTTTTTTTTTTTGTTTCCAAAGGCAGTCTTTTTGACGTGTATTTTACTACACTGCAGCTGGTGTTAGTGCCATGTGGAGGCGGTAGAACGTCTCCCTGTACATCACCATAGTGCAGATTATATTTCATTTCCTTTGGGATCACTGGGTCCATTGTGGTATGTTTAAAATAGAGTTTTGCTCATGTATACGCTAGAGGGCGTAAACAATGTTGCAAACTTCGTTACTGCTTATGAAGAGTCTACATAAAACCGAGACTCCTAATTCTTTGTTTCCACAGGCAGTCTTTTAGATTTTTATTTTAGTCTGTAAAATTAGAACGACTGATGGCAAAACTGACTTTTCGGAACAAATATTGACACTCACTATAAAAAGATAGGTTACCACATGGGTATATAGTGCTCGACTAAATGCATGACTGTTAATAAATTTAAGGTTCATAACTCTGTTTCCCTCTTTATTTGCACTATGATGGGTCGGTCCACAGACTAAATGACGAGTTCCTTCTACGTTTCGTAAGAAGGTGTGCGCCTCACTGTTTATGTCTTTGGTCGGGTTCCGTTTAAGGTTTTCTTGATCGCCATCAAATTCTTTGCTGTGTTTCATCACAAACAACATGTTTCACTGTGACATTCAATCGATAAGGGAGGGGACCCCTTTGCGGACCAAACATATATTTGTAATGATGCTGTATCAGAATTAAAGGTGCGGTTGCACGCGAGTGAAACTGGTTTAAGCCCCACCCCAACCACCACATTATTTTTCTACGCGGTTCCACTGTTGCAGTTCTTCTTTGTTCGTGCATCGGTTGTTTTATGTAAGGCATTTGTTTCTCGTGTCTCCTTCTTTTGGTGTTTTGAAAAGGCCGTGATTCCTGATTGTTGCATTTCCTGCGTATACTCACTGAAATATTTTAAACTGTGGTTTACAGTTCTGAGAACGGCGAAAATCTTAGACACACCTTGCATTAGCGGAAACTCAGAAGGACATTTGCTGCTAAAATATAATGTGCTTAGGCGTAAAAGAATAGCTGTGTTTGCACTAGCATGCTGTAAAAAAATTGATCGGTAGGTAGGAGCAACTTTTGTTTTATTTTTCTTTTTTTTTCTCCAGAAAGGAACAGGATCGGGCCTGTAATTGTATGAAAATGCAGGTGTTTTGTTGAGGGTCGCTGCTTTACTTTTTTATTTTGCATTTTTACTGATAGAAATAGTAGTCGGGTGTTTGAAACGAGGTCGGTCGGGTTAATGCAAATTCAGCTATTGTTTACGCCTTAATTGCTTCTGCTATTGTTTATTTCTTTGACAAAAGCAATGCAGATCCTAATGAGACTTAATGCGGCGTCTTCTGTCGTGCATAATTGATGAGTCTGAGGTTAACATTATACCTGAATCGTATTTCGGATCATCAGTTCGATATACTCAAAGGCAAAATTAGGAATGTTCAGACAGACATTGACCCAAAATAAATGGGGTGCACTCAGTCGTCCACGGAAAATAAGCATTACTTGGTAATCACGCTTCGCACACCATGCCTTTCAGTCTGAATAGAGGTATAGAAAAATACGGTAAATAATGTCTAGAAAGTCTGTTTATGGCTTTACTGTGTCAAAAGCATCAGAATATATGTCAGGATATAGCCACATCGCAGGGATTGACAAGGTCATAATGCCTACCTTAGAGCACGTTGCTAAAGTCCATTATTTGGGGATTCCAATGAAATATGGGTTAGTACTAGCTGCTGCGGTATATTGGCTGACTGTTTCTCAATAAGACAATCCCACTGTCTAGACCACTAAGTATACACTTATAAAATAATCATAAAACTATAGACTTTGTTAGACCAGGCTCAAAATGATTGCCAATTTTCTTATCAGTTTATTTGTTTTTTAAATCAAATTGTTTAAAAGGGAATGAATAAGCTTTCAGAGAAGCGGAAGGCAACTATTTGATTGTCTCCCTATTGAAAACAGGTCTATTCCCAATACTTTCCGTTTAGTCCAGATCCTATATTCAGAAGAGGCTTTGTGCGTAGGTAAGCACAGAGGGAGTCTCAAAGGCTGTCGCCCTTGTAACAACTGAAGAAAACGCTATCAAATGTACCTGCAGACTGTACCTGCAGACGAAAGCAATCTTTTTGACTATTATTTAACTACACTGCAGCTGGTATTAGTGCCGTGTGGCGGCGGTAGAACGTCTCCCCGTACTTAACCATAGTGCAGATTATATTTCATTTCATTTGGGATCATTGGACCCATTGTGGTATATTTGAAAATAGAGTTCTGCTCATGTATACGCTAGAGGGCGTAAGCAGTGTTGCAAACTTCAATAGTACTTATGAAGAGTCTCAATAAAACCGAGACTCCCATTTCCTTATCCGTAGTGTTTTTTTTTCCGAAGGCAATCGTTTTGACGTTTATTTTACTACACTGCAGCTGGTATTAGTGCCATTTGGCGGCGGTAGAACGTCTCCCCGTACTTCACCATAGTGCAGATTATATTTCATTTCCTTTGGGATCATTGGTCCAATTGTGGTATATTTGAAAATGGAGTTCTGCTCATGTATACGTTAGAGGGCGTAAGCAGTGTTGCAAACTTCATTACTGCTTATGCAGAGTATCAATTAAACCGCGACTCCCATTTTCTTATTCGTAGTGTGTTTTCTGTTTCCGAAGGCAATCTTTTTGACGGGTATTATATTTATTGGCGTATTTTGTAGAAACATTCCTGTTTCGTCTGGAAACTATACATGGAACAGTGCAAGCCTTCAACAAGTGTACGAAAGCACAAGTTCGATTGAATCTGCATTTTGTTATGATTCCTCGAAGGTCGCGTTTAGGTTTAGCTTTAAATGGCTAAATTGCATTTTATATGGTCCGAACAACGTTGAAATCAAACTTCAATATACATTGTACATTGTACGTACAGTTTGTTTGTTTACCTATGTCGTACGTACAAATCGTTTAATAACCTGCGTCGTACGTACAAATCATTTGATTACCTGTGTCGTACGTATAGGTTTGATCAGTTCTGTCGTAAGTACAAGCCGTTTAATTACCTGTGGCGTACGTACAATGGTTTAATAACATGCTACGTACGTACAGGTTGTTTGATTACTTGAGTCGTACGTACAGTTTGTTTGATTACTTGTGTTGTACGTACAGGTCTTTTGATTACCATTGCCGTACGTACAGGTGGTTTGATTACCTGTGTCGTACGTACAGGTGGTCTGATTACCTGTATCGTACGTAAGGTTTCTTTGATTACTTGTGTCGTATGTACAGTTCTTTTGATCACCTGTGTCTTTCCGTTCCTTGGGTGCTGGCAGAATTATGAACTGTGATTTATGTCTTGTGTTGCACTGATCTGTGTCTTAACTATACATCTATTTTCTGATGACACTGATCAAGAAATCAAAAATAAATCTAAAATAAGCAGATAAGCAGATCGGTTGGTGCCTGATGCTCTGGCTCTGACCGGGCCCACTGAAGTCCACCTGTTGGTTTTCTTTTGCTTCTGCATTTCTGTTATTTCTTGCTATCGAGTCCTCATCGTTGTTTGATCTCTGTGTTCGTTTGATTTTTCTATTCTCGGAGATGTTGCACTGATGAATTAAAAAAAAACCTTCACGCGGACTTGACAAATGTCTTGTGTGTACCACGGCAGAACTAAGCGGGCCACATAAAATCGTTTTAAGCTCATCTTTACCCCCACCCCCGGTATTTACTGACCATTCCAAGGTGTTGCTCTTGCTGTGGTTTGCTATTTTTGTCATTGTATGTCTTTGCATATGTGTCCTGGTGATTTTTTTTTATTTTGGATAGCCGTTTGACCATTTTTTTTTGGTAAGAAACTCTCCTTTTGGCTTTCTGCTTGCAGTATTTTGATTGTGATTGTGGTTGCTTTGAGTGCGCCCGTCTTTCCCTGTGCAGTCTTGGACGGAAGGTTTTGGGTAATTGTATCGACTTCTGATCATTGCTTTTCCTTCTATTTATATTGTAAAGTTTGCAATCTGACAAAAAGTTTACAATCTGACAAATATAACAATACATCTCCCTATTAGTTATTTACAAACTACACGTACAAAAATATGTTAATTAAAATGCCATTCGCAGCGTGCTTACGAGTGCTAGTTGTTTAGATAAAGCTAAATACTGTCTCTCAAAAACCCTTGCAATAATATGACTGACAAGGGTTTGGACTCTTCCAATAGTTTACACCTTTCAAACGTAAGATGATCCAAAGACATCACGAAAACACACCTATATAATTTTGACCCCCCCCCCTTAAAGCCCACTTTTATATAGTAAAACTGGGATTTGCAGGGGTATACATTATTTTACTTATTTCTGCTCAAAAACATAGATTGTGGTACTCGTTAGAACCGCCTCGTCGAGGCGGTTCTAACGAGTACCCACCATCTATGTTTTGAGCAGAAATGAAAAAAAAAACATCAGATATTTTTTATCTAAAAATTCTCATTTTTTGGTGGTAAAATTTTCAGTATATTTAAATAGGCATGTTTTCGTAATGAGCTAATTATTTCCTTTTAGAGCAGGCCCATCTCAGAATGGTAGGAAAAACAACGACAGACCTTCGTCCCCACGCTCTCCCAAAACTGTATCAAATCCCCTTAAATGATAACAAAACTTTCAAATTTACTTCCTCTGAATAAAGCAAAAAGCGAAAACGATTTTCTGAAAAAAAAAAATGTACGGAAAGCAGTTAGGCTGATCCTTCTTTAGTCTCAAACGGAACATAAGCCTCGGCAGAGCATTTCATACAAGATTGCATGTACACAAAGAGAAGACTTAGATCAAGCTGACCAGGGCTTTTGCTGTCCTCCTGAAGACGCATTGGATCCTTGGCTACCCACAGAGTACCCTGTGAAGACTTATTAGACAGCACAGATCTAAAACTAATCTGAGTCTTCGCTAGACTCACAATTTTGTATGAAATGTTGTTACCCGGCCGATATCTTAGCGTGTTACGTCCCATTTACATATTAAGCTTTAGCATTCTAGGATCCCAAATCATCAAATAGAAATAGTTAACATTCTTTTATTTGTTTTTCACAGAAGGTAGGAAAGAGATTTGTTATAAGCCATCTTATCTGGAAATTATTGTGTGTTAAGGATTTCGTTCTGGTTTGTCCAGAAAAATTAGTTTTGGGTGATTAAATGATGTCGTCGACAGGTTAAAGGTCAAACATTTAACCCCGGTATTTCCATAAAGTCATTGCTCAAAGTTAGGCTTTGCATCTTTTTGATGTGCTTAACAAATGTGCTTAGCTAAGAATATACTACTTACCTAATAAATGTCCTTGTCCCGATATTGGCAATGTCCAGTTTTAGAATTTGCCAGTTATTCTGAATAACACTAATTTGTGCATCGGAAATATCTGGCTGATCATTTGGTATTTGGGTAACTGTCGAACAAAAATGTTTCTTACACTTTATACAAGTAGCGCCCATTTTGCTAACTCAGAAATAGAAAACACTAAGAAAACAAACCAGACTGTGATATAGAAAGAGGCATTGTTGTCAGAGACACGCTTCAATGTACTCACGTATGACTGTTGTTGATTTTGTCAGTATGCCTCTAGAGTTGAAAGTACACTTAATGAATGTTTTGTGTCGTGGTAAGCGGTTTGTAATCCAGATCTCTAGTGTGTTACCGTGTTTCTCGAAATATTCAGACGACGTAACTTTTAGCTGTATGAATGAAAAAAGTGTCCAATCATATCAGTATGTCCCTTTAGAAGCAGTCTGATCTGGGTTTACTCTGCCTTTACTTATACACAATTACAGTCCGAATTTATCTATCCGAATATTACGGTACGCTAATTCACATACATTTCCAACTGATAACAAATACAGAATAATTCCATTACAAAATGTGCAAACATCACGAAAACACGCCTATATAATTTTGACCCCTTAAACCCCATTTTATGTAGTAAACCTGGGGTTTACAGGGGTATACAGCGAGGCGCTTCTTACGAGTACTCACAATCTATGTTTTGAGCAGAATATGAAAACATATCAGAATTTTTATCTGAAAATTTTCAGTTTCAGGTTGTGAAATTTTCAATACATTTGAATAGGCGTGTTTTCGTAATGAGCCGCTGTTGCTTTAATTTCTCTTCCTTCAACTGATAAAACCCACATATATCGCTTTTAGGGCTTTTCGCAACAGTATTTACCTTAAGAGGTTGCATGTGAATATTGCCGTCAGCGTTAAAACAATCCTGACGTGTATATCTGTGTCATAACGAGTACTTAGAGCGGATAGTACGGTCATTTAACACAAACCAGTGATATTGTCTTATGCCCTGTCCACCGAATCAATAGCTAATCATTCAGCACCTCGTTTTTGTTGTACAAGAACTGAATTACGACATGTGAGTCTAAAAACCAGCCTTACTGCAAAGTAGGATGCTAATTATAAAATAAACAGGATGCAAATCAAAGCTCACCGATCAAGACATTTTTCGATAATTTGGCATTCTTTAAAGCTTCATGAAAATAATGAATGTACTATCCATACCCAACGTAAGCGCAGGCACTTCGGTGCCTTCATTGCTGGTCTATATGAAACCAGGTAGGATTTCCCAATGTGACTTGCACAAACTGGCCATTAAGTAATGCGTCTTCTGAGTTTAAATATGCCAGATTGTGTGAATATGATAGATTGTCTGTCATCGAAAATGTCTGTTATATGAAACAAATCAGAGAATAATGGGCATCAGGTATTATCTTGTGCATGACGGAACTCATGCGATGACGCATTAAAAGCAAGTTTTATGAACTTTATTCTGGTCTCATTTCATGTCGTTCTTGTTTCAAGACAGACAAGAGCCGCTTTTGAAAGGGATATTATAATGATACATGCAAACCGCTCAACACGACATTTGTCATATAGAATATTAGTCTAAGTATATATTCGAACGGATAAGCCTGAGAAGAACGCGGTGTCGCATCAGGGTCAATACTGTTTGCCACTCACTCAGCAGTTGTGGGCTGTCGAATTGACTTGTTCAAGCTTTTGACACGTACAGGGAGGCGTTTAAATGTTCTACTATTTTAATGACAAACACACAAGATCATACACGGGCTATTTTTAAAACCTGGACTAATGTATTCACGTTGGAAGGGTTTGAGAGAAGGAGGGTTTCGCATATGTGCGAATACAGTGGAACGTCAATGGCTCGAACCCCGATGTCTCGTGTACCATGGATGAGTCGAGCACGTTCTTGAGTCCGCAGAGATTTCCTCCAAATACGATATACGAATAATTTAGGGAAATTTTCTTCTTTTATCTTGCAAATGTATGCTGTGTGCACTCATTAGAATCGCCTCGATGAGGCGATTCTAATGAGTACACACAACATACGTTTATAATATAGAACACCGAAAAGATATCCCACAATTATTTCCATTATGCCTCTTGGTATGGCACTAATAGTAACCCTCCGTGGCTCGAATTACCGCTGTCTCGAACAAATTTTCATGGTCGCAAAGGGGTTCGAGCCATCGACGTTCGACCGCATAATACTATTGATTGTGCAGTCTTCAAACCGGGTCGTCGAAACTGCTGCCATAAAAACATAGCTGCCGTGGAAAATACTTTGCAACTATCGCTAGCAAATTGGTAGGGTTCATCGAAATCGTTTAAACTATTTTGCAGTAGTTGTACTTTAACAAGCTCTGCTTGTATATGTATGGAAATAATCAGTTACCAAGGTAATAGACATGCTGCAAAATGGATACAAACATGAACATAATCGGAAGGGTGCCAGCAACTGACTGATATCAGCAAAGTTTTAATCAAATGGATTAATTTGTTATGAAGACGATATTTTTACTATTTTTCTTATTGTATGCATATATCAGTGTAGGCTCTCTCAAGAAACTAGACAAAATACGTACATCGCAGTTATGACCTTCGTCGCATTTGCTTTAATAAGAAGAGTGTAAAATGTTTCATTAGATAATCAATGTTCTCGGTATGGCCATCTCTTGTTTATATATCAAGAAATGCATTATTATGATAGCCTGCAATCTTTATGGTTGCTAAAATGCATCTTCAAGAGCGTTTGGAGTAAACGACCAATATTATACTGTTGGGTGAAAGCAACTAATGACATACTTCTGCCACAGGCATTTAAGTCAAGCGCTAACCTCCTGCAGCAGATGGAAGAAGTAGCGTCATTCATCCTAAAGCCCGACTCAGCTTCGTACAGGGAAATAGAGAAACAAACAGAGAACCACACTCATGCAACTATGCATACAGTATGCCGCAGAAACCTATATTTGTGTATTGGGTGACAACAGAATTACCGACAATCCTTCTAAATTCAGCATTATTCACCATAAATATCAAAGTACATGCAGACGTGGTTTTTGTTTTCAAATCAATACAATATTTGGAAATTTATTCTGAATAAAGACAGTTAAACCTCGAAAACATTTGGGAAGTTTATTATTCAGGTACTTGGTTAGGTATTGAAAAGTTTAAAAAAAACAAACAAAACAAAATATTGAAAAGTATAAAAAAACAAACAAAACAAACAAAAAAAAAAAAAAAAAAAAAAAACAAAAAAAAAAAAAAAAACAAAAAAAAAAAAAAAAAACGGCGATTCGTGTCAGAAGTACATGTATAAGCTTTATTCGGTTGCAAAAATACCAAAAGAAAAGATTCGCTGTAAAGTTTATCTGCCATATGGACAAAGAAGACATTACCAACATTAGATATGTGACCTAAATATTCAGTTTGAAAAAACAATCAATAACATCGGATTGATTTTCTTGAGAAACATACAGCATCAAGTCTCTTCCGTAACAAACCTGAAACAGATCTGCATAAAGGGAGCGGCATCCGTAGCTATAGGAGCCCTCTTTTTATTTTAGCCTCATCGACAGCATTAACCTTCGAAAGGGTATTTATATCATTACTACCAATTTCAGTGCGAGCTAAGCTAAGCTTAAAGCTCCTTAACGTCACTGTAATACAAAATTAATAGCATTTTTAAAGCATTACACAATTAAAGAACCTTCCCCCTGTAACTGTAGAAAACGATGTCTGTTTGAATATATGTTTCAGACAATTTGTCTCCGAAATTAGACTATTTTCCTATTTAATAGAATTTATACGAGTAATTTCGAGTAGTGTCTAGCATAAAACATCTATTGGGCCTCAAATCAGAAAGCGTACCGTCGGACATGTGCATCCTGCGAATATTCAGTTTAGCCTGTGCATTCGCGTACTCTGATCAGAATTCTCCTTGGGCGCGTTTTGGATTACCAAGGGTGCTACGTTCCTTCATGGGGACAAAGAAGACTCTGATCAGACTGCGCTTCAGCGCAGTCTGATCTGAGTCTTTGATGGGTGCTCACGTAAGAATGAACGTTTTCTGACGTTGAAGTTCAATTATTGTGTCTTTATTAACAGTCGATAGATGATTTTGTCCTTAGTATCTTTGAATCTGGTTTAGAGTTCTAGCTATACTATTAAATCTTGTTCTCATAGAAATTTAATAATACGCTTTTTCTTAACAAAGTTTTCCACATCACCCGTGAAAACGTGAAGGTACAGTACTAGAAAAAGTCAGTAGTATTAAGTCAAAGTCACAAGCAGATACCAAGCTAGACAAATAGGCAACGTGTCGACATGGACAAATGGAATCTGGTCTCCATTCAGTAAGGTAAAGCACCCGTGGGCATTTGCGACGTTTTGCAACCTTTATGTTTAGTTGTGACAGTTTTCAGCGGGCGGCAGTGATTATCCGCGAACTATACTTGAGCTGTCTTTTAGCGCAACCAAAATAGCGGCCTATATGAATATAAAGAACATGAATGTTTATTTGCAACAAAATATGTGGAAATGTTTACTGTGCTGATTTGTTTTAATAGAGTCTATATAAAATACATAATTCATTCAGTTTAACATCAAGTCCTGTCAACGAGAATAACGGATACTCTGTTCGGATTTTCTCTCTCAAATGAAGATCTTAATCTTCCTAAAGCGATGACAATAAGATATCAATTCTGTCAAACTCAAAATAACTTCTAACAATTACAATCACAGTTATTCTGTTCTGTAAATAGTATTAAGTTTTTCGACTTCTCTTTATGCCACAACTAATCATTACAAACGGAAATCCGAGTTACAAGCGTGTCTGTTTCTTCTACAAAAATGGTAATCGCTGCTTCCAGTATGTTGTCCTTGGCTATGCAGACACGCTTTGCTCAGGGCCACTCTTGGCACCCATCACGAAAACACGCCTATATAATTTTGACCCCCTTAAACCCCACTTTTATATAGTAAAACAGGGGTTTACAGGGGTAAACACTATTTTTCTTACTTTGCTAAAATATATAGATTGTGGGTACTCGAGGCGGTTCTAACGAGTACCCACAATCTATGTTTTGATCAGAAATATATCAGAATTTTTTACCTGAAAATTTTCCTTTTTTGGTTGCAAAATTTTCAATAAATTTGAATAGGCGTGTTTTTGTAATGCACTAAAAATACTTTTATGTAGATGCTGTTAAGATGCTGGAATATCTATCCGACGACATTCTTGGTGGGGTTTAATGGACGGATATTTCAACAAACAATCGGCATTCCTGTGGGAGCTATTTGTGCTCGCCGACTTGTTTTTATACTCGTATAAGGCAGAGTTTATACAGGGTCTCATGAAAGCAGGCAGTTTTTTTATTTCTCTGAATGACACCTCGGATAGGGTATACTTTTGGTGCGCTAGCGCACTCATTATATTCGCTAGCGCACTCATTATATACAGGGAACTCTCTGAATCCACAGGATACTGAAGCTTGGAAATATTATTACAATTTAAGAATTAAACTTCAACAAAGAATTCCGGCCCAGGAAAACTTTTTTTTTTTTTTTTTTTTAATAAGTGTACTGATGCAGTGGTTATGTCTCCTGACTCTGAAGGGCTAGGTGCTGCCGTCGATCAAGTGGTTTCTCCCTATACACTTTTGTCTGAAGTATTTGCATCAGTAATGATCCTGGGGCGGAATTCTTTGTTGAAGTTTATCATTTTGATAGTGGAAAGTTTTGTTATTGATGTTACAATACATACATGCCTTGTATCCAATACGTACTTATTCGTATAATTTGGCCATGTGGAAGTTAGTTATATGAGTGCCACAACAATGTTCCGGTTTGATTACTTGCTTTATATAGTGCGATTATGGCGTCGAAAACTATCCAACATTTATGTTCTGGTGCAAAAAAAAGCACATTACTGTTTGATTACTTTTGTTATGTATTGGTATGGATCCGTTCATTTACAGAATTTGCAACTAGAAGGTCTCAGTTAATTGACATCATGCGATATGAAGATGCAACTGTGTCTTGTTTGTGTATTTCTCAAGGTGTAGTTCATGTACATATAAACCCTGGAGAAAAAGTTCAGAAACTTAAAATAATCCTTAATCCTTTTAACTTATACGTCGTTTTAGTAATGCCTTTAATGCCATATGTTTTTAATGTTTAACACAACCCTCTTTGCCTTTAAAGCTTCTGGTAATCATGTAAAGCTTTTAATACTCTGGAAGTGTTCATTTAATAAGGATGGTTGTGAAGCTGTGATTAAAATCTCTGATGAAGACTGTCTTGAACAGTTTGGAAGAAACTAAATGGTACTTTTGATCATCTAATTTTCAATTTACAGGAAATCATCCCTAATTCTTGAGGATTATAAGGCAATAAATGGGCCGTGCCTTGCGAAAACATGTTCGGGCATCTGCGTAGTCTGATGAGGTTCTGATGAGGCCTTCAGTGGACAGAAAATGCCTGGTTGATATCTTACGCATGTGCAGGAAGATGTGAATCCGCACGTTTTGAGCATGCTCGAAGGCACTTTTACGCTTGACGCAGCCCAGATATAATCAGTTTTATAACAGGAGGATGTGCGCCGAACACTTGCGAACAGATCAGCATTTGCACTGTATGATTAGGAGTTCTTTACTACATGTACAATATTTATTTAGCCGGATAGCTGAAATAAGTATTTTAGTGTAAGCGTAAGTGTGGGAAAGTGTATTCTTAATTTTGACAAGACACAAATATTGGTACTTCATTTTTTATGTGATAATATATTAAAAAAAATGAATATGCCAATTTGTATCTGTTATATTAAAATGCCCAATGTTGTAGATGACTTTGTTACTATTATATTTTTTTATCTCCAATGACACATTCTGTGATATCATATACTTAGGACTTTTGCTTTTATTTTAACCGCTCACAGTGCTAAATTGTCATACCGATTGTAGAAACCTGAAATACCATGGCGGTCTTTCTGGCAAAAAGAAAATCCTCACTTATTTTGAATCATGTTTTACCCCATTTATGCTGAGTGGACTCTTTCACCTTAACTTTTCGGACAGGTCCATTTCCTATATATTAGTTTTTATTATTATTATTATCATGTTTTGTAGAAATTTCTGAACTTAATGCAAAAAGAGTACACCCTGACCAGACGCCGCGTTCTGTGGGGTCTGAGCTTGGCATACACTGTTTGCCAATGTCCCTTTTATGTGACACCAGGCACAAACGGGTTAAAATAGTGCTTCCTTAAAGTACAGAATATGTTTTCTGCTCCCTGAAATTAGCCCGTTGTGTATAATTGTGAAGATGGAATTCTGTTCTTGCGGTAGCCAGAGAACGTGTTGTGTTTTACATTGTTTATGTGCAGATCGATAAAACCGCGTCTGATATTTTCTAGTACTAATCTTGTCGGAAATGTTGTTGCTCGGCTTACTTGTTTTATTTCCGACACATGTATAGTTCAACACCCATTATGCAATTTTTGCTTCGTTTTATATAATGGACGGATTCTCTATTATTGGTGCCAAATAGTCGGAATTCCATTCATCATTTCTTGTTAAATACTTAACAAACGAAACATGTCATTTTGAAAACTTACGTAATTCAATTTGTTATTTAAAAACAGCCTGAGTCAATCTCTATGTGTGTCTTATAGTAGACACATTGTCCAAAGAAATGAGTTGCTTTTCAGACCCGGACAAATTCTTTTGGTGCGCATACCTGGCCCTTAAGTGCGGTCTCATGTCTAGTTCTTTGACTGTTTTCTCCTTGTGCTACCGCTTACGTGAGTAAATACTTGTAAAGGCTCGTCTATGTTGTGCGCAAATGCTATAACGACTCTTTTCCCCTGATGCGAGTCAAATGACGTCATTAGCATGTATATAGACCACATTTGTTTTGTTCTAATAGGGTGCTGGGTAAAACATTAAGCCCTTAATCACCGTAGGTAATTACAGTCGAAGTCCTGACATAAGTTACCAGGCTAAATAATGTATATATTACGAGAAAGTGCACTACAGAAAATAACCGTTTTAAGATTTCGATTTTCTTTTCTTTTCATCTACACATTTATCTTATATTTATCATATAAATAGTATAGAAGACGTCCTGGAAGAGCCACAATCACAGCAGATAGCCTAGCAATGACACCATGAGTGAGGGCAAACAAACCATAACACAACCTAGTAAGCATTTTACATAAATCTATAGCAGACCGTTTTTTCGGCCCGTTAGGGGAGCTGACGGGCAGATAACGGCCTGCTATAGAATTATGTAGAATGCTAGCTGGGAATACACAATCCACAAAACAAAGAAACGAAACACAAAGCAGCCAGTACCCTAATTCCCAAGAAGATGATCACCAAGCTAGACAAGATCCACTAGACGCAACAATAAGACAACAAAGCGAACAAAACACGAAGAGACAAACACACAGTGAGCAGTCGAAAAGCCATACAAAGAACACCTGAACCACCCTAATAACGCCCCCTTTCCGTAATATATATAAGATTTAACAAAGTAAACATAAGAAAGAAACTTTACATAGAGCTTTTAATAAACTCTAGATATTTATGGTCAGAATGACGTTTGGGGGTACATACAAACTTTCAATAAAGTTAAATTTGTTATTATATTGTTCTTGTGGTTAGAATTGAGCAAAACAGTCGCCGTCTTATTATTTCTCGTTCAAATTAATAACGTTTTCTGTTTGAACATTGTTTTCATGACATTTTGTAGAACAATTTCCCTGTACACCAAGCTTCTTTTAAGAAGGGAAACAAAAGATAAATGAAGTTACCCATGCGTGTTCACTCCCTTAAAACGCAGCCTGTTTCTTTAGAAGACTTGAGGATAGAGCGCCTGCCTTCCTGCTTCCCTTTTCACTTAATATTCGTGTAATTGTTTTCTGAAAACAAGCTCATGGAATGTTTAATCAGAAACTCTATCAGCCTTCTAATATAACACGAAAACAATTCTCATGAGCATAGCAAGTTCAGACAGAAACAAGTACAGTCGCCCTAGGCTCTTGAAAGGGCCTCTTATTTCAAACCACTGCTCTCTGCCGACTGTCAGTATTTGTTCATTATCGTTTGAGTACGGAGCCCTAGAAGGGATATAGTAGTCATTGTTATCTTGTACCAACAAGATACTATCTTGTTATCTTGTGCAGCATTTGTTATCATTTTCATTTTGTACAACAGTGACATGTCTTTTTGCCTCAACTGTAACAGTTGAAGAAAACAGATATTATTTCGTTGCTGCAACTTTGTATATTGACCTCGACTTATTATCCTGAGACAGCCAGAAAATATGCTGAGATTCGCATTATTAATTTGAGGAAACAAGATATTACATGTAATATGGGGATCAAACATGGTTTTTCATGCATTAACATTCGCCAGGTCTCGAGGGAGGTGTTGATAACCTAGGCCGAAGACCGCGGTTTTCAACATCTCCCTAGGGACCTGACGAATGTCAATGCATTGAAAAACCATGTTCGATCGCTATTATGACATAAAAAACTGAAATCTTTTGCTACATTTCGCCTTATTTCTTGCATTATTTTCTTTCGCCTTTTCACTGATGTCTCGCGAACGCAATTTCCACGGACTATGCTCGTTCAAGGCCAGGACAGTACACATCTCGTTCCGGCAGCAAATCTGAGGCCCCGGTACGATCATATTGAAAGTGACGTAGCCGTGCATTAACAGCGCGTGCATTAACAGCGCGGCATTAACAGCGCGTGAGCCTTGTTTATACACGGCTTTTCTCCAGTTAATGCACGGCTGTTAATAACGTGCGACACTGTTTTATGCAATAATACATGTAATATGAGATAACAGCATAATATTGATCTCACGGTTTGTCTGATCTGGGCCTTCGTTGTCTGCTTACGGAATCTATGGATACGGCTGCATATATAATCGAGCATAGAATGTCCATTTCCGAATTCGTGGATGTGCAGGCTGATTTTTCACATACGGCATAAGGGTCTTTATGCACATGAAACATAAGTCGTCTATCAACACATCATTAAAGTTCAGTTTCTTCCTCCATTGAAAACTAGGGACCTCCTAAACGGGTAACTGACAAACAGTGCAGACCCATATAAGACGCTGCAGAACGCGGCGTTTGATCAGGGTCTCCACTTTGTTTTTTTAAATAGTTCAACCATTTCTCTTAAGTATTGGGATACCTAAACTTCTTACCATACTTCTAACAAAATTGAACGAATCAATTTTGATACCTGTCAATGTGTAATAAAACTGCTGGGTAATTAGCAAACAGTGTAGACCGTAATTCTGCGGTGTCTGATCTGGATCTACACTGTTTGGCCAGGCATGTCTGTTCAAATAATTTGGGTTTCATTACGATACCAGCAAATAAAACAAATCTTCTGAAGTCTCCCTTTATCTGGCGCTATACCACGTACAGACAGAAGATGCCAAGACTTACCTGTGATCCACACAGTTCAGATAGCATCTCCACAAACGCAGACAGCAAGATATGTGAAGAACAATAGATATATCTAACATTGTTTAACATTCCGTATATTTGGAGGTCTTGAAATAAGGAAATTTTACAGAGCTTGTGAAAGAAGCTATTCAGCATGCAACTTTTGTTATTTCCCCACAACAGCAAACTCCGCTGTAGTCATTAGACTCACCTTAGCATGTTTTGTTTGCTTCAGTGATAACAAAAATACATTGGGAATCTATCTAGTATTGTTCATTCTCCATATTATCAGACAATCAATGTGCAACGCAAGAAGCCGGTCTCTATGGCTCAGTCGGATGCGTCCGACTGGTGATAAGGAGGTCGCAGGCTCTTTCCCAGCCGATCCGGCAAATATTTTGTGTGGAGATTAATCATGACACATTTTCTACGGTCATTCTCTCCCTTCCACTGATTCAAGAAGGGCAATTGTCAGTTTCTGGTGAAAGAATGTGCACAAACGCGGGTTAACCGCTTACATTACGAAAACACGCCTATTCAAATATACTGAGAATTTTTTCACCAAAAACTTGAAAATTTTCAGATGAAAAATTCTAATATTTTTCATATTTCTGTTCAAAACATAGATTGTGGGTACTCGTTAGAACCGCCTCGCCGAGGCGGTTCTAACGAGTACCCACAATCCATGTTTTAAGCAGAAATATGAAAAATAACTTATACCCCTGCAAACCCCAGTTTTACTATATAAAAGTGGGGTTTAAGGGGGTCAAAATTATATAGGTATGTTTTCGTGATGTAGGACAAAGCCTACCCAGGGAAAGTATGGTAAGGTAAACTGACTGGCTCGACATGACCCTTATGGGTTGATAGGGCGGTGAAACCTAAACAATCAAAAGAAAGAAACGCAAGAAACTGACCCTTTAGCCAGATACATGTAAAGTACATAAGTGAACTCAGGAACTGACACAACTCAGGAACTGATATAATCAGATCCTCATTGAGCCCCCAACACCAGAGGGAAATACAGACGAATACAATTAAGCCGTATCATTATGAACAGATGACAAGGAGGTTTAGCAACTCTTTCCAAAAAGCTACCTACACTTAACTTAATTTATCGTAAACTTACATAATTATTAAAAGAAAAAACATTCGAAAGTGCAACACTACATAATAAACTAACAAAAAGTGCCACTATGAAACAACCGCCTTGGAACGGTCATTAATGGATTACTCGGGGGTTAAGCTAGCTTTACGGAATCCAAACTTTCGCCCTCAGCTTCCATAATGGTAAAAATTCCGGCCCAAACAAACTAATGAATAGTTTTTAAGTCGGAGCCATCACAGCGTCCAAACCCCGACCCACCGGCTTGCAATTAAAGAGATAAGCAAGTGGTCAGTCGTGATTGATTAACTGCTAAGCAAGCAAACCATTTTATGACATCAATGTTATAACCGCGCGATCTGAGCAGGAATACCCATTGATTGGTATGCGGAAAACGCAATCATTACACCGTCGAACATCAACGCCTCGAACATCTTCGGGACCATGGAAATTTGTTCGAAATATGGGTAGTTCGAGCCACTTAGGGTCAATCAGGACGCAAGGTGAGGAAGCAAATGGTGATAATTCAGGGAACTATTTTCCATTTTCTATATAAGAACGGTATGTTGAGTGTATTCATAAAAATCGCCTCGATGATCAGTACACACAGCATACAATTTAAAGATGAAATAAGATTTTTTTGTTGTTTTCTTGAGCTATTGGAAGAATTTCGTAGGGACTCAAGGACGAGATCGAATTAGCCATGGTAAACGATCCATCGGTGTTCGAGCTATTGCGGTTCGACTGTACAGTTATATTGGCCGTGCCATGCGAAAACGTGTCTTCGGGCAACTGTGGACAGCGAAGGCCAAGATCAGCATGCAGATCCGTGCAGTCTGATCAGGGCCTACCTTGTACGCAAGCAGATAAATGGACACTATAGTATGTATCAATGGAGAGCAAATGCTCGGGTGAATCTTTGCGCATGCGTGGGATGAATCTGAATAAGTGCGTTTTGCGCATGCTCGAAGTCCATATTTTGTTTATCAATGAAACAGTGTCCTTCATGTTTGTTTGTCTTGATCTTGTTTTTGTTCTGTCCTGCCTAGCTGTGAGATCACATCTGCTGGGATTGTGGGAGCTGTACTATAGGGATCAAACATGGTTTTTCATGCATTAACATTCGTCAGGTCCCGTGGTAGGTGTTGAAAACCGAGGCCGAAGGCCGCGGTTTTCAACACCTCCCAAGGGACCTGGCAAATGTTAATGCATTGAAAAACCACGTTCGATCGCTATTATTGCATAAAAACTGAAAACATTTGCTACATTTCGCGTTATTTCTTGCACTATTTTGTTTCGCCTTTTCGCCGATGTCTCGCGAATGTAATTTCCACGGACTATGCTCGTTCTAGGGCCGGGCAGTACACATCTCGTAACGGCAGCAAATCTGTGGCCCCGGTACGATCAGATTGAAAGGTGCGTAGCCGTGCATTAACAGCGCGTGAATCGCCTTGTTAATACACGGCTTTTTGCCGGTTAATGAACGGCTGTTAATAACGTGCTGCTTTTTATGCAAAAATTTTGGATAATCATTTGGCTATACAATCGAACGTCAATAGCTCGAACACCGATTACTCGTTTACCATGGCTAATTCGAACTAGGTTTTGGGTCACTGCGCAATTATTCCGATAGTTCAATAAAAAAAATCATATTTTATCGTGAAATTGTATGTTATGCGTATCCATTAAAATCGCCTCATCGATGCGATTCTAATGAGTAAAAATACCATTATTATATAGAAGAACGAAGAAATTCCCTAAATTATCTCCATTTGCTTCCTGATCTGGCGTCATGATTAACCCTTAGTGGCTCGAAGTACCCCAATCTCGAACAGACCGACATGTTCTAAAGATATTCGAGCCATTGAAGTTCGACTGTATTTTAAGTTGTTCCTGTTCATTCGCTCTCTCTCTCGGTATCGGAGGTAGACAGCGATCTGCGATCCAACTTCTTTATTATTTCTTGTGGGAACTTATTAGATTCTCCGCATTTATTTCGGTACGATGTCTGCCCATTTTACGCGTTAGAATTGATCTGCGAGGCGAATCAAATGTATCCTGTAGATATGTAATCATGCAGAATTAAAATTGTTTATTACATCCTGAAGAAGCCGTGATGGCAAAACGTTGATGTTAATACATGATAAAGATTATTTCGTGTTGGTGTTGATTTACTATACAAAATTATTTGCAGAAATAATATATGTATATATATATATATATATATATATATATATATATATATATATATATATATATATAGCTGAATTAGTATTAATCCTTGTCCTGCTGAAACCGAATATGTCCTGTCTTTGTAAACAGTGTAGATCCAGATCACTTGGCTTCAAGAAGACAAATGATCTGGATCTGCACTGTTTGCCATTAAGCATGTGAATTTATATCAACAATGTGGATCAAGCGATTTGAATGGCCGAAAATTACAAGTTGGCGTGGTATCTTAATTTATTCAGCATTACAATGGTTAACTTTATATACTTGTGTTAAGATATACCAAACACAAATATCAATTGCGTATTGAAAACATCGGTTAGACCATTAGACAAACCTCACTCTGCAAGTAGGTGTCTTCAAGTCATACACGTCCATGAAATAGAGAACAAGGTCATTAATCCTTTAACTGAATCATTTAACTAGTCTCCAAGTACAGAGAAACCCTGATTTCTATCCACAGGAAAGATCGAATAATAATCTAATAGTTGCCTTTGGAAACAAAGAACGCATTACAGATAGAAAATGGGAGTTTCGGTTATATTGAAACACTTCATAAGCAGTACTGAAGTTTACAACAGTTAACACTCTAGCGTATACATAAGCAGAACGCAGTAAAGGCGAACAGATAGATAGATAGATAGATAGATAGATAGATAGATAGATAGATAGATAGATAGATAGATAGTCCACCTGAGCTGACTCACGCCTATCAATCTTGCATTTCTAAGTTCGCGACCTTGACCGCAAAGAGGGGCGGGGCGCTGCAATTAACGAAACTTAAGAGAAAATCATAAGTCTGCACGTCTATCAGCTATATGCAAATCATTATAGACATTTTGGAGAATATGCCTTTTAGAATTGAATAACGTACTAATCCATTTAGGTTTGAGGACGCATTCGGCGGCGTCATCGCAAACGCCGACGCCGGAAATAGTATTGTTCTTACTGTATTTTCGTACAGGCGAGCTAAAATCTATAATAGAAATAACATGAAAACCAGGCGGCTCCGAGTTCTCTCTGTTTACAGATGTCATACATGACACTGACCTAATACGAGGCCAAGCCAAATGCATATGTAAAGGCGATCTCTCTAAAAAGACAGAATTTGCTTGCTTTGTGAGCAAAGTCTTTCCGTTTGGTGTAGACCCCTTCTCAAAAGAGACTTTGTGTGCAGGAAGCCACAAAAGGTGTCTCGCTCGTGCAATGTATGCATGCTTACCTTGAAAATGTCAACACTCCAACAACTGCTACATGCTTTTTGAGAACAAGCCAGTTTTCCCGAATAATTGTTTTGTACATCTCTGTTAGAGTGTCTAGTCGTTTGAAAGTCGATGGTCTCTGTCCTACCTTCAGGGCGTGACAGGTTTTCTGGCAAATACAGCCCATATGTGAACATATAAAGATTTACCTTTTCTGTTTGTAGGTTTTAAAATGTTATTTCATATATGTGTCATATCTTCCGTTTAAAAGCACACAAATGGTGTAAACACTAAATTTGTTTTTCTGTCAAAATTACACGGAATTCGCTTTGAAATAAATAGCGCTGCTTTTCCTTTTTCACACAGGCACGTTAATATACATTAAAACTTTCAATACTTTAATTACTCTGTTATCTAATTATTGACACAAACAATAAAAGGCAGCTGAATGTCATAATAAATGGAACAATTAGGGGAAACTGATATACTTTAAAGGGAGACAGCTGTCAGAATTGCTTTGCTCCCTTCTGAAAAGGGTCCATTCTACAAGGAAAGAATTTGCTCCCGAGCAAATTCTTTCCTTTGCTCCCGAGCAAATTCTTTCCTTTTAGAGTAAGCCCCTTTCAGGGGGAACTCGATGTTCAGAATAACAAACAGGAAGTCATCAAAGCTGTCTCCTTTGTCAAAAAATGGCTGAAAGTGAATCAAATTCCCTTAATGCCATAATACACGGAACAATTAAAACAAACTAGACATGTCTTCATTATGTTCATCAATAAATCCAGACAAAATAAAAGCTTTTGAATAGCAAGATTAGCTTATCCATACCGTTCACCATGACGATAGAACTACAAAGAAATATGATCTTTGCTTTAGATTTATGTTCGAGAAATAATACGAACACTTTTTTACATCTGCTTACATTCAGTTAAAGCTCATCTTAATAGAATCGGAGGAAGCCATAATATTTATCACCAATGTGTGAAAAAAGCGACATTTTCCCATAAACCACGGCGTGTAGGCTGTTCGTTTTACTCAAAGCGATCCGGTGTGACGTTTTATTTATTCTTCATATGAATTTTATAAAACTTGTGTATAGACTGACTTTGAGGATATGTGCTCTAGTACGGTTTACTAGCAGCTTGTCTGTCTTTACTGTTCTCGCACTGACAAAAATGTTGATTTTTTCACATTCGCCCTAATATAATCTACTGAGATCAAGTACTTGACATTTAACGGTTCCATGGGGAAAAAGAAGAATTATTAATAACTGAAATATAATGAGCCGCTTCATCAAGAACAGTGCTTTCTGAAATATGCGCCCAACGAAAACTCAAATCAACCTGCGCATCTGCGCAGTCCGATCAGTTCCCATTGTCCGCATGAAGAAACTGTATCATTGGCTGTCCAAAAATGCGCCAAGTGAAGATTCTGATCAGACTGCGCGAATGCGCAGGCTGATCTGAATCTTCGCTGTGCGCACATGTTTGTAGGTACGTTTTCTGATATTGAGGCTTAAATTAGATTTCTGTAAATATATATATCACAGAGAGCTATGATAGGTCGAGATAAGATCAGCCAAGCCAATGATCAGAGGGTAAGAAAGTGCAGATAAGGTCAGGTTGTATTCGTGCACTACCAGCAGGGCATTCCCGGCATACTTGGGGAAAGGTGGATTCACCTAGAGATTTTGCCAATAATTTGTAAAGGGGGACAATCTTTTGTAGACATGAAATTGTCTCCCCAGGATATTTTAAGGAATGAATTTGCATGCTGTGGCAACTCCCCTTAAGGGAGGAAGAGGGTCTGTACGTAAATTCTCGTGATCGCCACTGGTCGTATATTTTTCGAAACTTGTCTGGGATGTTCCCTAGTGACCTAGTTGTGCACGCCCGATTTTGCCGGGTTCCGGTTCGTGGACAAATATGGCCGTCATCGGCCTTCTGAGAGTTTTCCCGTTACTGTATCTTTTTCGCAAGCAGTACAAGAATTTCGTCGAAACTTTGCAAATAGCTTCCCCTCAACTCCTAGATGTGTCACCCCGATTATGATTCGGTCCGTTGACCAATATGGCCGCCAGACGGCTATCTCAGAAATGGCAATTTGCTCTTTATTAGACATAGTAACAAACTTGTTATTGCATCTGCTCCGAGACCACTCTTCCCCAAGTCGACTTTTTGTGCCCGCCCGAATTTGGTTCAGGTCCTTCGACAAATATGGCCGCTGTCTTTCAGTTTTCACTTTATCGCATATCCCCTCTAACCAGAGGAGGAATCTCATCGAAACTTTGCATATGGATTCAACAACCCCTAGCTATGTCTCCTCGGAAACGATTCCGATTCGTCGACTAATATGGCTGCCAGAAGACTATCTAGGATTTCCGGAACGTCGACAAATGGGGCTGACGCCTGCCATCTTTGATGTTACCGTTATCACATCTCCTCCGTTACCAGTAGAGGAAAGTTGTCGAAACCTTGCACATGAATTCTTCTCAACCAATTGATGATCTCCCCGAGAGTGATTCCAGCCTATCAACTAATTTGGCCAGCAGACGGCAATCTTAGAAATCGACTTCCCTTTTACATGACACTGTACCAATATCGCACCCCACCCTACCGAATCGTACCGTTTCCTTACCGTACCCAATCCTACCCTACCACCCTATCCTACAACTACCCCTAGCCCTACCTATACCCTCCCCCTACCTTACCCCTACCCTATCCCTATTCTTACCTACCCTGCCGGCCTCGATGGCTCAGTCGTATGCGCGTTCGACTGGTGATCATGAGGTCGCGGGTTCGAAGATCATGAAGTCGCGGGAAGAGAAGACACTGGCCAGAATGCAGGGTTAGCTTAGTCTTTGCTGGGCACACATGTAATAAGACACATTTTATCAATTGCGGCTAATAGTACAAAAGATAGAAATGTGCAATTTCTCACACGAACCAATGATCATCTTGAAACATTTTAGGCTAAAGCTTAGTCTTCGCTAGGTACACATGTAGTAAGACACATTTTAGCAGTTGCGGGTAATAGTACCAAAAATAGACATGTGCAATTTCTCACACGAATCAATGATCAGATTGAAACATCTCAGGCTAATCTTAGTCTTCGCTAGGTACACATGTAGTAAGATACATTTTAGCAGTTGCGGGTAATAATACAAAAGACAGACATGTGCAATTTCTCACACGAATCAATGATCAGATTGAAACATCTCAGGCTAATCTTAGTCTTCGCTAGGTACACATGTAGTAAGACACATTTTAGCAGTTGCGGGTAATAATACAAAAGACAGACATGTGCAATTTCTCACACGAATCAATGATCAGATTGAAACATCTCAGGCTAATCTTAGTCTTCGCTAGGTACACATGTAGTAAGACACATTTTAGCAGTTGCGGGTAATAATACAATATACAGACATGTGCAATTTCTCACACGAATCAATGATCAGATTGAAACATCTCAGGCTAATCTTAGCCTTCGCTGGGTACACATGTATTAAGACATATTTTAGCAATTGCGGGTAATAGTACCAAAAATAGACATGTGCAATTTCTCACACGAACCAATGATCAGACTGAAACATTTTAGGCTTAACTCAGTCTTCGCGGGGCACACATGTAGTAAGGCACATTTTCGCATTTGTGGTTAAAAAAAAAGTTAGGAACGTGCAATTTCTCACACGAACCAACGATCAGATAAAAACATTTAAACGGTTTCTGTTTTAACTCACTTTTAGATTTTCATTCATAAATTGGTAGTCTGTCATTTTTTTTTTTTTTTTTTAAAGAAAACCTCGGTGACCTTCAATACACAGCGTGGGAAAAGTGCGGTTACGCCGTATGTATAAGGAGCGAGTTCAATTGCTCTTGCGCAGCGAAGGAGTCAGATCATGACCTTCTCTCTTCCTCAGGATATTCTACAATGACGATTCCGGAATTGTTCCCTTTGGGGCTAGTGTTGCAATTTCCAAACCACATTGACGCCACTTTTGAGAATGTAAATTACCATTTTTACCTAAGTATTCAGAATGCATCAATATCATAATTGTTCTTAATTTTGGACAGATCCACATTACTACCTATGGAATGGTCTAAAATCACTCGATGTGTGGCAAACAGCGTAGATCCTGATTAGACGCCGCCTTCGTCTGATCGGATCTACATTGTTTGCACAGGTCTGTCTTAATATCATAATTATTCTTCACTTTGGAAAAGTCCAATGAACTGCTTAGTAATATGTCTAAAATTACTGGATATGTGGGAAACAGTGTAGACCCTGATCAGATGCCGCGTTCTTTGGCGTCTGAATTGGGTCTACAATGTTTGCACAGGTCTGTCTGTCTCAATATCATACTTGTTCTAAACTTTGGACGAGCTCACTGAACTACCTAAGGACTGTAATAAGACACCTTTTAGCAGTTGGGAGTAATAGTACAAAAGATAGAACCATGCAACTTCTCACACGAACCAATGATCAGATTGAAGCATTTTAATGGTTTCTTTATTGCCTTACTTTCAGATTTTCAGTCATAGATTGATAGCCTGTCGTTGTAAAAAATCAGTAACCTTGGATGCACAGCGTGAGAAAGTGCGTTTACATTGTAAGCAAAGTGGAAACGTCCAAATAGCTACTCTAAAGACGTTCTTGGCCGCGTCTGTGATGCGGTTACTGTTTGTAGGTTTCGTCACATTACTACAATAAACAAGGGAGAAAAAAACAGCACAACTCAAGAAATTTTACTGCAAACTAGTTTCGGAATTTAATCCTTCTTCAGTGCACAAAATGGCTGAATGTTACTAGGAATTGATTATGACGTTACTAAGTGACGCCAAAACGCCAAATAATTTGACGTCAAAAACGCCAAATAATTTGACGTCAAGAACGCCAAACTACATGACGTTTCCTTGCAACATTTAATGAAATGGCAGAAATGCACAAAATAATGTAAACATTAGACTGGATCAATGATACAATCTGTCACTATGAAACTTCACAAGTGCAAAACTTAAAGATTTTAGAATAGTGACAAACAGTTTTTTTATATATACATTTTCTATGCAAACAATGCTTTGCAATATGAGCCGGAGCACATCAACTCCCACAACTGTCACATACACCCAGTGAAGACCTATATCAGCCCATGCATCCGCACATTCCGATCAGAGTTCTCACCATACACTCAACGGGTAGCTAATGGCCCATAGCTTAAAAAAATGAATAAAAAAAATAATAAAAAAAAAAAAAAATAAATAAATAAATATAAATAAATAAATAAAAAAAAAATATGGCCAGTGATACCCCGATCAAAATGCGCGGATGCACAGGCCAATATGATACACAGACAAATCCCAGTCACCACCAGGAACCTATGTCAATTGTAGGAATCACTGCGCACAGACTCATAAACAAAATATTAAGTTTTAGGCATCTGGTACAATACCTTAGTGTTCATTCCATTTGGTGGAAGGGTTTTGAGACGATGCATCCAGTAGGTTTCTTTTAATAAACGTGGCCTTTCATTTTCTACTTTATCAATGGGTGTGAATGAAAAATTATCCACAGAATGACCGTTTTCATTAAAATGAACAGAAACGTTTGTAATACTTTCAGGGTAGTGCAAAATATCAAAACGGTGACTGTTCATTCTTTTTGATACCTTCTGGTGTATTTGCCCCACATACTGAGAATTGCACTTTTTACATGTTATTAAATAAATAACATTTTCAGATGTGCAGTTAAAGTCCTGTTTATGCAAAAAAGTTTCACTGGTACTGGTACTACTGAAATTATCTGATTCATTGATAGTTTTACAATGAGTGCACCTGCGTTTTTTACAAGCAGATACAGATCCTGTAGAATTTTGACTGAAATTTATTTTTGAGTGGATGAGAATATCACCAAGGTTCTGTGGTCTTTTAAATGCCAAAATAGGTTTATGCTGAAAAACATATTTTACACTTTATTTTTCAGACAGGGCCAATAAACCCCAGTATTTATTGATGATTTCGCCAATATTAGGTAAGGAGGGTTATCACATACGGTACCAATTTCTTGTCACTTTTATCGCGACTACAATAAACAAGGACAGTTCCAGAACTGTTGCGTTGGAGGCCAGTTCTGGATTTGCCAAACCACACTATACGTGTACACCACTTTGAGAATATGATTACCCTATTAACCTAAGTATTCGGTCATCAAAGCTCATTACCATACTTGTCCTAAACCTTTGAACGTCCAATTTACTAATTGTGGAGTGGTCTAAAATTACATTATTGAATTTGTGGCAAACAGTGTAGACCCTGATTTGCCTTGAATATTTAGGGTAAATGCGATAGAAATTACCTTGTTTGATAACTAGCTTGCACTACATTAACCAATTTATGCCGAGTGGACTCTTCTTCCTGAATTCGGACCAGTCCATTTCCAGTTTAAGGGATGTCTGGTTAGTTTTTATTAGTGCCGTGTTTTATAGGAATGCCTGTTATTAGTGCAAATAGTGTAGACCCTGATCAGACGCCGCGTTCTGCGGCGTCTGATCTGGGTCTATACTGTTTGCCAATGTCCCATTTATGGAACGCTAGGCACAAATGGGTTAATGGGTAGGGGGTAAAACAGTACATAAAAGAGAAAAGGTTATCAGATGTCCTGTTTGTAAAAATATTTGAGCCACACCTCTGAAGACGCTCAACGTATTTCAGCACAAGAAAAACTTGTATTTGCCTCGGTACTTCACAGAGAGAGAGAGAGAGAGAGAGAGAGAGAGAGAGAGAGAGAGAGAGAGAGAGAGAGAAGCTATACTACAATTAATACTACTTCTACTACTACCACTACTACTACTACTATCACTACTATCACTACTGCTACTATTACTATTACCTACTTATATACCTATATTACTACTTCTACCGCTGCCTCTACAACCACTACTGCTTCTATTACCTCTACTCCTGCTACCACTCCTGCTACTAATGCTGTAAAGAATAATAATTATAATATAAAAAAATAAGAAAAAATAAATATAATAAAAGCCCATTCAAACCAAAAAAGAAAATAAATAAATAAATACAGTGGAACCTCGATAATTCAAAGTCCAATGGACCAAACAGTTTTGTTTGAATTATTGAGACTTTGAATAACTGAAGGTTAAAATGCATACATATATTTAAGTCAGAACTTCAAAATGATTTTGAATTATTGAGAATTTTGAATTATTGGTGTTTGAATTATCGAGGTTCTACTGTAAATATCAATATACACCCTGAGATACTGCGACATATACAATGTCAAAATCAAAACAAAATATCTGTTCTGATTGACAAATACATATTGGGGTACCCATACAAAAATCAGATATATGTGCAAATAATGTGGATCCTGATAACTGTCTCACCAGGATCTACACTATCTTCCATTCTGTGTTTTTGAACTTCGACTGGCATCCCAACTTGCACCAGTCGACGTGCTCATGCAAATATGGAATAGTTCAATTTAGAAACTCAGGGGTGAAAGAGGTACTGGTAATATTTTTTAATTTTTTGGGTTGTCATTTCTCATACTACGCTCGTTCTTTATCCGGTTTTAGAAGCCTATCAAAAAATATGTATGAACTTTATTTCTGCCGTTACTTTCAGGTCTAACCCTATGCATTAAGCATAGCTCTTAGTTAAGGCGCTTTTTTCAGTCCAAAAGTATTGATATTTTTCTTATTTCTGCACGAAAACTCATTAGAAGCGGGTCGCTGAGCCGGAGGCGCTTCTTATGAGTACCTACAACATATATTTTCGTTGAGAAATAAAACAATATATTAACCTGATACCCACTTTTATCTAGGTCTATGCATTAAGACAGACAAGCATGAGTTAACAGGGTATAGTTAAATCAGACGCCGCAGAATGATCAGGGCCAACACTATTTGCAACTCAACTAGCAGTGTATAGACACATCAGCTGGTAATAAAATGAACTTGTTCAAAACTGTAGGATAAATATTGTAGGTGTCCCAATATTTAGCGTATACAGTCGAACCCCAATGACTCGAACACCGATGGCTCGTAAACAATGGCTAATTCAAATTCGTTTTTGAGCTCATACGAAATTCTTCCGAAAGCTAAAAAAACAAACAAACAAAAAAAAAAAAAAAAAAAAAAAAAACAACAACAAAAAAAAAAAACAAAAAAAAAAAAACAGATATTTAGGGAAATCCTTATTTTATCATGAAATTGTATGTTGTGTGTACTCATTAGAATCGTCTCATCAAGGCGATTCTAATGAGTACACTCAATGTACCATTATGTGGCAGAAAATCGAAAGTAATTCCCTAAAGTACCGTTATTTGCTTCCTGACATGGCGCCATGACTAACCCTCAAAGGCTTACAAACCTACATTTCAAACAAATTTCCAGGGCCCGAAAGATGTTCGAACCATTGAAATTTGACTGTATATGGTAGTGAATAATGCAAACATCACGGCAATGAAGCGTGCAAACTCTTACTACAAAGCTGAGTGCAAAATGTGGCCGGAAATGTTGATTATATAGATCCCCGGAGTCTTTTAAGAAGTCAGTTTTGATGCAATAATGCCGGTCGCGATTTTATCCCGTCACCCAGCCAGGTTCAATCGGTAGCGTGTCTGACTGCAGATCTAGGACTCGCAACTTCGAATCCAAATTTAGCAAGATAACTTTCGTGAAGATTGATCATGTAATTAATTCCTAAGAAGTCCAGTTCTCAGTCCCTGTCAAAAGTGTGCGCACAAGTATTGGTTAACCGCTAAGATGACAACATTTGCTCAGAAAAAGTGTGAGCAAGTTCGACCGTTTCGATATGACCTTAACTGTATTGACTGGACCGTAAAACTCCATCTGAACTCAGTTGGCCTGCCATCTATACGTTCAGGGTGAATGACCCTGTATTAGCCTGGCCTCTACAGCCATATGAGCACAACGGAAACACAATTGTCTTTGTACGGTTTCCACAGATAGCTTGAAGAACGCCGGAAATTGTTTTATATTTTGTTGAACTTGTTTACCCTTAAAGCGCCCAAAGGTCAGCGTATATATGAACCAATGTCCAGAGATAAGGTAGATTTAAGAAGAACTGATGATAGATTTTTCTCAGTTTAACAAGGCGGTTGTGACTTTCTGTTTGTTTTCCGGAATAAAAAGCGCCGTTGTGAAAATAGGTACTTTATTTTGATATATAGTTTTTCATTACGAAAACATGCCTATTCAAATATAGTGAAAACTTTAACACCAAAAATGACAATTTTCAGATATAAAAATTCTGATAATTTTCATATTTCTGTTTAAAACATAGATTGTGGGTACTCGTTAACGAGAACCCACAATCTATGTTTTTGAACAGAAATAAGAAAAATAATGTATACCCCTGTAAACCCCAGTTTTACTATCTAAAAGTGGGTATTAAGGGGAGGGGCAAAATTATATAGGCATGTTTTCGTGATGGGTCCTTTTGGACCATTGGTCCTACTTCAGCTTTACAAAAAAAAAAAAAAAAAAAAGTAATAAAAAAATAAAAAAAAATAAACAAAACAAAACCAAAAAAACAACAACAACAACAAAAAAAAAAGCAAAAAAAACAAAAAAACAACAAAAACAACAACAACAACAAAAAAAAAAAAAACACAAAAAAACAAAAAAAAAACAAAAACAAAGCTCTGCACTACTAGAGACTAAGGACGTGTGCAGTCTTGTATTACTCAATACTACACACGGACAAACTTGATAAAATGAGCCTGCTGTTTTCATATTTTCGGTGTGTTTCCGGAGGATCCCTTTTACAAAACATATTTAACTTCACTAGAGCTAATGTTAAGTGTCAAGTTGTGATCACAAATGCCTGCTTGTACTTCAACTAGACCGCATCAAGCGAAAAACGTGCCTTCAAGCATGCGCAAAATGTGCGGATTCACATCTTCCTGCACATGCGCAAAGTCTCATCCGGGCATTTGCTCTCCATCGATAATTTCTATAATATCCAATGATTCAGCTTGTGGACGCCGAAGGCAGTCTGATCCCTGCCTGCGATGTCCGCATATGCCCAAAGACACTTTTTCGCATGGCGCGCTCAGCTTAGTGTGCATTAAATACATTATATTTTTATGTTCTTTTTGACCATGGGGCCCATTTCAGTTGTACCCATTCAGTAAAGAATGGCGGTAGATAATACCACAGTCACAGAACATAGCCTACCAACGACAACAAGGAAAACAATAAAATATTTTATATAGTAAAACTGGGGTTTACAGGAGTATATATGTCGGATAGAACATAGGTACCAAATCAATGAAAATCAAGATACCAGCTCTCTCTTCCCCAATGAAAAAAGCCACAGCTGCAGACCAACAATACCCAATAACAAGAAAACAAAAAGGGCTAAACACGAAAACAAAAAAAAAAAAAAAAAAAAAAGGAACTCACAATAGTTACATGTCAACAACACGAGAACCACCGCTTTGGTACAATCACTAAAATTACCGGAGATGTAAATCGATATAACTGATACCAAATCTTTGCCCTAGGCTCAAGTGCTGAAAACGATGTTCGGCCCGCATTGAGAATCCCCAACTCATTCAGGCTTCAATCTCTAATGAAAGGTCCAGGTCGGCGTCGTCCGTCACAGTCTCAGGCCCGGCCCATCATTGTGCAATTAACCCTTGTCCTGCTGATTAATTAGGATCCCACGCCCGCTTCTAATTTTCAGCCAATCAGATTACTTGATCCAGATTGTTGCTATAAAGTCACATACTTTATGGCAAACAGTGGAGATCCAGATCAGTTGGCTTCTTCAGAAGCCAACTGATCTGGATATACACTGTTTGCAAAGGCACTGTATATCTGGCTTCAGCAGGACAAAGGTTAAAAAGGGAAGCATAGCTATCAAAGTTGATTGCACATATAAACTGACTCATTAAAACCAAGTCTCGTGCTTTCACTTCGTCGGTGTGTTTTTTGTTTCCAAAGATCCCTTTTTACATAAGCACTCTTTAAAGAAAGAATTAGTTCCATGAGATAGCATAAACTTTCGTTATAGAGCAGACACGTTTTCGGAAGATTGATAAAAACAAATTTGACGTAAATGCTCACCCCCCCCCCCCCCCCACACACACACACACCATAGGAACACCTCCTTTCGTTATAGACCAAACACCTTTTCGTAAGGGAGATAAAACAAATTTGACAGAGCTGTCTTTTCTTAATATGCCCTGTTTATAATGCAGTGATTCGTCCGTTGCTCATTCCGTGATTTCACTTAACAGGCAAATACTGAGGATCCTTTTATTAAAGCGCGTTTTCGATATAATATGGTTAAAAGTGTCATGTACAAACAAAACTGTCTAGATTATATAGAAACATGACCATAAACGGTCATATTTTCTATACGAGGGTCATGCAAAACGTTCTGTCACTAATAGGCTTCTTTGGTTTTATCTCAGGTATATTTTAAAATGCTTCACTGCACTTAAATGGTGCGTTCAATAGCTAACGATACCCGTTTATTTCGTTCAAATTACTGTCCAACTGACAGAGTTATTTCAAATTGAAATAGATGCAGTCATATACACTGACCAATTTACTTGTTACAATAAGAAACGACCAAGCAAAGGATGGCCAGGAATCCACCTTTTACATGAATCCTCCTCTCATAAGTGTGAGGTTGTTAAGTCTTTTTGGCTTCTGAAAAGGTGAAAGTTTTAAACCATCCACCTTATTCACCTGACCTGAGTCCCTGTGACTTCCTTTTATTTCCAAGGCTTAAGAAAATACTTTCTGGAAATAAGTATACGTCTAGAAGTTCTCTTGGCAACGCTATTTATCAGTGTCTCCAACAGATACCAAAAGAAGACTATTTATCTGCTTTTCGCGACTAGGTAAAAAGGTTACAAAAATGTGTTTAATTAAAGGGGGAACACTTTGAAAGTTTTTAATAAAAATATGTTTGATAAAACGTAGCACTGAAGTAATCCGAACCCTGTGACAAAACTTTTTGCAGGACCCTTGGTTGGGTACAACATGGTTGTTAAGCAATGTTTTTGCTGTATTCCCATGTTTGGTCATTTTTCTATGTAAAATGGACAAGAATACATTTATTACATGCTTATTTTTTTCGAGTTATTGCATGCAGAGAAAGAAATGAATGTGATAAGAATCTTATTCGTAATTAAGTTTTTCAACATAATTGGATTTAATATAACATATATTCCACGCCAATTGATTTATCCTGTAGGGATATTAATGTCTCTTTAACTTCATGCGATCAAGCCGTAGCATTTATGGTAAATATGATCATAATGTCGACAATAAAATATTAATGCACAAATGGGAGATAGTATAAACCACAAATTCAGAAAACGTACCTTCCGATATTTGCGCCCAGCGAAGATGCAGATGAGCCCGCGCATAAGCGCAGTCTGATCAGACTATTCACTGGGTACATTTTGGATAGCAAAGGATGAAAAGATTTTTCATGCGAACGACGGTGATACTAGTCAAATGCGTCGGCTGATTTGAGTTTTCGTTTGGTGAACATGTTCAAATGCACATTTTCACACGATATGGCTAATATCATTTTAACGCTCAGGTAAAATTGTAACTATTTTAGTCACAGTTAAAAAAGGTAACGTTTACTGAACATCACATCATATACAGCTATTTCATTGCCTTTTTTGTCAATAATGGCATAAATTACATATGACTATTAATGAAGAGCGCATAGGCAAAGTAGTTGAAAGGCAATCTTTCATAATAAATGAATATGCATTGTCATATTAAAAGAACAAGGTCTGAAGCATTTCGACACTCCTCCAATATGGCCGTTACTAATATAATGTTTTTTTAGTTTATGTCATCGGTCAGTTCTGATAAGAATACAATGCGTGTTTTATTATACATAACAGCACAATAGACTGCAAAGTGACATCTGACTACACCAAAAGTAAATGAGTCTGTTCAGCGACCGATATATCAACCTGGTCGTCCATTTTCATCATTGTATATATCTTTTTCCATCGTTACAGAATTTATCTATTTTCCCTGTCATAGTAATATTCACCCTTAAAATGCCAAGAAAACTACATCTGAGAATGTCGTCTGGACTGCTCCTTTGCTCCTAAAGGAGCAGTCTGATTTGGGTTCACACTGTTTGCAAACATGACTTAAAATAACAAGCAGATGACAAAGCAGACGAGAATTGTTGGTATATTCTGGTCAAGAAGAGTTTTAACCAAGTATCCCATTACTAGCCGTTGCTGTTTTTACTAAAAATCAAACTGTTCATTTGAAAAGTTCAGATTTAAATCAGCATATGAATATACTTTATACATGTACCCAAACTGGACCGGGCAGAATCACTTGTTCGTCTACAACAGCGTCACTTGAATATGCTATATACTGGAAGGCAAGTTGACATCGTTCCGAGCGTTAACATCTTCAATAAATTGTGCAATATTTGTCTACAGTTCTAAAAGCTTTGTAATCATTAAACATACACCTGCTGATTTAATTAAGAGATTGTGTTATAAATATAGTTTATTGTGAGACGAGATACTGTCGTATAGACAGGTTTGCGTCATTCAGGTAAAGAAAAATATCATTCGGACTCTCTGCCAGGCAAATTGTTATGCACATTTAGGCAGACCCATGCAAAATCACACGTACAGGACGTCAATTGTGTATTCTTGGCCATCTTATATTAATACTCATTAAATCAAAATAGAACGGACACATAACAACCGTTTTGTGGACTTTTAAAGCATACACACAAACAGGAAATGTATGCGCTCAGTGACGTCAACTACAGGTAGGTTTAAGTTAGTTTTATAATTATCACAGACAATGCTGCCTGTAAAATGAGATAATCGAATAAAATCAATTCAGCTAATAGGATAAAATAGGAAAGATGGCCCCACTTGTTCATACGGTCTTTCTTTTTGACAGCAAGTATTAGTCAACGTCCAAGCTCTCAGAGGCCTTACCTCATGTTGTGTTGAGGTTTTACGGCCCAGTCAACCCAATGGGGTCATGTCGAGCGCGGTCAGTTTACCTAACCACACGTTTACTGGGCAGGCTTAGTCCTCCAAGCGGTTAACCAGTATTGTGCACATTCTTTCGCCAGAAACTGACAACTGCCCTTCTTGAATCTTACCTCATGTAAACTGTCAACTAAAGGATAATAAATGCGAGTTTTATTAGGATAATTGCATTGTTCAACAAAAATGAGCCAGTGCACGACAAAACCTATAAAAAACACTTGTGCGACCAGTGAACTCAGATCAGCCTGCGCATGCGCGCAGTCTGATCAGAGTCTTCGCTGATCGCATGTGCCTTCTATAGCCTCCGGGCTATCCAAAGGCGGATAAATGTTAACCTTTGCCATAGTGGGTGGACGTAAAGGCTGATCTGAGTCTTTGCTGGTCACACATGTCTTGTTTTGTCATACGCTGCTTCAAATATAAGTGGAGGTATTTTGGAAATGCAACAGTCAAAAGCACAACCTTTCCAGAGCACCAAAATAAAGAGAGATGAGGAACACATAATGAGAAAACAAACGCCATAAATAAAACCACAGGCGGACAACCGAAGAAACCTTGGAACGGTCAATAAGAAAATTACTGGAGGTGGGGTTGGGGTGGGTGGCGGGGCTATACAAGTTTTACTCTTGTTAAACCTCGCCGTTAATTGTCATGCAGCGCCAAATAACAAATATATTTTCGGTCCTCATATAGGGTCCTCTACCTCATTTTTTAAATCACCGTACAATGACTGTGATGACACAAACAAAAGGTTCAATGGCGATCTGAAGCCAGAACACAGGTAAACCACAATAGGACCACTATAGGCCCGACCACAGTAATTAATAGTCTGAGAAAGTGACAGTATAAACAAATAAGTATCTGTCACTAATGACAGAGGTAAGCTGTAGCTGAGCAGTTTAATTTCATGTTTTTTAATTGATCAGTCTTTTCATATGGCAATTTGGTTTAAAGATATTTCATTTCGATTTTGTTTTCATGCAACAATTAAATGCCATATACAAACATCATGATTAGAACGGAAGCTTAAGCATTTTTTTGTGTGTTTGTTTTTATTGTAATAGATCAGAGTACGAAAAAGTTTATTTTGTCCTTCTCCTGTAATAGATCAAATTAAGCATAAGCTTAGCTTGTTCTTCTCTTGTAATAAATCAAAATAGGCATACGCTTATATTGTTCTTCTCTTGTAATAAATCTAATTGGGCATCAGCTTACATTATTCTTCTTATTATAGATCAAATTAAGCACATGCCTATTTTGGTGTTCTCTAGTAATAGATCAAATTAGGCACAAACTTACATTGTTCTTCTCCTGCGAGGGATCAAATTAGGCATACGTTTATATTGTTAGTCTCTTGTAATAGATCAAATTAGGCATACTTTTATTTTGTTTATCTCATGCAATAGATCAAATTAGGCATAAGTTTTTGGTCTTTTGTGAGATGTACTTTCAATTGAGGCATACGCGTTTGATCTTTTGTTTGATGTAGTCTCCTATAATAGCGACATTTTAGCCATTCTTATTTTCTTTCAATCTATATCATTTTCACATGTTAAGTCACAGCAATGATGCATCGGTAATAGGTCTGTCCCATATTTTATCTCTTTTTTTAATGATGTTTGTTTGCATATATGTTATATTTCAATACATCGAGTTTTATACTGTAAATATACATATCGTAACATTTTACCCATTATGTTAACAAGCCAATACGACATGGACGTTTCTCCGTTTCCTTAATATTGAAGTGAAAATCAGGTTCTACGAGGTGTACAGTATTAGGCCAAGTGTCATCATTTTCTGTTTATAAAGCTGAATGCAATTCGCTTATTTCTTTTATATGTCTTTTGCACGTCATTAATCTATAAGATTTGAAGCATTAACAAAATTCGTTGGCAATTTCCATGGAACAGAAGAACACATTTTGCATAGTGTTAACATAATATAGCCGGAGGAGCTGAAGTCATGCCAAACTGTAAATATGAGGGTCACTGGTAAGATATAATTGGCCGAAATTTGTTAGTCTGTCCTAGAAAACTTGACATGCCAGCCGTTTTCAGATGTTTAGTGTGTCCATTGTTCTCAATGGTCAATCTATTTTTCTTCACTACAGCTGGTGTTCGTTCCGTGTCGTAGCCATTAAACGTTTCCCCGTACGACTTGCAACAAGGTACAAGTATACAAAGGTAGAGTAAAACATGGATTGACCCAGAGACAATTGAATGATTGCTTGTTTGTAGTTGACTTCTGTGAACTGGTCTGTCGTTCAGAACAGTGACTTATCCCTTTCGACCCTGTGTTTCTGAAGTGTTGTTTGTTGTTGACTTGAATGAACTGGTCTGTCATTCAGAACGGTGACTTAACCCTATCGCACCTGTGTTTCTGAAGTGAACTCTTCCCTCCTTGAATTTGGACACATCCACTGTTGCAAACAGAGATTTCTGTGAAAACTCAAAAACAAAAAATAGCAAACAGTACGTTGTTACAAGCCGTCTCATCAGACGCTATATGTTTGCACTAGTATCTAGTTTGGTCTGCAGGGACGAAAAGGTTAACGAACATATCAACGTTTACTATTGACATGGATGAATAATAGGTCTCTCGAGTACGAGTGTTTTCCCGAAGATTTCTTCTTAACTGTCGATAACGCCTAATTTGATGATAATGATAAAACGAAGACGGAATTGATTTGTCATTAAGTGATAAGAAGATCATATAATCTAAAATTGACAAAACCGTGTAGCTTGCAGAACTACCGTCCGACTGTCTGATTACTAGTATAAAGGTCATTCCTACTGTCCCCAAAGCATCGTATTCACCCTAAATATTCAGCCGCTATACCTCACTAGGTTTTGAATTGAAAAGTGCTATTTTATTACCTGTTAATGTGTTCAAGAATCTAAAGGAGCAAATTCTTGCCTTGTAAAGTAAATCACTTTTTCAGAAGGGAACTTAAACAACAATGATAGAGTTGCCTACTCTATATTATACCACTGACCCTTTAAAAAGAAGAAAACCTTGCTCATGCCTGATTATATCAATTCTAGATTCACCGAACTAACCTGTTGTGACTTCTTGTGTGCTTACACGCACACTTACCCTATTCTGTGCTTGCTTCCATGTGCATAAATACCCCTCTGAAAGGGGGTCTACTCGACCAGGAAAAGACTTTGCCCTCAAAGACAGTGAATTACTTTTAAAGTACACGTATTTTCAGAAGGGAGAACATAAAACAGTTTTGACTTTTAACGTATTCTGAAAATATATCTCTTCTCCCTTATTGCAGCGATCAAACAAGTAGATCCATTTATCTGTAATAATAGTAGTAGTAGTAGAGATAATGATAATAAAAGGCAAAGAAGAAGAAGAAGAATGAGAAGGGAAAAAAGAACGAAAGAAAGAACGAAAGAAAAAAAGAAAAAGGAAGAAAGAAAGACCACCAGACGGCGTAACGAATGCATATGCGAGAGACGTACTCAATATCACAGAAATCAAGCTTGAATATGCACATGTTGGTCTGGCCATGCAACTTTGGTATTTTAAAAGCGTGACTCGCCTCATAACGGTCGAAACTCTTCTGCTGACTTGTAAGCAATAAACATCTTAGCCCTATAGTGGAAAAAATTACCTATAGTGAGGAAAAGTACCTTCTGACAAACGCGCTACACGAAAACTCAAATCTGACAAACGCACTACACGAAAACTCAAATCAGCCTTCGCATCTGCCCAGTATACTCAGAGTATTCATTGTCTGCATGAAGAAGCTTTGCATCTTTGGCTATCGAACTTGCTCCCAGCGAAGATTCTGACCAGGCAGCGCGAATGTGCAGGCTGATCAGAATCTTCGCTGGGTGCACATGCTTGAAGGTACATACATTTTTAAACGTAACGGCTAATCTAATTTAAATTCACTAATGATTACTGGGCCAAGTTGTACAAAGCGTCGTTAGCTTAACGAGCTCGTTAAGGGTCATTTCGTTAACTGTTTTAGCGGATTCAATACACAATATTCTGATATTTTTTGCTGAAAAAATGTGAGTAGAAGCTACTCACATTTTTTCAGCTAAAATATTCAGCGTATTCGCGTATCACTCGACCTAAATTTTAACGAATCGTTAACTAACGACATCGTTAGTTTAGAACAACTGGGCCCTGATCGCTAACATAAAGTGATTTTGAAGCTTTATTTTAGAGGATTTGTAAAATAAAGTTAATGGGTAATATAATGAAGTAATACTCCAGAGTATAAATATAGAATAGTTTACTAGACATTTAAGCCGCGACGTCAGGAAAACGTACCTTCTGACATGTGACCCCAGCGAAGTTTCAGATCAGCCTGAGCATTCGTGAGAATCGTCACTGGGCAAAGTTTGTTTACACAAGAATGAAAAAGTTTCTTAATGTAGAGAATTGTTAGTTTAGTCGTCGTTTGGATCACCTGATAGAAGCTACATTTTTGTCATTTTCCGCTCAAATATACAATTGTTTCTTTTTTTTTTCAGACATTTTTTATTTCTTATGTGCCTACTTGGGAACCTCCTTGGAATGGACAACATCAAAACTGTTTGGGTCTTACGACAGATCTTGATTTTAGGTGTAACCATCAATTTAAATCCAGAAATGGAACTTCGGTAACAGCTGAAATTGAGCTAATTAGCAAAAGCTTATTTTGAAACTCTTCATAAACCATTTGAGAAGCAACGTCAGAAGAGATCTTGATTTTAGATGTAGTTATATCATTAAAACTGTTTTTTCAATTTAACATTTTCTGACGATTCTGCTCATTTTATTATCAATAATAAGCAAATAGTCTTAAAACCTAGCAGTTGAATTTAATAAACTTTGAATAAATAACACTTCCTTGTTTTTATTTTTTTTTTATTTTTATTTATTTTTATTTTTTTTTCAGAACGAGAGAGACAGCATGAAATCTTTCTCCTAATAACATACTTGTTGGCACCAATAAGTTTGTGATCAGTCACCGTCGGGGACAAACAAAACACAACTTTTTGACGGTACGATAAAGTATAAATAATTTGTGTCGATAAACTGAAGAGTAAACTGAGTGTTTTTATCACAAATTATGTAAAGCATATTTCTCTCGTTTGACTATTCCTCCGATTAGCGCAAGTGTATTTCAACTGCTTGTTTTTAGATGGCGGCGAGGTAAATAAATATAGTATATAATATAACGCAAGCGGCGTTATGACGAACGAGGATAAAATCAAACACTGTAGATGAGTTTCATTGTAAGTCCAACCTTTAGTCATCTTTCGTATCTTTCAGTTTTTCAATTTTGCTTTCGACTGACGGTTCATCGCCCATATGATCAAGAACAAACCCTTGTACGATTTTCTTGGAAATAATAAATCGAACATGTGCGCCCACAAAGATTTGGATCAGGATCTTAAATGGGCACATTTTGGATAGTAAAGGTTGCAAAGTATCTTCATGTAGACGGCAAAGACTCTGATCAGACTGCGCAGATGCACAGACTTCGTCTGACTTTGAGTCTTCGTTGGGCGTATATGTCAGACGGTATGCATTCTCATGTTATGCGGCTCCTGTTATTTTGCGGGTTCTTTCAAACAGCTAAACGAAATGGAACATCAGAACCTATTATCTGGATGAAGCGGTATATAATTGTTTATTTACGTTTACCCATTTATGCCGAGTAGACTCTCTTGACAGGTCCATTTCCTATATAAGAGGTGTCTGGTTAGTTTTCATTACTATCATGCTTTATAGAAATTTCTGAAATTAATGCAAACAGTGTAGACCCCGATCAGACCCCGCATTCTGCGGCATCTGATCTGGGTCCAGACTGCTTACCAATATCCCTTTTATGGGACGTTAGGCATAAATGGGTAAACTGTTTACAGTTTGCACATATGTCGTATTATCCAAAATATACGGATCCCTCAAGAATATATATCCTATAATGTCCACAAGTCCATTTACCATAGCCAGCTGTTGATTGCCAATCTAAATATCTGTCATGGTGTCCGTCCGTCCGTGCGCCTGTCCATCCGTCCATCCTGCAACCCGTATATCTTTATCTATCTATCTACTGACCGTTCCCAGGCGATTCCTATATTCAAGTTCTTCTTTATTTGTGCGCCGAAGGTTTTTAATGTGGCGTTTGTTTTGTTATTATTTGTCTTTCATCTCTCCTGCGGTTGGTTCCTTGGGTAAGCTTCACTTCGTGAGTGTGAAAATCTCCTCCTTGGGTTGGTCCCTTGAATAAACTTCACTTCGTGAAAATCTCCTCGGTAGCTTCACTTATACTTTGGTGAGAAAAAGAGTTCAGACTTCGCTTGCAACAGAAGAAGATATCCCAGTGCTATACATGGATAATTCCCCAGTAGTTTTCTATTGACCGTTCCCAGGCGATTCCTATATTCAAGTTCTTCTTTATACGGCGCCGAATGTTTTTAATGTGGCGTTTGTTTTGTTATTATTTGTCTTTCATCTCTCCTGCGGTTGGTTCCTTGGGTAAGCTTCATTTCGTGAGTGGAAAATCTCCTCGGTAGCTTCACTTATATTTTGGTGAGAAAAAGAGTTCAGACTTCGCTTGCAACAGAAGAAGACATCCCAGTGCTATACATGGAATATATGACTAATTAAGGATCATTACGGTAACTATGGTAATTTAAACTTTAAAAAGAACATTTAATGTCCATGAACTATGTTAAGCTATTATTAACACTCACATATTAAACTTTGTGTTTTGCATTATGTTAGCATACCTAGGCAATCTTTCATGGCTCAGTTAATTGCACATTTAGAAGTTTCCTTTAGATGTTATTCTTATTTCCATTAAAAAAAAATCTTGTTAGAATTACGTAAATGAATCCAGTAATAATAAATACTATATACACCTATAAACCTCACTTTTCACTTTATATATAGAGTAGGCTTTTCAAGAGTATATCTCATGGATTTTGTAACATTTTGTATTGGATTCTTTACCTTGATTCTTTTTTTTTTTTTTTTTTTTTTTTCAGCTATTAGCGTTATGATAAGGTTTAGCAACAGCAAGCATAGGACTAATATTTCTAGTGCGTAAATAGCCCCTGAGTCACTCGCAGTTCATTTTATAAAGCGATGGCATGACGACCTTACGGGCCCCTGGGCAACTAAGGCGTCGTCACTGCCGTCTTTAGGATTCCATGGCTCTTCTAGGGGTCTGTCAGACCTTTTCTTTACAAAACAGGATTTTATTCTACAATTTCGGGTTATGTGAAGTCTTTATCTAGCTTACTTAATATTTCACTTTCAACAATCAATTATCGAACAGGGATTTACAGACAATGTAGGTGTTTACCGAAACCTGATGGAATCTGTGCTACAGAAAGAGTAGCACTGTACGTTCGTAATGACTTAACCAAAACTAACTTCGAGAGATTAGCTTGAACTTAACGTAAGGGACATTCGTAGGCGTCAATAGTGCATACATTTAACCAAATTAACGCGTAAGCTATAGTATTAGGTCATCTACACTTCGAAGGCCCTACAAAACAAATATAGTCAAGGTTGGTACATTCTACTGTGACTTAGTTGAGCTATTCATGAATGATAATAAAAGCATGTAACATCCTACTAAAAATTCATTTTATAACACAAGATAAACACCCTGAAAAGATTACCATAGTTCCAGATAAGTGGGGTGTTCATATATATATATATTTTTTTTCTATTTTTCTCCAGGAAATCATATGTTGTGGGTACTCATTAAAAGCGCCTCGACGAGATGCTTCTAATATGAAGTTGTAAGAAAAGTATCAATAATTTCTGTTCGAAAAGTGCTTTATCTGTAGCTATGGAGTACTGCCGACTTACTAACCTGACGAATGTAGCCACTCCAATGTTTGCTATGTCTTGTTTCAGAATCTGCCAGGTGGTATCAATAAGATGTACCTGTTCATTATGTATTACAACAAAGGACGCTCTATACGGCCGCTGTCCCAAAGTTATCCTCCTAACTTCCATTTTATCACAAGCACACCCCATATGTCAATAGTACGATGCTAAAAGAAATTACGCACCTATGCCAGGGAATCTATTTAATCTATCATTTGTCAGTAACAATACTGAGTGAAAATAATGTGACTTGGCTTTTTGTCGTTGGTAATAGCAACCCAGAAGAATACAATAAAATACACAGTTACTGCATGTTATTATATGTCATGCAATCTCACCATGCCTATAAGCTGAAAGGTTTGTAATAACATATGGGTCCCCGGCTGTCTGACAAAAGGGACCTTACAGCATTCTGCAGTGTTTTGAACAATATATGTTTTCAAAATACTAAAAGTCATAATTCTTACATCGGGTTCAAATACTTTTCGTTTTTGAGAAATGCATAGTAGTACATCCTAACTTCTAAATTTGGAGACAATTGCTCAAAAGTAATGTGATTGTTGGCATGACAACCATATTACTGATATACCCATATTCTTATTTTCTTCTTGCCATAGAAACATAGCTTCAAAGCAAAACCTTTGACTCGAATCGCAGAAATAACTAGTCATGCTTATAAAAAAAAACGTATAATATTTCATTTATTAATGTTAAGACTTTGTGGAATCTCGTCGTTTCTTTCGTCTTGAAATTTAAGTTGAAATTATTCAATGACGTTATGTAGCGAAATTCTCAAACTTGACACGCTATAACAATTGTTTTCCTTCCTTCGGAATAGGGGTCTGCTCCGAAAGGAAAGATTGTCCTCGGATTATATTCTAAGCTTTTCAATATAGAAAAGTTAACATTTCAGTTCTGTTTACTTAAGATATATATGAAGCTACCCAGGAAATGTCACAATCACTAAACACAGCCAGGTACCTGGCTGTGTTTAGTGATTGTGACATTTCCTGGGTAGCTTCATTTATATATTAAGTAAACAGAACTGAAACAGTTTTGGAAAATAAAATGTTTTGTAACGAGCCATCTCATCCAGATCAGGACCAGTTGCCATTGTTCTTGAAACTTAATCACAATGTATATCCCTACTTACAACATTGAAACTTGTCCAAATCCAAAGACGAAAGAGTAATAACCAAGTAACCTAGGGATGAAAGAATCATAAACAGCCATAAACTAGTACAAAGAGTATATGAAGCAAACGCTAGTACAAAGAGTACAATGTAGCCTTTGTAGGTATGTAAAATTCAGTAAAACTTGCTTAAGCCCTCGAATAGTTTTCAATTCCGCTATTGCTGTTCTTCTTCGTTCGTGTGTCGGTGGTTTCATATGTGGCGTTTGTTTTATTCTTTGACTTGGCCAGCCGTGGTTCAACTACTGGTTTTCATTTACTCTGGCATAAAGTAGAATTAGCCATGAGTGCTCGTCTTTGTTTATTATAGTGATTAATATGATTTTTATGTTTTCGATTTGATGCACTGACTGCGTTGGGAGCCTTTATGCGAACCGAATTTTTATGAATTTCTCTATTGGGAGTAGCATCGGGACCCAAGGCGAAGTTGGCTAGTTGTAAAAGTGCTGTAAGCCCCCAGTGGTTTACTCTACTTACCGTGCTAAGGCGGTGGTCCCGGTATTAGTCTTACTCTTTTTTGCTTTGTGGGTTATTCTACGAGGCGATTTGTTTTATGTCTTACCTTGTGTCATTTTGTTCTTGTGTTTTTCGGTCTTTTTAGCATTGCGATTACCTCGCTTGGGGAAGAGAGAGCTAATCTTAGTGCTTTTCGTACGTTTGTTCGATTTGTCTTGTTTGGTTTTGTCAGTTTCCTCTTCCTCTTGGTGTCTGGGAAGGGCTGCGGTTTGTGATTGTGGCACTCCCTGGAATTTTCTCTTACCTTTTTTGTCATTATGTTTTTGTTCCTCATCATTCCTTTTCTTCTTTTGGTGTATGGAAGGCTGTGATTTCGGCTCACCTGGGTATCTTCATTTATATGTGTGTTATTTTTCATGTCAGAGAAAGTATCCTTTTTACTACTGCCGTTTGTCATTCTTACAACAAACTACTTTAAGTGACGGTAGTCATATTAATAAATCCAATCAAGTAGAATTCGACCTTTTAGTTTATGTGAAGACGGGGACCTGATCAATAAGTGCATCATTGCAGTCTGATAAGAGCCTGTGCTGTTTGCTCGTATACTCTTTAGTTCCAGAAATAATATTTAGACACGACAAAGATTCTCATCAGAAACTATGTATATGTCCAGGTGACCCTAGGTATTGCTCCAGATAAGAGATCCAAAGAAACATTTTTTCTTATTTCGCAAGGAAAATATTTGCTGTCAGTAACGTCGTTGAGGCGCTTCTTATAGCTACTAGCAACATTTTTTTTCTTCTGGTGAAATAATAAAAATATCAATACTTTTTGCAAGAATAAACGCATGTTGCCTGGAGCTATGCTCTACCTGTCCTTTCGACATCCTTTTGAAAGATTTGTTTGCATGGCATTTTATTCTCAATGAAAATTACCATATTTTATTAGTGATCATTTTTTTCTCTTTCTGCACTTTTATCTCAAATATATACTGTAAAATTAATTTAAATGCCAAAATATGGGACTGTCCTACACAATTTACATATTGATTGGATTTGATTTTTAAATGATATTTTTAAACTATTTTTTGCTTTTCTTCACTGCTTTTAGATTATTGATATTCCATAAAATATTGTGGAAACTTGAGAAATTTTTAACAAGTGGAACTTGTTGAAAACCTGCATCCAAGCTACCTAACCCATTTATTTTGCATGGTTTACAGTCATTTCGACTACGGGGAATAGTGAATATAATCGATTAAAAAAAAAATAAATAAAAATAAAAATAAAAAAAAAAAAAAATAAAAACAACATTGTCTAGAATTTGTATGAATAGGTAGCTACGACAAATAGTTTTGCATTAAATCATACTAAAAGTTTGCAAATTTACTTCTTCTGTTTAAAGCGTCAAGTAAAGGAACGACATTCTGAAAGCTGCAAAGAGCCAGGTAAAAAAACGACTTTCTGAAAGATGTCGAAAGGAGAGTAAGTTGTTCTCGTGTCATATGGTCGGTTTTAACACGAGGACCCTCGAATGCCTTCAGGTGTATCTAAATGATGCATTATATAGAAATCAAGTGTAAAATAAGAATCATCGTTCTAAGTTCTATAGCAGAAGGCAGAAAAGAATGGGAGACAATATTGATTGAACGCAGTTGTGAAGTTAAACAAAGGACAACTTATAGAATTACAAGTAATATTAGCAAAGACATCGTTGTTAAACGGTTACGAGCAAGTCACAACAATATCAGATGGCATTTTACTATGTTATCATGTATTTGCAGAGAAAATAACAAGAAACAGTCTAGTATGTGAATCGTCTGCTCTGTAGATATTCACATGAAATACCGATAGCAAAGGTTCAAATATTGAAATTTTTCTCAGAAAATAAAGCCTGACACTTCTTCCACTTTGCATTTGAATAAAATAATATTATCAAACATTCACTTCTGTGATATATAAAAATAAATAAACAAATATTAAATAAATAAATAAATAAATAAATAAATAAGTATAATCTGCTTTTATTTATAATAACAAACACAGCCCCGGATTCTCTTTGATCTGTGAGCGCTCTATTAGGCGATTAGGCGGTCTAATCAACAAACTGCTTACTAAACTATTTCTGCGGTTTAAACCACGCTTATAAGTAGAAATGCTGCATTTTCCAAGTATCGAGGGTCATTCCTAACTGACAATTATTATAGTAAAATTGGGGAACCCAGGAGAGGTCCAGAAATTATGAGGGAATGGATGTCACGTGACAGCTTCGTTTCGATACTGCCTGGGCCGCGACACTAATTATTAATTATGAGACCACTTTTTTATGTTATTTTTCTCGATATGTTATCATCATAAAAGCTGGTATCCATGTATAAAATAACTATGTACTATAGACGGCGCTGATCACAAATCCAGTTCCATTTTCTGTTTTGTAGGAGGAATTGATACACTTAAAAGGGAAGAACTCAGTCATCAAAATTGTTTTTGATTCCTTCTAAAAAGTGGTCTTTTCCCTTTGGGACCCAATTTTTCCTTTTAGAGTAGACATTTTTAGTAGGGGAGAAAATCCTTTCCTTTTAGAGTAAACCTCATTTTAGAAGAGTGTTGATCCCTTTTTAGGAGATTCTACCTGTGCAAGAAAGCAAGCAGGAACTCAAATAAGTTATCCCCCTTGCAGGGAACGGCAGCAAATCTACCAAATGTATCCAGTCGCATTAAAGAAAAAAAAAAAGAACGCTGAAGATATGCCATAGATTTTAAATGGGCAACGTCTACTTTCCAACAAACAACTATGGTTGCAAGATAAAAAAATATCAATAATCTATGAGTACCCAGATATATAAAAAGTCTAAAAGGTTGACTTTGGAAACAAAGAACACACACGCTTTTATTAAGTCTCTCTCTATACAGCTAAACTGGTCACATCACGGAGCACAGTCTTCCTTTGGCACCAAAGGTCAAAGAGCTGCTGGACATTGACACAATAAAACGGCATACAGTCGAATCTCAATAGCTCGAACACCGATGGCTCGTGCACCATGGCTAATTCGAACTCGGTTTTGAGTCCCTATGAAATTCTTCCGATAGATCAAGAAAACAAATATTAAAGAAGCTTTCTTATTTCATTATGAAATTGTATGTTGTGTGTACTCATTAGAATCGCCTTTTCGAGGCGATTCTAATAAGAACACTCAACATACAATTATTGTGTAGACGATCGATAGATTTCCCAGAATTAGCGATATTTGCTTCCTGACCTGGCGCCATGATTAACCTTCATTGGCTCGAACTACCAATGGCTCGAACAATATTCCATGGTCCCAAAGGTGTTCGAGCCATTGAAGTTCGACTGTATTTACAATAACCAATGTACGGAAAAAGAAGAACTGTAACAGAGAAACTGTCATACAACTGTCAGCAAGAACAGACAGCCCTCTTTATACCGACACTCGCTAAAACGACAAAATTCGTTGTAATGACAATTTGACTGCCATGAAATCTTCGTTTAGGAGCTAACAATTAGTCACAAATTATGCAAGAATATTGTATCTAATACTCTAAAGAAACGTATGTTTTGGATATTTGTTAGAATCGCATCAGTGAGGCGATTCTAACAAAAATCTAAAACATAGTTCTATGAGGCAATATCAATTTGCACATAAGTATTATGTACAACAGCAAAATCATTTCAATTGCAACGTCTTTGGGAACAAATGCTGTCGTTGTTACAAGGGATCACTGTCAGTATTGATGGTATGGAGAATGGTGTGACTCAACTAATTTTACTCACAGCTCCAAACGACAAATATGCATTTTTTCTGCACAGATGTCCTCTCCTTGATTACTAAAACATCACAGTAAAATCCATTTACAGTAAAACTTTGATGCCGCGAACACCGATGATTCGTTTACCTTGGATGATTCAAACTCGTTTTTGAGTCCCAACGAAATTCTTCCGATAGCTTAAGAAAACAACTTTTTAGGGAAAGTTTCTTATTTTATCATGAAATTGTATGTTGTGTGTGCTCATTAGAATCGCCTCATCGAGGCGATTCTAACGAGTACACCCAACATACAATTATTGTATAGAAAACCAAAAAGAATTCCTTAAAGTAGCGCTATTTGCCTCCTTACCTGGCGCCATGGTTAACCTTTTAACCCTCAGTGGCTCGAACTACCTATGTCTCGAGTAAATTTCCGTGATCCCAAAGATGCTCGAGCAATTGAGGTTTTACTGTGATCACAAACACAAATGAGGAAACAAATCAGATTGCTCTGTAGACCACAAGCAGGTCGACGACATGTCCAAACACAGACGTCCATCTTTCTTTAACTGTGAAATTAAAGAACAGCTGTTGAAATATTGGTATCAGATTCACGAAAAGTACTCTTCCTGGTTACATGTACTATGATATCAAATTGCCCTTCTGTCATTATTTGTAGATATAAAGTACATCTGGATGTCACAAAACAAGTATCCTTGGGGTAATATTTTATCAAATAAAGATCAATAAAACAAAACATGTTGTAGGACATGTGCTGATGAAATAAAAAAGGATCCGGATGTCATACATGTATACGGGCATTTCCTTACTCTCGGCAGGCTCTTCTTGAGCTCAGACTGACTAAGGCAGAACATATCGACGATTAATACAGAAGACCCTAATAAGACCTCCGCTGTCAGCATATGGTATAAGACTATTTTCATTGTGTTGTTTGTTGTACTTTTATTTCCTATTCTGGCTGAAATCTGCTATTATAGAGTCTGACATTCATTGTAATTCCTTTTTGCCGTGATAAATCTAGTTTACTGACAGGAGAAAAGACTTATTGCACTTCCTTATATTCTTATGATTGTTGCTACGTGCCGGGAAGCTACTGTGGCGTGCGTTTATGAGCGCGGAGGGACAACTAAGACTTTTCGCATGTACAAACAGCGGAAAATCAGGTCAATCATTAACACTCTGCGTGCTTATTAAAATTTCAGAAGGCAACATTTTGAGATATTTTTTTTCTTTATTTTTCCCATAAAATAGGCTTTGACATTTCATGCAAATTGTCTCCTGATGAGACAATTCGCATGAAATTTCTAAGCCTTTTTACTGGGATAAAACAAAAATGAAAAACATTTCAGTTTGTCGTCTGCTGAATGTGCCCAGAGAATGGTTTGTGCCCTAGCAGTCCTTCCAGAAGTTCCCTCATCGACAGCAAAAATGAAGAACTTATGTGAGGAGATAATTCAACCTTAAATTGCTAAACAAATTGGCAGCAAACGACATTCTCTTTTTTTAAGTCTAAAAAACTTGGTTTTCGTGTGAAACGTCTGCTTGGCTGCATTCCATATAATACAAGTACAAAAGGATTGCCTTTAGAAGCAAAGAACATACAAAATCACGAAAATCGGAGTCTCGGTTTGACTGAGCCTCTTCATATGCAACACTGTAGTTTGCGAGGCTGCGTACTCTCCCTAGCTCCGGCTTAAACGGTGTTCGATTTTCAAAATAACCAGGATGGGCTCAATGATCACAAAGGAAATAAAATATAACCTGCACTATGATGAACTGGAGATAAAGTCTGAATTGGAGATACAGTTTTCTCAGTCTCAGCTATCCAAAGGAAGTACTTATCATATCAGTTCTGAAATTACGTGACCAAGTCTATGTAACGTATACCCCATCTGACCCCATAACAGGCAGTGAAAACAGAGGCATGTAAGGGTCGAGGCGCTTCTCATGACTACCGACAACTCATCGTTTTATAAAGATGAAGTAAAATTAGATATATGTCCAAAGTACATAAATACTCCCGCCCTTTGCTCTTTACCCATATGACAACAACTATTTTTCAAATGCACAATCTGACCCGTTATACATTCTGACCCCTAGCCTTAGTCCAGGGCATGATTCAAAAGCAAATGTAGCACATAATTGAAAGAAGGTCTGGATAAGCAGCATACCAAATGTCAACTTCCTAGCAAAAAAAGGTACCCGAGTTATAACCTCAAAGAGAAAGGCGGGCTTCAATTTGAAATTAAATTTCAAAGTAAACTTAAACATTTCTTAGACTTTGGTAATGAACGTGACCTGCGCACGGACATGGACATAGCATTACAACGAAATGCTGATATGCCCCACTGCTGCCTTCAGCAGGCCTGGGTATAAAAATGTAACAATAAATAAATAAATAAATAATAATAATAATAATATATATATATATATATATATATATATATATATATATATATATATATATATATATATATATATATATATATATATATATATGAGAGTTGTTGCAGGACAGCATAGATCGCTTGATTTGCGTTTTGCCACTAAATTGAAACAATAATTCCGCGGGAGTCGACGTTGCTCCTGCATTGGGCAAAGTCATATAGGGAAGTGCGTAACATACATCAAACTCCGGGTCATACTGACCCATAATAGGAAAGTGTGATGGTTAATAAATGAAATACTTTTTGCAGTTTATAAGGCAATATCAACGGATTATAGGTCGCTGTGACATACATTTATTTTAAGGTAAACTTTGGGTCTGCTGGCTCATAATCGGAAAGTATTATGCTAAAACATGGAATATTCCAGCACTGTGAAATATAGGTCACCGTGACCTACATTAATTTTGAGGTAAAACTTGTGTTCATATTCACTCATACTCTGAAAGCATGGTGTTTATGAAATAATAAACAAGCTATAAGGCAAAATCACTGGAACGTAAAATATAGGTCACTGTGACCAACATTTATTTTCAAGTCAACCTACGGGTCATACTGAATCATAATCCGAAAGTATGATGTTCATGCACCAAATAATCTTCAGGATAAAAGGTACAATCATTGGACTGTCATATAGAGGTCACAACGATACTGATGAATAATCTAAAATTATGGTCTGTATGTATAAACTCCTTTATAAGATATAATGTAAAATCGCTGGATGGTGAACTATAGGTCAACGTGACCTAGTGTTTTCTTATGAGGTCAAATTCAGTCATACTGACTCATAAACTGAAGTTATAGTGTTTATACGTGAACTTCGCTTCAAGATAAAAGGCAAATTCACTTTAACCATGAAATATAGGCTAATGTGATCTACTTTATTTTCAGGTCAAACCAAGTCATACTAAATTTAATCCATAAGTATGATGTTAAAACATTAAACACTCTTCAAGCTATAAGACAAAATCACTGGAGCTTCAGATTGGGTCACTTTGAGCTACGTACATTTATTTTGGTGTCAAAATTGAAGTCATACTGACTCATAATCCATAAGTATGGTGTTTATACATCAAATAATATTCAAGATATAAGGCAAAACTACTGGACTGTGAAATGTGGGTCACTGTGACAAATCTGTTTCCAGGACTGTGGCATGAAGGTCACTGTGACCTACTTTTATTTCAAGGTCAAACTTCGTGTGATACTGACTTATAATCCAAAACATATGATGCTAAAACATCAAATACTCTTCAAGATGTAAGATGTAAGGCAAAATCACTGGAGAATGAAATATAGGTCACTGTGAAACTTCAGGTCCTACCGACTCATAATCAGAAAGTATAGTGTTTATACATGAAACACTCTTCAAGATATAAGGCGAGATCACTGGACCGTTAAAACTCTTCAGGATATAAGGCAAGATTACCGGACCGTGAAATATAAGTCATGATGGCCTTCATGACCTACAAGTCAGTGTCACAAAGTTGACCGATGCCTGATCAAGTATTTGTCTAAGCTGGTTTCATAACAGAAAAGAAAACAAATCTTACAGGTGTCCTTACAGGTGTCCTAGATTTTTACCTATAGCCTCTCTGCGGGGAATACACCCTGGGATCTATATAATATATGGAACGACAGCCGACCCTTCAGGGTACCTATGTCCAAATTTAACAGGTCTCCTAGATTCTTACCTATAGCCCTACTGCGAAGCATACAACCTGGGATTATATATGGAATGACAGCCGACCGACCCGTCAGGGTACCTTTGTCCAAATATAAATGCGTTGTGATGAGCGGGTGCTTAGATGTTAACTTTTGAAAACACTTTAACATACTAAACATGTGTCCAAAGTACACAAATACACGATGCGTTTCGTGTGATCCTATGATATCAGCTTATCCATGAGACGTGATACAGTACACCAAACCGAGTTACTACAATAATGATGCTTTTATCTTATACTTTATGTCTCATTTTTGTTCATAAATTTACTCATATTACGCCGAAACGTGCAAATTACTGTGGTTACGTTGTGATTGACATAATTAGTGGCCGATTACTTTGTTTTAGGTTTCATTGCGTAAAACGACGTTTGCAAACCACTGCAAAACCAGGAATCCGGCGTAAGCTAGGATAGTGATACGGACTCGGAAAAAGCTACTATCGTGATACAGGAAGTCGGAAAGTTGCTAGCAGGCAGAGAATTTCAAGTTGCTTTGGAAGGAGTCTGTCTGGTTTCAATAGTCCTAAATGTTTAAATTACAGGATATTTAAGAAAGAGTTCCAGTATGAAAACTACTTTAACATTTTACCAATAGATCTTGCTATCCCTTTCTTTCACTTTAGATCTCTAAACCGTAAAATGCCCATTGAATGGGGAAGATTTTTGGTTACTGTCAGAGATGACAGAATTTGTGTTATGTTCTCTTCACAGGCTTGGTGACGAATACCATTATGTGTTAGAGTGCACTTACTTTGAAGATTTGCGTAAGTTACTTGCCAAGAGACTTGTTTGCTAGGCCTAATACTGTGAAATTTGAGCATCTCATGAGTTCAAGTAATACCGATACTAGGTTGCTTTTTAATATTGCAAAATTCTGTAAGGTGGTGCTAAAAACATTCCAGGAAATTTTCAGGAATATTTAAATCAATTTACACTAAAAGTGTAGTTTACGCTACTCATTGGCAATGGAAGGGTTCTGCGGTGATGGTGAAATTTAACAACTCTAAAAGTTCTAGGTTATGCTTGTTATGGTGAGTGGTGCAGATTTGAATTGGGTTGTTTTGTGTAACATTGCAGTTTGGGTCTGTGCTGTTTGCCTGGTATTGCTCTGGATCTGGTTGCTCTCTGGTGCAGTCCGATCTGGGGTTGTACTTTGCAGGTATCTTTTTAATGATATTTGCGGCAGCTTTCTCATGCCTGGACATTTTGTATTTTTGTTGTACCTTACTATCTAAAGACAATTTGTAACAGTTACAAGCACCTTTCTAATCAACAAGACACTGTATTTCTAGTTAAATGGATATTAAAATACTTGAATTAGACATGTGCCATGCCATTCAGTAATAATGAATACGACAAAGGAAAGTGACTTGGGTCTGTGTTGCTTACTGCGGTATAGGCTTGGATTTGGCTGTTCCTGGGAGCGGTCTGATTTGGGACTGTACATACACGTATCTAATATATGATGCTTGCAGTGGTTTTCACGGCCGGATATTCTGGATTTTGTTGTATGATACCGTTTACTGAATCGGCAACGGGTCAGTGCTTCAGTGGGTGCTTATGAACTTGAGTCAATAGGACACTTATGAACCTTCTAGTCAAATGGACAATTTTCTACTAACACATATTATTATTAGTTTTATCAGGGTTGTATTCTCTGATGTTGTTTTTTTACATACTCTTGGTCACAGCCATGTGACCATGAGGGTGATTTAGAATGTTCTTTAATATCATAGTTTGCAACTTTCCTCAGATGTTTTATTGCGTGTTTTTTTTCATTTATTAAAAGTTTTGACTAATGCTCCAGTTGGAGTTACAGTCGATAATAAAGTCTTGAAAATCTTAAATCTTGCAGTGGTATTTTTTCGTAGGTATATAATGAAATGAAGCTGCACTGATACTGTAATAAACGTGTTATTCACTGTCTTGCAAAGGGCCCATTATTTAAATCGTTGTCCGCATAAAGAAGCTTTCACCCTAGACTATCCAAAATGCGTCCAGTGGCGGAAGACGCTGATCTAAATTTTCGCCTGGCGCACATGTTCGCGGAACCTTACTGACGTTGCGGCACAAAAAAAAAAAAAAAAAATAAATAGATAAAAAAATAAAATAAAAAATAAATAAATAAATAAACAAAAAAAAAAAAAAAACTAGAGAATCAACAATATGGGCCCAGTTGTTCAAAGCATCGTTAGCTTAACGAACTTGTTCGTGGTCAACATACTAACTGTTTTAGTAAGTAAAATGTTTAATTCACGGGTACTTTAGGCTGAAAAAAATGTGAGTAGCTTTTGCAAATGCAAAAGCTATTCACATTTTTTCAGCAAAAAATATAAGCGTATATGCCATATTTAATTATCAAAGTTAGCTAACGACATCGTTAGTTTTGAACAACTGGGCCCAGAAAGCCCAGTAGTTGCAAGTCCATTAGTTGTAGTGCTGCAACAAATACATGTAACAGACAGTTTGGTTTTCTGATGCAAAGACCTGCCACCCTGCGAAATATTAGTTTTTAATGTGTTCTGTGATTTATGTTCAAACGAAGACGTCTTTGACCTTATCTCAGTACAAGTAGTGCAGGATGGTCCGACATTATGAAATGAATATAACAGCAGACGAAGTTCTGGCTTCGTTTAGCAATAAAGCGCAATTTTCGAAAGCGTACATTCTGACATGTGCGCCAAGCAAAAATTTAGATTCGCCTTTACATCCTTACAGTTTGGTCAGACTCTTCACTTTGCACAGTTTTGATAGCCAAGGATGCCAACTTTCTTCGTGCGGAGAACGAACACTCTGATCAGACTGCACGGATGCGCAGGCAGGATTGAGTCTATGTTTGGCGCATGAGTCCGAAGGGTACATTTTCTTACTTTACTGCTCAAATTTTATTTTTGTTCATCTTGACCTTTTTTTATATATGTATATAATTCATGCAACAAGGAAAAATAAAATACAGTTAATGGAATGTTATGGAACACTAAATTAAGTTATCTCTAACTTTATTGAACGCAAACGACAATAAAACGGTTATACTCAGCAACAGCCTTCATAAAGAAAAAAAGGCGTTTATTTATTCCACGGTCAACTATTTATAGAACGTGCATGCTGACGGAGAGCACGAACCGGTAAGAACTATGGTAACGAACCTATCGCTTTGCATGCTGGGTAAAACAATCAGCAGACGACGTTTTAGAATATTTTATTCTAAATTATCTCAGCAATAGGCTTTGGCGTTTTAAGCAAATTGTCCCTTTAGGCAATGCATTTCTATGCATGCACAATGTCGTATTTTCGGTATATATTGGAACAGACAGACACGTGCAAACAGTGTACGAGGGTCCTGCAAAAAGTTTTGTCACTGAATTCGGATTACTTCAGTGCTACGTTTTATCAAACATTTTTTATTACAAACCTTCTAAGTATTCCCCCTTTACTGAAACACATTTTTGTAACCTTTTTACCCAGTCGCGAAAAGCAGATAAATAGTCTTCTTTTGGTATCTGTTGGAGACACTGATAAATAGCGCTGCCAAGAGAACTTCTAGACGTATACTTATTTCCAGAAAGCATTTTCTTAAGCCGTTGAAATAAAGAAGAGTCACAGGGACTCAGGTCAGGTGAATAAAGTGGATGGTTTAAAACTTTCACCTTTTCAGAAGCCAAAAAAGACTTAACAACCTCACACATATGAGAGGAGGCGTTGTCATGTAAAAGGTGGACTCCTGACCATCCTTTGCTTGGTCGTTTCTTATTGTAAAACTCTTTCACTTTCTTCAGTACAGAATTCTTGTAGAATCGGCCAGTGACTGTATGACCAGATGGACAAGGCACTTGAACGACTGGGCCAGTTGAATTAAAGAAAACTGCGTACATCTTTTTCGAAATTATAGTTCTCTTGGCAATACATGGGCGTTTTTTATCTTTTTGCTTCCATTGCTTATTATCAGCCCTTCTTTGTGGCTCAAACATTTGCACCCAGGTTTCATCACCTGTTAGAAAGTTAGAAATAACCCGACTATTACAGCCTTTATATGTTTTCAAAAGTTCCTGGGCACATTTAAGGCGTTGCGTCTTTTGCTCCTCAGTGAGCAAATGAGGTACCCACCTAGCGCAAACCTTTCTCAGCTCCAAACGCTTTTTCGGAATTGTTTGCACACTGCCTTCTGATATGCCAGTACAACTAGCTATATCACTGACAGACAATCGCGCATCCTGTTCGACCACAATCTTTACAGTAGCGATGCTAGCCTTGGTAACAGAGGTTTTAGGCCTTCCAGGACGGGTATCATTTTCAACAGAAAATTTTCCAGTTTTAAAAGCTTTAACCCAACTGAAAAAAATTGTGCGCATTGAAATGGTCTGAGGTCCATATTTACCACACAATTCATTAAATATCTGCTTTGAATCTATATTAAGCCTAATGCAGCATTTGATATAGCTACGAATTTCAGTCTTCTGGTCCATGTTCCAATGTAACAAGTAAATTGGTCAATGTGTATGACTGCATCTATTTCAATTTGAAATAACTCGGTCAGTTGGAAAGCAATTTGCACGAAATAAACGGGTATCGTTAGCTATTCAACACACCATTGAAGTGCTGTGAAGCATTTTAAAATATACCCGGGATAAAACTTAGGAAGCCTATTAGTGACAGAACTTTTTGCATGACCCTCGTAACCCAGTTAAGACGACGCACACTGCTTACTGCCCAAAACAGTAGTGTTTCGACACATCAACCGGTAGTAGAATAGAGATGTCGAAATTGTAGTAGAAGTAAAGGTGTTCCAATATTTAGGGTAATTACAGTACGATCTGTAACCGGGTGGCTTTCCTTACATGTATACACACTTACTGCATCTTTCAGTACCGTATCCAGTAAATCCTCAGTGACTCGAATCCCGATCACTCGTTTACCGTTGCTAATTCGAACTCGTTTTTAAGTTCCCGGAAAATTCTTCCGACAGCTCAAGAAAACAAATAGTTTGGATTTTTTTTCTATTCTATCATGAAAATGAATGCTGTGTGTATTTATTAGCCTCATCTGAGCGAATTTAATGAGTACCCTCAAGATACTATTATTCGAGGGTTGAGCGCAAGACTATAGTAACTCAAACATATTTTTGAAACCCTTGTTTAGGGGCAACTTGGACCCCTTTGTAAACAGTGCAAATTTAGGTGCCATTGCTCATACGAGCAATGGCACCTAAATTTTCATTGTTTACAGAAAAAAATGTTGTAATCTTCCTAACGCCTTCATGGTGAGGAGATTAGGTTTGGGGAAAAACAACCATCTGACTTACACTAGTCTTGCGCTCAACCCTCGTATTCTATAGCTAGAAAACACATCAATATATTATTTCCATTTGTCTCGTAACCGTGCGATTAACCCTCAGTACTGCCCATATCTAGAATGAATTTCCATGGTCCTAAAGTTGTTCGAGCCCTTAAGGTTCGACTGTATTACAGAGTCCTCAATATTTTTCTAAAAATCAAATAATCTGTTACTGACTTAAACTGTTCGAATCTCCAAAAAATCAAGAATGTAACAAAAGTATGGTCATTTGTACGTTACCTCCGCCAGATCATATTCCTGTGGAACTCTGATTTAATATGTGATAAATAAAACACTTAAACGACTAATAAATAAAACACTTAAATCAGGAAAAAAAGAAAAAAAAAAAAAAAAAAAAAAAAAAAAAAACTACAAAAAACACTTATACGACTGATAAATGAAACACTTAAATCAGGAAAAAAAAAACCGTTCCTCGAGCGTTTGTCAGCCGTTACTCATGCGTTTGTGACGTGTCTTGTGTAAATGTATTGACCAGTGTGAAAAGGTTTACTGTCGGTGTGCATGCTGCTTCTTTCATATAGTGTGCACTAAATATTCGGTCAGATTATTTCTTAAACATACGTACCCTTAAACTTTGACATGTCCATCTTACATATTATAATGTGGTGTTGCTCTTACTCCGTGTAGTGGTTTGTCCTTGTGTTTTTCCGTCCCTTTAGCATTGCGATCATTTCGCTTGTCATTACGAAAACGCGCTATTCAAATATATTGAAATTTTCACCACCAAAATCTGAAAACTTTCAGATGAAAAGTCTGATATGTTTCATATTTCTGCTCAAAACATAGATTGTGGGTACTCATTAGAATCGCCTCGCCGAGGTGGTTCTAACGAGTACCACAATCTATATTTTTGGGCAGAAATAAGAAAAATAATGTATACCCCTTTAATCCCCAGTTTTACTATATAAAAGTGGGGGTTAAGGGGGTCAAAATTATATAGGTATGTTTTCGTGATGTGGTGAGAGAAATTGTCTGTGTGTTTTTTGTGCGTTTCTTTGTTTCGCGCGCGCGTGTTGGTTTCGTGTCTCTTTCTGCCTCCTCTTGATGTCAGGGATTGGCTGAGAATTGTGATTGTCGCACGAAACTGTAGGATGCATGGGAAACAATGTAAACCTAGCGTTCTGTAGTATCTGATCCGGGTAAACACTATTTGCTCAGGCCTGTTCGTCCGTAAACTTAAGGTAAATACGTCATCTACCGATTTGCAAGAATGATACAGAAGTTCATTAACTTGAAAATGGACTAAAACTAACATTTTCTGTCTGAGTTTTGCTTGAACTGAATTTTGCTACACAGCTACACAACAATCGTTCTATTTCATGGTCTCATATAGTGAAGCTATGCAAGGTACTTTCGTCTACAAGTAGGAATCGGTGAAATAGACGTTTGATACATCGGAATGTTAAGGCAAACGCTACCATATTCCGAAGTGGGAATCCTTTGGAAATACAGAATACAGAAAAAAATAAAAAACGGAAATGTTCAGAATCGGTTTGTGTCTGTTCTTGAGGAATAGCGAAAAGCTGCAACAGCCCTCACGTATCCTAGGAGCTTTGAGCAGGCTGTTTAATTCATGTATAATCTACGAGTACCAAAGGACCAGAAATTTTAATAATATAAGATTAGAAAATCGGGAAAAATTGCAACTGAAATGTCAATGGGAAGTGGAGCCTCAAAGTCTTACTGGAAGAATATAAAACGTATGAAACGTAACATTAATGTTTTCACCGCTTTTTTGGTAACATTTAGAATGATATTTGGAGACCTACAGTTGACATAAAGAATGGGGTTATAGATATAGATAAATTTTAAACTGTTTATTAAATATGCCATATTTTATTTATGCTGTACCTTTTTTTTTAATGCATACAGTATAACCTCAATGGCTCGAACACGGATGGCTCGGTTTACCGTGGATGATTCGAACTCTTTTTTTCAGTCCCTACAAAATTCTTCTAAGAGCTCAAGAAAACAAATATTTAATGATTTTTTTTTTTTATTTTATCGTGTAATTGTATGTTGTGTGTACTCATTAGAATCGCCTCGATGAGGCGATTCTAATGAGTACACACAACATACAATTATTGTGTAGAAAATCGAAAAAAAAAAACAACAACAACAACAAAAAAAAAACAACAACCTAAATTATCGCCATTTGCTTCCTGACTTGGCACCATAATTAACCCTCAGTAGCTCGAACCACCCATGTCTCGAACAATTTTCTATGGTCCCAAAGATGTTCGAGCCATCGGTTCGACTGTATTTATCTGGGATGGTGTGCACACTTGACACTTGACCAATTAAGGCTAATAAATACACGGGGGTGCGGGGGGGGGGGGGGGAGAGGAGGGCGGTGGGGGAGTCAATTCTGTTAAAATTATTTTTGCCCCCCTTCGGAAAAGGTGTCTATTCTTAAACGAAGAATTTGCTCCCCAAACCCGTTTCTTTTTTATTAGACCGCTTTTCAGAAAGGGGTTGGCTTGTCGGGAAGGAAACAGGAAGTCATAAAAGTTGTCTCCCTTTTCACAAACTGGCAAATATCTTACAACTGTATCCAGTCTTCTTAACTGAGAAATAATAATGTTCTTGGTATGGACATATTGTCCGAAATATCGGAACACCTATATTTATTACATTAACAAATTAAAATTTTACTCTATTTTGTATGCGTTTAAACTTACTGGATTTCTGGCAAATGGTACAGACCCTGATTATACACCACGTTCTGCGGCGTCTGATCAGTGTCTGTCATGACTGTTTGTTCAGGCCTGTTTGTCCTTATACTTAATGGTGAATACGGTAATTTCTTACCCGGTAAACGTAACAACTCCAATATTAGCCACGTCCTCCTGAACTATATGCCAGCTATCTTTAATGACAGCCATCTGTTCTTCACTAATTAAAGAATGTAATGGTATCATTTTCGATTGTTGGCACAGTTTAGAATATCGCCGATGACCCATTTTATCACAACTACACCCCATTTGGAATGTACAGCAGCAAGTATGCCCCGTTTAATAAATGCAGAGTGAAGAGTATTGCAACAATGTATTTTCTTATACCACTAGTGTAAATTTCTCGTTAAGGGGAATGGATAGACCTTCAAGGGAGGCAAGTCTTTCACAAGGTTTGGCCTTCTTTCTAAACGGAGCTCTACTCTTAAAGGAAAGAATGTCTCCTCCTTCGGAGCAAAATCTTTCCTTCTGGAGTAGATCCTTTTTTAGAAGGGATTTGGTGTGCAGGAAAGCAAACCGGAAGTCACAAAAATTGTCTCCCTTGGCGGAAATGGCAAAAGCTGCCATGTATATCCAATCTCCTTAAGTAGGTATTTACGGTATCGTGATTTTTCTTTTCTTTTAATGTTTATGCGTTTAAAACTACAAAAGTGAAGTTCTTTTCAAGTGTAATATCCTTGGATGATACGTTATTATTATATATGGTAGAAATGAGTTTCTATGTATCCGGTATGTTAAGTTTAATTAATTGAGCGATTGTCGGATAAATTTATAAATAGGATTACGGTTCCATTCTAATAATTAAAGATTGAACAAACCTGAACATGATATTATTTAAATCCAATATTTAATTTGCACGACAGGGAATTCTGCGAATAAAAGACACCCGTCGTTTTAAGCATTGTTGTATATTCCGTTAGATTTCAGGAAGACCGGTTAATCCTTAAAGCGTCAAGCAGAATTTGTATCAGACGACGTTTACTTTTTTTTTTTGAGAGAAAATAAGTCTTGACATTTCATGTAAATCGTCAGCTTGTCAAATATTAATTTTCTTTGAATAATAATAATAATAATAATAATAATAAATAGGAAAAAAAAGAAGAAGAAGAAAAAAAAAACACAAAAAAAAAACAACAAAAAACAAAACAAACAAACAAAAAACAAACAAACAACAAACTCTAACTGTCGTCTGCTGCAGTTGTGAATGGGACTTTAAGGGTTAACTAGATCATTGCACTTGTGCATTATATTTGGTGTAACGAACATCACGAAATACCTATATAATTTAGACCCTCTTAAACTCCGCTTTATATATAGTAAAACTGGGTTTTACAGGGGTATAAATATTTATTTTTTTTATTTCTGCTCAAAAACATAGATTGTGGGTATTTGTTAGAACCGCATTGGCGAGGCGGTTCTTACGAGTACCCACAATCTATGTTTTGTGCAGAAATATGAAAAATATCAGAATTTTTTATCTGAAAATTTTCATTTTTTGGTGGTAAAATTTTCAATATATTTGAATAAGCGTGTTTTCGTAATGACAGCTCTAAAAAGAAAGACTTATCAGATGGGCTTGGTGAGCAGAACAATAAAATAGAAAGTCAGGCACACTGACAAACTGGCAGAAATCCTACCAAGTGTATCTATTCTCCTTTAACACGAAAACACGCCTATTAAAATATACTGAAAATTTTACCACCAAAAACTGAAATTTTCAGATACAAATTTCTGATATTTTTCGTATTTCTGCTCAAAACATAGATTGTGGGTACTCGTTACTAACGAGTACCCAAAATCTATGTTTTTGAGTAGAAATAAGAAAATTAATGTATAGGCTACAAAATGTATCCCTTAAACCCAAGTTTTCAGTATAAAAGTAGGTTTAAGGGGGTCAAAACTATATAGGCGTGTTTTCGTGATGAAGTGTCGATGAAAGCAACGTTAGGAATATTTTGACACTAAAATATGACTCTTTAAATTGCTGTCTGCTTAACCCTTTTATGCAGAATGGACTCTTCTACCTTAACGTTTTGGACCGGTACATTTCAATCTTAAGAACATCTGGTTAGTTTTTATTGCAAACATGTTTTATAGCGAATTCTGTATTTTATTCAAACAGTGTAGACCCTTATCAGACGCCACGTTCTGCGGCGTCTGGTCTGGGTCTCCACTGTTTGCCAGTGTCCATTTTATGGGACGCTAGGCTTAAATGGGTTAAATTACGCGCACCTTGAGTCATTTTCAATAGTTAATTTTTCTTTCGGGATCTCCGTTGTAATGAAGAGCCATTTCGCGAAATGACAAGTTTCACAGGCAGATTCAGCTTTCATTCATTTATAAAAGTACATTTACCATTTTCCTGGGTATATGTACATGTATATCGTTTCGCTTGGCGTGTCCATACACCCCAAAAATATCCTGTAAACTACTATTTGTTTCACGTCTAAAAAATCGTATTTATCGTTTTGACGCACATTTACGCCAAAATACTATATGAATAGCACAGATATAATGGCATGCATTTGCGTCTAACATGGGTCTGTGCCAAAAGCATATAACATTTTAGTTACTGAGAAGTCTTTAGCATCTATTTAAAGTAAACCGTCCCTTAACTAATACGCTTAAGGTAGAGCTTGGCATACAGTGTAGATCCCGACCAGACAATTTCAGCATTATAAATAGATTCTAAAAAGAATTACCCTTGAGAGCAGTGAATACCCCCACAGCAGTGAATACCCCCACACAAAAATTACAAATAGTTGAGTGTCGTTTCCAAAGCCAGATTAGCTAGGTTTGTCTAATAAGGCCTCATCAATGACCATGTTAACTGTCACATTACGAAACGCGCCTATTCAAATACATAGAAAATTTCACCTCCAAAAACTTAAAACTTTCAGATAAAAAAAAAGCTCTGATATTTTTCATATTTCTGATCAAAACATTGATTGTGGATACTCGTTAGAACCGTATCGGCGAGGCGGATCTAACGAGTACCCACAATCTATGTTTTTGAGCAGAAATAAGAACAATAATGTATACCCTTGTAAACCCTGGTTTTACTATATAAAAGTAGGGTTTAAGGGGTCAGCATTATATAGACATGTTTTCGTGACGAAATATCCCAGAATGGGCTCTGTTAACATAAAACCAGAAAATATGCATACACTATAAGTATAAACTAAAACCTACTTAAGTCCAACACCCAAGACGAAAGCCAGAAGATATAAAAGGAACAAGGTAGAAAAAGTTTATCGTCTTACCTGATTAAGGTAGCATCTCCAATGTTTGCTAATTTACGTTCCATTAGTCGCCAGTTACCTTTAATTATATCGACCTCTGCAACACTTAATTTACAATCGTGTGTCACTCCTATCTTATGAAAACCACACCCCATGTCAGATCATAGTCAGAACCTCTGTTACAGGAGCCCAAAAGTGTAGTCTTGGTTAAAGGGATTATGGACAGTAACTTGTCTGATCTGTTGTTAGTCTGTCAAGGCATTCATTCGAATAATGCACTCAGCGTAAGTAAATTACAATTATAGATTTATGTTTCCAAGTGATTCCAAGTCACAGGTAAACGTTGTCCTCTCTTTCACCTTAAGGAGAATTAATTCACCTGACAATTTTGCAGCTATTTTGTGCAAGGGAGACGACTTTTGAGACTTCCTGTTTAAATTCCTGCACATGGAGTCTATTCTGATAAGCGGCCTATTGTAAAAAGGCAAAAATTGCTCTCGTTTTCCGAAGGGGGGTTTACATAATGTAAAGCAAAAGGTAGTCACAAAAGTTGTCTCCCTTGTAATACAATGTAGGAACTTTGTACCATGTTTATCTGGTCCCCTTAAGTTCTAAGTGAGCCGTGTCCTGCGAGTGTGTCTGTTGAGGGTAATGAACATTATAGGGATCAAACATGGTATTTCATGCATTGACATTCGCCAGGTCCCGAGGGAGGTGTTGAAAACCGAGGCCGGAGACCGCGGTTTTCAACACCTCCCTAGGGACCTGGCGAATGTTAATGCACTGAAAAACCATGTTTGATCGCTATTATTGCATAAAAACTGAAAACATTTGCTACATTTCGCGTTATTTCTTGCACTATTTTGCTTCGCCTTTTCACCGATGTCTCGCGAATACAATTTCCACGGACTATGCTCGTTCTAGGGCCGGGCAGAACACATCTCGTAACGGCAGGAAATCTGTGGCCCCGGTACGACGATCATATTGAAAGTTACGTAGCCGTGCATTAACAGCGCGTGAATTGCCTTGTTAATACACGGCATTTCGTCGGTTAATGCACGGCTGTTAATAACGTGCAACACTGCTTTTTATGCAATAATACAGGTTAAATTTAGGTCCTCTGATGTGCTTTGTTATATTCCACAGTGAACCCATCGTTACAACGACAACACTTGTTCCCAAAGACGTTGCCATTAAAATGAAGCTGCTGTTGTACAGAATACTTAATAAGCAGATTGATATGAAACAAATGTCTTGTTTCTTTCTTATCTCCCCATAGAACATCTGTTTTTGATATTTGTTAGAATCGCCTCATTGAGGCGATTCTAACAAATAGCCAAACCATATGTTTCTTGAAAGTATTTAATACAATAATCTTGCATAATTTGTGACTATTTGTTACCTCTTAAGCGAAGATTTCGCAACAGTCAAATTGTCATTATATCGAATGTTGTTGTTATATCGAATGTCGGTGTAAAGAGGGTTATCTGTACATTATCCATTGTGTTTGTTTTGTACGGACAAAGACGACATAGGGCCCTTGTTCAGAGTTTGCCGAATCGAAGGCTAATGTTGCTGGATTCACATGCCCGAAAGATGCATTTTAACATGATTGGGACCCTATGTTCAAACCAGATTACAGCCGAACCTTTTTTTTACTGACAATCGATACAACGACAAAATTCGTTATACTGACAATTTGACTTGCACGGAAACCCTCCTTCAAGAAAAGACAGTTAATCAGAAATTATGAAGGATCATGATTCAATACGTCAAGCAACATATGTTTTGGATATTTGTTAGAATCGCCTCACCGAGGCAATTCTAACAAATATCCAAAACATTCGTTCTATGAAGAAATAAGAATAAAACATTACATATGTTGCATATCAGGCTGCTCATTAAGAATTCTTTACAGTTCAGCAAAGTCATATTAATGACAATATCTTTGGGAACATATGCTGTCCTTGTAACGAGGGTTTACTGAGACTAGATAAGTACATGATTTACTTAGTATACATAGGTTTTCGGATCTTGGCATTGGATGATTCTTTTGACTGGTTTGCCCTAGTGGGACTACTGATTATAATCCGGCATGTTGGTGTGGCGCAGTAACAAAAGATATCGATATCAGGTCATCAGACTGTTTTTTTTTTTTTTTTTCAGTTCACTGATTTTACAAGTAGCATTACTGGCTGGGCTTAACTTTAATCGCTTAGCAATTCAGCATACGACATTTCTTTTTTTTGCTTATTATCCCAGTGAATAAGGTTTTAAATTTCTTGAAAATTGTCTCCTTAAGAATTATATGATCTCTGAAAAAAAAATCAAAATGTTGTCTACGCGTTTTACATGATATTTGCAAATAATCATTTTCCTTTTTTACATTACGAAAACACGCCTATTCAAGTATATAGAAAATTTCACCTTCAAAAACAAATTTTTCAGATAAAAATCTCTGATAAATTTTCATATTTCAGCTAAAAACATAGCTTGTGGGTACTTGTTAGAACCGCCTCGGCGAGGCGGCTCTAACCAGTACCACAATCTATGTTTTTGAGAAGAAATAAGAAAAATAATGTAGACCCTGTAAACACCAGTTTTACTACATAAAAGTGGGGTTTAAAGGGGTCAATATTATATAGGCATGTTTTCGTGATGGACAGAAGATAGGCGCGAAGCGAAAATAACTATCATAGACTCATTTAACAAGTACAAAGAAGTTTTAGTGAGTCCAAATTTAAAAAAAAAAAAAAAAAAAAAAAAAAAAAACACGATATAAACGTTAGGTTACCCGGGGGATGTTATGCAACAGATTGCCTGCATTTTCGTACATCCTGCGAAAATTAACAATTTTGCTGCTTTCTTTCATTTGCATGGCGGTGGGTCAGGCCACAGACTCAACGAGGGCTGGGTCTTAAATGTTTTCTTAAAGAGTACAGTATAGTGTATATTTTCTGATCCTTGATTCCATTCCAAGGCCCAGTTGTTCAAAGCATCTTTAGCTAAACGAGCTCGTTAGAGGTCAAAATGTTAACTGTTCTATTAAATATGATATCTAATTCGCAGGTATTTTTACTGAAAAAAATGTGAGTAGCTTTTGCAAATGCTACTCACATTTGTTCAAAAAAAATATTAGTGTATATGTCATATTTAATGATCAAGGTTTTAACGATACGTTAACTAACGACACCGTTAGTTTTGAACATTTGGGCCCAGATTTTTTTTTATAATTTATATGAGTGTCTTTGGTGAGGCCTAGTTGATTTTGATTGTTCATGTGTTCATTATTGCTCTCAAAGTTTATTCCTTCTAGAACCTCGATATCTGAACTAAGGTTGGTCTTCCTTCACTTCACTATAGTGTACTTTATATTTTATGGCCCTTTGTGATCCATTACGAAAACACGCCTATTCAACTAAACTGAAAATTTCACCACCAAAACTGAAAGTTTTCAGTTACAAATTCTGATATTTTCACATTTCTGCTCAAAACATAGATTGTGGGTACTCGTTAGAACCGCCTCGCCAAGGCGGTGCTAACGAGTACCCACAGTCTAGGTTTTTGAGGAGAGATAAAAAAAATAAATAATGTAAGCCCCAGTTTTTATATATAAAAGTGGGGTTTAAGGGGGTAAAAAATATATAGGTATGTTTTTGTGATGATTAACCTTAAACGGAAGTTTAAATATTTTATACAGGAGTTGATTTTTGTTTGTGTTGAGGTTTTACGGCCCAGTCAACCCAATGGGGTCATGTCGAGCGCGGTCAGTTTACCTAACCACGCGTTTACTGGGCAGGCTTAGTCCTCTTAGCGGTTAACCAGTATTGTGCACATTCTTTCGCCAGAAACTGACAACTGCCCTACTTGAATTAGCGGAAGGGAAAGAATGACCGTAGAAAATACTTCATGATCAATCTCCACGAAAGACTGTTGACGACCTCGGTGGGGGTTAAACCCGCGACCTCCTGGTCTCCAGTCGGACGGCGCATCCAGCTGAGCCACCGAGGCCGGCATACAAGAGTTGATATATTTCTCGGTGATACGTATGAAAACCCTCATGCGAGCCGAACAGTTATGAATGGCTGTAACTGTATTAAGGGCAACGCTTGGTGCCTATACTAGGCCCTGAGGTTATAATACTGTCTTCATGCTCAATTCAGCTGAGCATGAAATTTTCTCTGCTAATAAATATTGTTGGCATTTTCATATTCATTAGCAGAAAAAATTTTCATGCTCAGCTATGTTTAGCAAGAAAGCATTTGCAATTGTTAGCAGGAAACTTTCATGCCCAGCTGATTTGAGCACGGAAGAAAGGTTTTGTAAGCTCTAGGCCAGTTTAAGTCCGACCCCAGCGTCAACAGCTGTACTGTTGACCATTGCAAGGTGGTATTTCTATTGTAGTTTCTTTTCACTACGTTACATGTAGCCATGAACTGTCGCGTAGTGTGTTTTTTTTTTTTTTGTATATGACATTCAACGCCACCAACCCCCTCCCCCTCCCTACACACACACACACACACACACACACACACACACACACACACACACACAACAAAAAACTCTCCCTGCTATGTGCCTTGGAAAGACGTTATTCCTTAATTGTGGTGTTTACTTGTGTACAACTTGTGAGAGACATGATAAAATGGGTATATGTCTAAAATGTGGTCAAGTTTATTTGATACATTTAATACTGCTTTTGAATATGTTTGTATCATAATGAGAAACATTAATTAGTAATAGTCAAAATACGTACAAATATCCAAAATCAAATACCATTTAAAGTGAACGGATACACCGTTAAGGAAAGTGACTCTGATAACAAATTTAAGTTAGTCCCCCTTCTCAAATGGGGCTACTCACAGAGGAAATAATTTGCCCCATTCATTTTTTAGCAAATTTAGTAATATTTAGATTTAAGGCATGGCTCATACAGCATACACCAGACAGCAAATTCATTCTACGAAAGAGGTATAATGGCGCATTTTCTCTTTTTGATAAACTATGCTAAAACTTTAATTGGAATAAATAAACTTTCACGGGGTATGGTGGTGATGTATGTGTGTGCGCGTGTGCGTGTGCCCGCGCGTTTGTATGTGTATGTGGGGGGATCTTTCAAATTTTGCCCCTCTTCTAAAAAAAGGCAGTTGTCTAAATGATATGAATTTAGTCTAGACACCCTAACAGAAGGGACTTGATGTGCAGAAAAGCAAAGGATTTGTTAATCTTGTAAAGAATGGCGGAAAACCAGTCACCGTAACCCATTGAAGACTGGAAACTCCTAACTGACTAATTGACTAACAGTGCAGACAAATATCAGACGTCATAGAGTGCGAAAAAATGGAATCTACTTATAGTATGGAAGAGTTTATTCAGTCTTTAATCGGTTAAGCTTAGACTGTCCTCTCTTTGAGCGGTATCAATTGAGTTTAAATTATACTTACTGAACAAATGTCTTTGTGCCAATATTGGCAATATCCTGCTTGACTATTTCCCATAGATTGGAAATGATTATGCAGTCATCCCGGCCGAGATTTAGCCATCCTGCAGAAATCTGCGCCACGCCGCTGCACTTTCTTCCTCCTTTAATACAGACGCTGCCCATGTCTAGCTTTTACCTTTTTCCAGCAGTTCCATCGGATTAAGATATTCAAGTCAGAGTACAGATATCAAAATTTTGAAGATAAAATTTGAAAATCATGAAAATCACTGTTGTGTTGCTTGCAATACCGGAAATCCTGTTTGAGAAGTATTGGTGTAAAAAGATATTTCAATCATTAAAAATTAACATATATCTGCATGCCTTTGCAAATCGAAGAAGTTGTGGATTGGAAACTTTAGAAAGTATTTCGCGGGCTATCACAATCCAAACATGAACATTTAATAATTTCGAATCAAAATCAAAAGTAATGCCACTAGATTAAAACAATTTATAAACTTAGTTATAGCTTTGTTTAATAACATTGGTCCATTTGAATATATCATATCTATCAGTTGTGCAGAATATACAGTAACAATTATAAATAGGTCACCCGAATCCCAGTGCCTCAATAACATTAGCCTGCTCAGCATGTAGGCCCTGGCATAATGGAACTGGAACAGGCAAGTTTCGTTTGTCTTACAGTCTGGTCTTTTGATTTTTCTTTTTTGTATGTTAATGGTGGGATCTACTTTAAATATCAGCGTTAGGTTGGGCGCTCGTAAAACAAGGGCTAAGCCCCTCAACAGAAACCAAATAATCGAAAATAATCGAAAATGACAGGCTGATGAAATGAGTCTGTTAATGAACAGTGCTCATATCGCCTAGTCTTCAGTACATTATGAAAACACGCCTATTCAAATACAATAAGAATTTTACCACCAAAATATGAACATTTTCAGATGAAAAATTCTGATATTTTTCTTATTTCTGCTCAAAACATAGATTGTAGGTATAATGAGTACCCACAATCTATGTTTTGAGCAGAAATAAGAAAAATAATGTATACCCCTGTAAACCCCAGTTTTACTATATAAAAGTGGGGTTTATGGGGGTCAAAATTATATAGGCGTGTTTTCGTGATGAGAGCGAAGTTTTGTTTCCAAAAAACTCAAAATAAGCTTAACGTTTCCCAAAGGATCAGAAAGCGAAAATGAACCATCAACATAAGGTTTTCTTGTAATACTAATAAGTAGGTCTTAGAAAGGTGTGTATTACTGCGGGGTTTTATGACTGGTGAAGTTCCTTAACCGCCTGTATGTCAAGGATCGTCACGGTGTACTATATAGAGTTTATTTGTTGGTTTTGAGCGATTGAAGGGAAGACAATTTACCAGATTCCTAAGGCTTTCGTGTACAATTCGAGTGTGCGATAGCAAACAAGTTTTTTTTTTTAAGCGAAAGCCTTAGAACACGCATAATTATTTCTCCGTAATCGATAAAAAACAAACGAATAAACTGTTTATTACATTTCTTACCCTATCCCACCCCACACACAATGTGTTTTAGTTTGATGTTGCACGTTTGTGACGCGTGAGAATTTCATATTCTAATGAGAGATGCTCGGCCTCGAACTGCTGAACAAAAAAATATAGTGTCATCGGATTTCAGTTTAATTTAGATAATAAATAAAGATCTCAGATTATAATCATATTTTCAAACCTTTCCTTTGTATTGAAAGCGTTTAAAGCGTTGAAAGCGAAAGATCGTACAATTTCTTAATAAATGAATTAATTACGTCAACGAATTATGTCACTAATTAGCGCGCAAAAACAATCCATTTGAAGAAATGAAATAATTCACTGATGAGCAACTACCGGGTTCTCTTTCACAGAGGAAAATAGGTAATTCGTTGTTAGAAATGTAATTATGTATATTCTACATTGTCGTATACTGTGCAGGCGAAGTGACAAGAACTTAGTAAGAAGGTTCTCACCGTTCATTACACCGTTCATTACATCTACTTATAACCAAAATATGTATCAATTAAACGTCTCCTGATAGCTTTCAACATATAATGTCGCGAACATTTCTAGTATATAAAACTCGTAACTTGAGTGAGCGCGATGCGTAAATATAAAAGTAGGATCGTAAAGTGTACGCCTAACCTCATTGGTATAGTCCATCTATATATTTATCCGTATAGAAGAGGAGCCGTGTATTCAGAACTCATATCTTCCTGTACAAGACAATAATGCGTTTTACACCATAATGCGCTTACGTAATCTGATTTCTAAATCCAGCAGACTTTAAATGGAATGGATATCTTCTAGGGCTAGTAGATATTGAAGGCATCACGAAAACATGCCTATATAATTTTGACCCCCTTACACCCCACTTTTGTATAGTAAAACTGGGGTTTACATTATTTTTCTTATTTTTGCTAAAAAAACATAAATCTCGTATGTTTTGAGCAGAAATATGAAAACAACATCAGTTTTTTATCTGAAAATTTTCAGTTTTTGGAGTCGAAATTTTCAATATCATCACGAAAACATGCGTATATAATATTGACCCCCTTAAACCCCACTTTTATATGGTAAAACTGGGGTTCACAGTGGTATACATTATTTTTGTTATTTCTGCTCAAAAACATAGATTGTGGGTACTCGTTAGAACCGCCTCGACGATGCGGTTCTAACGAGTACCCACAATCTATGTTTTTGAGCAGAAATATGAAAAATATCAGATTTTATTATGTGAAAAATTGCCATTTTTTGGTGGTAAAATTTTCAGTGTATTTGAATAGGCGTGTTTTCGTAATGATTTGAATACGCGTGTTTTCGTACTGGGATGGATGTTCATTCAAGGGTGAACGTATGTCAGTTGTTATTACCTCTCTTCTGAAAAGGATAAGGTCTAAAAGGGAATAATTTGTTTTCAAAGGCAGCAAATACATTAATTTTATACTAAACCTCTTTTCGGAAGGTAATTTGTAAGAAAGAAACAGGAAGTAACAAAAGTTGTCTCCCTTGTCACAAATGTTGAATAATCTAACAAGAGTATCCAGTTATTTCAAAAGCTGCACCGCTTAAGCACAGCTCTGACCTCTCATGTCGAAGTTTAATTGATTGCAAAATCCACACATGACCGAAGAATTCTTCTACTATGCCGCGAATTAAACAAGAAAATATATAATAAAATAATGTGTCACTTGCATATATCCTCCGTCACTGTAACTGAATGAGCTGATCATTTTCTGACTTTGGAATACAATTCAATTAGCTTTCATTTGCTGAGTGCGAGATATTATCATAAAATTAATAGTCTGGATTATTTGAGAAAATGCGCCATTAGATCAATTATCATGCACAATTTCATTATCATGCACAATTACAGTAAAGCGATTGCATATTTCCATTTGAACTACAGATCATGTCTTTTTCCGCGTAAGTGACTATTTAATTTATAAAAAAATGTCTGTAATGCACTAATCTTTTTTACAAGGCAAGTCTATGTTGCTGCACGCCTTGATCACTAATAAAGTACTGTGTACAATATACGTTATAAGAGTATTGTGTTCAATATACATACTAATGTAATGTACGATGTACAATACCAGAGTACTGTGTGCAATGTACCGTATTAGTTATAGTTACCTCGCTTAAATCATAATGTGCGCTTAGGTTTTGAAAATTACTGATAAATTTATGATAAGATATCCATGTAGTAAGGTTACACTTTACAAAAAACGATCAGCAGAGGACTTCGTGAGAGGCTAATGCGAGTTTGTTTATAGTTTTCTTTATAAAAGTACATGTTGTTGGCACTTATTTGAATTGCCTCGATACGTCGAGGCAATTCGAATGAGTACCAACAATATATGTTTTTATCACGAAGTATATGAAATGTAATAAAAGAGATAATGGGGGTAGATAAAATTAATACCAAAACCATATGATTTTATTAGGAAGTAGATAAAAGTACTCTGGCTGTAATTTGAAGACTACGAAATTGCTTGATTGTTCGCTTATAGGTGTGCGTGCGGTAAATAGGTCGCGTACAGTTTGTAAAACAGACGTAGTAATACGAGCAGCGTGACAAAAAACCAACCGCAAATTAGCGCAGTTTGAGCAATTATCTAAAATAATATAACATCACATTTGTCTGTGTAAGGCAATAAAAAGTCAAGAAAATTCCGTAGAAGCATTTACACCTCATTTTCTCGACGCATTTTTACAACAGAGGTAAGCTAATAAATAGCGTTTATGCGACGATCCTGTATCTGGTTACATGACCAGACTAAGTAAAAATCTATGTTTAAGATATTACCACTTGTGATGGAAACAAAAAAAAAAAAAAAAAAAAAAAAAAATGACAAACTATTATTTGTAACAGCAAATTCACATTTAGGTATTTGAATCCTGAAACTAGCACGTAATGCACCATGTCCCTGCTGTGCACTATATCTATTCGTCTGATGTAAAATTACTGAAATTACGAAACTGCATTTGTATTACAAACTGCGTCAACGGAAACTCCAGGAAGATTGGAAAGTGTTATTATTTATACAGCTCGCAAGTTCAGTCTTAGAAACTTGAAAATGATTTGTACTCCTGTATCTACACATACATGTAATCTTTACGTTAAGTATGCCCTAAAATGTGCTCCTCAAACATTTAGATACGACTATTCAATGCATTTAATGTAGACTCAATGTACGTTTACTTAAAATATGTTACAAAATCATTCGTTAAACCAAACGTAAGGTCAACGCAATTTGTACTAACTTAAAAAATTCATCGTTTTGTGATTTACTTATAATAGCGAACTGGCTGCCGCATGTCATCACGAAAACATGCCTATATGATATTGACCCCCTTAAACCCCACTTTATTATAGTAAAACTGGAGTTTATGGGGGTATATGTTATTTTTCTTATTTCTGCTCAAAAACATAGATTGTGGGTACCCGTTAGAACCGCCCCACCGAGGCGGTTCTAACGAGTGCCCACAATCTATGTTTAGAGCAGAAATATGAAAAATATCAGAGATTTTTTATCCGAAAATTTTCAGTTTTTGGTGGTGAAATTTTCTATATATTTGAATAGGCGTGTTTTCGTAATGGTGGCCGATAGTCCACATGCGGCGCAGGCCGAATTCCTGCGCGAACAAGCTCTATGGTACGTTTCGTTGCCGTCAATCCAAACCGGAAATAAACATTTTGTTTGCAGTTTGTCGGGTTCTCAATTAATGTGGCAGATCTATTTGTATTTGCCGGGACCAACTGGGAAAATCCGGTACCAAAATCCAGTACCAAAATTTTAACGGTATAACTTGGGTCTTATACTTTGAGTTTTTGGACGATGTTTGGCCCGCATACGCCATTAGCCCTTAAAGCTGAAATGTATATGAAAAATTCTTACCTCTGTTATTCATTACTGATATAGGGAGTTCTAGATAGAACCTGATTGTCTATGAAAAACCCAGGACAAACTTTTTTCCCTACACTACCGGGCAAAGCATAGTGCATTGCGAGCTCGCCTATAGGCATTGCCTATGTTCATATTACGTCTGTATATTCTATATACTTCTAATTAAAATTTACTTGAAAACATATGTATTTTTTTCTATTTCAAATTAAATCACACTGAAAAGTCCGAGCAACGTAATCCTAATCAAAATCCGACTTTGTTGGTAGATTCAGGAAAAAGATTCTTAAGTATACAGTCAAACCTGTCTTAAGCAGCCACCCATGGGAAGCTTAAAATGTGGCTGCTGAAGGCAGGTGGCTGCTTAATACAGTTCAAATATATAAGTCTACGAATTTTGGGGCAACTTTCTTCTGGCTGCTTAATACAGATTGGCTGCTTAATAGAGGTGACCACTAACACAGGTTTGACTGTATGTCTCTTCATCAATAGCTAAAGACAGTCCATAAAAAGGCAACTTAAAACCTATTATATAAAAGTTATAACAAAGTTGCATCAACATCCGACAAACATGATTTATAAAGGCTAACATACATTCATAGTCTTGTGTTGGAATTCTAAAAAGGACTTGACTTCTCTTATCATCTATAGCGGTATTTTAACAGTTTTCGTTTTCATCAGCCTTCTAATGCAATAGAATGGAAACGGAGTTTTATAATGGTATAGTTTATAAAAGGAATATTGTTTGGAAATCATTTTTTTTAAGAAAATCAAAACTGCTATAAAAAATATATATGATATAACAGAATCGGTTACTTCATGGTTATTTTGAAAATCGAATACCGTTTAGGCCGGCGCCAGGGTGGGGGTGGATGGGGTGGGTTGGGGGGTGGGGGGGGGGTGAGGGAGGGTATGCAGCCTCACAAACTACAGTGTTGCATGTTGTATATAAAGGGACTCAATCAAACCGAGTCTCCGGTTTTCGTGATTTTGTGTGTTCTTTGTTTCCACAGACATTATTTTACTGACCCAATCACGGCTGATGATTTCCCCTTTAAGTGTACGACGGTGGATCGCGTATCGGAATCAGTGTCGGTCCCAACCTAAGTCATATCCAATTGGGTAGGCGCCTGATAATATGTCTTTGGCATGACGCTCTACAGATCAATTAGAGGCTTTTTTTTTTTTACTTTTATTTTATTCTACTGTAGCTGGTATTGTGCCGTTTGGCGGCCGTAAAAAAGTCTACCCGTACATCATCATAGTGCAGGTTATATTTTATTTCTTTTGGAAACATTGAGCCCATCCTAGTTATTTTGAAAATCAAATACCGCTTAAGACGGCGCTAGGTGGGTTGTGGGGGTGGGGTGGGTGTGTGTGTGTGCGGGGGGGGGGGGGGGGGGGCGTATGCAGCCTCGCAAACTACGGTGTTGCATATGGAGATACTCAATCAAACCGAGCCTCCGATTTTTGTGATTTTGCGTGTTCTTTGTTTCCAAAGGCAATCTTTTTTTAACTTAATTGTTGTTGTTGTTTTTTCTTTCTGATGAGTAAGAAGCCTCAACGCAAACAGATCAATACTATTTAGTGTAATCTAAATAATGTCGGAACCTAGGGTCCTGTTAAATTGGCTTTAATCCCAGCAATGATTTTCTAAGGCAGTGGTGGTTCTGGTATTGCGTACTCCTTGCATGGACCGCGTCATGAGAAAATGTCTTCGAAAATGTACGAAATGAGCATATTTCGATCATCCTGCGCACGCGCAGCGCATCATCCTGGCCTTAGTTCTCCGTTCATATATTCTGTAGCATCAAATATTTCTGTTTGGCATCTGGATTTGATTTGTTCCGTCCTGTTTGATGCCTTGTTTTTGTTCTGTGTTTGACTTATCTAGCTTTCTGATAACCTTACCTGCGAAAGAGGGCGGCCGTCGCTTGTCGATCATTAAGGTACATGTTCTGGCTTTGGAGCTTCCTTGTCAATCACTTTTCCTCACGGTATCAGAGATAGACTGCGATGTTTGGTCGTGGCACACACGCGCACACACGAATAGCAACCATGACGACGTTTTCAGGTCTACTTATGACGAGTTTCAGTAAAACCGAGACTCCAATTTTCTAATCTGTAGTATGTTCTTTGTTTCCAAAGGCAATCATTTTTATGTTTAATTTGCTACACTGCAGCTGGTGTTAGTGCCGTGTGGCGGCGGTAGAACGTCTCCCCGTATATCACCATAATGCAGATTATATTTCATTTCCTTTGGGATCATCGGGTCCATTGTGGTAAGTTTAAAAATAGAGTTCTGCTCATGTATACGCTAGAGAGCGTAAGCAGTGTTGCAAACGACGTTACAACTTATGAAGAGTTTGAATAAAACCGAGACTCCCATTTCCTAATCTTTAGTGTGTTCTTTGTTTGCAAAGGCAATCGTTTTTTTTTTATTTTTATTATTATATCGGTTAGCAGTCATTCAAATTTGGACTGTTGAAAACTTGTGCCAACAGGCCACATGTATACACGTATATTACACAATGAATAAGTATAAGAATCCCTAAACGCGAGGCGGTTCTAACGAGTAACCCACAATCTATGTTTGGGCCGACATAGGAAAAATATCAGATTTTTTTTCTGAAAACTTTCAGTTTTTGGTGGTGAAATTTTCAATTTATTTGAATAGGAGTGTTTTCGTAATGATTGAAAAAAATATAACCATATTATAATTTCATAAAACGATGTATGTGCAGACTTTTCATTTCTGTTTAAAACGCACTTTAGATTTGCTAAGCTGAATCATGCTGCTTTCTAAATCTTCAGAAAGTTAATTTTTTTTTTTTTTTTTTTTTTTTTATTTATTTATTTTCTTTCTTTTTTTGCATGACGCTTTCCTCGGAAGAAGTAAACTAGCAAACTTTTGCCATTATTTAGTGCACAACCTTTTGTCATAACTACCTCTGCACAAAGAGTTTAATTCTATTCAGTGGTTTTAAAAGAATTAAAAAAGAATCTTTCTCCCTATTCTCCCTACAGTCAAAATGGCTGCTAATTATGCAAAAAATGATGGATAGATAGTTTGGATGCCGGTTTTCAACAAATTCCATTTGTTCAAATGTGTAATTTTCACAATATTGTTATGGAAGATGACGAGTGAAGAAAAGCAAAATATAATTATTCATAAAAGATTTCCAAGACCCATGTATGTTCGAAATTTAATTTTACAATAAAAGTGTAGAAACTAAGCGCAGAGACAGACGATACAAATGGTTCCTGATAAGATACGGTCAATCCTAACAAAACATTTTCAAGCGAAAAACGTCTTTCCAAAGGATGTCGAAAGGACACTAGCTAGTTGACGTACATTTAGGCATTATAAACTGAGCTCAGTTCAGACGGAGTATGGCAGTTAGAACACGCTAAAAATGATCCAAATATTCGAAAAGGGAATAATGAAAATAAACTGTAACTGCACTGATATAGAGTTTAGGTGATTGTGTTACACTGTAAAACTTGCGTCGGCAATGAACAGTAACGGGTTTCGCTTACATCCGTAGCTTTAGTTTGGCATACAGTCGAAGCTCAATGGCTCGAACAGCCTTGGGAACATGCAAATTAGTTCGAGATATATGTTGTTCGAGCCACTGAGGGTTAATCATAGCGCCAGGTCAGAAAGCAAATGGCGATATTTAGGGAAATCGTTTCGATTTTCTACACAATAATTGTATGTTGACTGTACTCATTAGAATCGACTCGATGAGGCGATTCTAATGAGTACACACAACATACAATTTCATCATAAAATAAGAAAATTCCCCTTTAGTATTTGTTTTCTTGTGCTATCGGAAGAATTTCGACGGGACTCAAAAACAAGTTCGAATTAACCATGGTTAACGAGCCATCGGTGTTCGAGCTATTGAGGTTCGACTGTAGGTAGTTGGCTCTTCACGTTAAAAGAAATAGTCAAGTTAAAGCCTATTTCCGTATCAAATGGCAACGAAACACACTTGTAGCAATTATTCCAATTCGCAAACACCAGATGCTATCTGATATGGAATTAACATCCTTTTTTAAATTTATCGGACCAATTGCTTTTCCAGATCAGTGCTAAACTCGGCAAAATTGTTAATCGACACATTGAAATTGATTTCTACTTGAAGTGTTACTAACTGATTAATTATAGTAACACAAATAAAAAAAAAGTTAGGATAAGCTAAAGTTTAAAGGTCAGAGGTATGCAGTAATACATTTAAGTATTGAAACACACAAGGCTGAGCAAACACTGTATGCTCAAATCAGACGCCGCGACTGGTCAGGTTCTACACTGTTTGCTACTCACCCGGCAGATAACATGGGCTTGTTCAAATTTAACAATGATGAGGGTAAGGTGTCCAAATGAATAGGGTTGATACGATATGTAATACACCAAGTAGCTCACAGAAGTCAGGTTCTACATTGCTTGCCACTCATCCAGCAGATAGCATGGGCTTGTTCAAATTTAAGAGTGATAAAGGTAAAATGTCCAAATGAATAGGGTTGATACGACATGTAGTATACCCAGTAGCTCACACCAATTAGCGCTATTCTTATGAAGATGTAGTGTACGGTGAATGCCCATTCAGCCTATGTGTCTACGCAGGCTTTCTGCGCTTTGTTTTTTCGCCGACAGAAGTACGAAACACTACCTAGCGGGCCCGTGCCATCTAAACAACGTCGCTATAACGTCGCAGTAACGTCATACTATTTATACGTCACAAAAACGCCAATACAACGTCATGACTTTTGTCAACGTCACTTAATGTCAGTGCAACGTGATGACGTTTATAAGTCACATTGACACCGATGTCATCTACACGCTCGGTATCGGAACTGGTGAGGACAAGTGATCTAATTGTGGGAGGATCAAAACAGTATACTTCATCATTTGTTTAATCTTAAACACAAGAACTCAATCTTTTGAGCAAGAAAAAAAAATACAACCACAACAATCCCGAATGAGAGGAGAGAACAGTGTCTACTACAAGTTCAAAAACAATGTACAGTATAACCTCAATGGCTCGAACACGGATGGCTCGTTTACCGTGGATGATTCGAACTCTTTTTTCAGTCCCTACAAAATTCTTCCAGTAGCTCAAGAAAACAAATATTTAGGGATTTTTTCTTATTTTATCATTGAATTGTATTTTGTGTGTACTCCTTAGAATCGCCTCATCGAGGCGATTCTAATGAGTACACTCAACATACAATTGTTGTGTAGAAAATCAAAAAGATTTCCCAAACCCAAAATTATCGCTATTTGCTTCCTGAACTGGTGCCATGATTAAGCCTCAGTGGCTCGAACTACCCATATCTCGAACAAATTTCCATGGTCCCAAAGATGTTCGAGCCATTGGGGTTCGACTGTACTATATTTCAAACGTCAGGGAATGAGTTGCTCTGCTACACACTATACTAAATGCTAAGTGTCATCTATATTTTATAGATGTTTAAGTAATCTTCTCAAAGCGATATCCAACCAATCTGAGCCGTGGCATAGCATTTCAAACAAGATTGCATGGGCGCTCAGTAAGGAGTCAGATTAGCGTCTTTGTCCGCACAGTTTGATCAGAGTCTTCGCTGTCACTGTGAAGACTAAGTTTTAATCGATCTTTCGTAAACAAGTTCACATTACAGTAGAACCTCAATAGCTCGAACACCGATGGCTCGTTTACCATGGTTAATTCGAACTCGTTTTTGAGTCCCTACGAAATTCTTACGCTAGCTCAAGAAAACAAATACTAAGGGGAATTTTCTTATTTTATCATAAATGTATGTTGTGTGTACTCATTAGAATCGCCTCATCGAGGCGATTCTAATGAGTACACTCAACATACAATTTTTGTGTAGAAAATCGAAACGATTTCTCTTAATTATCGCCATTTGCTTTCTGACCTGGCGCTATGATTAACCCTCAGTGGCTCTAACAACCCATATCTCGAACTAATTTTCATGTTCCAAAGGCTGTTCGAGCCTTTGAGGTTTGACTGTATTTAACTCCACGCTTTTTCAAGGTTACATCTTCTCTAAGGCATATCCAACCAATCCGAGCCGTGGCATAGCATTTCCTACACAATTGCATGGGCGCCCAGTAAGAACTCAAAATTAGCCTCCTTATTCGCAAAGTCTGTTCAGGTCTTCGCTGCCCCTGTGAAGAATAAATTTTAACCGATCCTTCGTAAACATGTTCACATTATTTAACTCCACGCTTTTTCATGGTAACGAGGCCAGAAGTTAATAAATTAGAACGCTCATAGAGTCTATCATCTAGAACTCACTTTTTGTGAAGCCTTGGTTAAAAAAAAAAAAAAAAAAAAAAAAAAAAAAAGTACTGCAGGAAACCCGTATTGATCTCATTAATATTTTTTTCAGACTTGGTAATGTAAATTTTATGCTCATTCATAAACACAGGCTTCTGATCGGCTGGCATCGAAATGAAGGTTTGAGTGCCACCAAGTCTCTGCTTCCATCCATAGCGTCATAGCGTCCCATAAAAGGGACTATGGCAAACAGTGTAGACCCAGATCAGGATCTACACTATTTGTATTATCGATAGCAATTTCATTGGTTATACAGCCAACCCTCTTTATATCGGCACTCGATACAACGACAAATTCCGTTATAATGACAATTTGACTGTCACGAAACCTTCGCTTAAGCGGTAACAATTAGCCACAAATTATGCAAGAATATTGTATTTAATACTTTAAAGAAACATGTATAGTTGTTAGAATCGCCTCACTGAGGCGATTCTAACAAAAATCCAAAACATATGTTCTATGAGGAAATAAGAACAAAACAAGATCTTTCTTATATATCAATCTGCTCGTCAAGTATGCTGTACAACGGCAAATTCATTTTAATGTCAATATCTTTTGAAACAAATGCTGTCGTTGTAACGAGGGTTCACTGTAATAAAAACTAAAAGTGACCAGCTGAGAGAGAAGAGTCCACTCGGCAAACATAGGTTCATGTATACTTCAACCTACGATATTGTTTAGCTGTCCATTTTTTCCATGTTTGGTTATGAGAAAAAATGGGCCGCATCAAGCAAAAAAATACCTTCGAAAATACGCGAAATGCGCAGATTTAGATCATCCTGTATATGCGCAAAGTCTCATCCGGGGCTTTGCTCTCCATTGTTACATTCTATAGTGTCCAATGATTATGTGAGCGGACGGTAAAGGCCCTGATCTGACTGCGTGAATGCGCAGTTTGATCTGGGCCTTAGATGTCCGCATATGCCCGAAGACAGGTTTTCGCATCACGCGGTCCATATGTAAACGTATCTGACTGTAGATGTTACAAAATTTAATTAAAGTGTCTTTCGTGTCTCGTCGTATCTCTTAGTTTCACGTAGCATTTAACATTACTATCATCACTGATCAATTGGACTTTGCCACCTAGAAGAAAGGTAATCAATAATTTCCAGTATTATGCTGGTCATGGCACTGTCACAGAATTAAACAAAAACATGTTGAAGAATATATTACAACACGCAATGTTTTATCATGTATCGGATCCAAGAGTAATGTCACGAACGGGCAGAACATATATAAAAAAAAAAGTCAACAGACTAGGTGCGTTATTGAGGCTGTTCATCACGAAAACATGCCTATATAATTTTGACCCCCTTAAACCCCACTTTTATATAGTAAAAGTGGGGTTTACAGGGGTATACATTATTTTCTCTATTTCTGCTTAAAAACATAGATTGTGGGTACTCGTTAGAACCGCCTCGTCGAGGCGGTTCTAACGAGTACCCACAATCTATGTTTTGAGCAGAAATATGAAAAATATCAGAATTTTTTATTTGAAAATTTCAATTTTTTTTGGTGGTAAAATTTTCAGTATATTTAAATAGCCATGTTTTAGTAATGTGAACATCAAGTACTGTGTATAATGCTTATGCTTTAGTTATGGTTTGAGAAATATTCTATGTTGAAATAAAGCACAACTGTCTCAGTGATTGCAAAGGAACAGAAAACAAACTATTATTATATAACCTAAAAACAAAAATGTTTTTCATCGGCTGAGAGCTGTTTTCAGCCCAGTGAATATTTTTTTGTTCACCGCCATTGAGTATGTCTACCTAAAATTAGAACTTTATCAGTCTGCGCATTGGTTATATAATAACCAACCGCCTTTGTCAATAATGGTATTCTCCAGTGGATATCACACCGTATTCAATGACTCAATAGTCAATGATTGTATGTACCAAAATGAAGTACGGGAGGGCGTTTACAGTCGCAACAAATCAGTTAAGGTAACCAGTGTTTTTTGTGTTTTTTTTTAAGCGAGATCATTTGTAAGCGAAAATAACAGACTCGATTTTATCTAGTCTGCTCATGAAGAATAGCACAGCCTCTAACACAGATAACGCCTCCTTGTCGCGTGTTTAGTGATTTGTTTTCTTTTAAATTTTTCAAAGAAATTCAAATAAGCTCAGTTTTGCCAAAGAACCAGAAAGTATAAATTGAAATTGCATAAAAGTGAAGTAAAGGGAGGTTTACTACAACCGCCACACAGCACGTTAAGCCCGTTGTACATAATGAAAATAAATAGATTCTTAAAAGATGCATTGTTTGAAAACTAGACGAACAACAAATCATTGTTAATTGCAGAAACATTTTATCAGGCCTTTCCAAGAACAGTAACATGCAACACTAACATGCAACACTACTCAAGCTTTCTAGTGCTGAGTCCAAATGATCTCAGGTATCCACAAATATAACCTATATTACAGTGAAGTTCGGGGATCTTTTTAATGACCATCACACAGCCCTTTTTACACCAACTGCAGTGAAGAAGAATATATTCTGAAATGACGGACCCTTTGAAAATATGAAGCTCGTCAAATAAATACTAATTACATTCCATTGTATATTTAGTTTGTTTATGGACAATAATGTAACATACAAGACCGATTACATTTCCACGCCATCCGGGTTAAGCATTATTCTACTTTTAAATAATTCCAAGTAAATTGGGTGACCCACACGAACAATATAGGTTATAATATAATATAGTTTATGCTATAGTGAAGTTCAGGGAGATATTCTACTACGGCCCTTAGAAGCAAGAAACCTATCAAATAAACGAAAATATAAGCCTCGGTTTTATTGAGACGATTGATGATATCACCTTTATAACTCAAGATGTTACTTGTAACCCATTGTAGATTGAATAAACTCTCCTCACACTATATATTGGAAGAGTCAAATTTCAGTTTTAGGTATGTCAGGCTATGTGAATTAGATATTTGATTTTTTGGGAACAGGAGCAAAGAAATCACTTGAATATATGTATTTTATATGCTGTATGCTTTATTTCTCGCATCCATCACGAAAACACGCCTATATAATTTTGCCCCCCTTAAACCCCACTTTTATATAGTAAAACTGGGGTTTACAGGGGTATACATTATTTTTCTTATTTCTGCTCAAAAACATAGATTGTGGGTACTCGTTAGAACCGCCTCGCCGCGGTTCTAACGAGTACCCACAATCTATGTTTTGAGCAGAAATATGAAAAATGTCTGAGTTTTTTATCTGAAAATTTTCAGTTTTTGGAGATAAAATTTTCTATATATTTGAATAGGCATGTTTTTGTAATAACCACTCCGATGCAGTAGAGCACTTATAAGCCAAACATTAAAATGTCAAAATAATAATAATAATAATAATAATAATAATAATAATAATAATAACCAGAGAATCAATTGCCCTGTAGCTCACCTGAGACGATTTGTTCTGAGCAAGCTTATGGTATCATTTTTAAAGAATGAACGATATGGGTATGGTTGCCGGTACACTTTGAAAAACACTTAGTCTCTGTATTCTACAGAAACTTGGTATGGAATTTAGCTTTTAATTCATTTAGTGTAACAGATACTTCACATCACATATGACTTTGATAAAGTGACATACCAAATATCAAAGACCTGTGACTTCTAGTTCCACAAAAGACGATTTTTAAATATTTTCGCCATAAGTGCCTATGTAAAACAAATGAACCCTGGAGCGGGTCATTTTTGACTCCAGGGCTATAAAGTGAACAATCTTGGTAAAATTTTATTCGATAAAACTAAGTACCAAATGTCAAAAGCCTAGTCCTTCTTGTTTCACACAGGACGGTTTTTTAAAGTTATTCCCTATACCAATCTATGTAAGGCAGGTGACCTCCAGGACGGAGCTATTTTGACCCTAGGGCCATAATTTGAACACTCGTGGTAAAGGTCCTCTAGTTGAAGCTAAATACCAATGTCAAAGGTCTGTGCCTTCTAGTTTTCAGACAAGAAGATTTTATTAAAGTTTTCTTTAAATGAGACTATGTAAAAAAAAGTAGGGTCATTATTGATCCCAGGGCTATAATTTGAACAAGATTAGTAGCGGTCAACTAGATAAAACTGCATAACAAATATCAAAAGCCTGGGCCTCATCATTTCAGACAAGGAGATTTTAAAGTTTTCCCCTTCATGTGTCTATGTAAATCAAGTGACCCACGGGGCGGGGCAATTTTCTGATCTCAGGGCTATATTGAACAATCTTGGTAAATAACTACTAGATGAAGCTACAAATACCAAAGCCCTGGGCCTTTTAGTTTCAGACAAGCAGATTTAAAAACAAACACCCTATTTGGGTCTATGTAAAACAAGTGACCGCCTGGGCAGAACCATTTTCGACCTCTATGCTTTCAGTCGAACAATCTTGGTAGAGGTTTATTTGATAAAGCTATATACCAACAATTTAAGGTCTTGGCCTTTAAGTTTCAGAAAGGATTTGTTTTATTTTATTTTTTTTTTTCAAATATGAATCTATGTAAAACAAGTGAGCCCCGGGGCAGGGCCATTTTTGACCCCAGGGCTATAATTTGAACTATCTTGGTAGAGACCAATTAGATGTTACATATCAAGTATCAAAGACCTGAGCCTTCTAGTTTCAGAGAAGAAGAGTCTTAAAGTTTTTTTGTTTTTTTGTTTTTGTTTCTGTATTAGTCTATGTAGAAAAAGTGATCCCTGAGGCGGGGCCATTTTTGACCCCATGGTAATAATTTGGTAGCGGTCTACAAGATAAAAAACATACCAAATATCAAAGCTCTTGGCCTTCTACAAGATTTTTTTAAAGTTTTGCCTATAGGAGGCTGTTTAAAAATGACCTTCCCATAAAAAATGTCAAGGTCAACTCAAGGTTAGCATTTGTTTTAAACTTTATTGGACTCATGTCCCCAATGCTGCATATCAAGCCCCAGGGCCGTTGACCCTTTTGCTCCGGACAAGAAGATATTTAAGATATTATTACCATATATGGATGTTACGGCCATCTTGGTCATGTGACCCAGATGCGGTGAGAAAAACGTTCGTTCCCCCAGCCCGTAGTGGCTCCATATAAAATTTGGCTCTGACTGGCTCAGTACTTGCTCACCTATGAGCCTAAATGCTCAGGTGAATTGATGATAAAATAAGAGCCTACCGTAGGTTTAGGTAAGTCCAAATATGACAGGATCCTCGAGAAAGTGTTGCTGAGAAATAATGCCGTTAGTTCTATAAACGTTAAAATTTTGAACTGGTTTAACAAATTCCAAGAGTTCTTCAATAGCGCATGTTGGAAGAGTCCATTATAGATTTAAAGCGACTGATTTAGAAACTGTGTTGTATGAATTGCGTACGGTATGACAAACGGTGAAGACCCGTTCCTAAAGCCGCGTTCTTTGGCGTCTGGTTTCTTATCAGCGCAAACTTTCTTTTCAGAACAAAGTGCCATTTAGCATACAAGTAACAGCGCGAAGAAGGATAATTGATTATTAGTCATGCGACTATTCTAGGCAGAGTTACATTGCTTGAAGTTATTTCTACTTACCATCGATCTATTAGAAAAACGTACATTATTGAAACTGATGCTAAGGAAGGAAACTGCGCAGTTCTGACAGACTTGTCAACGAAAAGCAATCTGGTATCATCAATATTAACCAATACACAAATAACGCATTTGAGCCTCCGCATGACAAGACCTACAATAAGACGTGTGCGATCAGCTAAGACTCAGATCAGCCTGTGCATCCGCGCAGTCTGATCAAATTCTTCCATGATCGGATGCGCCTTCTACAGCTTTTGTGGTAACCAAAGAGGGATAAACGAGAACCCTTACCATACTGGTTACACAGGTCATTGCTGGTCACAGAGGTCTTATTGCAGGCTTTGTCGTAAGCTGGTTGATTTCGCTTTCAGCTTTGTAAGTTAAGCGGGACTGGATGCAACGGGTAGATGTACATCCATTTTTACAATGAAATTAACTTTTGGGATTTTCCGTTGGTTTTCTTGCACAGGAGGTGCTTGGTAAGTTCCAAAAGTGGGAGCCAATGCTGTCGATTTAGGAGGAGATCTATTTTCTTAAGGCTGGTTAAACGATCTGGCTGTTGTCGCCACTGCAACTGTATCCGATTCGCTTAAATGAAGCTTTCATTCAAGTGATTATATCGTTCTTATTACAAGCTACGATCCTCTAGCTTATGTTTTTGTATGCTTTTTTGGGACAATACATATTGTGTGTGTGTGTTGGGGGGGGGGGGGGGGGGGGGTGGCTGGGGGGATAGATACTCTGGGTGTAGGCCCGCTGAAAAGTGGTCTGCTGGTAAAACGAAATAATTCTTTCCGTTAAGAGTAGACAAATTTTCAGAAGGGGTTATGTGTACAGAAAAGCGCACACATCAGGAAAACATACCTATATAATTTTGACCCCTTAAACCCCACTTTTGTGTAGTAAAACTGGGGTTTACAGGGGTATACATTATTTGTCTTATTTCTGCTCAAAACATAGATTGTGGGTACTCGTTAGAACCGCCCTACCCACAATCTATATTTTGAACAGAAATTTGATAAATATCAGAATTTTTATCTGAAAACTTTCCGTTTTTGGTGGTGATTTTTATTTGAATAGGCGTGTTTTCGTAATGAGGAAGTCACAAAATTGTTTTCCTGGTTGGAAATGGCGGACAGTCTACCAAGTGTTTATATGTACCTTTAATTCTGCAAGTATAACACTTTTTGTGACTTCTATTTTAGTCAGTTTGCGAAGTTTGCTCACCCGAAAGATATATAAAAAAAAAAACAAAAAAACAAAAAAAAAAAACAAGTAATTTTGTTTCTGAAAGAAAGGTTGTAAAAATGTTGTAAACAAAACCATCATAGATATGCATGAATTGCATTTGGGTTATAACGCGCAAGTTTCTATAGAGGTCCGTACGATACACTCGTTCAGTTTGAACAATACAAAGTACTTTTATTTCTGGCTATTACTATTGTTAAGATGGAAAACAATGATCAGACTGAAAACAAAATGTAGATTGTCCTTTGTGCAAGCATTAACATTGACCCACGGTTATTCATGATAACATTTCTTGAGTCCGAGAGATGATATCCATTTATTTTATTCTTGTGATTAAAAATAGCACTCGTCCTAAAGCTGTTTTTAAAATGCAACATGTACCATTTTCTATGCCATTTATCTGGAGTTATGCAGAAATAGATTAACGCTAAAACAGCTACATTTTGTTGATGAAAACACACGCTCAGAAATGTTTATATTACTGTTTTAAATGGTATGGTTGATTTTAAAGCAACACAATTTTGACGTTTGTACTTACATTTATGGAACGATTTAAATTGCCATAACTTTAACTGACAATTTAATACATTTAGCATTTCGTAAAATTTCAAAGTGAAAGGTTTGCTACATACCATTTAAAAGCTCTTTTGTCAAACTGATCTAGAAGGAGATACACTTGTTAGGAGCACAAGGAGACAAAAAGTAATAGATAATATTTTCAGTGTCAAGTCAATTGTTCATAATGTACATGTTTTGGCGTAGACACCCCAGAAGAATTTTAACAAATAGTGAGGTTTTAAATTCAAGCTTAACTGTATTTGGAGTACAGACAACATTCTTTATACCGACACTCGATACAACGATAAAAGTCGTTATAATGGCATTTTAAAAAAACTGTCACAAAAACGTCGCTTAAGAGGTAACAGTTTGTCACAAATAATGCAAGATAATTGTATTTAATACTTTAAAGAAACATATGTTTTGGATATTTGTTAGAATGGCCTCAGCGAGCGAGGCGATTCTTACAAACATCCAAAACATATGCTCTGTGAGGAAATAAGAACAATACCTTTCTTACATGTCATTCTGTCCATTTAATAGTCTTTACAACAGCACATTCATTATAATGGCAACATCTTTGGGAACAAGTTCTGTCGTTGTAACGTGGGTTCACTGTATTTAAATGTAATATGAGCATGGTAAGTCAGGTGTATCTATCAGGATACAGTTGCTAGTCATAAACGAAACATTGCTTCCTGCGAAATGCGTTAGTTTTGCCAAAATGCAATTCATTTTGAATTGCTGTACTGTGTTTTCATATGAAGCAATGTCCAGGCCTTCGATACACAAAACAACAGCTGTATATCTTTCCGGGCAATGTAAGATAGCTTCTTTTAAATCGCCACCTTTGGTCTCTGACTGTTTGCTTTCCTTTACTCTGTCCATTCAGAAAAAGGGGAATTTCTAATGGAAAAGATATGAGGAGAGGATTTCTTGCATTTTCGACTGAGCCCTCATTCAGAAAGGAGGCAAACACGAATATACCTCCAATGACTGTATATCCATTTTCCTTACGTATTCTGGAAACAGGAGTTGGCTAGATATCAATCTGTAGACATCGTCTATCATGTTAACAGCTGAAACGCATCGTTAGAAAACTGACCTTCTAACACGTGCGCCCAACTAAGGCCACTTAGCCTGCACATCCGTACAGTCTGATCAGAGTCTTCGTTGTCCGCTTGAAGAAATGTTGCGCTCTTAGCTATCTAAAATCCGCCTAGTGAAGATTCTGATCTGACTGCACAAATCCGCAGGCTGATTTGAATCTTCGCTGGACGCAGTTGTCCGAAGGTACGTTTTCTAATATTATTCCTTATCTCTTAACAAACTGCTTTTTAAAAATCGATTCGGTGCAATTTAAGACTTTATATCAGACCAAAACACGTTAAAAATTGCCATTATTGGTGGTGTGTGTTTAGCAAACAATTCAATCCGCCTTATAAAAACTGATAGTGTTTGCTCTTTGCAGAATACTGGCAAAAACAGAAAGACATGGTGAGTATTTACACCGGCTTGCCTGGCAGTATGTTCTGCGCTGTTGGTTGTGTGGGTCCTTACTTCGACAAAAATACTCCTTTCAGGTAACTGCAATAAAAACACTGGGAAAGATGTGCTGAAATCATGGCGTCGTCAGCACGCGAAAGAAGCGACAAGGCACTGACGGTGCACGAGATCGTGCAGACATGTACTGTAGGTGTCGTGGTGTATTTTTTGTATGGTGGCCCTTGGTGCGAAAGTGCAATATTTTGGCAGGTACCTGTTTTGTTTATCAGACTTTGCTGAGCTTCAGCAGCTGCTCACAAAAAAAAAAAAAAAAAAAAAAAAAAAAATGCCCAATTCTTAAGATATGCATACTGTAACGAAGCATTGAAAGCAAAGTTCCTTACTATTCATTATTATCAAGTGATCAGTAAAACAATTAAACGCTGCAATATTCTTTCCGGTAGTTTATACTTATAACGAAAACACGCCTATTCAAATACACTGAAAATTTTGCCACCAAAAACTGAAAGTGTTCAGATAAAATTGTGATATTTTTCATATTTCTGCTCCAAATATAGATTGCAGGTACTCTTGAGAACCGCCTCGCAAAGGCGGTTCTAACGAGTACACACAATCCATGTTTTTGAACAGAAATAAGAATAAAAGCACCCCAAGCATAATACCCCGCCAAAGCAATTATTTGTTTATGTATTAAAGTTATCGTTGCGAAAACGTTTGGAAAGAAAATGACGGAGGGACAGATAACAATCCTAAACCAGATCTTGATAATATCAATGGACAGATAACAATCCTAAAGCAGATCTTGATAATATCAATGCATATAGCAAGTTTGGTTAAAAGGCCTTGTTATTTACTCAAGTTATCATCCGGAAATGAAAATATGGGCGTGTCTCGGGCAGATAACTCCGTAAAAATTTGACGAAATTTGCCCATTAGCAATTCCAAAACAGGTCTCCTTAAGGTCAATGTATACAGCAAGTTTGGTTAAAATCCCTTGTTATTTACTCAAGTTATCCTCTGGAAATGAAAAAAATGCGGGCGTCTCTCGGGCAGATAACTCAGTAAAAATTTGACGAAATTTGCCCATTAGCAATTCCATACCAGATCTCCTTAATGTCAATATATATAGCAAGTTTGGTTAAAACCCCTTGTTATTTACTCGTTATCGTCCGGAAACGAAAATATGGGCAAAACCCCGACGAAATTTGCCCATAGGCAATCCCAAACCAGACCTCCTTAATATCAATGCATACAGCAAGTTTGGTTAAAATCCCTTGTTATTTACTTAAGTTATCGTCCGGAAACGAAAATATGGGTGTGTCTCGGGCAGATAACTCCGTAAAAATTTGACGAAATTTGCCTATTAGTAACCCCAAACCAAATCTCCACAATATCAATGCACATGCCAAGTTTGGTGAAAATCCATTGATGTTTACTCAAGTTATCATCCGGAAACGAAAAACGGACAGACGGACGACGGACGGACGGAGAGACGGAGAGACGGACGGACACATGGACGACCAACGTGAAACCATAATACCCCGCCACTATTGTGTGGCGGGGTATAAAAATAATGTATAACCCTGTAAATCCAAGTCTTACCATATAAAAGTGGGGTTTAAGGGCGTCTAAGTTATATAGGTATGTTTTCGTGATGTAACCATAGTCTGGGTAATGATTGACAACATCTTTTTTTGCTCACATGTGCAAGGCTCAGGATGAGCTATTGTGATCACTTGCCGTCCGTCGTCCGTCGCCGTCCGTCCGTCATACGTCGTCCGTCCGTCCACACCTTTGAACGACTTCCACTCTGTAACCTCTTGGCCAATTTTCTTCAAACTTCATGTGGAGCCTTCTGTTGAAGGTTGACTGAAAATTTATACAAATCGTTATGGTCTGTTTATCAAGCTGGCCACCATGCCCATATATGGTAAAAACACTTGAAAATCATCTTCTCCAGAACCAAGAAAGCTTCAAGGCTGAATCTTGGTATATAGCATCATGGACTTAAGATCTACGAAGTTTGTTCAAATGATTACCCTATGTTGACCTTTGATCTTTTTTTACGGCGAGGTCATATTTGCGTCCCCATGCATTTATATGGGGAAAATGTTGAAAATATATTAAAGACTAATGTCTGAAACTTACAATGAGTGGGTTAAAGTAATAAAACATTTTAGTGACTCAATCAAATTATTTTCCGATTTGGGTGTTTTCGTTTGTTCTTTGTTTCCAAAGGCAATACTTTTTTACATTTATAATCAAAATTTTGTTTTGTGGGGGTTATCTGCCCTTGCCCCTGGGCTATATACATGTGTAAAATTGTGTAATTTTTAAATGTCTTCTTGTCTGAAACCGCTTGAGCAATTTTCACTAGTTTTCATATGATGCCTTCAGTCAAAAAGATATTGCCATTTTTTTTTCAAATGGTTTCGCGCCATCGAACAAGATGGCCGCCAGCCATGCCCATATATGATAAAAACACTTAAAAATCTTCTTTTCCAGAACAATGAAAGCTTTGGGGCGGAATCTTGGTATATAGCATCGAAGACTCAAGGTCTACCAAGTTTATTTAAATGATGACCGTCGGTTGACCTTTGATCTTTTTACGGTAAGGTCAAATTTGCGTCCTAATACATTTATTTGGGGAAAATGTTAAAAAGTCGTTTTCTCAAAACGTGTTAAAGACTAATGGCTGAAACTTACAATGTATGATTAAAGTAGTAAAACATTTTAGTTATAATATTTTTCCCCTGATGGTTATCGTCCCTTGCTACTGGGCATAAGACATGTATAAAATTGTGTGATTTTTAAATGTCTTCTTCTTTGAAACTGCTTGCGCAACTTTTCACCAGATTTCACATGAGCCTTCTGTCGAAAGGGTTTTGCCAATTTGTTTAAATGGTTCCTCGCAATTGAACAAGATGATCGCCATGACAATATATGGTAGAAACACTTAAAATCTTCTTCTCCAGAACCAAGAAAGCTCTGGGGCTGAATCTTGAAATATATAGCATCGAGGACTCAAGGTCTACAAAGCTTGTGCGAATGATGACAGTAAGTTGACCTTTGACCTTTCTACGGCAAGGTCATACTTGCGTTCCTATGCATTTGTATGGGGAAAATGTTGAAAAGTCATTTTCTCAGAATGTATTTAAGACTTATGGCTGACTCGTACATACAATGTGTGATTAAAGCAGTAAAACATTTTAGTTATAATGAAATTTTGTCCCTTGAGGGTATCTGCCCTTGTGACTGTGTTATATACATGTATAAAATTTGTAATCTTTAAATTTCTTCTTCTCTGAAACTGCTTGAGCAATTTTCACCAGATTTCACATTGGCCTTATATCGAAAGGGTATTGCCGATTTATTCAAATGGTTCCGCGCAATTGAATAAGGTGGCCGCCATTTCCATATCCTTTCGACGGAGGTAGCGCATTTATGCGTAATTGCTGTCCAACACTTTTTGAACGACCCTCACGGCGAGATTAATACAAGCAATCTTCCAGTTCTAGTACCATTTAATATGGCAGGGTAATAATAGTATGAATATGAGCTCCCTAGCATGTAAAGGAAGGGCACGAACGACCTCGAAAGTAAGAAAAAATGGTCAAATTTTCAGACCAAAAATGTTTGGTAAACGGCTGTACCTTCGTAATGCAGCCCAATTAACACTAATCAAGCGCGTCTCAAATGGCCCAGCATACGAAATGCGCAAAAGAAGGCAAAAGAAAAGGGAGGGAAAGAGAGAGATAAAAAGGCGGAAAAATGCAGGATCAAATCGAAAAAAATAATCTCCATGCGCATACATTTTTCCACCGTAACCCCTGCGCCATGACCTTTCGTGAATGCAAAATTTTGGCAATGCTTGATTGTGAGTGAAGAATAACATATTTACTTTCGTTTTCAAGAAAACTATGTTTGATCAGATGCTTATGTTGGATTCCAAAGGTAAATATCCTACCCAACCCTCATTTTGGCTGCATTTTTCAAAACCCTCGGCCGTTATGATGATATATGGTAAAAACATACCGAGTTGAAAAAAAAAAAATTTTTTGTTTCAATATGCATTTAAGACTAATGGCTGAAACATACAATATATGGTTAAAGTAGTTAAACGTTTTAGTTAGGATCAGTCCCCTGGGGGATATCTGCCTTTCCCCTGTGCTATATACAAGTATGAAACCATGAAATCTTTAACCGTCTTCTTCTCTGAAATAACTAGACCAATATTCACCGGATTTCACATGAGGCCTTCTGTCGAAGGGATGTTGACACTTTGTTTAAATGAGTCTGCATCATTGAACAAGATGGCTGCCATGCCCATATATGGCAAAACACTTAAACATCTTCTTCTCTAGTACTAAGAAATATTTGAGGCTGGATCTTGGTATAAAGCTTCGGGGACTCAAGGTCTACCAAGTTTGTTAAAATGATGAGACTAGGATGACCTTTGACCTCTTCATAATATGGTCAAATTTGTGTCCGAGTCGCTGTGGCAATACTTGAAGACTGTTGCATGGCATTTGCACATATGCAGGTAAGTGAATTGTGTCCCATGGGCCTCTTGTTTATACTTCACATGGACCAAACTTACAAAATCGACAAAACGTCAATAAATTCTAACAAACCATGCGCACTGGACCTACAATGCGGCCGTTACGTAACCTACAATGCATCACAACGGTTTTTTTGGTTTTGGACTTTTCAGAGCAACTGCTTTAAAGCAAGTACCGTTTAACTTACGACAAAACTATATAGGCTTCAGAACATTTGCAATACTTTATATAATACAGTAAACTCTCTTTATGTCGACATAGGACTAATCAATGGTGGTCTCCATCCTAAATATAACACAGCAATACGGTATACGTATGTCTTTTAATTTCAGGATATATCACCAAGTCAAAACCTGAGGTTACATATAACGATAACGGTGATTGTATTTTGATTGTCTATTTGCGTGACTTAAGTGCGCAAATGTAAAAAAGGCGGGTCATTCATAAAGTGGCCCTAGTATATCACCGAAGGTCCACGCATTATTACAGTTTAGCGTGTTAGGAAACTTTCAGCAGACGAGTGTTTGAATTAATTTTCTTATTTTCCCCTGAAACATGCCAGACACGTGTTTTATTGAAACTGTACCCAGTAAAGGCACTTCTAAGGCCTTAAGTCCGGTTGATGGGATCTTTTCTTCTCTGATACATCCTGCCGTGAACTCCAGGTTTTCCAGAGAAAAAAAAAACACATTACGAAAACATGCCTATTCAAATATACTGAAATTTTTACCACAAAAAAATGAAAATTTTCAGATAAAAATTTCTGATATTTTTCTTATTTCTGCTCAAAATATAGATTGTGGGTACTCGTTAGAACCGCCTCATCGAGGCGGTTCTAACAAGTACCCACAATCTGTGTTCTGAGCAGAAATAAGAAAAATAATGTTTACCCCTTTAAACCCCAGTTTTACTATATAAAAGTGGGGTTTAAGGGGGTAAAAATTATATAGGCATGTTTTCGTAATGTCAACACGGAAGTAAAAATTGCATAAAACGTAGTAATATTACCATATGGTTCTGACTACCGTTAGTGAGATATTACTTAAGGAAATAAATCAAACACTGTCTTTGTTATTAAATGTTAATTTTGTTTAAAGTTATGAAATCTACAGAAAAAAATAACCAGATTTGGTGTTTCGATCATTTCTGTACTCCAGGTATTAAGAATTGTAGGGAATATGCACACTTTAAAGTCTAGAGCAATTAAAGAAGTCTGGTAAAGTCATAAAAATGCACAGGTTATCTACTGATAGGCAATACTGTTTTGTAACTTCCCAGCTGGAAAAGGGGGTGGGGGGGGGGGGGGTGGGAACTGGTCTTATTTTTCAACAAAAGGTGTGATAGTCCTTTAAAGCAAACTGTCGCAACTGTTTTAGCTTTAACATTTCATGCAAATTGTCTCGAGACAATTTGCATATGATCAAGCCTATTTATTGGGAAAAGAAGAAACTATCATAATAAGTGGTTACATCACGAAAACATGCCTATATAATTTTGACCCCCTTAAACCCCACTTTTATATAGTAGAACGGGGGTTTAACGGGGTATACATTATTTTTCTTATAGCTGCTAAAAAACATAGATTGTGGGTACTCGTTAGAACCGCCTCATCGAGGCGGTTCTACCGAGTACCCACAATCTATGTCTTGATCAGAAATATGAAAAAATATCAGAATTTTTATCTGAAAAATTTCAGTTTTTGGAGTTAAAATTTTCAGTATATTTGAATAGCTCCCATTCTCGCTCCAAGATAAACGACCTCGCGCCCAACTACACTTGTCAATTCTCTCTAAATCGGCGACTAAGAGGATTACCCTTCATTTCGAACAAATGCAGCATTTCCATCTATAGATATAGTTTTGAAAACACTTTTTGTCTATTAGACCGCCTACATGAAAGGTAGGAGCCTAGTTTTATGTATGATATTACACATTACGAAAACATGCCTATTCAAATATACTGAAAATTTTACCACTAAAAAATTGAAAATTTTCAGATTTTAAATTCTGATATTTTTCATATTTCTGCTCAAAACATAGATTGTGGGTACTCGTTAGAACCGCCTCGACAAGGCGGTTCTAACGAATACCCACAATCTATGTTTTTTGAGCAGATATAAGGAAATAATGCATACCCCTGGAAACTTCAGTTTCACTATATAAAAGTGGGGTTTAAGGGGGTCAAAATTATATAGGCATGTTTTCGTGATGATGTTATCCTAAACGTATATCTGTTAACCACTGACCTGGTGACAATATACAGCAGTGGACGACATGATAAAACCATCTTTGTTTCCCTATTTTGACAGGTTAAGGCTAAAAAACATACGAAAATCTATCGGTAACTTGTCGTCTGCTTTATTAGCTAACAGCACACTAAAGGTTAAAACCTAATATAGTAAGATTCTAGCCCCATTAAACACGTCTTCTATTATCGTTGTTATTTTCATTGACAAAAAATGGTGATGTGTTTCTATTTCATTAATAAAATAATAGCTGACGCCATACGATGTAAATGTTCATGTACCAAATCAATACACTGATCAGCAACAACAAAACAAAAAACTCTACCTTAACCAATTTTATAGTAATTCCTGTATTTCATGCAAACAGTGAAGCCCCTGATCAGACGCCGCGTTCAGCGCCGTCTGATCTGGGTCTCCGATGCTGCCAATGTCCCTTTCATGGGACACTAAGCATATAAGTGTTACTGTCACCGACTTCGAACGTTTTATATGATTTTCCAGCATTTTTTCAACCATCATTATAGCTTTTAGGTCGGTCATTAATCATCACGAAAACATGCCCATATAATTTTAACCCCCTTAAACCCCAGTTTTAAATAGTAAAGCTGGGGTTAACAGGGGTATACATTAGTTTTCTTATTTCTGCTCAAAACCATAGATTGCGGGTACTCGTTAGAACCGCCTCGTCGAGGCGGTTCTAACGAGTACCCGCAATCTATGTTTTGAGCAGAAATATGAAATAATATCAGAATTTTTTTATCTGAAAATTTTCATTTTTTGGCGGTAAAATTTTCAGTATATTTGAATAGGCATGTTTTCGTAATGTAAAATGTGTGTTTCTACGGTGCATGGTGCTACATGCAATTTAATTTGCACTTCAAAAAGCACCTTAGTTCGTAATGCTTACGGAATCTAAGTCATTGCAACACATTTGTTTCTGGCGTCCTAAAAAAAGGGACAATGGCAAATTATGTAGAATGCAGACACCGCAGAACGCAGCCTCTGATCAAGGTCTAAATGTCTGCGTTTAATACTAAAAGTGAACCGGCACCCTTCCAATTGAAAACTGACCTATCCTTGAGATTGACCAAAGAATAAAACAGTAAAAATGTTTTGTTTCAAATTTTGTTTCTGTCTCATAATGTTCTATGAGATGCACAAAATGATTCTTCTACGAGACGCACAAAAGGAAAACCGTTTTCGGTGTATAATCAGAAAGCGACGGCCAAGATCAGACTGTCCAGAAAATCGCTGTCCGATTATATAGAATCTATTTTTATTGGAGACAATGCCAACGGACAACAAAATAGGTTCGAAACAGAATGACCCTTGAAAGCAATGAACACAAACTGAAAACAGCTTAACAAGTTCTGGGCCAGACTAGCTAGTTTCGATCAATTAGGCCTCATCAGTGACCCTCAAATATTTTCTTAAATATTCCGGAATGGGTTCAATAATTACACAAGAAAGAAAATATATAAACTACATTATAGTGTAGTGACTTATCAGACTGTATCACAAAAAAGGTAAGAGAAAAGTCCAGGGAGTGCCAAAATCACAAACCGCAGCCCTTCCCGGACCCCAAGAGGAAGAGGAAACCGACAAATCTAAACAAGCACTAACCGAACAAACGTACGAAAAGCACTAAGATTAGCTCTATCTTCCCCAAGCGAGGTAATCACAATACTAAAGGGACTGAAAAACACAAAAACAAAATGACACACGGAAAGACATACAACAAATCGCCTCGTAGAATAAACCACAAAGCAACAAAGAGTAAGACTAATTCCGGGAGCACCGGTCGGTAGAGCAAACCACCGTGGGGTTTAAAGCACTTTTACAGCTAACTAACTTCACCCCTGGTCCCGATGCTACTCTTAATACAGAAATACATAAAAATTCGGTTCGCTTAAAGGCTCCCAACTCAGTCAATGCATCAAAGCGGAAACATAAAAATCAAATTAATGACTATAATAAACAAAGACGAGTACTCATGGCTAATTCTACTGTATGCCAGAGTAAATGAAAACCAATAGCTGAACCACGGCGGGCCAAGCCAAAGACATATCGTCAAGCCCCAACCCACTGGTTAAAGTTTTACGGCCGTCATTGATTCTGAGGCCCAAACCGCCGTCGTGCAATTAAAGAGTGAAGCATAGCCATCAATAATGTTTGGGTTGACAACTAGGCATGCAGTCTGCCGCATAATATCCAGGCTATAGCCAATTCTTTTATAACGGTTAATAAGTTTTCTGAATTGCTCCGAAAAGTTAGATTTACCTACAATTTTTCTAAATCTGTACACTAAGTCAACGTAAAATTCGGGTTCCGATATACCTTGTTGCAGAAGTGTTTTCAGACTGACGCTATATTTTTCTAACAAGGCACTGTGTCTGCGATAAAATTTCGAAAACGCCTTACGAAGTTTAAAATAACGATAGCCCTGCCTAAGAAGTTTGGCAGTAAGGGCTTTATTACGGTATTTAAAGTCATTCAGATTTGAAGAAGCTCTGGCGAATCTTATAATTTGAGATATGTATACCCCATATGAGGTACGCCGGGGAACATCGCCATCCAGAAAAGGGAAATTGACTATATCAAAATCAAAATCGTTCCGTTTATCATAAATTTTGGTGGAAACTGTACCATTAGATGTACATAGAATCAAATCCAAAAAAGGTGCCTCGGTATCGGAAGAATTTGCTCTATTTAATTGGAGTTCTGTATGGTATATCCGGACCACCATTTGGTCAAAGTAAATATTGTCAATATTTAATAAGTCGTCAAGGTATCTTGAAGTTGAATTGAAAGCCTCAATAATGTCAGCCTGATTTTCACGTGAGAGAGACTTCATTTTCACGTGAGAGAGAAAGTCTGGTCCTCCTGCGCATTGCAAATGTTGAAATGTCCAAAAGCATTTTGTAGCTTGAGGCAGCTCAAAAATAAAATAAATTTATCCAAGAAGGCCACGAGTATGCAGCACAGCCTTCTCAAGGCATCGAAAGAAGAAGCGTTGGGGAACAAACAAAGACAAGATACAACGACACAGTTGCAAGAACCGACATGTAAACCTACGAGCTCCAAAATAGGAACGGTCAGCAGATATAAAATGGGTTTTATGTGTAAAGGGGGAGGGGGGGGGGGAGGGCGGGGTTTAATCCATTTGTGCCAAATGAATTCTTCTACCTTAACTCTTCGGACCGGTCAACTTCTAAGAGAAGGGGGCTTGGCTAGTTATTGTTACTACTATGTTTGACAAAAATCCCTGTGTTTATTGCAAACTGTGTAGACTCTGATCAGACGCCGCATTCTCTGATCAGACGCTAGGCATACATGGATAAAATCAGTTTTACTCGTTTGAAACATCTCCCTTAATCATGATACAGCTCAAAATTACGAATATGTAGCTTGGGTTGCCAAATATTATAGGAGAAAAGTATTCGTGTATGAATTTTGTTGATGGGTTTCTCCTGCCAGTTTTATGACAATGTCACTTATGAATGTCGCTCTCAATATTGTTCTGAAAATACTTTACCTCCAGTTTGCCATCAGCTTACAAGTTTTGCATCATAACCAACCTGTCTTTAAAGGTATATCTATCAAGCAAAGGCAAAACATTCCGTATTCTAAAGTCGCCGTCTCAGTATTCATCACCCTGTATTAAGTAAATGGAAACAAAAGGCACCAAATAGCTTCTTTCTTAAATATTACGAAAGGTCGATTACCAGACAGAAGTCGTAAAGTATTCAGTTTTGAATGTAGTGTGTATTGTATGTTGTATATTGTTTTTGTGTAGAATTATTAAGAATTATAAATGACTTTCAACCAGTTAATTGCAGAAAATAGGTCTAGTTCGTATTTGCCCCTGACCCATTTGGCCTCTTTGGCTGGATATATTTCAAATTTTGAACATTCTCACGCACCTAACCACATTGAAATTACAATCTGAAAAAGGTCATCTGACTACCTGTTTAGGTGAATAAAATTTTGAGACATAATTACAAACAGTATAGATTCTGATAAAACTGTTCCTTTAGGAACATTTTCAACTAACTCTATATGGTTTGCTTAAGTAAGTCTGTTCAAATATAAACATGTTCTTTAAATGCTATAATATAGTATCCATGCCAGCCAATGTGTGGATTTAACCAACAATCATCAGGAATAAAGTGTTCGGGAACGCTACTCGCAAACTGTGTCGCTTCTTCTGAACGACTATGTAAACCCGTCTCATATGACCTCCTCTAAGAGAGTAGCCGTTATTCTCGATTTCATCAATAATCATTATATAGGTTATATAGGATCAAATAACAATATCATGGCAGTAATGAATTTTCATGTTTTTTTTTTATTACGAAAATGCACAGGTAAAAGTATTCCATAGACCACCATTTTAGTTGTGCCAAAAGACAGAACAAAGGTAATTCGAGGATACCCGCTATCGTCCGCACAAATGAACGAAACGTTTTCAATACTTCGCGAGTGTCCGCGAGCGGTTTGCTTTATTTGACTCTCCCTTTATAAGACTTTGAGACTATTCTATACGTTTGCCATAAATATCCTAAATACTCGGAGACACCAAAACTCCTTACTATCCATTTGAGTACCCATCACGAAAACATAATTTAGATCCCCTTAAACCCCACTTTTATCTAGTATAACTGGGGTTTAACAGGGGTATACATTATTTTTCTTATTTCCACTCAAAAACATACATTATAGGTACTCGTTAGAACCGCCTTGATGAGGCGGTTCTAACAAGTACCTACATTCTATGCTTTGCGCAGAAATATGAAAAATATCAGAATTTTTTATCTGAAAACTTTCAGATTTTGGTGATGATATTTTCAATATATATTTGAATAGGCGTGTTTTCGTAATGCTGTTGATATATCTAAAAACTGCTGATTCGCTCTCAAATCGTACACCCCTTGATCTTTCTGGTGCACACTGCTGAATCATGTATGTCCGGTATATTTAAGGTAATAATAGCAAATGCTGTTTATGTTAGGATGCTGAGCAAAACAAAAATCAACAGAAGGCACTTCAAAATATTTTCCTCTTTTTTTTTTTTTTTTTTTTTTTTTTTTTGCACCAAAAAAGGATTTGTCTTTTCATGCAAATTGGAGACAATTAGCATAAATTTCAGATCCTGTTTTCTGAGAAAATGAGAAAAAATAAAATCAATTTGCTCAGAGCTGTAGTTGCAATTTCTTTTGACAAATCTTGCATGTGGGAGAAACGGAAATGTATTGTTCTAAAAAGAAATCCGGAACACATACGAAACAGCAGGCACCAGAGATCAAAGTGTACTCTTGTTGCCCTAGTTACTGATGGACTCCACAAAATACATTGGCAATACGTTTAAGAGTCTGCACAAGTAGGAATAACAGTATGCTATTTCGTTAATAGATGGTGTCTTTAAGAGAAATAAATACACTTTCACAATGGTGACAATTTTGTTAAAATGGTTTGCTCCCTACTGAAAAGGTGTCTATTCAATACGGAAAGAATTGCAGCCCATAGGAGCAAATTATTTTCCTTTTAAGGGTTTGTTTATCGGAACGCAAACAGGAAGTCACAAATTCGTCTCCCATGTCAAACATAGCGGAGAATCAACCAAGTATATATGCCATAAACCATGTAAATTAATAATGAAACTTCTTCATACACCAATTTTTGTCTATAAATGTGTATTCACGTCGAGCATTTTTTGTAACTTTCCATCTTGTACTTAAGCATTTCGTGTAAGCAACTATAAGTCAGTACACTGTAACAAGACACATCTCTGGATTATAAATAAACACTGTCGTCAGGTTGTTCTTATTTTTATAATCAGCTAAAATGCGAACACAGCAAGACATAGTTAAGCAAACAAGCCTCCATCCCACCAGATATCGATGTGTTTTTGACAGGTACTATCTGCCGTCTTACAATTAGCTTCCAGATAAGAGGAATGTTATTGACAGAAAGCGACCGGATTTTATAATTCTCTAACGGATAGAGTCACAAAAAGGGCCATATAGAAAACAAAGGCAAAGACAAAACGCACAGATGATTCTATTCGTTCTTGAGATCTGATCGGGGCGTCCGAGTCTCGCCAGTTATATTGTCAAGACTTCCTGCTGGCAAACAATAAATCTTCTGACTCGCTGGACGCGTATACTGACCTCATCTTTGCTCTTTCATGTGTGATTAAGTGCTGTTTGGGTGCACCAATATGACTGAACCATATTGTGTGAGAAAAGTATCTTCGGTGCACATGCAAACAGCAAAGACCCATGTCCGATTAGCCATTTGCTATTCGTTCGATAGTCAAAATTCAAACTGTTTTATAAGTGAACAGGAAAGGCCCAGATCTGCCTTCATATGTGTCCTATCCGGCCAGCAGACATGCTGTTGTCATACTGTTGCTTTGTGTCAATACAAAAGTCAATTAAAATGATTTTGTAATTGGATGCGCAATCTGATATCATTACGAAAACACGCCTATTCAAATATACTGAAAATTTTACCACCAAAAAATGAAAATTTTCGGATAAAAAGTTCTGATATTTTTCATATTTCTGCTCAAAACATAGATTGTGGGTACTCGTTAGAACCGCCTCGACGAGGCGGTTCTAACGAGTACCCACAATCTATGTTTTGAGCAGAAATTAGAAAACTAGCATAAACCCCTGTAAACCCCACTTTTATGTAGTAAAACTGGGGTTTAAGGGGGTCAGAATTATATAGGTATGTTTTCGTGATGTGGATCCTTCACTATCTATATATACCCTGAAGGCACATCTTCCCATGGCGTGACTCAATAGTAGTAATAATTATAATAATGATAATAATGATACCGCATTTACCGTAAATATTCGGGTAGACAGGCCTGAGCAACATTTAATGTTCAGATCGGACATCGGACAACGCGGCTTCTGATCATGATCTACATTGTTTCGTTTCACTCATCTAGTAGTACACGTCCGTATCTAGTTTAAATGGCTTATTCTAATATAAGGACATTTTTTATTCGAATAACTAGTGCAAATACGGTAACTGCACACCGCCGTTAACCCTTTAGCCCCTGAGTTTCTGAAGTGGAATCTTCGATCATTGAATCTGGACACATCCAATGTTGCAAATAGGTGTGTGAGTAAAAAATATCAAGAACAAAATGGCAAACATTGCATATCCCCATCAGATGGCGTATAAGACGTGCAAGCCATCTGATCTGGATCTACTGTTTTATTTAAGTTGGTTTGTAGGGCTGAAAGGGAAACATTTACATGCAGTAACACGTGACCTTTATCACATATACGGGATCGGACTGACCATTCGTCTTAACCCATGCCATGCTGAATAAATTAAGATGCCATGTTCACTTCTAATTTTCAGCCAATCAGATTACTTAATCTGGATTGTTGATATACATTCACATAATAGCAAACAGTGCAGATCCAGATCAGTTGGCTTCTTCAGAAGTCAACTGATCTGGATCTACACTATTTGAAAAGGTAGGGTATATCCGACTTCAACAGGACAAGGGTTAACAGATTATTTAATACCGTAGCATATATCGTCGAAAACACGTAACAGTTTTTGCGATGCGTTTCTATTGAGTACCAATGACATAAGTTGTCATGTAGAAAAAAGTAAACTAATAGCCTTGAAACCGGTCTACATTGTTTGCAAATGTTCCAATTTTTGGACGCATGGAATTGACAGGTTAAGAATAAGAACGAAATGAATCAAATATGACGTCAAACATGTGCAAGTTAATTAAATAACATTCACATTTTTCTTACTCCATTGATGCCCATAAATCTTCGACAAACTCTTATATCATGCTTGTTAGAAGAATCCATTACCTTTTTAATGCTGATACTTGTGTATAGAAATTAGTTCAACATTTTCTTTCCTGCAGATCAAGACATACAGCTTTGCAAACAGCGTAGATGCAGATGTGACAGCTCGTGACGAGCTGTCTCATCAGGATCTACACTGTTTGCAATTATGTTTTTTAATTTTTGACTGGCACCCCATTTGCAACAGTGAGCAAGTCCAAATTTAAAGCTGGAAGAAGCCACTTCAGAAACATAGGGGTGAAGCAATATTATATTTGCTCTAATAACAGGCATGGGTATGTACGATTTAACTGTAAGCATACAGCGTATATGTATCATCTCCTGACACATATAAATCACATATAAAGCCTTTAATGACGCGTCATAGGAGTCTTTACACCAAACCACCGGCGTGCAATTAAAGAGGTAAGCAAAGTCGTCAACCGTGATTGGATTAACCGCTTAGCAAGCAGACTGTTTTATGACATCAGTGTTATACCCTTTTCATTTATAACATATGACAATTTTACTGAAATGATCAGAAAATGCGGGTTTTCCCATATTTTGAAAAGGTTAAGACAATTTTATATTTGTATAGAATTGTCTTAACCTTTTCACACTTGAGTGTCTGAAGAAATCCATTCCGTCATTGAAATTGAATGTGTCCATTATCTCAATAAGCGATGTCGGGAAGACAAAAACGAAATCAAAATGGCAAACTAAGTAGTGACAAATTAGAAAATGGGAAACAGTGCAGATTCTGATGAGACGACTCGTACGAGTCGTCTCATCTGGATCTACACTGTTTGAAAAAACTTTTTACTTGTCTATGGAGATGAAGTGATTAATTGCTCCAGCTTTTGCAATTTGCTAATGACACAGCATACAATGTAGTCTCGAAGAAGACGACGTAGTCAGTGGCATCCGATCTACGTCTACATATATAAGTGAAGGTACTCAGGAAATGCAACCAACGCAAAAAACAATCTTCCCGAATCACCAAAAGAAGTGTAGATGAGCACAATGTCCCAGAGGTACCAAAAGAAGTATAGATGAGGAATCAATAAGCTGAGGAACCAAATAAAATACGCCACATATAAACCACGAAGATTACGCACAAATAAAGAAGAACTGTAACAATGGAACCACCTTGGAATGATCAATAGGAAAACTACTATGGTACAAAACCAGGTTTGTTGATTCCTCACCTCTACGTCATTACAGACTATATCTGTGACTTATCTGTTGCCCGTAATGATTCATGGATGAGTTAGAAGACCTCCGCACAGACCGAACAAATATGTGTTTTTACAACTATGGAAACAGAGAGCGAGTGTTGGGATCCTGTAAAGCTAACTTAAGGTCCCCAGTAATTCAATACTAACCGTTCCAAGACGTTTTTTTTTTCATTGTGGTATCTTTTGTTCATTGTTATGTAGTGGTTCACTCTCTAATATTTTTCTTTTAATCCCAGCTAGCATTCTACGTAAATCTACATCGGACCGTCATCGGCCCGTCAGCTACCCTGACGGGCCGATGACGGTCCGATATATATTTACGTAGAATGCTGACTGGGATATTATGTACTACGTTGATTACATATTCAGTTAAGTCTAGATAATAGAGTTTCCCTCTTTTTGGATAAGAGTTGCCAACCCTGCTTGCCGGCTGTTCATTTTGTGGCTGCTTTATTGTATTTATCTGTCTTTCCCTTTGTTGTTGGGGACTTGATGTAGATCTGATTGTATTAGTTCCTGAGTTCTCTTATTTGCTTGTTCACTTGTATCGGTATCGTAAACTTTGAAAAGTTTTTTTTTTCTAAGTTTTATTGCCTACATTACGAATTGGTTTCTAAATATCATAGCGGTCTAAAAACACTTTATATGCTACAAGGCGTATCGGAACTTGAATATTATGGTGACTTAGTGTAGAAGATTAGAAAAATTATAGGAAAACCTGCATTTTCTGATCAGTGTAGTGAAATTGTAAAATGCTATAAACGAAAGGGAAATAAAATGGATGTCATAAAACAGCCTGCTTGCTTCGCGTTAATCAAATTGTGGTTGACCACTTTGCTTTCCTTGCACGCCGGTGGGACAGGGTTCTGACTCCTATGATGGCCACGCTTTAAAAATTACTCATTATATCGTCTGGGGCGGAACTTTGTATGTCTGTTTCTCTGCCCTCTGTGGTTCAACCGATATTTCTCTTTTGCTCCAGTATTCCAATGGTGTCATGTGACAACCCAGGGATCTCAAAGTGTCTCAGCACACAGTTCCTGTTGAGTCCTCATCTTGTCGTCATTACAGGCTTTATCTGCGATTTATTTGTAGCCCGTTACGATTCATGAATTAATTAGAAGACCGCCACACGGACCGAACAAACATGTGCTTTTACTACTATGGAAGCTTAGGGAGAGGTTTGGGATCCCATAAAGCTAGCTTAAGCCACCCGCTTCCCACCCCGCAGTAATTCATTACTAACCGTTCACAGGCTGTACTTTCTTGTGGTACTTCTTGTTCATTGGAAACAGTTGCTACCCTGCTTGCCATCTGTTCATTTTATGGCTGCTTTATTCTATTTGTCTGGCTTTCCTTTGGTGTTGGAGGCTTCATATTGACTTGATTGTATTAGTTCCTTAGTTCTCTTATTTACTTTACTCGCGCAAATCCTTATACTTATTTCTGATGCAGAGCTCTCCAGATTACAAATATATGGTCGTAGTTCGCTCCCTCTGGGTGCAAAACATCACAGTGAAACACATAGGTACAATCAAACATGTGATGGAAGAAAGCCAAGAGTGCAATGCGATCTAAAACCAGAACACTAGCAGGACCACGATTGGCCCGCCCACAAACATAATTATTCAGGCGCCAACCAGTTGAAACTGTCTGAGTATGGAGCCTACATTTAGTCTGAGAATCGAGCCACAATCGTGCAATTACAGAGGGAAGCAAAGTTATCAACCATAATTTGGTTTACAGTCATGTGTGCACTTTTCCGCAAACTGTCCATTTAGAAGCTTTTTATGGCAAGTGGCAATCTTTTTAAGTGGTTCTTTTCAAATTGTACAAAATTTTACAAAACAACAAAATATTTTTGTGGAGACACTAGACGTTAACAGTTAAATATTTAAGTACTAAAAACTTACCTAACAAAACATGCAACTCCAATGTTCGCCATATATTGTTTCAAAGTTTGCCAGCCATCTTTAATCACAACAGTATGTGACTGAGGTAACGAAATCGCGCAAGGTTGCGTATCTAAACTTTTCACAGATTTCTGGTACGGTCCATCGTTCATTTTACGACTTGCACATCCCATCCCTGTTCACAGAGCTATATTCCTTTTCTCATTTCAGGCAGACCGCAAATACAATATACTGCTATTTGTCATCACTGTTCTTGATTGCTGGAAAACGTGACTTGGATGATTTTGATATATAGCAAATGAAATCCTTGTAAAAACGTAACTCCTCTAAATATGGAGACAAAATGAACCCTGACTATATACACTCTTACTCTAAAAATGCTGGAAAGCACAGACGACAGTGTAGCGGTTTTTTTTTTTTTTTTTTTTTTGGTTTTTTTTTCCGTAGAAAATAATATAATGCTTGACATTTCATGGGTAGCAGACAGTTCACATGAAATGACAAGCATTATTTCTGAAAAAAAGATATTTTAGAATGTCGTATGTTGCCCTAATTTTAATAGCATGTGGTTTTAGTAGTTCAACAAGCTAGTTCTGGACGACAGGGTATGCTTTACACAAGTTTTAGGCGAATGTCAAACAGTGCAACCCCAATCAAACAAGTCTTCCGTTCAATGTCTACTTGTTTACTCATGCAGTTCCGGTCTCATTTTACATTAATTACGGTACAGAGCAAAAGAAGCCCTAATATGATACATCTTGAAAAATATCTGTGCCGCGACATCAGAAAGCTTGGGACATATGTGTCAAACGAAGATGTAGATCAGCTTGTGCATTCTCACAGATTGATCAGAATCTTCACCGGGTGCATTTTGGATAGCCAAGGAGTCAAAGTTTCCTCATGCGGACAACGAAAACTCCGAACAGACTGCGCGGATGCGCCGGCTGATTTGAATTTCCGTTGGTCGCATATATCAGAAATTACACCATCTTACGTCGCCGCTCGTTTTAGGCTAAACACGGTATGCAGTGAAAGAAGCCCTAATATGATACATCTAGAAAAATACATCATGATTACTTTTTGCTTCATTATCACACTGTAGATGGCTTATCTGAAGTAATTGAACATACAATGAAAATTATATCCCGTATTAGGGTGGCTCCATGCGAAAACGTGTCTTCAGACAAATGCGGACAGCGAAGGCCCAGATCAGACTGCGCTGTTGCGCAGTCTATCAGGGCATACGCTGTCCACTGACAAAAATGTTCGGACATTGTAGATTGTAGCAATGGAAAGCAAATACCCGGATGAGGATATGCGCATGCGCGGATGAATCTTAATGTGTGCATTTTGCGCATGCTCGAAGACACATTTTCACTTGGCGCGGCCTATATCATGATTATTTTTGCCTCACTATTACATAGTAGATGGGTTTTCTGAAATAATTGAACATACAATGAATATAATATCTTCTATTAATGGATGGTATACCTGTCTATGGCTGGCAAATGGCGGTACAAATTAATTGGAGAGCACATAGCGGTACAAATTAATTAGAGAAAACAGTCTGCACGAATTCGTTATTTGTTCGTAATTGTTACTCAAACGAGAAAACGTAATTATAAAATATATGTGAAAGTACATAGGAAATGCCAATCACGAAGTATAGCCTTCTCGAAACACCCAAAGAAGGTAAGATAACGAACAATCAATGAAAAAACCAAAAACGCCACATATAAGAAGTAACTACCAACGCAATAACAAAGAAGAATTGCAACAGAGGAACCACCTTGCAATGATCAATATAAAAACTACTCTCTCTCTCTGTCTGTCTCTCTCTCTCTCTCTTTCTCTCTCTCTCTCTCTTTCTCTCTCTCTCTCTGTGCGTGCGTGTTTGTGTAATGGTTGGGGTTCTTCTCACGCGAGGCTTCACCATAGTTCTGATACACCTCTAAATTACAAACACATGTTTATATAATTTTGACCCCCTTAAACCCCACTTTTATGCAATAAAACTAGGGTTTACAGGGGTATACATTGGTTTTCTTATTTTTGCTCGAAAACATACATTGTGGGTACTCATTAGAACCGTCTCGCTGAGGCGGTTCTAACGAGTACCCACAATCTATATTTTGGGCAGAAATGAGTTTTTTTATCTGAAAATTTTCAAGTTTTTTAGGTGATTTTTTCTATATATTTGAATAAGCGTGTTTGCGTTATGGATCAGCCCGCATGGGGATCCTCTGCCTCATTTTTTAAACATCACAGTGAAACACATATAGTCACTGTGATGAAGATAAAGCTAAAGGTTCAATGACAATCTGAAGACAGAACGCATGGAAATCACAAACATAACCACAATTAAGATTCGCCAAAAGAAACAAAACGTTTTACTCTAATCCCGTCCGAGCAGCTTGTTTTTCCACAGGGCAGGGGAGGGTTTAATCTAGTTTTAGTTGCGCTAAATCTCGCCAGGAATTCTAAATAAATGCAGCTCCAAATTACAAATATATGTTCGGTTCGCCTAGTGGTCTTCTATGATACATCAGTGAAACATCATGATAAAACAAAGCTTAGTACTCAGTGGATTCCGAAGCCAGAGCACAAGAGAACTACAAGCCGGACCACGCATCAAGAAAACATGCCTATATAATGTTGACCCCCTTAAACCCCACTTTTATATAGTAAAACTAGGTTTATAGGGGTATACATAACTTTTTCTAATTTCTGCTAAAAAACATAGACTGTGGGTACTCGTTAGAACCACCTCAATGAGGCGGTTCTAACGAGTAACCACAATCTATATTTTTTAGCAGAAATATGAAAAATATCAGAATTTTTATCTGAACATTTTCATTTTTTGGTGGCAGAATTTTCAATATATTTGAATAGGCCTTGTTTTCGTAATGGGTGGGCCCGACCACATACATCGATAGTCAAGCGCCTACCTTCTGATTTAATGAGGACAGTAGCAGTGATTCAGTCTAAGGCATGACTCACCGTTGTGTAACTGATTAGAGTAGCAAAGGTATCAACCATTAGTGGTTGCCAAGAAAAGTTTAATTAATTCATATATGGTATTAATACGATCATAAAATGTAGTATTTAACAGCCTGTAAAATTTCAGACGGTCTGTTGTTTTTGAAGTAGATGAAAAAATAAAAATGATTATTTATCGTATCTCTGAATTAATGTTGGCAACATTAATTCAGAGATACGATAAAAATCATTTCATTTTTGATCCAATTCAAAAACGAGTGACTAACTGAAAGTTTACAGGCTGTCAGGTGCTGTAGTTTTGTGATTGTATTAATGCCATATATCAATTTAATAAACTTTTTCTGGGTAATAAAATGTCTATTTTGAGGAATATGGAGCCGTTACAACCATGTTTACAATTTGCCACAGAAGATGTGTCTGCTTTTTCGTAACAAATGACAACATTTTTAAGTGTTCTTAAAATCATTATTACCTAAAAAAAAAAAAAAAAAAAAAAAAACGCTTCGAATTTAATGTCTAAGTCAAGTTCCAACAGACTTTCATGCCGAAGTGGTTTCAAACCAACGTTAAATAAAAAAATCAAAATTATGCTGATTCAACCGAGAAACATGTTTTACTAGTACCCCTGTTTCATGCAAATTAGCACTTAACGTTTGTTCCGATTATTGGAGTCACTGTCTTAACTAGATACCCTCGCAAAACAAAGCAATTGACGAAAATATATACAGTCGAACCTCAATAGCTCGAACACCGATGGTTTAATACCATGGCTGATTCGAACACTGATTCGAAAAATTCTTCTGATAGCCCAAGAAAAGAAATATCAAAGAATTTTTTGTTATTTTATCATGAAATTGTATGTTGTGTGTACTCATTAGAATCGCCTCATCGAAGCGATTCTAATGAGTACACTAAACATACAATTATCGAATAGAAGATCGAACAGACTTCCCTAAATTATCGACATTTTCTTTGTGACCTGGCACCATGATTCACTCTCAGTGGCTCGAACTATCCATGTCTCGAACAACTGTCCATAGTCCCAAAGATGTTCTAGCCATTGAAGTTCGGCTGTACCACAGGCATGAGGGACATCGTCATTGAAAAAACGGAAAATTTACAAAATCAAAATCGCAGTCACCTCATTTGGCATAACTTAATAGCAATTATATCTTTACCATATAACATTATGCGATGTATATATGTGAACTTTAATGAATAAAATATTGTTTAAACCAATTATATCTTTAGGTACTGACAAATTTAAATCCAGAAATGGGGATCAGATGAGTTAGCTTTTCTCAATGGAAGTTCTTTTGCATAAAGTTTATTTACTATATATTCAAAGTAATCGTTATCAACCTTGAATAAGTCAAACAACACCGCTACGTTGACTTGAATGCTCAAATAATGACTTTGCAACTAATCCTTTCTATCGTACAGCTATTTTACATGTCCAACTGATATTGGCTTACAGTCGGGCAAGGCCTGCTATCCTCGTAGCAGGTAAAGGTAGAGGAGGAATGTTTTTATTTCTTCTGTTTCTTCAATTTCATTCCTGTTTCTCTTTCTTCTCTGTCCCTCTTTTTCATCTCTTCTACTATCTTTTCTCTCTTTCTCTGGGAGACGACACAAAATGACCCACAAGGGTTGACATGTCATTAAGCCCCAACACAACAACAACAACAGCTGTTTTACCTGAAGTGTAGGTCACTCCTTACCATACCGATTCTAAAAATGTTGAGCAACCCCATTTAATGACCTCATTATGTGTCTAAAATTGCTGGATGATTGCAACAGTGCATAACCTAATCAGACAACGCGTTCCGTGGCATCTGACATGAATCTAACCTATTTTCTTAGACCTGCCAGTCCAACAATTTTGGATGCTTACTGATGGTATTTCGAATAATGGACTTGGATCTACCTCCCGATCTGGAGTCCGACGTGCTACCACTACACCAGTAGCTGTATCACAAAACGTGGTTTCATATACAAAGACATCAGTTATTGTAACAGCTTTGGAGTGTGTCTTTCAGAAGCGTTTGTTAGCAGATTGCATTTTTCTTCTTCTTTACTTTACTTTGGATTACATCTTCAGGCTGCTGCACACCAAATACATTTAAATGTTAATAACCCATATTATAACAGCTTATACACTGTTAAACCTTGTCATGCTGAATAAATTAAGATGCCATGCCAACTTCTAATTTCCAGCCAATCAGATTACTTGATCCGGGGTTTTTGATAGAAATACACATATTTAATGATAAACAGTGCAGATTCAGATCAGTTGGCTTCTTCAGAAGCCAACTGATCTGGATCTACACTGTTTGCTAAGACAGAGCATGTCGTGTTCAGCAAGAGAAGGGTTAGCATGCGCCCTAGAAAGAGTCATATTAGCCTGCGCATTCGTACAGTCTGATCAGGATATTGCTGATCATTTCATGCGAATATGGTGCTTCTGAACAATAGACTGTCGCCTTCTACATGAGCAGATTGGCTTTGCACTTCAAGGGAAATTGATACACTTTCAAAGGCGCTAACTATGTCACAACTGCTTTTGTTCCTTTACTCTAAAAAGAAAGTTATTTTTTCTGTTTTGAAAGACCCGTCCTGGAAGGGGATTAGAGTTCAAGAGAGCACCTTGTCAAAAATGGCGGAATATCTACAAAGTATATTCAGCATCCTAAACGGATAAATAAACATCGTGGTTACCCTACATATGGTGGTGGTGGGGATTGGGGAGGGGGTGTAACTTCCATAGTACGAATGTGCGTGCCAAAAGGCTCCCTTTTTCAGCGCTGCCAGGTATATGATTAGGCTCCTTTTTTTTCAGCAAAAAGTATATGACTGAACCAATTTTTCTTGATTGGAATATGAAAGGCCCCACTTTTTCATAGAATAGACTCGTCCAACTGATTAGAATAGATGAATCCACTAAGAATAACTGGGTTACACAGCAGATTTAGTGTAAATGCGTGCCAATGTACAAGATGATAGATGCATGTAAATGGCGTTTAATTTGTGAAATACAATTATATTTTGTTTTATTGGAAACATGTATGCAAAAGCAAAGAGTAGATTCTATATGAATGGGTATAAAAATTCAAAGGGCAGTATATGAATAGGTTAACATTTCAGACGATCAAGTATATGAATGGGTCTGTTTTTTCAAAGACCAGGCAATGAATGGGGAGAGTTTCGAAATACTGGCTCGCACACCCGTACCATTATAACCACCAATTTACCCTCCCCGCCACCACCACCATTCCCCACTCCCACCCGAGGTCCGCTAACAAAATCCGTGGGTACTGTAGAATATTACTAAATAAATCCTGATAAGGCGGGGGGAGGGGGGAGGGGGGCAGGGTCAGGCTGTTCTTAGACTTAACTTTGACATTTGTCATTATACCTCCTAATGCGCATTGAATATTTTGCGTGCCAAAACATCATTATTACTGTATCTTCGCGGCAGTTGTAATGAAAATTTACAACATGGTACAAAATGAACTTTTCCTTTCGCGAAGCTTTATTTGTGTTTTGTGAGAAAACTAAAAAGCAAAATAGGAGCCTCAAGGTGAGAAAACGTACCTTCAGACATGTACACCCATCGAAGATTCAGATCAACCTGCGCATCCGCGCAGTCTGATCAGAATCTTCACTGGCTGCATTTTGGATAGCCAAGGACGCAAAGTTTCTTTACGCGGACAACGAAGACTCTGATCAGACTGTGCGGATGCGCAGACTGATCAGAGTCATCGATTGGCGCATATATCCAACGATACGCTTTCTCTCGTTGCTGTTCATATTTACTTGATACCCCCACCCCCTTATCAAGAGGTATTTGAGGCATGGTCTTGTCACCATATAGTATTTTGAAATGAGGAAGAGTGTGGTTATTTAGCACAATAAGACAGATTTTTGTAGTAGAAGAACAATGTAACAAACAAACTGAATATTTGGTTAAAAATGCAGAATTCTGACAATAGAAATGCAGACATATAGATACCTCCTCCCTGCCGCAAACCCAGTTTCCATTATATATTATTGTAGAACATGTGAGATAACCTTGCATAGACACCCAAATTTATGTCTTGGTATTCCATGTACATGCTTCAGGTGAAAAGAATAATCTATAGATACTGTGCTTTATTTTTGCAGCAGAACAAGTCTTGTAAATGTGCACTCATTACGATAACACGCCTATTCAAATATAAAGAAAATTTCACCTCCAAAAACTGAAAATTTTCAGATAAAAAACTGATATTTTTCATATTTCTGCTCAAAGCATAGATTGTTGGTACTCGTTAGAACCGCCTCGGCGAGGCGGTTCTAACGAGTATCCACAATCTATGCTTTTGAGCAAAAATAAGAATACTAATGTAGACCCCTGTAAACCCAAGTTTTAATATATAATAGTGGGGTTTAAGGGGGTCAAAATTATATAGGCGTGTTTTCGTGATCGCCCCGGCGAGGCGAGATGAATAAGCCATACATTATTTTTTGTACGTTTTTTTTTTTCTTTTTTTTCAAATTAAACTGAATGATGAATGAATATTAATAGATAGATTAAAAAAAGAGAATGATTGGCCTGAATATCATTTTACATATTCACATTGATATTCCACAACATATCGCGAAACTTCAGTTTAAAAAATAGAAAAACGGTGCATTGTTTTAAGTTCTTTTAAACCAGAAACTCATATTCATTTTAATAGTCTAAGATCACATTTTGTATAGAGAATAAAACAGCTTACCACACAAATGCAATCGTGCCTATGTCAGCGATACCCTCTTTCAAAGAGTGCCAATTATTCCTGATGACAGTTCGATCCTCACTAGAGAGTACAGGTATCCCCTTCCTCTTTCTGTGACTTCTAGAATTGCGGCCGCGCTTCAGTTTCACAAACACAGTACCCATGACAGTTTAGTTTATCCCGGTTTTCTTACTAACTTTACGTTTCGTTAACGTATTTAAGTATGTTGTTAATTGGTAATACACAGTCGTACAATAAACCAGTTATCTGTTGTTCTTTTTGTCACTAATTGGCGTCCTGTGATGGAAAATGTCGTCGAATCTACATGCGAATATGGTAACGAATTTCTTTTTGGGATTTTGGGAATTATATACACACTGTATATAGCAATTTAGAAATTCCCATGAAAGCTTCATTAGAAGTAATTATTATATTACTTCTAACGAGTATTGCATGTACAAATGCGCTGGGAAAATACTGTATTTAATCAAAGTATTCTTACAGAAATGCCTGAGAAAGCAGTGTAGATCCTGATCAGACACCGCCAAAGCGGCGTCTGATCAGGCTTTATATTGTTTGCTTCTCATCCTGCATCCTTTTTACAGACAAGCAAGCAGTGAAATGTTTTATTGCGCTTTTGTTACCTCGAGGTAAGGTGTCCAAATATTTAGGGTAAAAACGGTCAGAAAAGAATATGAAATTTTGGTTGGAAACCAAAATGTCTTATCACAACATCCACAAGATACCAGATAAAACATTTTGAATTTCAACATTCGAAAATGACCCTTATCACAGGAATGTCAGTGAATGTCCAGACCAAAGAGGGCATTCACACAGTCTTTTCATTGAATAACTATGTACATAAATAATGAAGACCATGAAAGGACCCGATCAGACTGTATGGACGCACAGCTGATCGGGGCCTTCATTTATATCATATGATACAGGGATCCTTTACTAAAATACCTGATCAGACCCAATAGATTATATAGGCTGATCTGAGCCGATTTCGTTAGCGTATGACACAGGGATACTTTATTCACGCGCGTCTCATTTCTTCAAGAATGCACAGTTCATTGCACTAGCTTGTTTGTACTATAATATCCAGATAAACCATCCCATTTCCTAAACGCATGTTTCTTTTTCAAGCCGTATAACAACAATGGATAATTCGAGGAATGGTGCCCCGAACTAATATTAATCATTCCGTGTTTTTTTTTGTTTTTTTTTTAATGGGCCGAAATCCAATAAAACGAACCTTAGATCATATACCGACCACAGAGAGAATGCCTGGACTGACTAGCCTTACCCCGGTCCTCCTCACAGAGTGCTAATCTCGCTGTTAATTAGAACAATATTTGATCCACCAACACTGTATACTGAGAAAAATGTACATTCCCCTGCGCGCGCAGACTAGTCTTATCCTTAATAATTCACGTGTATCCCGAAGAACAGTTTGCTAGTCACGGTCCGAAATCAATCATTACTGTCTGACCCGGCACACGGCAAACGGGACCTCATGGTATTCCGTTTTGTGGTTCTTCAAATGCGCATGCACAATCGCCTATCTGGTCTACAGACATGCGTGTTTTTACCTTAACCTTCCTCAAAGTATGCGAACAGCAAAGGCTCTGGCGAGTCTGCGCATATGCGCAGGCTCGCCTGAGCCTTTGTAGGTCGATTATGTGATAAGTACCCTTTTCTCGTATGCTGGCTCATTTCCCTGAAATCTTGAAATCTGGATTGTTTAGTTCATTTCCTTTGAACATACTAAATTACCGGCATATCACATCAATAGAGTACTGTATAAACGATACCTGATCAACACTGCATATCAACGACTAATTATATACAAGATGTGTCTGGCAGAGTTCATGTTGCCTGTAGTTTAAATTCAGTCTATGATAGATTACCGTATTTAATCCAAATAATCGGATACTTTAATTCCCTAAAACTGTTGAAGCGTCAGATTGGCCAAGTGGTTATCACCACTGACTTCGACTCACGCGGTACCGGTGTCGAATTCCACCAGAGACGGAATTCAACTTGTGACTGTACGGCGCTTCTTTGCACAGAGCATTTAACTTACCATCCCTTCTTCGTCCCTGTATGATTTAAATACTGTTGAAAGAGACGTAAATCACCAAATCTCATTATCGTCCTAAAAATTGAACGAGACCATCAGATTATTTGAAAATGAGTCTAAGAACTGCCTGCTGAGTGACAACCCGTGTAGACCCTGAGAAGAGATTGTAAATCTGGATCAGACGCAACAGGACGTCTGTTTCGAGTCTACTCGGATTTCTCAGGCTAAAATGTGGACAGCTCCATTTGACTCTGATGATGTGTCAGAACTCTAATGAATGACTGGCAAACAGAGGACATAAAAATACGAAGCCACGAACGACCGCGTCTGATCTGTGTCTACACTGTTTGCTCAGGGATGTCCCTTGGAATCCTGAATATGGTAAATACAATACTTAGAAGAAAAACTAGATATATCTAGCTTCCCTTCTTGTTCTGATATTAGTTGGTTTATCGTATTTCATTGTAACTTATTCATGATAATAAAATGGAAGAGGTTATTTACAGTCAACTGTCAATAGCCAAAAACCTTTTATTGGCTATTTACAGACAACTGCAATTATCAAAATAATAATAATAATAATAATAATAATAATAATAATAACAATAATAGTTAAATAACTAAATAAATAAATAAATAAATAAATGAATAACATAACATAAAAAACTTAAGTTAGCTATCTACAGTCAAAATATCAACAGCCATAAAAACGTTAAATTAGCTATATAAAGTCAATTATAAAACGTGGCTTCGACTTTTATTTTTGGCTATTTCTAGATGCATCAGATGTTTCATTTCATTGCTGGAAATGTCGAATGCTCGCTGTATTATTTCAGTTTTACAGGGGCGAATGAGTCACAATTTTGAATATGTTCCTTTATATTAATATAAAAATCTAAAAGGTTGCCTTTAGAAAAAACAACGAGCACACAAAAGAACGAAAATCAGAGACTCGGTTTTATTAGGTCTCTTCATATAAAGCTATGTGGTTTAGAAAGCTGTATACGCTCCCTAGCACCGACTTAAACATCACGAAAACATACCTATATAATTTGAACCCCTTAACCCCGATTTTCATACAGTAAAACAGGGGTTTACAGGGGTATATATTATTTTTCTTATTTCTGCTCAAAAACATAGATTGTGGGTACTCGTTAGAACCGCATCACTGAGATGGTTCTAATGAATACCCACAATATATGTTTTAAGCAGATATATGAAAAATATCAGAATGTTTTTTTTTTATCTGAAAAGTTTCATCTTTGCTGGTGAAATTTTCAATATATTTGAATAGGCAACGTTTTCGTAATGGAATTCGATTTTCAAAGTAACCAGAATTAGCGCAATGATCCCAAAGAAAATAAAAATATAATCTGCACTATAGTGAAGTACAGGACGATGCACGGCACTTAACACTAGCGTCAGTGAAGTAAAATAAAAAAAAATCTTTTTGAAAGCAGAACTTACAAAAGAACAACTTTAGATAAAAGGGTGGGTATCATGTTATTTTTTGAAACTCAAATACAATGATCTGCCTGCATACTATATTTTGTGCGAGGAACCATGGACTCAGATATTAACATAGAGGTCATAAAAATGAATATGCAGAAGGAAGGTGTGGTAATACGTACTTGAAGAAATAACGTTACAATGGAGGACCTTGTATGTGGAGCCAGAGCGTTCTAACATTGTTTTTGTATGTTTTAGAGAAAATAAGGCTTGACATTTAATGTGAATTGTCTGCTAGGTTTTTTAGGGAAAATAAGGTTTGATATTTCATGCGAATTATCTGCCCAACAGACAGTTCACATGGAATGTCAAGCCTTATTTTCTCTGAAAAGTAGTTAAAAAAATTGTGATTGGCACTTCAGTGAAGTGCTGGGCGGTTTCAATGTCACCGCAATATCATAAAAGGCACTGAGTTACATTCGTTTGAAATAAACATTCTGAGTAGACTACTTTTTAATGACAGATTCTATCTGTCATTCTTCGTTGACACGCACGGTTTTAGAGAAATTGACTTTGACTACTATTCAATTTCGTATTCATCCGCGCACTAAAGTAGACCCAATGTTTCAATGTGTGTATATTACATGTAGTACGCCATTGAAGAGCTGTCCATACAAAAGTAGTGCAACTTGTGCTTGATCTATGGCGAGAGTCGCTGAGAAAACCCGCCTTAATATATGTGTGAACAACAAAGGCGCAGATCAGCCTGCGCGTCCGCGCAGACTGATCAGCGCCTTTGTTGTTCGCTGTAGCTCTTTTCTTTTCGACGAAGAAGCGTCTCACAAACTTAAATGGAGAACAGAATGATACCTGGAATTTATTAGTTTCTCATAGAATCTGTCATTTCAGGGCTATTCAGCCCTTTGATTTCTTCTTTGGAATGTGTGCAGATTTTGGCTTTTCTGTTTCCCTTGTAGAACTTGTTTTCAAGCATATGCGAACAGCGAAGACCAGTATCAACCTATGCATATACACAGTCTGATCATGGCCATCGACGTCCATGGGAATTGTAGAACGTCACTTTTAAATTGTATCAGGCAGAGACTTTTATAGATGAAAGCACGAACAGTACTATTTCTATGGAATGTATTAAGGAGGTGGTACCTTGATGAAGGGATTGTTTGTAGGATTTTTTTTAGCATTTTAGGTTTTTTGCGCATTATATTAAACGTTATCTTAACCCTTGTCATGCTGAATAAATTAAGATGCCACGTCAACTTCTAGTTTCCAGCCAATCAGATTACTTGATTCGGGTTTTTGATAAAAATGCACATATTTAATGACAAAAAGTGCAGATCCAGATCAGCTGGCTTCTTCATAGACTAACTGATCTGGATCTGCACTGTTTGCTAAGATAGGGCATGTCGTGTTTAGCAAGAGAAGGTTCAGAAGATGGCTTCGCCGCCGGTGCATTTATTAGTCTTTATGCAACTTTTATGACCGACTAGATCACAGAAATCGATTTAGCATGCTGTTTGGCACCTTTGTTATAGTCTTGAAACAATACATCAGCATATGTTGTTTAATCTGATGGTTAATACATTAAATGCAACGTCTGTATCTGATTACTTTATTTACTCTTTGTATTGAGGCAGATATGCCTGGGCAAACCGTGTAGACCCAGCTCAGACGCCGCATAACGCGGCGTCTGATCAGGGGCTACACTGCTTGTCACTCGTTCAGCGGTTTTAGAAATTTCAACAACTTATAATATGTACTTGACTTGTTTAAATGTTAAGATATGTGTGGTATGGAATGAAGGTATCCGAATCGATACAATTATGGTACTCGATTTGGCATTCTTGCTATATAATAGAAACAATGGGTAATACATTTTCATCTGATCAGTTTTGCGAGTGCCGAATCCTGTTTTGTCGTTAAAATTTACACTTCCGCTGTGTCTCCATCACGAAAACATACCTATACAATTTTGATCCCCTTAAACCCCACTTGTATATAGCAAAACTGGGGTATAAAGGGGTATACATTATTTTTCTTATGTCTGCTCAAAAACATAGATTGTTTGTACGCGTTAGAACCGCCTCGTCGAGGCGGTTCTAACGAGTACCCACAATCTATGTTTCGAACAGAAATATGAGAAATATCAGAAATTTTTATCTGAAATTTTTCATTTTTTGGTGGTAAAATTTTCAGTATATTTGAATCGGCATGTTTTCGTAATGATGCGGATCTTCGTGGGCACATTTATCAGCTATTGTGCAGAACCATTATGTTTACAAGTCTATGTAATGCGTAGGCCCATGTTTCCCCACATCATGCTGCGAAAATAGGGCTATGTAGGCGTCTACATTAATAGCATTATGAAAACACGCCTATTCAACTAATTAGAAAAATTCGCCTCCAAAAACTGAAAAATTTCAGGTAAAAAACTTTTTATATTTTTCATGTTTCTGCCAAAAACATAGACTGTGGGTACTCGTTAGAACCGCCTCGGCGAGGCGGTTCTAACGAGTACCCACATACCGCCTCGGCGAGGCGGTTCTAACTAGTACCCACAATCTATATTTTCGAGCAGAAATAAGAAAAATAATGTATACCCCTCTAAACCCCAGTTTTACTATATAAAAGTGGGGTTTAAGGGGTCAAAATTATATAGGCAAGTTTTTATGATGGGCGGATTTTCGAATTTTGCCTTTAATGTGGTTTTGTTCTACTTTTGACCTCAAACTGACTTTTTGCAGACTTTAAACTCCACAAATCTGTCTTTATTTGCATAAGGCCTTAAAACATAGCTGTGTTTCCACTAGCATGCTGAAAAAGATTGGTCGGTAGGTAGGAGAAACTTTTTTTTTATTTTTTATTTATTTATTTATTTTTTTTTTATTTATTTATTTATTTTTTTATTTATTTATTTTTTTTTTTTACTTTTCTATTTGTTCTCCAGAAAAGAACAGGGTCGGGCCTATAATTTTATGAAAATACAGATATTTTGTTAAGGGTCGGCGCTTTACATTTTTATTTTGCATTTTTAGCACGCCGGGACTATGCCCCTGGAGAGCTTATGTTGTTACCCAGGTGTTGGCGTCGGCGTCTGTCGGCGTCCGCGTCGGCGTCGGCGTTAGCACAATGTTAAGTTTTCAAATGTGTGTATAGTTTTTTTAACTGTTTGAGGTACTGCTTTCATATTTGGCCTACACCTACTTTAGGGTAAGACCTTTCAATAGCATACATTCCCATCCCCAAAATAGACTCTTTTTGTAGGTCAAGGTCAGTTCTTACTTTGTCTTTTACATCCATGTTTAAGTTTTGCGTTTAAGTTTTGAAAAGTGTACATAAATGCTGAAGTATTCAAGACAGAGCTCTAATATTTGGCCCACACCAGCCTTAGGGCTAGACCTTTCAATAACACACACCTCTTCCTCAGTTTGACCTTCTGCCTAGGTCAAGGTCAGGTCATACTTTGTCATTTGAACCCATGTTCGAGTTCTGCATTTAAGTTTTGAAAAGTGTTTGTAACTGCTGAAGTATGCAAGATACCGCTTTAATATTTGGCCCACACCAACATTAGGGTAAAACCTTTCAATAGCACAGACTTTTCCTCAGTTTGACCTTCTGCCAAGGTCAAGATCAGGTTATACTTTGTCATTTAAACCCATGTTTGAGTTTTGCGTTTTAGTTTTGAAAAGTGTTCGTAACTGCTAAAGTATTCAAGATGCTGCTTTAGTGTTTGGCCTACACCTACCTTAGGGTAAGACCTTTCAATAGTACACAACCTTCCTCAGTTTGACCTTCTGCCTAGGTCAAGATCACGTCATACTTTGTCATTTATACTTGTGTTTAAGTTTTGAAAAGTATACATCGCTGCTGAAGTATGTAAGATATAGCTTTCATGTTTCATCCACACCAGCCTAAGGGAAGATGTTTCAATGGCATATACCCCATCCCTCAGTTTGACTTTCTTCCGACATCAAAGTCAGGTCATACTCTGTCATTTAATCTTTAATATTTAAAGATTGTTTGTTATTTTTTTATCCGATCAGCCCTTTCCGGCGAGCTGCGTTGTCTTCTGACAACTCTTGTTACTGATAAAAATAGCATAGTCGGGTGTTTGAAACAGCATCGGTCGGGCTAGTGGAAACACAGCTAATTTGTTTTACGCCTAACAAACACATTCAAAACGATTCCAAGTCATGATTATGACAGTGATATGAAATATTAAGACTTTCTGTTTCAATCCAGAAATAAGACAAAGTGGCAACTACACAATTGCGAAGTACTTTTATTCAAATTTCAAAATAATACTATTGTTCATATCTAATAAAACCGACTTTAGTTGCTTTTTTCTTTATTTTAAAGCAGTTGCACTGTTTTGGAGTACATGTCCCCGAGCTTTAAGTTCGAATGATCTCGGATATGGATTTATGGGACAGCTTTGTTTAACCAATAGACCTCTCCACATATAGTATCATTCTAGTGATGCCATACGGACCCGTTTTGTATTTCGTATCATATGCTTAATGCGCTTACGCGACAGCTGGGCAGTCAATGCTTTAAGGTCACTGTTATAAAGTAGTGAATGGAAAAGTTATTAAAAGCATACAAAAGAGCATATAATTCACTTCTTTGTATTTTCGTATTGGCAACTTGAATATCTTATTGCATAATTATATGTATCATATTTAGCATAATATACGTCCTGGGTATGACGTAAAACTACATCCAGCTGTGACACTCAATATGAGTGTGGGAATGTGAGGCTGCCCTCTATCACAGTTGCCTCCCCACCTTCAGGGTTACGAGGCTGCCACAACCTGGGTGGCAGAGCTAGGCGGCAATCATTTACAGACCGATGGCTTGGTGTTCTAGCTATTATGGTTTGGCGGACGATCCTTTCTTTATAAAGAAAACGGCAAAGCACACTGCTCGAGTGCGGGAACGGCGTGCATGCTCAGATGCCGTTAAAGAACTGAGCTGCGACTTCAGCTAGGACAGGCGATTCCGTAATAACAAATGTTCCAAAATCTATATGGCGATCGCAATAATAGAATCTGAGTTAGGTGGTGCAAACAGACATAAAAAATTTGTTGGTAATGTCTCCGGCTTGGCATCCTGTAAGGTGTTGGAGGCAGGGTCGGGCCATTGTAGCGAATCAAGCAAGCACCTGAGGAAACTCACGGTGGGAACACTGAATGTGAACACTCTGAACGGAAGAGTTTGTGAGGTAGTGGAAACACTATTCCGCAGATGTCTGCTGTGACCAGGAGACCAGATACCGTGGTTGCAACTGTCGCACAATCAAGGACAAGGACACCATGTACAAGCCATACCGGTCCGGACACGACAAAGGCAATGCTGGTGTAGGAGTGTTTGTGGCGGAAGAGTGGATAGAGAATATTTTTTTAGATGCAGAGAGTCTCCGACAGAATCAGCTTAGTGAAGCTTATAGTCGGCCAGCGTGTGGTTACCTTTTTTTTCTGTGTATGCCCCATAGAGAGGTCTAAGTGATGAGGTTTAGGACCTGTGCCTTAATTAGCTTTGTGCTGTGACTGCTAGGATCCCCGAATCCGACTTTCTGAGTCCATGTGGAGATTGAAAAGTCCATGTAGGCCGTGCAGCACTGGATACAGGGAAGTGCATGGTAGGATGGGGTGTGGCAGGTCGGAGCCAGATATTGAGGGCGAGAGAACCCTAGAGTATGCCCTAGCATTCAGCCTGCTTCTTGGAAACACATGTTGCAAGAAACGTGACAGCCATCTCATCACGTACAAGCCGGGAAACGTAGCCACACAGATAGACTTCATCTATTTCCATAGGACCATTCGTGGAAGTCTATTTCCGTAGGACCATTCGCAAACTTGTCACAGATGTTAAAAGTGATCCCTGGCGAGGAAGTAGCCCTGCAACATCAGCTTATTGTATGCGACATGAGGATTAATGTGCCACCAAAAGCGCAAGTTCAACCCTAGCCTTAAAGTTTGGAAGCTTAAAGACCCTGACGAGCAATCATTTCCAGATGATCTTCAATTCGCATGTGAGTGCGTCTGCCGGTGTAACTGATGCTGCCACTGAGGATATCTGGAACAACATCAAGTCTGACCTGCTCAAGACAATTGAGGAGGTGTGTGGCACAAATCAGCCCACCGTTGGCATCGTGAGACCTGGTGATGGAATGAGCATGTGGAAAAAGCCATTGCTGCAAGCGGAAAGCTGTCGAGGCCTGGAAGACTGGTAAAGGCATTAGGGCATCACACCGTGCAGCCAAACGCAGAGCCAGACATTTAGTGCACCATGTTCGTCTAGAGGCCAACAAGAAGGTCTACGAGAATATTGACCCCAACTCTTCAGAAGTCTACCGCCTTGATAACCAGTTTAGAAGAGAGAACGCCGATGTTGTTGGCGACAAACCGATGAAGAATGATGCAGGGGAGATGTCAATGAGCGAAAACTGAAAGCAGAAGGCCTGGTTAGAACACTACCTACCAAAGGCTTTTCAATGTTGACTGTGACCCAGACCACCTGTCTGACGAACCCCCAGTAGAAGGCCTGCCCATCTCAATGACCACTGATATGGTTAAGAAGGCTACCTCTCAGATGAAGGCGTCAAGCACGAGGCTCATCACGCATAGTGGTGGAGATGATACGAGCAGCCGCTGACACGGTCGCCTCCATGTTCTGTGACCCCGCAGCTGCAATCATTCGCGATGGCAAGGTAAGGTACCCTTTGACTAGAAGCAGAGTTTCATTCTCTGTCTCTACAAGGGTAAGGGGATATATTGGAAAGGGGAAACTACCGCGCTCTCAAGCTGACAGAGCAGGTCATGAAAGCTCAGGAGAGGACTGTGGACGGCCTATTCAGACAGTTGGTGTCAACTGACGATTCCAAGTTTGGCTTCGTCCCAGGCAGCGGCACAACAGACGCAATCATTGTTGTCAGGCAGCTGCAAGAGAAGAATCTAGCTGCCAACAAAAGACTCTTCATGGCTTTCGCAGACCTGGTAAAGGCGTTTGATCAAGTGCCTCGGAGTGGACTGTGCGACTGGTGCAGGGAATGTATGCCAATGCGCGGAGTTGTGTCCGTGTTAGTGAGGGGTACAGAGTGTGAAGTGAAGGTCGTTATTCACCAAGGCTCGGTACTCAGCCTGCTGCTCTTCATCATTGTGCTTGAAGCCTTGTCACGCGAGTTCCGCTTTAGGGTCCCCTGGGAGACTTCTATGCCGATGACCTTGTTATCATCGCTGAATGGCCCGAGGATTTTGTCAGGAGGCGCTTGACTTGGAAAGAAGCAATGGAGGAGCAAGAACTGAGAGTAAATGCAGGAAAGATGAAGACCATGATCTGTAGTACGGGCCTGGACTTCTTGCAGAGTGTAGGCGAGTTTCCATGTGCCGTCTGTCGCACCGGCATCTTCTGTAACGACTGCAAGCACTTTGTGCCCAGGAAAGGCAGTGGGCTCAAGCGCTTGACAAAGGACCCTGATTACAGATGTTCACGGTGCCAAGGGACTGCACGCCCCTTGGATGGCAGTCTACAGAGGCGGACCAGACAAGCTGGAGGTGATAGCTTTCTTTTGCTACGTAGGAGACATGCTCTCAACAGCTGGTGGCTACTTGCGCGGCTTGGTATTGAGGATCTGGACCTGAAGAAGAGAAGGCTCCGCTGGTATTGACATGTGGAGCGCTCTAATGGTGCAGTCAAGGCAGCCTTTGACCTACAGGTTGATGGAAAGCGTGGGCCCCAAAGATGACATTGAAGCAGCTGACATAGAGGGATTGCAGAGAGTGGAAGGTCTCGGCTAATGACCCTCATGACAGACATACCTGGAGATCTGGTTTGAGATCTGCCATGCGTGCAGCAAGCCAGCTACCTGGAAGGGGTTTTACTGATGTGGATGTTGCCCGCGTACCTGCACGTTAATAAAAAATCCGATGATGATGATACAGGTACTTGAACTCCATAGCGATCTTCTAAATTTTGATAGATTCCGTTTAACCATCAGGCCGTATGTCTGAAAGTATCAGATAAATTTCAAAATGTGCAGACCCTATTTAGTTTGATATGAGGTTGCACTGTTTTTGTTTGCTTAGGCATTTCAGTCTGGTTGTTTAGGGTTAATTTAGTACTTGAGATATATGTTATGATCGGTCGACCTGAACCTGACAGAAAGTTACACTAAAGTGAGCAACCTCATGACAAAACCAACGAAATGGCATCCGCCCAGTCTTATCAGAGTCATCGCTTCCCGCATGAAGAAAGCTTGGGTCCTAAGCTACCCATTGAGCGCAAATCAAAGACTGATCAAACTGGGCGGATACCCAGGCTGATCTGAATCTTCGCTGGGTGCACATCCATTTTGTTGGTTTTGTCATGAGGTGGCTCAAATGCATTTGAATATATGTGTACGACGTTTGTTCGGATTTAGAGGGGAATAGATACATACTCAGTGGATTGACGAAGCACATAGGGCAGGGTGCTATGCTCGTGTTAGGTACGTGATAAAACATACTAACCACTATCTTATCCAGTTTCAATATATGGGCTTAAATGTGCCTTCGTACATGCGCAAAATATGCAGATTCAGATAATTCTGCACATGCGCAAAGTTATATCCGGGCCTTTGTTCTCCATTTATACATTCTGTAGTATCCTATGATTCTGTTAGCGGAGCGTGAAGGCCCTGATCAGACTGCGCGGATGCGCAGGCGGATCTGGGCCTTCGCTGTCCGCAATGCCTAGAGACACAACACTTTATAAACAAAGTACAGTGTAACCTCAATGGCTCGAACCCGGATGGCTCGTTTACCCTGGATGATTCGAACTCTTTTTTCAGTCCCTACAAACTCCTTCCAATAGCTCAAGAAAACAAATATTTAGGGATTTTTTTTTCTTACTTTATTAGGAATTGTATGTTGTGTGTACTCATTAGAATCGCCTCATCGAGGCAATTCTTATGCATACACCCAACATACAATTATGTAGAAAACGAAAAAAAAAATTCCCTAAATTATCGCCATTTGCTTCCTGACTTGGCACCATAATTAACCCTCTGTTGCTCGAACCACCCATGTCTCGAACATTTTTCTATGGTCCCAAAGATGTTCGAGTCATCGAAGTTCGACTGTAAAAACATGTCCATCTTCCTCTTCAAGATGATCACAATGCCAGACGGCAAAGCTTGTATCAGGACAAGAAAACATGGTACTAAAAAAAAAAAAAAAGCATACGTCAATCAGCCCAGCAGCGGGTGACCAAAATGCTAGGATTCAAATAGGACTTCACCACAAGCGACACGAGAACCATCGTCTGAAAATGATCAGTAGTAAAATCCACCGAGGAGTTGAAATGGACTTCACTAGCGCAAAATCTTTATCAAGTGTTGAAACGCTGTATTTGTTGTTAAAAAAAAAGAAAAAGAAAAAAGAAACGTTCGGCTCGCACAGTTGCAAACCAAGCACAAACAAACATAACAGAAAGAAACAGAAAACAAAGTGGTCAGCGAGTGGATGTGAGGTGAGCGCAATACTACCATCAGAACCAAAAACATCAACAACAAGTGAAAAAAAATAACTAAAATAATAAAATGATAAAAAAATAAACAAAAACAAAAACACACACAAAAACAACAAATAAAAAACAACAGCAAAAAACAACAATATGACACACGAAGTCAAAATAGAAAGTAAAGTGGGCAGCCGTACGGCGAGTGTCCCCAATGCTAGAATTCAAATTTGACTTAAAGTGCTTGAGGAGCCACCAAACCTTACAAAACATTACGAAAATACGTCTATTTAGATATATAGAAAATTGCACCTCCAAAAACTGAAAATTTTCAGTTAAAAATTCTGATTTTTTTTTCATATTTCTTCTAAAACATAGATTGTAGGTACTCGTTAGAACCGCCTCGGCGAAGCGGTTCTAACGAGTACCCACAATCTGTGTCTTCGAGCAGAAATAAGAAAACTAACGTATACCCCTGTAAATCCCTGTTTTACTATATAATAGTGGGGTTTAAGGGGAGCAATATTAGAAAGGCGTGTTTTCATGATGAACGATCAACAATAGATCCATTTTAAAAATATAAACTACCAACAGAGATAAAATATTTTGATTTGTTACAAATGCTGCAAGAAAACAACCACACATTTTTACGTCATTTTAAACAATATCGACCGAATATTACAATTATATCATTTATGTTTTATCACCTTCATAAATCTTAACGTGAAATGGAAATTCGATATTTTATAACAAAATATTTCTGTTTGAGATTCAGGTGTTTTATCTGAGATACGACTAGCGCAAAATAAGATTCAATAGCGCGCTTAACACTTTCATCCCTGAGTGAGTTTCTGGTGGTACCTTCCATTTTAGAATATGGTCATAACCATTGTTCAAAATAGGCGTCTCATTAAAATATCAAAACAGAATGGCTAAACATATAGATCCAGATGAGACGGCTCGTCAGAGACGGCTCTTTACACTGTCAGCAAAGGTATCTGCGTTGGTCTGCTGGGTGAAAAGGCTTTTTGGGAGAATTGAAACACCGACTTTGTCGCTATTTTACAAAGGGAGACAACTATCTAAGACAGGGAGTTGCATCATAAGAATTCCATACATTTCAGAAACGAAGACAACTCTCAGTTGAAAGCGTTTACACCCAGAGAAGCAAGTTCGATCCTTTAATATAACTGACAAGACTAGCTGAAAATGCCAGTACTCCCTCAACTAAAGGTGTGATCGGTCCCCTTAAGCCCGCAAGCACAGACCTGGCTATTCAGCCCGACCAAGATCTACACCATTATTCTTAAGCAAAACCAACGACGTTAACGCGACAATGTATAAACGACATGAAGTTTCACTGACGTTAATGCGACTTTGCATAAACGCCTTGAAGTTGCACTTACGTAAAGGCGACGTTGTATGAACATCATGATGTTGCGTCGACGTACATGCGACGTAGTATAAACGTCATGACGTTGCAGAGATGTTAATGTGACGTAGTAAAAACTTCAAGTGCCCGTTGGGACATATACATATTCCCTGATGCGTCTCAATTATTGAATTTTCGAGCCAATCTCATTTATTGATGCAACTTTAAACTTGAAATATTTATATTACGTTTAATTGAAGACATAACATTAAAACTACTCTATTTTGGGTACATGTCAATCATTTTAAGCACAAAGATATAAATGATAATATGAGTAATTCGACTGCACCTGAAAATAGCAGATGCATTTTGAGTTTGCATAAATATGCATGTTACGTGCTTATGAAAAACAGCTCTTTTCAAGTGTGCATTTACGTGTTTTGCAGGTGTATAGAACTTCATGGACGTCATCTGCGCTTGTGTAATGGAAACAATAATAAAAAATATCAATCATTTCAACCCTGAGCTTCTAAAATAGACTTTTCCATCTCTGCATTTGGACACATCCATTGTTTCCATAAGGGTGATAGATAATTGTAAATCAAAAACAGAATGGCAAACAGTGTAGTTCCAGATGAGACGGCTCATTATGAGCCGTCTCATCTGGATCTACACTGTTCACAAAACTATTTGACTTGGTCTGCATTGCTGAATGATTAAACTAAAGCCAGATCATTTCGACATCTATCTTTTGATTTCCGGCGTCCTGCTTCGATCTAAAACACTTCAAGAAAGTCAGTTAGTGGATTACATAGAATATATTCAGGACGTCCCACAATCTTAGAATACAGTATACCAATGACACCAAGAGAAAAACAAATAAACCAAAACGGAAACTGAAGCAACCAGCCTCCTACCCCAAAGAGGCAATCACAACGCGAGAAAGGACCCACTGATGATAACAATACAACATTAAACAAGACAAAACACCATCACGAATACATACATATATAATTCTGACCCCCTTAAACCCCACTTTTATATAGTAAAACTGGGGTTTACAGGGGTATACATTATTTTTCTTATTTCTGCTCAAAAACATAGATTGTGGGTACTCGTTAGAACCGCCTCGGCGAGGCGGTTCTAACGAGTACCCACAATCTATGTTTTGAACAAAAATATGAAAAATATCAGTATTTTTCATCGGAAAATTTTCATTTTTTGGTAGTCAGATTTTCAGTATATTTGAATAGGTATGTTTTCGTAATGCGTAAAAATAGCGGGCAGCCACAAAGTTCTACGAAGAATTAACAGAGCAAGTACCAGCGTCTTATAATGCTCAGTAGTGAAAACTACCAACACAAAAATGTTCACCAAGGAGATATTGCAGTAAGGCGTGGATTTTCCCTAATTGGTTCAGGTGTTGAAGCCTAGATTTCAGAAATTACAATACTCAATGTTTATTACGTACTCCGGAAGCCCGATGTCTGAATCTTAGATGAAAGGAAAATTTATGCTTCTGGCTTACCGTTATAGGGAGATAATTCGGTCCTTTTTGCCCCGCCTAAAAGCTCCTGAATTAATACCATGTTCAAACTGATGGGAATTACATTTAGTTATCTTTCTCTTTAGTAAATAGTTTTGCATCAAATAACGTCATCACAGCACTGATGGGAAATAGTGGTTAAATGAATACAGTCAGTGTGTACATCCGGTATATCTGACTTGAATTGTCTTTCTCATTACCGGTTTAAATTCAAATTTAGAAGTGTTTTACACAAATTGTTGTGCGTTTCCCCGCGAGACCTAAGTTCCTTAGCATTTAAGTGTGTCAGAGAAATATCTCCGATGAAGAATATCTTGAGTCTGGAAGGGAAACATATTTTTGACAGCTTTTATGAAACGCATTTATTTTTGCATTTTAACCGGAAATGAGAAAGTAAATTCAAGTCAGATATTTTAGACAAGCGCATTAACTGTATTCATTTAACCATTATTTCCTATCAACATTGTGTTCTTGTTATTCTGATGCAAGAAGAAAGGTTACTAAATTTACTCCCCATTATTTTGAACATGATACTAATAATTTAGGAGTTTTTAGGGTTTGAATTATCTCCCCATTATCACAGGCTAAAAGCCCAAATTTTCCTTTCTGCTATGGTTCATACCAAGTATCACATCTCTGTGATGAGGTCTTGTTCATACATTGGGCTACCGGAATATCGCCTCACTGCAATATCTCGTTTCAAATATTTTATAAAGTATGAAAACGCGTTCAGTCCACCACATCACGAAAACATGCCTATATAATTTTGACCCCCTTAAACCCCACTTTTATATAGTAAAACTGGGGTTTACAGGGGTATACATTATTTTTTCTCATTTTGCTCGAAAACATAGATTGTGGGTACTCGTTAGAACCGCCTCATCGAGGCGGTTCTAACGAGTACCCACAATCTATGTTTTGAGCAAAAAATATGAAAAATATCAGAGTTTTTTTATCTGAAAAAATTCAGTTTTTGGAGGTGAAATTTTCTATATATTTGAATAGGCGTGTTTTCGTAATGACATGCATGTATATGTTCCACAACCACTGAAACGACACAAACCAACATGCAAATCAGGTTAAATCACTACGAACATAATTCAGTGCAGTTTGGACTGCACTTGTTCCCTAACCTAAACCACTATTTATCATGAGGCCTGGAATTTTTGCTTGTATATACGTCCATATGGAAATATAAAGGCGAATAGGTACACTTAAAGGGGAGGGAAACTCTGTCAAAATGCATTTAATTCTAATTACGGAATAGTTTTGGTCTACAGAAAAGCAAACGGAAAACCATACAAGTTTTCTCCCATGAAAACATCGAAAAATCTATCAGGTGCGTGTGTTGTTTTTCTGTAGTGCATTGGTCAAACCTTTGAAGTTAAAAATGTTCGCTGCTTTTAACTCTGTATACGCTAAATGTATAGTAAATTATATTAGAAATGCTTGTTATTTTCACAGAAAATACTAGACATTTCAAGCGAAACGTCTGCAATGGAGATGACTTGCATAAAATGCCAAATCCTATATTCTGGGAAAAAGAAATAAAAATACAAATTGTTTGCTGTCCACCAATCATCAGTCTGCTAAGGTTAAGGATAGTTTGTTATTTGTAAGCTATTAGAAGCTTAATCAATAAATAGCCATAACGAATTATCTGAGCCTAATCCTAAGGGAGTTTGCGGGGCTGTCCAGTATTAGATCATGTATGAACAATACGGGATAACCATGCTTTAAATAGGAACACCACAAGTGTATAAACTGTATACAGTCGAACTTCGATGGCTCGAACCCCTTTGGGACCATGAAAATTTGTTCGAGACAGCGGTAGTTCGAGCCACGAAGGTTACTATTCGTGCCACACCAGGAGGCACAATGGAGATAATTGTGGGATACCTTTTCGGTGTTCTATATTTTAAATGTATGTTGTGTGGACTCATTAGAATCGCCTCATAGAGGCGATTCTAATGTGTGCACACAGCATACATTTACAAGATAAAGAAGAAATTCTTCCTAAATTACCCGTATACATCGTATTTGGAGGAAATCCCTGCGGACTCAAGAACGTGTTCGACTCATCCATGGTAAACGAGCCATCGGGGTTCGAGCCACTGAAGTTCTACTGTAGTTATTACAGTTAGCATGAGCCTTGTATACAAGTTGTGTGAGATAGTGCAAATGTAGACAAGGCGAATGTACCAACATTATTAAAGTACAAAGATGCAAAGTGCCAGAACTGTGTACTTTAAGAGACCATCTCCAAACGAATACAAACACTCTTAAATCACTATTAAATCACAGAACGAGTGACAACAGGTACAGTTCTAGAAAACTTGCCAACTTTTATATAAATATTAATTGCTTCTTTAGATTATCATTAAAAAAAAAAAAAGATTATTTAAAGTACACTTTATATAGACCGCGTCAGGCTAAACTGTGTCTTCGGGAATCTCAGAGTCTGGCATATGCGGTCAGCGCTTCCACTCAGTCTGATCAGGTCCTTCACTGTTCGCTAACAGAATCATTGGATATAGCGAAATGTATGAATGGAGAGCAAAGGCCCAGATGATACTTTGCGCATGCGCAGGATGATCTGAATCTGCGTATTTTGTGCATTGACACGCTTGACACGGCCCATATGATAATAATAAGACATAGAAGAAAGTATTACGAAAACACGCTTATTCAAATATATAGAAAATTTCAACTCAAAGAAATGAAAATCTTCAGATAAAAAACTCTGATATTTTTCATATCTCTGCTCAAAAGATAGATTGTTTGTTTGTTTGTTTGTGTTGAGGTTTTACGGCCCAGTCAACCCATGGGGTCATGTCGAGCGCGGTCAGTTTACCTCACCACACGTTTACTAAGCAGGCTTAGTCCTCTAAGCGGTTAACCAGTATTGTGCACGTTCTTTCGCCAGAAACTGACAACTGCCCTTCTTGAATCAGCGGAAGGGAGAGAATAACCGTAGAAAATATTTCATGATCAATCTCCACGAAAGAATGTTGCCGACCTCGGCGGGGGTTGAACCCGCGACCTCCTGGTTTCCAGTCGGACAGCGCATCCAACTGAGCCACCGAGGCCGGTAAAAAAAACAAAAACATAGATTGTGAGTATTCGTAAGAACCGCCTCGATAAGGCGGTTCTAACGAGTACCCACAATCTATGTTTTTGAGCAAAAATAAGAAAAATAATGTATGCCACTGTAAACCCCAGTTTTACTATATAAAAATTGGATTTAAGGGGGTCCAAATTATATAGGCGTGCTTTCGTGATGCATTGACGGACACTTGCTAAACATTAAGCCGATTGTTATAGTCGTGTAGATAGTACAACGATTGATGGTATAGTGAATATGTTTTTTTTTATTATTATTATTATTCATTTTTTTTTCTATTATTTGTTTTAGACGTAGCACGTTCTGAGCAAAGTCAGCGGATTACAAATTGAAGGATACAATTCTCGTATTTCCCGGAAATAAAGGTTTCACATTTGATGCAAGTTGTCTTCTAAGGAGAGACTTTGCATCAAATGTCAGATCCAATTTTCTATCAACAGTCAAACTGCAGTCGAACTTCAATGGCACTAACTTCTTTTGAAGCATGACATGAGTAGTTCGAGCTGCTGAGGGGTAATCAAAGCGCCAGATCAGGGGACGTGGGGAGTGGGGGGGGGGGGGGGGGGGGAGGGGGGCGGGGTGGCTGCAAGTAGGCATTCTTTTGGGATGTCTTTTCGCTATTCTTTAAAATAATGATACATTGAGTGCAATTAGAATCGCTCAACGAAGCGCTTCCAATGCGTACAGGCAACATTCATTTTTACGATAAAATTAAAAAAAAATACCCGTAAATATCCCTGATTATTTGTTTACTTGGGCTATTGGAGAATTTCCGAGGGACTCTAAAACGAGTTTCCGCAGAGTCTGATCAGGATCTACACTGTTTGCATTAAATTCTGAAACTTCTACAAAACATGATACATGTAATAATAAAGCTAACCAGATATCCTGTATATTGGAAATGGACCAACCGAAGAATGAAGGTAGAAGAATCCATTCGGCATAAATGGGTTATAAGCTCTTTGCCATGTTATCGAAAACACAGACATAAATGTAGCCGCACCATCCGCAAACGTGTCTTCGGGCATATACGGATATCAAAGGCGCAGATCAGCACCTTCGCTGTCCGTAAATAGAATGATTGCATCTATAGATTTTTTGAAGAGCAAATGCCCGGATGAGACTTTGTAGATGTGCAGGACGATGTAAGTTCGCAAATTGTGCACACGCTCGAAGGCAGTTTTTCGCTTGACGCTGCCCATATCTAGTTTTATTGCTTTCACAGGTTGAGATATCTTCATGCTCTTTATCTTTCATGATTCCTCCCTTCCCAGAGGGAAATCTGCCTTTCATAATTTCTAGAATATCCACGTACAGCAATTGCACTTTTATTGCTGCGCTGTTGGCTATCAGCCGCGTTAAAATGTCTCATGGTGCATGCTGTCTGCCTTACGTCGTTACCACTCTCTTGGCAAATTCAGCAGACGACGAATTGATGATATTTTTTTTCTTTTTTATCCAGAAAATAGTTTTTGACATTTCATGCAAATTGGCTCCATTTATTTGACAATGTCTTATTTCTCCCAGAAAACAGGTTTCGACATTTCATGCAAATTGTCTCCATTCGAGTCAATTTGCATGAAATGTCAAGAACTGTTTTCTGGGAAAAATAAGATTTTTTTTTTCAAAATGTCGTCTGTTGAAGATTTTACCCAGAATGCTACGCATTAAACAAACTGGAGGCACACAAGTCGCATAGCAATAATCACACCATACTGTACGTACCTACATATTGAGATACCTTAAAACTTTATTTGTCAAAAAAGTGTCCAAAAAGTTTCATAACTCAATTTTACTGCCTCTTCATGTGTCCAAGAGTGAAGAACAGTATAGACCCTGATCAGACGCCGCGTTCTGCAGCACCTGATCTGGGTCTACACTGTTAACTCAGGCCTGTATGTCCGACTACGTACGGGTACATGTAAATACGGTATGAGGTATTTTCTTCTGTCATGCTGAATAAATTGATGCCACGCCCACTTCCAGTTTTCAGCCAGTCAGATTACTTGATCCGAGTTTTTGATAGAAATTCACATATTTAATGACAAACAGTGCAGATTCAGATAAGTAGACTTAGGGGACAGGGCATGCCGTGTTTAGCAAGAGAAGGGTTAATCCCTGAAGACTACTATTGGACAAGTGACAGTTTTCACTCAGTACGGATGCTGTTTGCCCACAATTATATCTCTTAAAATAATGCATCTAAGAAGCATAAAAATGCTATCAAATGTATGTGCATAGTTTTGACACAACGTACGAATAGTTGAGCCCCAAGTAAGTTGTCTAGATATCACATCGGCTTGAATTTCATAAGACAGAGACACATTGAAATCTCTCTCGTAACAAAAACAAATCAGCCACAAAGAAGCACAGTTAGTCCCTATCTGAGTATCAACAATTGGTCTATAATATTTAGTGTCAAAATACTGCATGTAGTAACCAATCATAAAACCATGAGGGTTTTACACAGCTTTTGGTCTGGCCATGATTTATCATTACGAAAACACGCCTATTCAAATATATTGAAAATTTTACAACTAAAAAAGGAAAATTTTCAGATAAAAAAAATCTGATATTTTTCATATTCCTGCTCAAAACATAGATTGTGGGTACTCGTTAGATCCGCCTCATCGAGGCGGTTCTAACGATTACCCACAATCTATGCTTTAAAGCAAAATAAGAAAAATAATGTATACCCCTGTAAACCCCAGTTTTACTATACAAAAGTGGGGTTTAAGGGGGTCAAAATTATATAGGGGTGTTTTCGGGATGTTGTCCCTATGGTCTTCAGAAAGAAAACATGTTTGTTTATTGAATTTAAGTCTTTAAATATTGTCCTTGGTTACTAAGAACACATTAATCGGTTTCGGTTTCATTGAGACTCTTCATATGACAGCAATGTAGCTAGAAAACTTAAAATTGAGACAATACAATGGTCGTGCATGAATTCGAACTTTCGTTAAAGCATGCTTTGTTACTTCTCTTGTGAAATTTTGGTAAACAGTACAACGTAAGACGCATATACTGGTGTTCCTAGATACACTGAACAACAATATGACAACAATGTTTGTCAACAACAGACTTCTCGACAGTAGATGTTAGTGCCTCTAAGTCACACAAGTTGACTTCTGCAAATAAGCCACGTACACACAGTCCGTTTAAGAAAATTTCTAATCACCGTTATGTTGATCTTATTGTGGAAACATTTACAAGAATTTTATCATTTATCTCTGACGTTTATTAGTCAAATTACAGATTATTTCACTAAATGCTATTTTAAATGTTATATTAGTATAAAATATTATGAAGATTTGAACCAGGATGATATTCTAGCATGATAGTATAGACATATTGCATATGAATAAAAGGAGAACATAACTTAAAAAAAAAAATGAAAATGATATATCTGTATAACGTTTTCATAAATCAGATGTGTCTACGAATATATGAAAATGTAAAATTGGTGTTTAATACCCGTACGTCTTTTAAAGGTCAGGGAAAAACAAAACAAACACCCATAGCACACGAAGCACAGGGTCGGATTTGGGATGACTTCTTAGGGGGTTAATTTTCATCACGAAAACACGCCTATATAATTTTGACTCCCACATAAACCCCACTTTTAAATAGTAAAACTGGGGTTTACAGGGGTATACATCATTTTTTTCTTATTTCTGCTAAAAACTTTAGATTGTGGGTACTCGGCGAGGCGGTTCTAGAAAGTACCACAATGTATTTTTTGAGAAGAAATATGAGAAATATCAGACTTTTTTTTATCTGAAAATTTTTATTTATTTAATTTTTTTTTTGTGTTAAAATGTTTAGTATATTTGAATACGTATGTTTTCATAATGGATCAAATTACTGTACCTACTCTACGTATTCGAACAGGCATGTCTGTGTTAACAGTGTGGACCCAAATCGGGCATCTGAACAGGGTCTACACTGTTTGCAACTCATCAAGCAATTTTACACACGTTCTTAGGTAATTAAATGGACTTGTTACATGTATATATAATCCATTTACACCAATAAATATTGTTTCCATGCAGGTATAATAAAAGTAAATACATTATAAATGATATTTTGCTGTTCTTGCTAGTTAAACGTTTTGACCAAAGTTTTTATCAGTCTATCTGTTACATGTACTTCTATTTACTAGCGACTAAACTCCCCATAGACTATAACTAGTGGGGTGCTGCTTTTCATTTTAAGTATGCTTCTCATACAGCCTAGATGGATTTTTTTCGAGAGGCTGTAAGTTTTCAAAGCCGGTGGCCTAGTTCCTGTATAATGTTACGGGGACAATTAGCTTCCATCGTTTTCAATATTCATTAAAAGAATTGAGTTTATCTTTAAACTCATTAGCGTTATCATCTAGGACTATGGTATCATCAACATATAAAATTACAAACAGAATAATATATATAGTGAATTCATTATTTTGCACATCAATCTCGATAACTCTACAATCTTATGTATTAATAAAATTTTCTAGATCATTTAAATATATTGAGAACAGCAGAAGAGAAAGATTTTCTCCTTGCCTAACTCCTTTATAACAAGAGAAATACCTGAATGAAGTTCCGTTTACTGTTATCCATGACATTATCCCGCTATACATATTCCTTATAACACTGTATGTTTTCCCCACTTCGCCGTGCTTTTATAATTTTGCCAAAGTCAAACTCCCCATATATTGTCGAAAGCCAACAATAACTGCAACTAAAAGTCTGGCTGCTCCAAAATTTAACCCGTTTTGTAAGTTGCATATTTACAGAACCATCGTTTCTCTCTCGAATTGTTTTTAAGTCTGTATTGGACAACACATGTTCTCCATGCACAGACACTTTATCAAGTGTTTTGGTCAAAAGGGTATTTTAACAATGGCGAAAAGTGGAATAACTTTTTTCGGTTTTGGACCGACCTTATGTATATATATTCGCGCAGTCTGATCAGGACCTTCCCTGACCGTTATCAGAATCGTGAATTAAATAGTAAAGTAATGTCATTATGAAAACACGCCTATTAAAATATATTGAAAATTTCACCACCAAAAACTGAAAGTTTTCAGATGAAATTTCTTTTTTTTTTTTCTTTTTTTTTTTTTCATATTTCTGCTCAAAACATAGATTGTGGGTATTCGTTAGAACCGCCCCGACGAGGCGGTTTTAACGAGTACCGCAATCTTTGTTTTTGAGCAGAAATAAGAACAATAATGTATAATGTATACCCCTGTAAACCCCAGTTTTACTATATTAAAGTGGGTTTTAAGGGGGTCAAAATTATATAGTCGTGTTTTCGTTATGTAAATTAGCATAAGAACGTATGATGAAGCACTACATCTTTATAATATTTCATCATATGTTCTTTTCATGCTAATTTACATTTTTTACAGTTTGTTCTCATTTGATTATCATTTGTCGAATTAGTATTTAGATTTTTTGTTATTTGCTATTATCACATGTATATTGTTGTAAACATCTGTAGGGGGTGGGTCGTAACTAATGTTGGTAGACTTGTGACCCAGCCCCTTTGCTCAAAAATTGCAATAAAATATGCTTATACTAACAAAATCATTGGATACTACAGAGTGTATGAATGGACAGCAAAATCCCGGATGATACTTTGCGCACGCACAGAATCTGAATCTGTACATTTTGCGCATGATCGAAGGCATTTTGTTTTCGCTTGACGCCGCCCGTATAATCTTATGATCTAGTAACATTATGCAAATGTGGCTAGGTGAAATGTATACTCCTTAGTCATATCTCTAAATCAGACATTCTTTAACCAAAGATATCGATTCCTTTCCTATTTCTCCACATAAATACATGTTGTGGGTGCTCATCTGAGGTCATTACGACAACACGCTTATTCAAATAAAAAGTAGAAATTTCACCTCCAAAAACTGAATAATTTTAGATAAAAGAACAACTGATATTTTTCACATTTCTGCTCAAAACATAGATAGTGGTACTAGTTAGAACCGCCCCACAGAGGCGGTTCTAACGAATATCTCGTTAGAACCGCCTCACAGAGGCGGTTCTAACGAGTACCATCAATCTATGTTTTTGAGCAGAAATAAGAAAACTAATGTATATCCCTGTAAACCCAATTTTACTATATAAAAGTGGGGTTTATAGGGGTCAAAATTATATGTTTTCATGATGTGTATTTCAGAGGCGATTCTAATACTTACCCACAACACACGTTTTTGTAAAGGAATAAGAAAACATCAGAAAACTCTTTGTCTTAATAATCTTCTTATCCAGGGCCAGTGAAGCTACCCGGTGATTAATGTGCTTAACAAAAACAGTCGACCCTCGTTATCTCGACTTCGCTTATCTCGAATAACCGCTTATCTCGAAGTGAAAAGCTGGTCCTTGTTTTAACATGGAAATGTAACTACGGGTGACAAAATACTGTTGAAGAGAGGAGAAATAGCTCCTAGGAGCAATTAATCCTCTTTTCCACAATATTTTTCAATATACATGTATCTCTGTAAAGTAAGGATACAAAATGCTAGTAAAATTTATTTTACGTCGCCGATTCTGGGGTTACGTAGAATCGCTGTTACGGGAATTGATTCACTTTAAACTGTCGCAATTGAAAGTCCTAAAGATTTCTCCCAAAATTCTACAAACAAAGAACATCTAATGCCTTCTACAAATGGCTGCGCTGTGTGTTTACTGGGTGGTAATCGTAGAACATTGCACAGACCTTTTCAAGTACCTTTTGGCAACCTGCACCACCGCATGCCAGCATCAGGATTATAATTCTAAGCACCACAATTCTCACTTCAGCAGAATTCGATCATTTCTGTTTTGATAACGAATGTAATCGCATGCTGGCTTGTACTTGAACAACAACTGTTTTTGAGTGATCAATAAAGATATACAGACCCATGCTGACATCTTTTTAAGGGGACTAGGTGCCCATGATAGAACATTTCGAAAACATGCCTATTCAAATATATTGAAACTTTCACCATCAAAAACTGAAAGTTTTCGGATAAAAATTCTTTTTTTTTTTTTTGTTGTTTTTTTTTTTTCTTCATATTTCTGCTCATAACATAGATTGTGGTTACTCGTTAGAACCGCCTCGCTGATGCAGCCCTAACGAGTACCCACAATCAGTGTTTTGAGAAATAATAATAAACCATATTGTATACCCCTGTAAACCCCAGTTTTACCATATAAAAGTGGGGTTTAAGGGTCAAAATTATATAAGTATGTTTTAGTAATGATATTCATTGTTATTTGCAATGGAAAGCTTTTGTGACTTCCTGTTTGCGTCCCTGCAAACTTATACCCTTCCGGAAAAGGGATCTGTTATAAAAGTAAAGAATTTGCTTCCATTAAGAGCAAATTTTGCCTTTTTAGAGTAGTACTGTTTTTTTCAGGAAAGGAGGAAAAACAATTTTGACAGAGTAGTCTGTCTTAAAGATGTATCCTTTCCTCTTAAGAAACAACAACTACAAGAATGTGTTGAATAAAGATAACTAGATACTATTGTTATTCTGCTGTTTCTTAGATAGTTGTGCATTTCAGGTATCTGGAAATGTTCAAAACAAAACAAAACTACAGCAGCTTAAGTATGCACAGCCTGACTACTCCGCAAGCGGTAAGACAAACTGTTTAAGAAGTTATTGAACAAAGTCATGGGAAAAGCGTCCTTGGCGATGGCCAAACCAGCTTCATTCCAGCCACCAGGATCTTCGCTGTTCGATTGCAATATTATTGGAAATTGTAAATGATAGTGGTATACAGCCGCAAAATGCGTCATCATATTTTACGGATATGTCGTCCAATCTGGATTTTTACAGAGGATATATGCACCGATGACATTTTTTTTTCTTATGGTGCGTCTCAATTCATTTCGATAGTTCATTCCTAGTGCTTTATCATCACTTTATCAAAATCAATTTCTTCTGTTTTACCGAAAATAATGTTATCAATAAACGAAGATAGCTTTATCAAATACTTAGATAAACTCAGCTGCAATAAACGTCGCATATGCAATTGTGTAAAGGTCATGGTCAGATTACTCATTCTTACCATGTGACTAATTTCTGCGTATTTTGCACACGTCTTATTGGATTTTGAAGAATGCGATCGACCTGCACAAAAAGGTTCATGGTTGCTACTCTCTTCGTATATACACCTACGCGATGTAAGCCATTATTTATTATCGGGAGGCCTAAGATGATTTCAGTCTCTAGTGACTAAATGTATTAAATGTTTAGGATTCTCTTTGATATAGACAACAAAATAAAACAAAGGCAACATTAACATGCTAAGATTATGAAGCACTGGTCAGCGAGTGACCAGTGCTTCATAATCTTAACATATTAACATTGTCTTGGTTTTATTTTACTGTCTATATCAAATAGATGTATGGAAAATAATAGATTTAGTCTCTAAGGACTTGTGCCAGTCTAGTCTGAGCACTGCGTTCATTCTTTGAAAGCCATGCACTAAATACAAACATTAATCGAAACCGTGTGGTGAACATTCAATGTTACTTATGGTGTTTGCTCCTATATATTTTCTTCTTTCTCTGCCTCGGGAAGTCTGTGTTGTATGGGGATTTCTAAGCACTTGTCTCATATCTTGTATTATTTTATCATAAAATGAAAACTAACCATTGTCATGCTGAATAACTAAAGATAGCACACCCACTTGTATTTTTATATCCCGCCACACAAAAGTGGCGGGGTATTATGGTTTCATGTTGGTCGTCCGTGAGTCCGTCCGTCTGTCCGTCCGTCCGTCCGTCGTACGTCCGTCCGTTTTTCGTTTCCGGATGATAACTTGAGTAAACATCAATGGATTTTCACCAAACTTGGTATGTGCATTGATGTTGTAGAGATCTGGTTTGGGATTGCTAATGGCCAAATTTCGTCAATTTTTGACGGAGTTATCTGCCCGAGACACGCCCATATTTTCGTTTCCGGACTATAACTTGAGTAAATAACAAGGGATTTTCACCAAAATTGCTATATGCATTGACATTAAGGAGATCTGATTTGGGATTGCTAATGGGCAAATTTCGTCAAATTTTTACTGAGTTATCTGCCCGAGATACGCCCGTATTTTTGTTTCCGGATGATAACTTGAGTAAATAACAACGGATTTTCATCAAACTTGCTGTATGCATTGAAATTAAGGAGATTTGGTTTGGGATTGCTGATGAGCAAATTTTGTAAAATGTTTATGGAGTTATCTGCACGAGACACGCCCATATTTTCGTTTCCGGATGATAACTTTAGTAAATAACAAGGGATTTTAACCAAACTTGCTATATGTATTGGCAGTAAGGAGATCAGGTTTGGAATTGCTAATGGGCAAATTTCGTCAAATTTTTATGGAGTTATCTGCCCGAGACACATCCATATTTTCATTTCTGGATGATAACTTGAGTAAATAGTAAGGCCTTTTAACCAAACGTGCTATATGCATTGATATTATCAAGATCTGCTTTAGGATTGTTATCTGTCCATTAATATTATCAAGATCTAGTTTAGGATTTTTATCTGTCCCTCCGTCATTCCTTTCCCGACATTTTGCAACGATAACTTTAATACATAAACAAATAATTCCTATGGCGGGGTATTATTCTTGCGGTGCTTTTATTTAGCCAATCCGATTGTTCGATCAAGTTTGTTTATACAAATTCACATATTTGATATAAAAAAAATGTAGATTCAGATCAGTTGGCTTCCGAAGAAGCCAGTTGATCTGAATCTTCAATGTTTGCAAAGACAGGGCATATCCGGGTTCAGCAGGACTAGGATTATAATAATATCAATCCATGAACACTGGTGCTTATATAGTCGTATAAGATATCTGAATTGAATTTAACTGTCCTGTTTCGCAATAAATAAATAGATAAATAAATAAATAAATAAATGAGCTGTAAGGTCAGAAAACGTACCTTTGGACATTTGCGCAGTCTTTTCAGACTCTTTGCTGGGCACATTTTGTATATCTAAGGATGCAAAGTTTCGTATGCATATACTAAAAAAAAACGGTAAGAGAAAAGTCCAGGGAGTGCCACAATCTCAAGCCGCAGCCCATCCCAGACACCAAGAGGAAAAGGAAACCGACAAAACCAAACAAGCGCAAATTGAACAAACGTACAAAAAGCACTAAAATTAGCTCTCTTCCCCAGGCGAGGTAATCGCAGTGCTAAAAGGATTGAAAAATACAAGAACAAAATACACAATGCAAGACTAAAAACAAATCGCCTCGTAGAATAAACCACAAAGCAACAAAGAGTAAGACTAACACCAGGACCACCGCCTTAGAACTGTCAGTAGAATAAACCACCGGGGTATCAAAGCACTTTTACGGCCAGCCAACTTCACCCTGGGTCCCGATGCTACTCTTAATACAGAAATACACAAAAAATCGGTTTGCATCAAGGCTCCCAACTCAGTCAATGCATCAAAGCGAAAACATAAAAATCAAATTAATCACTATGATATACAAAGACGAGTACTCATGGCAATTCTACTGTGTGTCAGAGTAAATGAAAACCTCTGATCAGTCCGCGTATGCGCAGTCTGATTTGAGTCTTCGTTCGGCGCAGAGCCATACATTAATTTGTGTTTATTTGTTGTCGACAAATTCAATGCATAATGTTGAAAGACAAACTGTAACGCCGACTATTCGTAATAACACTATGCCGTGCTTCGTATGAGAAAAAAAGATCTTGATCAGTTTCACAGACATTTAATGCTAAGAAAAGTACTCGGAATCATGGCCAGACTTTGTCCTAGATATTCCTGAACCATGCACCAATGTGAATTTTTGTGCTATTAAAACATCATCAGTAAATCATTAAAAAAATCTCGTAGACTCGTCATTACATTCTAACCTTTTTATAACTAGCGTCCCATAAAAAGAGCATTGGCAAATAGTGTAGACCAAGATCATACGCCGCGTTCAGATCAGGGTCTGCACTACAGAAAATTCTATAAAAATGTTAGTAATAAAAAGGACCAGTCTAAAGAGTTTAGGTACAAGAGTCCACTCGGCATAAATGGGTTATTAAATACCTCGTTATTTAACCTTATGCATCTACGGCAAATGTACAGTCGTTTTAGCATTACGAAAACACGCCTATTCAAATGTATAGAAAATTTCACCACAAAAAACTGCAAAGTTTTAGATGAAAAATTCTGATATTTTTCATATTTCTGCTCAAAACATAGATTGTGGTACTCATTAGAACCGCCTCGCCGAGGCGGTTCTAACGAATAGCCACAATCTATGTTTTTGAGCAGAAATAAGAAAAACAATGTATACCCCTGTAAGCCCCAGTTTTACTATATAAAAGTGGGGTTTAAAGGGGTCAAAATTATATAGGTCTGTTTTCGTGATGGATAACACCAGTTATACGGGTTTTGTGTGTGTGTGTGTGTGTGCGTGCGTGCGTGCGTGCGTGTGTGGGTGTGTGTCTGTCTGTACACGAGTTTTGTGTATGTGTGTGTGTGTGTGTGTGTTGTCACTTTAGCCAAATACCGGTTTATAGCTATTGTTTCAAGTGTGTGTCGCTTTAGCAAAATACTTGTATTTAGTGCGTGTTTCAAAATGTAGAACTTATAAAATCTAATCTATAGACTTAATTCTCTAAAGATATTTCAGGTCACGATTTGCGCAAAAATTGTCAAAACAGGCACAGTTATATCAAGTCAAACATTCAATTTCTCTGCTCTTCATTATGATGGAAAATTGAGGAAAAACAGCCAAAGCCATGTTTATCCTGTCACTTGCAGTTTAAACTTGGATAAGCCTGTGTACCCAGAGAAGACAGGTAATAGTTTTCGCCTTCTCGTCGTCGATATCTAATCCTGATCGATCTATTTACAAACACTAGATACATGTAGCAATGATGAACATTTGTTGAATGTTCAAATAAACCATTATCAAGTTATTTTTCTTGTGCTGCGGCTTATCTTGTTTCTAGCATTTTGAGTGGCAACACATACTTCATTGTTCATTTCTGTCCATTTCGTTTGAGTGACAAGATGAAGAGTACACGTGAAATGTTGGCGGAGAATCGGGAGGTTATTAGGGAGCTATGATATGTTGCAACAATAGTATCATTCCCTTATACATGTAGCTTCCCGATTTGCAGCTGACAGTCATTAATTACTGTCGCTTATCAGTAATAGAACCTAAGAAAATCAGTTGTCACTGAACACAATCCACGCAGGATATTACATAAATCGATATCACAAAAAACAGTACTTCATCAAAAATAGAAATAAAAGAAAAGGAACAAACGATTCTGACTGTTTCTACGCACTATTTCTTTTGCACATGACTAAGGTGATCTGCAAAAGAAACGGCGCGTAGTAATAATGAACAGTTAAACTTCTGTATGCTCAAACCTACATCCTGCATTCGGCCTGCCTCAATCCTGATGAGTTCAAGCAATGTTTTGTTTTGAACACGTCTTTCTAAGAGCTAGCGTTCTCAACTCAACACAGAAGATCATACTCGTATGACTTAACCTCTGAACGGTATGATGGCACACAAAGAATGGGTCTCAGCTACAAATAGAAAACAATCAGAACAAAAGAAAACCTCTGGAAGAATCACGGCCATAGACAAGTAAGCCAGGCAAAGCTTTCTAGAAAAAAAAAGAATAAAAATATATTATGAAGGCTTTCTTTTACTCTCACTCCTAATTTGTAGTACAGTCCTTATCTTTGGTTATCACAGCGATAATAAGTTAATTTGTATATCTTTTCTGTGTAGGCCACAGATGAGTTTGGGAACCCCAATGCGGAACTAACAAATATTTATATCTAGAACAGTATCAGGATTAAGGGTGAGGTTTAGCAACTATGAATCAGTTTTAAGCCCCAAACAATATTGATGCTGACTGTTACAGTGCGTTATCTCTCGCAGTTGAAAAATCTAGTCGTTTGGTGGTTGTGTCTTCGTCTCAGTGCTGTCTTGTCCTTTCATGCCCTTTAACACTTGCGTGATTATTTTCCTTACCGGTGTCCCACTATTTATACTTTACATCCAAATGAAAGTAAATAACCGCTCCTTCCTAATATACAGACAAAAAAAAAAAATAAATAAATAAAGTTTGAGAGAAAGTTGTTCTATAAGTATAGGTTGTTGATAAGTTTTAAATTTCTAGTCGTTAGGCGAGAAATTTAAAACTTATCAACAACCAATTTGTCGCAATAATCATTATGATCATGTCTCACAGATGGCATAATAAGATTGACCACAGTGTACATTGATCATGTATTTAATCAAAGGTTTCACATTTCGTTTAATGGTTTATTGCGAAAAGACATTATCAATAGGTCTTTCCAGAATTATACATCAAATGTTGGGCTACATGATACAGGATAGCACGTTTACATACTCTTAAGGAGACGTAAAACGTCCGACAATTTCCTGTTCTATGACGTAAATATTAAGTATGACCCTGCAAATGTGGACCCTTCACTAACCAGTCAAGTGGACGTATCCACTGTTTAGGCCATGCGTAGTAGTAATCAAAGTAGCAAGTGTAATTTTGTATCTCGTTCTTAGATAGATAGATAGATAGATAGATAGATAGATAGATAGATAGATAGATAGATAGATAGACACATAGATAGATAGATACATAGATAGATAGATAGTCTGACTGACTGACTCATTAGTTCATTCATTCATCATTGCGATAGCCAGGCCATCGCAGAAAAAAACAAAAACAAAAAAACAAACAAAAAAAAAACAAAAAAAAAAAAAAAACAAGAACCTTAGCTTCTACATGCATGTGCGCATAATATATAATATTAAACATGTAATCCAACAGATTACTGCCCTATCGACATCAACTACATCGTCTTTTGTTTGCATTGCATTTAAATCGGAACTAGACATGTTAGTGGCTCTTGACATATCTAATCACAGTCATTAATTTTGTTGTTTCTATTACTTTGCTTCCTTCTCAAATATTTACTTTAACATTAAGGGAATCGAATCAATACGCGTGTTGCTTTTTCTGAACCATACTTTATAAGAAAGAAAATTGTTTGTTGTGACTTCCTGTTTAATTTTCTGCACACCACTTCTCTCAAAAAATGGGTATATTCTAAGAGGTAGGAATTTGCTTCCGATGGAGCAATTTTTTTTTCTTTCAGAATAGACCCCTATTCGGAAGGGAAAACATTTTCTGAAACTATATCCACCCCTTTTAAGTGTATGACCAAAAATTGATCTGCACTACACTTCTGTTAGAAGAATTTAACAGGAACTGTTTTGTAGAACATCTTTACTTTTAGCTCGTGAGGTATGCATGTCTACATTGTTTGCCAGTCTGTTTGCGAGTTTTGAGTCTACATTAAAGATGACCTTTAACCTTGTCATACTGAATACAACACGCCCACTTCTAGTTGTCAGCCAATCAGATTACTTGATCAACGTTGTTAAAAGAAATTCACATACTTAACCCAATGTAATCGGGAAACCCCTAAAAGAGTAATTGGCAAACAGTGCAGACCCAGATCAGACGCCGCAAAACGCGGCGTCTGATCAGGGTCTTCACTATTTGCAAATACTTCAGCCATTTTTCTCTGATGTCTGATCTGAGTCTACAATGTTTGCTCAGCCTGTCAGCCCAAACACTTGAGGTAAACGTGGAAGTATATATCTGGCAGTGACAGAGAATAACTGATCCTTCAGACGATTTTATTAAAAGTGCACCTGTAAGATTGACAGCTGGAGACAGCAGTTTATCTAAATATCGTTTCGCAGTATCTTATAGTGTCAGGTTTCAACGTGCAGCAAATATGACGCCGGTATGTCACAGATTGGATGTAGGCACGCATAAATCTCCTTGCGCGCTTACGCGAATGGCAAAGGTTTTGATCATACTTAGTATTGTCGCAGTCCGAACATGGCGCTGAAAAAGACAGTGCGCATGAGCAAACTGATTTTTGATTTTTTGCTGCCGATGTTAGTGCGACAAGTGCACACTGAGCAAAGTGGGGCCCTGTTAATATAGCCGTGACACAGCTTTTCCTACAAGATTACTTGTGTGCCCATAGATGACTCAGATCCACCTGCACATCCGCTTTGGATCTTTGGCCATACAGTGCCCTGCCGACACTCTGATCAGACAGTGCGGGTGCTGGGGCTGATTTGAGTCTTCGCTGGGCACACATGCAGTCCTGCAGGAAATGCTCTGCCCAGGCTCAATTCGTTTCAGTTGGTTCTCGTATTACACGTTAATCTCCGAGCAGTTTGAAAGCCTTAAGGAGACTGGATACACGAGGTTGATTTTCTACAAGGGAGACAACTTTTGTGATTTCCAGTTTGTTGTCCTGCATACCGAGCTTGTTCTGGAAAGTGTCAACTCTAATAGAAAAGATCTTACTGGACATCTTACTTGATATTAAGTTGAATCGCTTTGTGACTCACCGTCGAATGAATCTTTCAGCGCGGACGCCGGCCCCTTAGTAAGTCCACAGGTATTGTTCTTTGGCGGCAGTTTCCTCTTAGCCTACCGCTTACGTGAGCGAACAGCGTAGGTTCTGGCGAGACTGCGCGGATGCGCAGACTCGCCTGAACCTTTGCTGTTCGCACACACTTTAACACTCTTTCCCCGTGACGTGACTCTTTTAATTGGGGTGGCTCTGCTGAAAATATTTCCATTTCCCCTAAAACCAACTACATTTACATTTAATATCTGTTCCATTTTTTTTCTATCAATTCAAACATGACATGTCCAACACTAGATGAATAGAATCCAGTTTCCGTACAGATTTGGAATGACCACATAAGCCGGAAATTTTACTTAGACGTAAAAAATTAGCTGTGTTTCCACTATCATGCTGAAAAAAAATAGTCGGTAGGTAGGAGAAAAGTTTCTTTTTTCTATTTTTTCTCCAGAAAAGAACAGGGTCGGGCATGTAATTTTATGAAAATGCAGCGCTTTACTTTTATTATTTTGCATTTTACTAGTAAAAAAAAAAAGAGTCGGTATTTGAAACAGGGTCGGTCGGGTTAGTGGAGACACAGCTAATTTCTTTACGCCTTATTATTGACACCACCGGTAAATAATAGAGTGAAAAAGCAGTATATCGTTCTCAAACGTTCAGGGCCCAGTTGTTCAAAGCGTCGTTAGCTTAACGAGCTCGTTAAGGGTCATTTCGTTAACTGTGTTAGCAGATTCAATATACAATATTCTGATATTTTTTTGCTGAAAAAAGATGTGAGTAGCTTTTGCAGTGCAAAAGCTGCTCACATTTTTTCAGCTAAAATTTCAGCATATTTGCGTATCACTCGATGGAAATTTTAACGAATCGTTAACTAACGACATCGTTAGTTTTGAACAACTGGGCCCAGAATTGTAGAAGATGTCAAACAGAGCCACAATCACAGAGCCTCGCCTACTGATGACACCAGCAAGTAGAACACACAAACCATGATAGACAATGTATCACAAATCAGAGAACAGCAAGGTAACCAGTAAAACCCAAACCATTGGTTCATTCAATAGTGCATTTTCCCAAAATATTCGAATTACGAAAACACGCCTATTCAAATATATAGAAAATTTCTCCTCCAAAAATTTAAAATTTTCAGATACAAAAACTGTGATATTTTTTCATATTTCTGCTCGAAACATAGATTGTGGGTACTCATTAGAACCGCCTCGGCGAGGCGGTTCTAACGAGTACCCACAATCCATGTTTTGAGCAGAAATAAGAAAAATATCTTATACCCCTGCAAACCCCAGTTTTACTATATAAAAGTGGGGTTTAAGGGGGTCAAAATTATATAGGCATGTTTTTGTGATGTGCAAATTTATATGAGGGTCACTAATGAGGACCAAAGGGCCGAAAACTTTGCACATTAGCTGTTTGTATTCCTTTTACAATATTGAGTAAACAATGAAGTCAATGAAGTCCTAGATCAGACATCACATTTTGCACCTTTTGTTCTGGTTTTACCCTGTTTACAACTCTTAACCCTTGTCCTGCTGAACCCGGATATGTCCTGTCTTTGCAAACAGTGTAGATGCAGATCAGTTGGCTTCTGAAGAAGCCCTGATCTGGATCTGCACTGTTTGCCATTCAGTATTTGAATTTATATCAACAACCTGGATCAAGTAATCTAATTGGCTGAAAATTAAAAGTGGGCGTGACATCTTAATTCATTCAGCAGGATAAGGGTTAAAATAGTTTTGGTAATCAAATGGATTGGTTCAAATTTTAAGATAAGTATGGTCAGGACGTATGGTGCCTGAATACTTAGGGTTTATACGGTAGTTTTACATAAATGATACGCGGTGTACAAATAGGGTCAACATGCTAGTTAGGAAAAGTTGGTTTACTTAATAAGTCTAAACCAGTCTTTACAAAGCATTGTGTGATCTAAGCTGGTGTTAATGGCGCGTGGCGGCCATAAAAACGTCTCCCAGTACTTCAGTTTAGTGTAGTTTATATGTGCTCATCTTTTTCGATCACTGAGCCTATTCCGGGATTTCAAAAAGCTATTTGAGGGTCACTGAGGCAACCTGATTGGCCGAAACTACCTAGTATGGCTCAGAAAACGCGGCACTTCAGCTGGTTTCAAATTTGTGTGTCCATTGCTCTCAGGAATCATTCATTTTTTAATTTATTGCTCTGTTCGTCGACCTATTCTGCAATATTACTGATTTAGTAAGCGGGCGATGAAAGCCCTGGTTTGACTCGGTGAGTACGCAGGGTGATATTGGTCTTCGTTGTCCGTAGCTGGGCATAAAAAATGAAGTGACACAGGAAAAGCACAACCTTTTTGAGGCACCGAAATAAGAATGGATAAGGAACGAACAATGACAGGATGCGTAATTCAGTCAGAGACCCGAATCATCGTCATAGAAGTGGAGAGGGAAGCAAAGCTATCAAGCATAATTGGGTTGACAAGCATGCATGCAGTCGGTCGTATAACATTTATTGTTTAATGTATCTTTGTGTAATGATTTAATTGTTTCGAAAAACTGGTATAAGCATCAATCCTTCTGAGTTTTTATAACAAGTCGCCTTAACATCCGGGTTCCGACAGAACATTCTGTAGAAGTGTTTTCAAGCCAAATGTTAAAACACATAGCTCAACAAAAGTGAAAAATTTAGGAATATTCTGATTTCAAATCAATTTGTCATTTGATATTTGTACCTGTAAAATGTAAGAGACAGTTTTCATCGACTGCTTTCTGCTTTACATGTACATTGATTGTCTTTCTGATTGACCGGCGCGCGAATCGCGCCGGTCTTTTAACATACATTCATGTAGCTTTGGATTTTTACATATGGTAGACTAAGGACGTTTTATATTTGCCGGGACGTCGATTTGTGACGATCCCGGCAAATAAAAAAAATCTTAAAACAAACTGTGTTTTATGCAGATTAATATTTATTTATTTTCATTTCAATCAATAAATTTCATAAAGCTTAATAAAAGCAAACAGTAACTCTTTCGGTGCCAAATTTCAGACGACATTTGTCGTCTTTTCAGACGACATTTGTCGTCTGCTTTTCTTTTTAAACAAACTATCGCTTCAAAAGAAGTTTAAACGTAAACTTGAAAGATTGAATGTCAAACAGCGTATATCCAGATGAGATGGCTCATATGAGCCGACTCATCTGGAGTTATGCTGTTTGCAGAAGCCTATTATTATCGCCTGTGGCAATGAAAGTTAAAGAATCACATTGTTGTTCGAGTTTTTACCTTTTACATTGAAAATTTATTAAACCTTAGTGTACCCTTGTCCCATATTTCTATGTAAACATGGACAAAGTTTGTGCCGGTACTTAGACAATTACGTTTAAATATTTTGTCTTGTTATCCCTTGAAACAGCGGATCTAGTGCGTTTTTACCGAAAGCTGAACGACCAATATATTTAAACAATAAGGAGAATGCTTTTATGCAAATATCGCTCATATGAGTATGATCAGCGGCAGATCCACGATTATTCAATAGGGGATTCAACATTTCTGTGTGGTAAGATTCAATCACATTATCGTGCATACGAGCCTTGGGTATTCGGACAGATAGATTTGAGCAAACATATGTTATAGACTTTTCCCATTATACCTCACGAACGGCCTCAATCAGACCAAGTTCTTCTAATAGCCAAACGATCCTTACTTCGGAATATTTTATGGCCACAGCCGTTGGCGTTGAATGCTTGCCCGGAGGCCGTAAAACATCGAGCATTTGTCCTATGTGACCAATAGTCCAATCAGTGCATGTGAAAATAGATTTTGTAAGGAACGTTGCTTTGTTCGCTCATTCATTCATCATTAACAGACCAAATCAAACAGTGTCTGTTTTTTTTTTTTTTTTTTTCTTTTTGTTTTTTGTTTGTTTGTTTGTTTATTTGTTTGTTTGTCTGAGGTAACTGCAATGAGCGAGCCCATATTCTTATTACATCATAGCGATTTAATTTGATTTACAGATTTTTCTAAAGTCAGGCGCCAACCATCTGAATCTTTGTGTGAGCCAAACAGTTTTGTATTATGTACATTTGAAGCTGGGGTGAAGACTTGGTACCAGTACATTCGATTTAAACACCCCAGTAGTTTATACTTCTGGGCGTTCAAAGGCGTCGTTCTAGCTTTGCTTTAGTGACTACTCGTAATGTCTAGTTGCTGTGTTTGGTCTGTCCTGTCCAGTACTGTGGTCACCGCGAATAGGAAGCGCTCGATAACAAATAAAAGACCAATGGAAAAACAAAGCTCGCTTTGTTTTTCCATTGGTCTATTATGTGTTATCGTCAACGTTTACTCTTCATCGCAATGTCATTGGATAGTGTTTTGTCTGTGACTATGACACTTCCTGGACATCTTTACAATTTTTGAATGGATCGGTTCTGAAGAATAATGAAACAAACAACATTACTGACGCCCCCTAATAGTTTTGAGCTACTCTTGTTTTTTTGTTGTTTTTTTTTTTGTTTGTTTTTTTGTTTTTGTTTTGTTTTTGTTTTTGTTTTATTTTATTTTTATGTTATTTTATTTTATTTTTTATTATAATAGTGACTTTCCTTCGTATAACAATAGTCAGCTATAATTTACACAAAAGAAACTTTTTCATGCTTAATAAAAATGAATTACTGCTCATAATTAAATAAAAAAATGAGTATGATATTTGCTTCATTTGTTACTATTAAAATCTTTAAGATTGCCCTTGCACGCAACAAACACATAAAAGAACGAGACTCTTCATATGACAGTACCGTAATTTGCAGGACTGCAAGACTTCAACAGATAACATTCAAAGTTTAGGATTTAGTGCCACTTATGAAGATAAATTTAGAAATGTGCTACCTTGCACGTTAAACATGATACAATTACATTTCTTTTTATTTGGTTTCAAAGGACATATTTTTGTCAGATTTTGTTTGTCTTCACTAGATCTGATGCTACGTGCCTAGGGACAGCCGTTAAACGTCACCTGGTCTTCATCATATGACAATGTATACAGTTTGGTCCTTTGATATGTATGAGCCTACTTTTAATAACTTTAAGATAAAATATCGTTCAATATCACAATATTGCTGGAAATCTTGAGCAGTTTTGCGACTTACATTATTGTTAATGAACAATTTGATAGTTTCGTTTCTTATGCGTTCTTTGCCTTCAAAGGATTTATTTTGTCAATCACTTTACTCAGCTTTAAACTATCTAACGTTAAATCAATTATATCTACATACCTTACAAATGTTAACACTCCTATATTCCCTAAATCCAGTCTTAAAATTTGCCAGCCATCCTGTATCACGTTTTTCTGTTGATCCGTCATTGTACATATTACAAACTGATCCTTCTGAAAGTGTATAGTAGACTTACAAAAGGGGAAGTCCACTTTGTTGCAAATACAACCCATTCCTAAGCTTGTTCCATGAATTTAAATTGCTCGTGCCAATTACTGCAAGGGAAACAGATACACTTTGAAGGGCGGCGACTATGTCTAAATTGTTTAGCTTCCCTTCGGAAAAGGCGTCTACTCTCAAAGGAAGAATTTGCTTCCTGTGAGAGCAAATTTGTTCCTTAAAGGGTAGACCCCTTTTCAGAAAGGGGATAGGTAGGCAATAATGCAAACATGAAGCAGTTAAAATTTCTTCCCCAAATGGAAAGATAAAAAAAACGCACCATGTATACTATAGAGTCTCCTTCAAACCAGTAATATTGTGTTTTGGCTGCGATTTGTCTTAACTAAAATTCTTGTTAGTGCATAAATCCAGTATATTATAAATACAAATCCATTATGAAAGTTTACAATGCACATAAATCTTGAATATTATACTTTACGAGCTTCTATGCGAAGTCATACAGGAGACAATAACATGTCTTTCTGCAGTATGGCGTCATGGTAACTGACTTTCGATCAAGAAACATACTCATTAAGAGAACTTGTAGATTTTCCGTCATTATTAAAAGGAGTCAATTTTTGTGACGTCCTAATTATGTACCTGAACACGACATCGTTTTTTCTTTTTTTTTTCTGAAAATTTTGCCCCCAAAGAAAACATTTTTTTTCTTTTAGACTAGACCCTCTTTTTGGAAGGAGGGTAAAGCACTTTAAGAAGAGGTATCTCCTTCTTTGAAAGTGTACCAATACACCTTAAGAGGTGAGCAAACGTAGAACACTTTTTCCATTACGAAAACATGCCTATTCAATTATACTGAAAATTTTACCACCAAAATCTGAAAATTTTCAGATAAAAAAATCTGATATTTTTCATATTTCTACTGAAAACATAGATTGTGGGTACTCATCAGAACCGACTCGACGAGGCGGTTCAAACGAGTACCCACAATATATGTTTTTGAGCAGAAATAAGAAAAATATTATATACCTCCTATAAACCCCAGTTTTACTATATAAAAATGGGGTTTAAGAGGGTCAAAATTATATAGGCATATTTTTGTGATATGTGACAGGATCTTCACAGTTCACCAGATGCGCTCAATAAAGTACTAGTTTGTGTAGAACGATCGTGTGGACGTGGTACTGTTCAATGTTCCTGTATGGGTTACTTCATTCCATCCCAAACTACCGCATATGACCTAAACTTTAACGAGTTCATTCGGCTATACGTCAGTGCTATTACTTCTAACTTATTTTCAGAAAGTTCTCAGTGGACTTATAAAAGGATAATTTCATTGTGTCGTAGTTCACACACATACTCTTCCTTTTGGTGTCATTCGTAGGCTATGTTGTTTTATCTTCATTTTGGTGTCATTTGTAAGCTATGTTGTTTTCTTTCATATCGGTGTCATTTGTAGGTTATGCTGCTTTCTCTTCTTGTTGTTGTCATTGGTAGACTATGATGATTTCTCTGCAACTCGGTGTCATTGGTAGCATATGTCTTTCACTTGGTGTCATGGTTAGGGTATTACTTTCTTTTCCGCCATTTGTAGGCTATGTTGCTTTCTGTTCCTCTTGGTGTTATTGGTAGGCAACGTTGCCTTCTCTGCCTCTAGGCATAATTAGTAGCATGTAGTCCCATTGCTTTCATTGATAAAATAAGCTGCTTTCTGTTCCGCTTGACGTCATTGGCATTTTATGTGCTTTCCCTTTCTCTTTGTGTCATTGGTAGGCTATATTTTGTGATTGTGGCTATTCCTGGGCATCGCCTGTACTAGTATAACCTTTACCACTCACTGGGCTAATTCACAATACGACAAATTGATGATATTTTTTCGTATTTGTTCCAGAAAAATAGGCTTTGACGTTTCATGGGAATTGTCGGGTTGGTTTACGAATAAAGACTTGGACATCAAAGTCTTTTAGCATGTCATGTTAAATATAAGGAAAGATGTCCAGATCATGCCACAATCAAAAGCCCAGCGCTCCCAAGCCACCAAAAGGAGAGATGAGGAACAAAATACAGTCGAACCTCAATAACTCGAACACCGATGGCTCGTTTACCATGGCTAATTCGCTCATGTTTGAGTCCCTACGAAATTCTTCCATTAGCTCAAGAAAACTAATATTTAGGGAAATTTTCTCATTTTATCATGAAATCCCTAAATTATCGTTATTTGCTTCCTGACCTGGCACCATGATTAACCCTCAGTGGCTCGAACTACCCATGTCTCGAACAATTTTCTATGGTCCCAAAGATGTTCGAGTCATTGAAGTTCGACTGTAATGACAAAACACAGACGCACATAGAACTGTAACAGAAGAACTGCCTTGGAACGGTCAGTAGTAAAACTACTCGAGATGGGGGTGGAGAGGGGGCGGTCGGGGGGAGGGGGAGAGCTTAAATTAGTTTTACTCGCGCGAAACCTCACCCTCAGTTCTGATGCAGCTCCAAATTACAAATATATGCTCAGTCCACAGTGAAACACATATGATATAATCACTGTGATGAAGCAAATCAAATGGTTCCGTAGCGATCTGAAGCCGGAACACAAGAAAACCACAACAGGACCACGATGAGCCCGACCAAAGACATTAATAGTCAAACACCGACCATCTGAAACAGACAGGGTTGGGAGTCGTCATTTATATTGAGGACCTACCCACCGTCGTAAAGGGAAGAAAAGAGGATTCAACCATATTTGGGCTTACGATCATGCATGCAGCCTATTTTCTGAGAATAATAAGGTTGGTCCCAGAAAAATATCTTTGACATTTCATGCAAATTATCTCCTAAGACGACAATTTGCATAAACTATCCAAACTTACTTTTTTCAAACATAGGATCAATTTGTCGTTTGCTGAAACGTTTTATTAAGGTTAGTATAAGCGTCAATATGCATGCAGCAATTGTTCGTAATGTAGGAAAGTTGTTGACACCTTAACCAACGCTCGTTTGAGAATCCAGTACCATAAAAATAGTGTATTCTATAACTTAAACAGTGATCATAACTCTGGATCCCTTATCTCATTACCATACTTAGCCTATAACTCGAATGAACCTATTGGACTAACTATTGATGTTTCCAAAATGTACTGACTGAATGACAGATAGTGCATAGCCTGTTCTAACTGCTACTTATGACTGCACTTCTCAGGCCCCTTTGTTTGAATACTCACAGGAAATAAAAATATTGTTGTATAATGGATCAACAAGGTAACTGATATAGTTTAGCAGAGGCCATCCTATAAAATTGAGGTTATGGCCCTTTTAAAAAAAAAAAAGTTCTATTCTAAACGGAAAACTAAGACGAATTCACAAAAAAATTGTCTTCGATCTATAAATTGGCAGAACTGCTGTATTGGATTTATCCAGTCTCCTTCTTATTATCAAATATACGGTCTTATCAAGTATGTTTCGGCAATAAGTTTTTTTTTCAGACATAGTGTATATTCTAAAAAAGCAATGCTGTCAAAAGGAGATAAACAAGAAGAGTTTGTCATAGATAATGTCTGACTTTTTTACGACGGCGTCGAAGTCATTTTAGTATAGTTGCGTGCATCTTATTAGTTTACAAGTGTACAGAAAAAGGAAAGTCCAGGTAGTGCCACAATCACAAGTCACAGCCAATACTTGACATCAAGAAGAAGACGAAAAAGACAAAACCAACATAGGCAAAACAAACAAACGCACAAAAAACACATTAACCAGTTTTCTCGACCTCAAGCGAGCTAAGCGAAATACAAGAAAGGACTGAAAACACGCAAGAAAACACAAGACAATTCTTTATAAAATTCGCCTCGTAGAATACGAGGGTCCTGCAAAAAGTTCTGTCACTAATAGGCTTCCTTGGTTTTATCCCAGGTATATTTTAAAATGCTTCACTGCACTTGAATGGTGTGTTGAATAGCTAACGATATCCGTTTATTTCGTTCAAATTGCTTTCCATCTGACCGAGTTATTTCAAACTAAAATAGGTGCAGTCTTATACATTGACAAATTTACTTGTTACGATAAGAAACGACCAAGCAAAGGATGGTCAGGAGTCCACCTTTTACATGACAACGCCCCCCTCTGATACGTGTGAGGTTATTAAGTCTTTCTTGATTTCTGAAAAGGTGAAAGTTTTAAACCATCCACCTTATACAACTGACCTTAGTCCCTGTGACCTTTTTATTTCCAAGGCTTAAGAAAATGCTGTCTGGAAATAAGTGTACGTCTAGAAGTTCTCTTGGCAGCGCTATTTATCAGTGTGTCCAACAGATACCAAAAGAAGACTATCTATCTGCTTTACGCGACTGGGTAAAAAGGTTTCAAAAATGTGTTTCAGTAAAGGGGGAATACTTTGAAGGTTTGTAATAAAAATATGTTTGATAAAACGTAGCACTGAAGTAATTCGAACCCAGTGACAAAACTTTTTGCAGGACCCTCGTACACCACAAAGCTATACAACGTAAGAGCAATACCGGGACCACCGCAGTATTAACCACCGCGGGTTTTAAGCAATGGTACAGTCGACTAACTTCTCCCTGGCTCCCGGTGCTACTCTTAATACAGAAACACATAAGCAATCGGTTCGCATACTGGCTCCCTACTCAATGCATCATAGCAAAAAAAAAAACAAAAAAAAAAAAAAAAAAAAAAGAAACAACAAATAAATCAGTCTGACAAACAAAGACGAGTATCCATGGCTATTTCTACACCCACTGCGAGCCGGCGTTAAAGAACACCAATAGTTTAACCATGGCGGGCCAAGCCAAAGGCATACCATCAAGCCCAAACACACTTGTTAAAGTTGTTCGAAGAGGTCATTATTGATTCTGAGCCCGACCCGTCGTCGTGCAATTAAAGAGCTAAGCATAGCCATCAACAGTGCTTGAATTGAGTAGGCATGCAGTCTGCGGCATAATATTTAGGCTGTATCCTATTCTTTTATAACGGTTAATTAGTTTTCTGAATAGTTTCTAAACCACCGTTCTAACTCTGTAAACCAAGTCACCGTGAAATTCCGGTTCCGATATACTTTGTTGCAGGAGTTTCTTCAGGCCGACACTATTTTTTTCTACCAACGCACTGTGTCTTTAATAAAATGTCGAAAAAGCTTTACAAAGCTCATGATAACGATAGCCCGGCCTAAGAAGTTTGTCAGAAAGGGCTTTGTTATGACACCTGAAGTCATTAAGGTTGAAGAAACCTTCACGAATCGAATATGTTGAGATATGTATATCCTATTTAAGGTACGCCGGAGGACATCGCCACCCAGACGAGGGAAATACACTACAGTATAACCTCAATGGCTCAAACACAAATGGCTCGTTTACCGTGGATGATTCGAACTCGTTTTTCAGTCCCTGCAAAATTTTTCCAATAGCTCAAGAAAACAAATATTTAGGGATTTTTTTCTTATTTTATCATGGAATTGTATGTTGTGTGTACTCATTAGAATCGCCTCGTCGAGGCGATTCTAATGAGTACACTCAACATACAATCTTTGTGTAGAAAATCGAAAAGATTTCCCTAAATTATCAGTATTTGCTTCCTGAACTGGTGTCATGATTAACCCTCAGTGGCTCGAACTACCCATGTCGCGAACAAATTTCCATGGTCAAAATGATGTTCGAGCCATTGAGGTTCGACTGTATATCAAAATCCAAATCGTCCCATTTATCATAAATTTTATGGAAACTGCTTACTGTACCATTAGATATAGAGATATTCAAATCCAAATAGGCACCTCGGTATTGGAAGAATATGTTTCATTTATTTGAAGTTCAGTAGGTAATATGCGGCCCATCATTTGGTCAAAGTAAATATTATCAATATTCAATAAATTGTCAAGGTATCTTAGAGTGGAAGTGAAAGCCTCAATAATGCCAGCCTAATTTTCCCGTAAGAAAAACTCCATGCAGTCTCTTTTATAACAAAATCGAAACAAATCTGCAATAAGAGGAGCACAATTAGCTCCCATCTGAATATACCAACAGTTTGTCTATACAGTTTAGCTCCAAATCTGATAACGAATAATCCAAAATATAAACAAGGGCACCACAAACTTTTTGACAAGACAATAAATCGTATTTATTGTATACGTAAGAAGTTAAAAACAGAAAATTTTTCGTTGCCAGCCAAATGTAGGGCTTTCTCCCGAATAAACTTTCGGTCTAGTAAATCAATGTTAATCTTTAATTCGATGATGTGGTAATGTACTCGTAGTCTTTATTTCAAAATCGTGTAAAGACCGCGATAAAATTTATCTTAAGTAATTTACTCGGAAACAGGTAAGCCAAACTATCATTTTAGTCATGAAACCTTTGCTTTTTCAAAATGCCAGAAATGTTTCTTCAGAACATATGCCGCAATGTGAAATCACGAATACACGCCTATATAATTTTGACCCCCTTAAACCCCATTTTTGTATAGTAAAACTTGGGTTTACAGGGGTATACATTATTTTTCTTTTGCTCAAAAATATAGATTGTGGGTACGTTAGAACCGCCTCGCCGAGGCGGTTCTAACGAGTACCCACAATCTATGTTTTTAGCAGAAATATGAAAAAAAATCAGATTTTTTTATCTGAAAACTTTCAGTTTGGTGGTGAAATTTTAGATATATTTGAATAGGCGTGTTTTCGTAATGGAAACAAAGCGCGAAAAGACGCAGATATGCATGTGCACCGGCATCGCCTGATCCGTATTCGTTGTGCACTCTTTAAATGATCTACCGTTTAAGGCGGACAATGACAAGGTACAAGTGAAAACCCAGAAAATACAACAATCACGAAGCACAGCCTTCTGGAGGCACCTCAAGCAGGGGATATAAGGGAAAAACATAGGGGCCCGGAAAGGGTTTCTCTATCTTATCAGTTAAACATCACAATGAAACTCATATAATCGCAAACTATGTGATGAAGCTCAAAAATATTGAATGGCGATCTGAAGCAGACGTTCATTCATACGTTCATCTGCTTGAAGACTGATTAGAATGGGCGCACACGACTAAAACTACATGTTCTCACACTGTGGTTAAAATCATTTCCACACAAAGTAAATGAATGGACTTTATTTGTGAATGTAAGGTAATTTGAATACGAGTACGAACCGAAACTTATTTCTGCTTGTAACACGTGCTGCCACTGGTCGATGAAATAACTTTAAACAATTGGACAAGCTTGCTTTCAACTCAAGATGACATATTTGCGACATGTGCATATAAAATGAATAGCTAAGCAAATACATCTGGGCCCATTTGCTCAAAGCTATTGACATCCTTATAAATGATTCGTTAAAATTTACATGGAGTGATACGCAAATATGCTGAGTACTCACATTTTTTCAGCAAAACATATCAGAATATTGTGTATTGAATCCGCTAAAACAGCAAACGAAATGACCCTTAACGAGCTTGTTAAGCTAACGACGCTTTGGACAACTGGGCCCCAACGAGCTTGTTAAGCTAACGACGCCTTGAACAACTGGGCCCTGGTGTTTCACTGCACCCTTCCCTTCGATTGTCAACTGTTGGTGATTTGAGGGTATTCATTATTTGAATGTTGTTCGTTATAAATGTACAAAATACATCTCTCTCTCTCTCTCTCTCTCTCTCTCTCTCTCTCTCTCTCTCTCTCTCTCTCTCTTCGTAGTGCATGTATTGCTCGACTTTTTCATTTTGCAAAATTATCTTTTCATGATATTGATAATCGAAATAAATATTTAACTGCGAATCACCTTAAATAGGGTACCTGTAACATATACGTCATTCCTTACAAAAATATACATTACAACACGTATGTTCTGCAGTTAACAATATGCATGTGTTTAACCAAGTTATAATTGATTATATTGTTTCCCTCTTTAATTGCACTTTAATGAGTCGAGCCTCAGACGGAGTGATGGCTACTTAATCTATTTCAGAAGGTTGGCGCTTGATTGTCGATCCCTGTGGTCGGCATCACGAAAACATTCCTATATACATTTGACCCCCTTAAACCCCACTTTTATATAGTAAAACTGAGGTTTACAGGTGTATACATTATTTTTCTTATTTCTGCTTAAAAATATAGATTATGGGTACTCGTTAGAACCGCCTCGGCGAGGCGGTTCTAACGAGTATCCACATTCTATGTTTTGAGCAGAAATATTACAAATATAAGAATTTTTATCTGAAAGCTTTCAGATTTTGGTCATTACTATTAGTTTAACAATATTAAGGTATAAGGGTGCGGTTGATGAAACACTTTGCGTTTTAGAGAATATCTTGCGAAGAAATGTAGACAGAAGTGGGATTTGGTTTGATAGAAAGTGTCACAACACTAGAAAAAATCTTTATCATTTACGCCGATAATGAATTGCCGGACCGGCCTGCACATTCCGCAGTCTTGTCAGGATCTCGTTTGTCTGCTAACAGAATAATGAATACTGTAGAAGTGAATGCTGTTCTGGGACTTCGTTGTTCGCATATGTGAAAGTCTTTTTTCTCATATAATGCTTCAAAGTATTGTTTTGTTTCTTTCCATACCTTCTGCATGCTATTTAACCCATGTAAGCCTAGCGTCCTATAAAAAGGAGATTGCCAAACCATGTAGATCCAGATCAGCGCGCGACATCTGATCAGGGTCTCCATTTTTTGTATTAAATACAGGAACCTTTACCAAACATGGTAGTTTTAAACACCAACCAGATACCCCTTATTTTGGAAATGAACCTGTCCAAAGAGAGAGTAGAAGAGTCCACTAGGCATAAATGAGTTCAGGTAACTGGACACTCTCGGTTGATTTTCCAGCATTTAACATGGGAAGTAAATGTTGTGATTTCCTGATTTTTCTTCATTAAGAAAACACGCATATTCAAATATATTGAGAATTTTACCACCAAAAAATGAAAACTTTCATATGAAAAAATCTGATAGTATTTTTTATAATTCTGCTAAAAACATAGATTGTAAGTTATTATTAGTCAAGGCGGTTCTAACAAGTACCCATAATCTATGTTTTTGAGCAGAAATAAGAAAATTAATGTATACCCATGTAAACCCCAGTTTTATTGTATAAAACTGGGGTTTAAGGGGGTTAAAACTATATAGGCGTGTTTTCGTGATGTCTGCATATCAAGCCCTCCTGGTCAGCGGAGTAGTTTTTTCAGAACGTGGTGCGGACAAAACAGTTTTGACATTACCTTTTCTCTCCTGAAAATGTACTCATCACCTTACCTCGTAAATATGGCCATGTATTATTTTGATAAATGTGTTTATTTACTGATACTTGCTTACCACGATGTCTAGACAAAGACATTTAGCAACTATATATCATGCAGACTTATCTAAATTATGTTTCATTACGTCCGACGAATTACCTCGCTATCTTTCTGGTCACATATTATGTTCATTAAGGTCTGTTAATGGACATTAAGTTTCCAAACTTGGAAGGTTTATTGCTTCGTAAACTTAAACTGTTAGTCTATGACTACAAAAAATAAACATTACACAAACACGGAAGTTGTATAGAAAAATAAAAAACAAGTCCAAATAACAATGTACTTTGAACAAATATCTAACACGGCCTTCAGATTTTCAGGTGCATTGTATCACCCTGAATACCTTGGTAGCACAAGTTTCATACCAGCTCGGTGTAGTTTTGGTTTCAGTGTACCGAAGAAAACTTTTGCTTTGCCTCCCAAATGGTAGGTAGTACTATCAGTATAATTCTTATAAAATGGGAATCGTAATACTTTAAAAAAAAGGGTTAAGCAGTTGTCTCTCTGTTCAATCAACTATAGCATCCAAGAATCATAACAGTTTGAGCCAGGGCAACTGAGATCAACCTGTATTTCCGCGCAGTCGGGTCATTGTTTTCTTAGGACAAGAATTCAAACCAGAAGTCACAAAAGTTGTCTCCCTTGTTAAAGATGGCGAAACATCTTCTAAGTGTATCCAGTTGGCTTAAATTATATAAATTTGAGTTTACAAAACCTTCACCAAATAACTTCACAAGCCGTAAAAGATTTTCCTGCAAATTCTATAGGCTTCATCGCAGCCATTTGTTGCATTGTTTCGATAGTTGTAAGATAAAAAATATAATAATAAAGTGTCAGTCCTGCAGTGCAGTATACATTTAACTTTAATATGTGTTGGTTTTGTAGAGCTTTGGTAAGCAGTACAACATCGCAAGATTAAACTATCAAAGGGTTGAATAGCCCTGAAATGACAGCTTCTATGAGAAACTATTAAATTCCAGATATCATTCTGCCATTTAAATTTGTGAGACGCTTCTAAGATAAAAATATAATAATAAAGTGTCAGTCCTGCAGTGCAGTATACATTTAACTTTAATATGTGTTGGTTTTGTAGAGCTTTGGTAAGCAGTACAACATCGCAAGATTAAACTATCAAAGGGTTGAATAGCCCTGAAATGACAGCTTCTGTGAGAAACTATTAAATTCCAAATATCATTCTGCCATTTAAATTTGTGAGACGCTTCTACGTCAAAAAAAAAAAAAAAAAAAAAACGAGCTGTAGCGAACAAAAAAGGCGCAGACTAGCCTGCGTGGACGCGCAGGCTAGTCTGCGCCTCTGTTGTTCGCACATATATTAAGGCGGTTTTCTCAGCGACTCACCATAGATCAAGCATAAGTCGCGCTACTTTTTTATGGATAGCTCTTCAATGGCGTACTAATATACACATATCAAAACATTAGGTCTATTTTTGTGCGCGGATAAATACGAAATTGAATAGTAGTCAAAGTCACTTTCTCTAAAACAGTGCGTGGCAACGAAGAATGACAGATAGAATCTGTCATTAAAAACCGCAGAAACACGTTAATGTCCGTTTAGATCCTTTCTTGTGTAAGGCGTATTGAAGTATGTTTTAGTACAGTCAAGTTCCTGTTATCTTTGTTTGCAGAAAAAGACACAGTTTATGTAAAATTGTCTGTTCATATTTGTTTTGAAGATATCTGCTTTATTCTATCTCATATTTATAAGGTATCCTTTTGCGATTTTCATGTATGCTTTTACGACTGTGTAAAGTATAGTATTACATTAATGACAGAATACTACACGAATAAACTGTAATTAGTTATCATAAAAGTGCGGGTAATTTCTAACCATTTTGGACATATACAATATACAAATAGACTAAAAGGATTGGATCACTGCAAGGAGACAGCTAAAACCACGTTATTAGTGTGCCGTATTGTATCTAAGTATTCGAAGAGATAGCCTGGCCCAAGGCTATGAGTTTTAGTTAAAATGTAACAAAGGTAAAGTACTCCTCCTTGACTATTTTTCTACATGTATCATTTCTCTTACCCATCAGAAACTCATATATAACTGATCAGCCAAATCAGAGAGAGATATTTTGTAGAGGATAGGATTTTTAATAATATTTATCATTTTTATACTGATTCAAATATCAGTTAGACGGTAGCCAGTCTATCGAAGAGACAGACTGACTTAAATTTAGAAGCAACAAAATGAGGTATGTGACCTGGATCTATATTATTTGTATTAGTAGTTGTAAGACACATAAATGGACTAGTACAGAGTTTAACAGAGATATTGTAAAGTTAACTTGGCAGAATACATATGATAAATGTTAAATGCGTTTTTTATTAGTTCAAGCGCAACCAGTCATTATTAGTGTATCTCGACCAATCATTATTAGTTCAGTTTCGACCAATCATTATTAGTTCAATCTCGACCAATCATTATGCGTATATATGAGCAGAACATCAGAAAACGTACCTTCGGACATGTGTACCCAGCGAAGATTCAGATCAACCTGCGTCTGCGCGCAAGCTGATCAGAATACTCCTTGGGCACATTTTGGACAGCCAAGAATGATATGGAAGAAAGTATGTTTTCTGTATGTGTCTATATGTGTCTAAAACTTTAAACTCACTGAGTACGCGTTCTATCAGTATTTAGTTTCATGTTGTTTGTTGGTCCAAACGTTCGCACAGACACTAAAATGCTACAAAATCGTTTGCTACTACATATACAAAAAAGGTAAGAGAAAAGTCCAGGGAGTGCCACAATCACAAACCGCAGTCCTTCCCAGACCCCAAAAGGAAGAGGAAACCGACAAATCCAAACAAGCACAAATCGAACAAACGTACGAAAAGCACTAACATTAGCGCTCTCTTCCCCAAGCGAGGTAATCGCAGTACTAAAAGGACTAAAAATCACAAGAACAAAATGACACATGGAAAGACATACAACAAATCGCCTCGTAGAATAAACCACAAAGCAACAAAGAGTAAGACCAACACCGGGACCATCGCCCCAGAACGGCCAGCAGAGCAAACCACCGGGGGGTTTAAAGCACCCCCACAGCCAGCCAACCCCACTCTGGGTCCCGATGCTACTCTTAATACAGAAACACACAAAAAACCCGGCCCGCAAAAAGGCTCCCAACCCAGTCAATGAATCAAAGCGAAAACATAAAAATCAAATTAATCACTACAACAAACAAAGACGAGCACTCATGGCTAATTCCACTGCATGTCTCACTTAGAAACAGAAATTGAGAGCAGAAATGAGACACCGACTCCTCCTTAAAATAAAATAAAACATTCAGTTCATTATTATTTGAAGCACATTTTGCTTTAACCCATTGTTGTCTGGAGACCCCTAACCGAGTATTTGGCAAACAGTGCAGACCCAGATCAGACGCCGCAGAACGGGGTGTCTGATCAGGGTCTCCACTGTTTACAAACAGTTCAACCATATTTGTCTTCATGAATATCTAAATTGTATAGCCTTATATACATAACAAGAATTCCGCGGAAGGCGTCATCGCACCTGCTGGGGCAAAAGTCACAGGAGCCACAATCAGAACGTGGTTATTAAATAAGTTTATTTCATTCTTAGCAGTGCTTACTTGGAAAACTGGGTTGAAAAAAATGTAGACAAAGTGCCTAGTGGGGCACATATATTCCAGGCCAGTCCCATTCCCTCTAATGGCTATATATTCAGCACTGACTTTTTTTATCATACAGCCCAATGATAATGGAACGTTGACGTAAAATGTGTAAAAGTCACTGGAGCATGAAATATAGGTCAAGGTCACGGGTCAAGGCACATGCTAATTCAGTACATCAAGGAGAAGCACATGCAAGGTATGGTGGTTGTAGGCCTTATAGTTGAGGAGTTATCAAACATCAACGTAAAATGTGTCAAATATAGGTCAAGGTCACCGGGTCAAAATACCTGCCAAGCCAGTGCAATGAGGTGAAACATTATGCAAGGTTTAGTGGTTGTAGGTCTTATATTTGAGGAGATACCGAACATCAACATAAAATGTGTCAAAGTCACTGGAGTGCACAATATAGGTCAAGGTCACCAGGTCAAGGTACCTGCCGAGTCAGTACATCGAGAAGAAGTGCTATATAAGGTTTGGTGGTTGAAGGCCTTACAGTTGAGGACATATGGAAGGGTGACATAAAAGGTGTAAAGTCAATGGAGCGCGATATATAGGTCAAGGTCACCCAGTCAAGGTTCCTGCAGAGTCCGTACATTGAGGAGAAGCACTCTGCAAGGTTTGATGGTTGTAGGCCTTATAGTTGAGGAGATATTGAACGTTAACGTAAAATGTGTAAAAGGCACTGGAGCGCAAAATATAGGTTAAGGTCACCGGGTCAAGATACCTGCCGAGTCAGTACACCTAGGAGAAGCACTATGCAAGGTTTGGTGGCTAGAGGTCTTACACTTGAGGAGATCTGGAATGTTGACGTAAATTATGTCAAAGTCATTGCAGCCAAAATATACGTCAAGGTCACCAGGTCAAGGTATCTGCCAAGTCAGTACATTAAGAAGAAGAACTTTGCAAGGTTTGATGGTTGTAGGCTTTATAGTTGAAGAGATATCGAACATCGACGCAAAATATGTCAAAAGCACTGGAGCGCAAAATATAGGTCACCGGGTCAAGGTACCTGCCAAGTCAGTACATCTAGGAGAAGCACTATGCAAGGTTTGGTAATTGTTCGCCTTATAGTTGAGAAGATCTGGAATGTCACTGTAAATTGTGTCAAAGACAACGGAGCGCAAAATATAGGTCAAGGTCACTGGCTCAACATACCTGCCAAGTCAGGAGGTCAGGGAGATGTGTCATGCAAGGTATGATGGTTGTTGTAGAATTGTAATTGATTAGACTACTAACTTTGACGTAAATGTCGAACTTCGACATAACAGAACTGTTAACAGACAGACAGACGGACGAACGAAAGACGAATGGAAAAGCGGGCACCTATGTTGCAAAGTCAGGAGGTCAGGGAGATGTTTCATACAAGGTTTGATGGTTGTTTAGTCTTGTAGTTGATTAGAATACTAACTTTGACATAAATGTCGAACTTCGACATAACAGAACTGTTAATAGACGGACAGACGAACAGACAGACGAATGGAAAAGTGGGCACCTATGTCGCAAAGTCGGGAGGTCAGGGAGATGTTTCATGCAAGGTTTGATGGTTGTTTAGTCTTGTAGTTGATTAAAATACTAACTTTGACATAAATGTCGAACTTCGACATAAATGTTGACAGACGGACGGACGAATGGACAGACATACGGAAAAGCGGACGCCTATATCGCAAAGTCAGGAGGTCAGGGAGATGTTTCATGCAAGGTTTGATGGTTGTTTAGTCTTGTAGTTGATTAGAATACTAACTTTGACATAAATGTCGAACGTCGACATAAATGTTGACAGACGGACGGACGTGCGGACGGAAAATCGGACGCCTATATCGCATATAAATGCGATAAAATCAAAATTGGACTCTTCAAATAAATGTTTGGATGAGTTTATTCAATCTATAATGGGTAAACTGTATACTTTTAGCTCTAGGTCAAAAGAATTAATGGTTTCCTTATCTCTCTACAAAACTCAGATGGTATGGGTTCTCCTTTGTTGGACGTCTGAAAAGCGCGTCTAAAGAGTACGCAAAAACTGATGTTTGTGCGGTGAAATAAGAAAATATGTGATCCACGACCTGAGAAAACGTAATTCCTGACAATTGCACCGAACGAAGGATAAACTCAACCTGCGCATCTGCTCAGTCTGATCAGTCTTCGTTGTTTGCTTGAAGAAACTTTGCATCCTTGGCTATAGAAAAATGTGCCCAGTGAAGATTCTGACCAGACTTCACTAAAGCGCAGGCCTCTCTGAATCTTTGTTGGGCGGACATGTCTGAATGTACGTTTTCTGACGTTGAGGATCATACATGCATATCGAGATACCGCTCTAATCAAGAGATATGATAACATGTACAATAACTTCAATAACTCGAACACCGATGGCTCGTTTATCATGGCTAATTCGGACTCGGTTTTAAGTCCCTACGAAATTCTTCCGTTACCTGAAGAAAACAAATACTTATGGACATTTTCTATTTCTCATCGAGGCGATCCAAATTAGTACACACAGCTTACAAGTATTACATAGAAGATAAAAAAGATTGTTTTATGTCTTGCCTTGTGTTATTTTCTTGTGTTTTCAGTCCTTTTACCATTGCGATAACCTCGCTTGGGGAAGAGAGAGCTAGTCTTGGTGCTTTTCGTACGTTTATTCGATTTGCGCTTGTTTGGTTTTATCTGTTTCCTCTGGGAAGGGTTGCGGTTTGTAATTGTGACATTCCCTAGACTTTTACCTTTTTTTCCCCAAAGTTAACACCATTTGCTTCCGGGCCTGGCACCATGATTACCTACCATCAGTTGCTCGCACTATCAATGTCTCGAATGAATTTCAGTGGTCCCAAATATATTCGAGCCATTGAGATTTTACTGTATTTATGTCATGACACTTTTACCACACAATTTACACACTTGTATAACAAAAACAGTATAAGAAGTAACATACAAATTGAAAGCTAGTTAGAAACCTGCTAAAATTCGGAAAATCTGCATAATAATATTTAAACTTGTATACCCCTGGTTTCAGTACATAATACCTGCGAACATTAGGTAAATATTACAAATATCTATTAATTAAGTGAAACGACATTCGGGCATAACCTAAAACGCGAAGGAAACTTTGAAGAGCTGTTACTACATGGAAATGACCTTCGAAATTCACCGTAATGCAAAAGCCGTTGAAAACTTATGTCCCTTTATATTGAAGAGTTGCCGAACAAAACATACGTATTTGATTTCTGCAGGTAAAATAAATAAAAGAACTCAGGAAATAATACAGTCAGATTCACATGAAGCCCCCAACACCAAAGGGAGAGACAGACAAATACAATAAAGCAGCAACAAAGTGAACAGACGGCAAGCAGAATTGGCAATTCGTTCCAACAAAAGATTGGAACTTGGTAAACCAAACTTAACTAAATGTACAATCAACTGGCATAATTATTAAAAGAAAAACATCAGAAAGTGAAACACTACATAACAATTAACAAAAGTACCATAATATTTCTACGTAAGATGAGTATGTTATTAATTATTATGACAACGAACACTCTATAAATACATTCTGAGAACATAAATGCAAATTACACTTTTCCATCAGCGAAAGCGAATTCAGCAATATTATTGTTTAGTCTGTCGAAGCATGCATTTTATAGCACCTTCAGATTCTGTTTATATAACAGTACCATCTGCTGAAAAAAGCTCACATTTTGCTTTACGCTACATAATATGGGACCAGTACGCATAAATTCGCGTAATTATCTAGACTTAACCAAGTCCCAACTAAACGTGCCATACAATTTGACCAAGTCCATTTTACGAACTGTTGATGTGACTAAAACTGCTGTATGAGTGGTAAACAGTGAAGACCAAGATCATGTGTCTCGTTCTGCATCCTATATTTTACGTAAATAAAATAAAGTTCACATCAATGGAGAATGTATACGTCTTAGCCATCGCGCTGAACAAGCCGTCTTTTCAACCCTACTTACCAAAGGAATATATATTTATACTTGTCAGTTGTGATGCAATGTTTATTAAACAAAAAAGTGAATAGTTACAGAAATAGAGTCGATTATATCATTTTTAAACTGAACTTTCGTGATAATGCTTTAAAATAGCAGCTTTTATTGCCATTGGCTTGTATAAAAATCTTAAATGAAGACAGGTACCGATAGAGCGAGTTTTGAGTTCCGAAATGTAGGTGACGGTTACAAATTATTTAGCTATCCTGCACGTAGCTTGAACATTTACTGCTTAAGAAAAAACACATATATTTCGATCATGTCCCGTTTATGATATTGGCTATTTTATCAAAGGCAGTCTGTGACAATATGCTGAAATATTAAAGGCGTTGGGAAAGGTCAGTTTGAAAAGATCAAACTTTCTAAACGTTTCTACAAGTCATGGCGCATACTACTTTAATGTGCCATTAACGTATTGCAAAAGTAATGAAATACCTTTTTTAAGTTTTATATTCATTAGAAACGATAAGAACTATATTATAGAAGATGTCCAGGAAGAGTCGCAATCACAATCACATATCAATGACACCAACTGGAAGAGAAAACACACCAAAACAGAGAGTATACAGGTCACAGACAAAAGACAAGCAAACCAACGAGCTCCCTCTTCCCGATCAAGGTTATCCCAGTGCTTGACACAACAATAAGACTACGAAAAGGACAAAACACGAAAAACAAACACACAGAAACAAACACACCGCTATAGAGTAACCACAAGGCCATACAATGCCACATGAGAACAGACACTAGACGCACCGCCATAGAATGGTTAGTAGTAAAATAAATAGGTAATTATGCCTCATTGTCTGTAACAGTGACATACTGTAGTGTAAGCTATATACATCTTTACTCTTGCTAAGCATGATCCATTACTGGGTATACAAATAAGCAGACGACAGAACTACCGCTACATTTAGTTCTAACACTGCTGCTGATTTCAAAGTTCATATCAATTTTCAAGCAGTAATTAATAATACTTCAACTTCATACTGAAGTTATAAATAATACCAGAGAACTTTTGAAAGTAAATTGAGACCAGCATCAACTTGTACTTTTATTTTTACTGTAGCTGATCCTGTGTCGTGTGGCGGCCGTAAAAAGTCTCCTCGTACATTATCATAGTGCAGGTTATATTTTATTTCCTTTGGGAACATTAACACCCTCTCATAGTCTATTTATGATTAAGTTGAGTTGGGAACCGATTTTTTTATGTATTTCTGTATTAAGAGTAGCATCGGGACCCAAGGTGAAGTTGGCTAGCTGTAACAGTGCTTTAAACCCAGCGGTGGCTTATTCTACTGACCGTTCTAAGGCGGTGGTCCCGATTTAGTCTTACTCTTTGTTGCTTTGTGGTTTATTCTACGAGGCGATTTGTTTAAATTTTTGCCTGGTGTTATTTTGTTCGGGTGTTTTTCAGTCCTTTTACCATTGCGACTTCCACGCTTGGGGACGAGGGAGCTAATCTTAGTGCTTTTCGTACGTTTGTTCGATTTGCGCTTGATTGATTCTGTCTGTTTCCTGTTGGTGTCTGGGCAGGGCTGCGGCTTGTGAATGTGGCACTCCCTGGACTTTTATCTGACCTTTTCTTTATATCAATTTTCAAGCAGTAATTAATCATGCTTCCATTTCATACTGAAGTTATAAATAATAGCAGAGAACGTTTTTAAATTAAGGCGTAAAAAATGGCTGTGTTACCGCTAATATGCTGAAAAAAAAAAATTGGTCGGCAGGTAGGAGAAACTTTTTTTTTTTATTTTTCTATTTTTTTTTTCTCCAGAAAGGAACAGGGTCAGGCCTGTAATTTTATGAAAATACAGGAATTGACTCCGCCGTCAAGTCACTTGATCATGTAACTGACAACCGCAACTGACCATTCAAAATAGCTAATAAGGTAATTGCCAATGTTGTTAGGTAGACAAACAAATCAACACGTGCTTTTTACAGGTAAGCACAGGTATATCAATACAAACTTTCGCTAAGGAAATTCACGTGGGCGTGGTTATAACTGCCTGACGGAGGAGTCAATTTTGTTGAGGGTCGGTGCTTTACCTCTTTATTTTGCATTTTTACTGATAATAAATAGCAGAATCGGGTGTTTGAAACAGGGTCGGTAGGGTTAGCGGAAACACAGTTATTTCTTTATAACGCCTAAGTTGTGATCAGCATCAACTTGTAAATCAGGATCATGAACTTTACTGTTTCCTCACATTGTTTCATGTGTATTGCAAAGTGTAAGTGTGGTTAGTTGTAGAGTTGTGGCAATAAATGAAATCATTGATCAGCAATGAATATCCAAACAATACGCAGCTGCACACGATCCGTGCCTTTGTTACGCTTTATATGAGCTTAGAAGATGTAACATTTTTTTTCTGACTTGTCTCTGAAGTATAGGGTTTCGCATCTTATTATATTCTTTCAGACTAAGACCGCTTTGCGTTTCTTTGGTTTTTTGGCTTGTGCATTGTTTGTCTTGGTTTGTTTGCTGTTCCCCTTGGTGTCAATGGTTGCCTATATTCGATGATCGCTCATACTGGACATTTTCTTTTCTATTTTGGTGCGTGATTCAAAATACGAAGACATTTAGTTTAAATTTCTCTGAGTTTGTTTTCAGGTTTCTTAGGTGTTTATTTTTATTATTTAATGCTTTATAATCTAAGCTAGTGATTTGTGAACTGGAATCAGCAAATGGCATTATTTACGTTATCATGGCGGTGATGTCTGAAACAGGACAGTTATCCACAAAACTGATACTACTGTTTGCATGACCTAAAGTAACGTATACTTGCAAAGCCTGGGATAACATATGCATAAATTTTTCGATATTGTGAAATTTAATGTTAAACATGCAGTCTTAATGTTTTTATCTTATTTCACATATTCCTGTAAAGAAAACTGAAACGTCGGGTTGGGCGACCTCGGATCACATGGTCCCTGGTTCGAATCCTGCTGGAGGCAGAATTCAGCCTATGACTGTGCTTCACTTGATAGCGTAGAGCTCTTCATTAACACCCTCTCCTAGTCTGTATAGGACTTAAATAATGTTGAAAGGGACGTAAAACACGAAATCATCATCGTCATCATCGTCATCATCATCATCAAAGAAATAATATCGCCGTGGGGATGACACTTAGTACCTTTTTCGAATCGTCAGTATTATACCTTGACACGACATGTTTGCATTATGGTAAATACCTAAAGGTTCCGAAAGACATATCTGTTCAAATAATGCAGACACATGCTTGTGTCACCTGATCTAGGTCTAATCTGTTTGCGCAAGGCAGCTGGTCCTAACAGAGTTTATTTGATAATACAAGACAGAGGCAGGTTAACCTAGAAAACCGTGAAACAAGAGAGATCACTTAAATTTTCCAATACTTAGTATGCTTGTGTGTGCTTCAGCTTAGTAAGCAAATGCATAGGCTGATCTGAATCTTTCCTGGGTGCAAAGCCCGAAGGTACGTTTTCAGACGTTGCGACTTTTATCATAACTAAGATGTCGGAAACAGGGCACTTGTCTACAGATCCGATTAGAATGTTTTCATGATCTGATGTAAGGCTTACTTGCAAATAAATTCCTGGATTTTCATAGCAACATAAGAAACATTATGAAATATTGTGAAACTGAGGGAAACAGTAGGTTCTTTTATCTTAAGTTCTTTTAACTTTTTATCGTATATATAAGCGTCATATCTTTAGTATCTTATGCATATAAGTGTGAAGAGAAGAATATAACTGTTGGAATGAAACAAAACGTCTTTTATAATCCTCAGTATTAAGCAAACCTTCACAACACTGGTTTGAATTCCGATATTTAACCAAGTATTCCGTCAGACATACCTGTACAAACGATGCAGACACAGGTCAAACCGCTGCAGTTTTGCAGCGTCTGATCTTGATCTAAACGGTTTGCACAAGACAGCTGGTCCCAATATGATAATTTAAGATGTAAACACACATTCCATTCAGTTAGAAAACAGTGTAACAAGAGAGATCACTTTAATTTTCCAATACTACATATGTCTGTGTTAATACTTCAGCTTGTGTGATTTCAGTTGGATTTCTCTTTTATAACTGACACCCGAACTTCTTATCATACTTGTCGTAGCATTTGACCAAGTCCAGTTAATTAAAAGTTGATATGAATAGCAAACAGTGAATACATTGCTTTCTATACTTTATACAGAAACTGAAAGTAACATTGCTGTTTTATATTACGGTAACACGCATCCTCTAAACCATTACTCTAGTTATGCCGCTCTTTTGACCTTTTGTACTGACATTTTGCTTATTTTCCGCGAAACTAAACGTTGTACCCACTCATTAGAAGCGTCTTTACGAGGAAAGATATTTAGTGTGTCAAGTTATATTTAGTCAATACAAGAGACAAGACTAGAGGACAACAGGTTTACAGGTTATTGGGTACGTATACTGTCGATTGCACACTCTCGTGTTAGTCTATGACATAAGACTACAATTCTGTCAAGATAGCATTCTTTGAACTTCCAGCAATAGGTTTCAAAAGACGAACGTAATGTTTAGTCACCTCTTACTTCAATATCTGCTGCTATCATTAAACAGCCTTGTCTTTTGTAACTCTTTGACTCATGCATGGATAAGAATTGGCAACTTTCTCTTCTTATGATAACATCTGCGATTTATCACGTGTTCTTATATTAACGCATGTTAACACACCTATGTACATGTATAAGCAACAACTCTAGATAAGCCAGGTTATAACAAACCATTTGAGCCACCCCATGACAAAACCACAAAAAAATGGATGCACACCCAGCAAAGACTCAGATCAACCTGGGCATCCGCCCTGTCTGTTCAGAGTCTTCGCTGTGCACTTAATGTGTAGCTAAGGACCCGAGCTTTCTTCAGCGAAGACTCTGATAAGACTGGGCGGACGCCCATGCTGATCTAAGTCTTCACTGGACGCATGTTATTTTCTTGGTGTTGTCATCAGGTGGCTCATTTTTATTCTTTTTTTTTTCTCTACAACGTTTTGAATATATGTTCTCATTAGAATCACATTGTAGAAGAGTTCCAAATGAATACTCACAACATGTATTTTAAGAATCACATTGTAGAAGTGTTCCAAATGAATACTGACAATATGTATTTTGTTTTGAGAACTTAAAATATTATTAGCTATGAGAAACATAGGTTGCATTCCCTGCCTGTGAATTGTGTTCACCCGAGCAATCGAAATTAGGCTCAGGTGAACAAGTTTCTCAGGCAAGAAATGTGAGTCAATGTTCGCTATCAAGAATCCAAAGGGCAAATTTGTTATACTGCAAAGTGTTTACTGATAGCTTTTTTTTATATTAATTATTTGTCATATTGTTACCAATCGCTAATTAAATACGACATCATACAGCATGTGACGTCATTTAAAAGTCACTTTTCTTACTCGAAACTCGCTATTCTTACTCGAACTCACATTTTTGTTAACTCGAAACTAACTTTTCTTACTCGAAACTCACTACTCGAACAGTTAGCATTTTACGTCCAGAAACAACAAATATTATGTCACATTTCCAGGACTCTGCAGTACGGAAGATACTGACTGATAGAAACGAACTAAAATTGCTTGTGGAGGACTTAGACGACGTGCAAACGGACTGATTCCGCTTGTGTTAGTTAAATGAATTGAAAATAGATTCCAATTAAAGATGAGAACGTGGTTTTGTTTTAATTATACATTGATGAGGTGAAAAATAAAATAATGTGACCATCGAAATTCTAGCGAGGAGGAATGTACATAGGCTGTGTCTATGGCTTGTTACCCAGTCAAATGTCTGCAGAAAAAGAAATGCATCTTAATACTCTCTTATCTAGAGGTATGTAAATTACCAGTCAAAAAAGATTGCTTTTGAAAACAAAGAACACACGGAATCACGAAAATCGGATCTCGGTTTGATTGAGTTTCTTAATATGCAATACTGTAGTTTGCGAGGCTGCATACGCCGCCACCCACCCCCACCCCACTCCTTAGCACGGGTTTAAGCGCTCCCTAGCACGGGTTTAAGCGGTATTCGATTTTCCAAATAACCAAGTAAGCCATGGCATTTTCCAAAATTAATTTGGTTACAACACCTTGAGACGGATTTCGGCTTCCATGTGTATGTTTATTGCTCTCAAAAGTTATTCTTTTTTAATCTGGTTATCTTCACTATAGCTGGCGTTGGTGTCGTAGGCCGTGTGTGTTCATTGCATCAAGCGTCATTCATATTATACTCAATTACAGCAGAAGACAAAGCTGCAAGAAATAATTTTAAAAAATGATAAGGTGGCTTCAAACCGGCAACTTCCTTAAAGTCCGTCTTCTATTTTAAACCTCATACACACCCCAGTTTTCATAAGGCTACACATAAAGAGGAAAATATTGATGACCATTACAAATATAACAAATAAAAAAAATCATTATGTTTATAAGGCTACAACATCATACACTACTATTATATAGAATTACAGAGTCGATTGCGATGGGTTTCTAGATACACTACACGATATTTATAAATGAGGACCAACAGAAGATTTGTAGGAGCTCGACTGGCAGCAATGAGCAATTTGTAGCATACTAGGGATCAGTTCGATCGAGTATTTGAGCCTTTCGGAGTAAAACTTCTCTATGACACATGCAACTAGCGTAGACCCAGAACAGCCCGCGCATCCGTACTGTCTGATCATAGTCTGCGTTTGTCGTTTATATTATTTATGGACGTAACAATTTTATCAGCTGGCAAAGTAGACCTGTGCGGATGCGCAGGCTAATCTGGGTCTTCGCTCAAGGCATAGGTCGTTTCATTACAAAAACATGCCTATTCAAATACACTGAAAATTTTACCCCCAAAAAATGGCAATTTTTCAGATAAAAAATTCTGATATTTTTCATATTTCTGCTCAAAACATAGATTGTGGGTACTCGTTAGAACCGCCTCGTAGAGGCGGTTCTAACGAGTACCCACAATCTATGATTTTGAGCAGAAATAACAAAATAATGTAAACCCCTGTAAACCCCGGTTTTACGATATAAAAGTGGGGTTTAAGGGGGTCAATATTATATAGGTATGTTTTCGTGATGTTCTATTTAGAGAGGCTGAATTAATTTAGTTGATTGAGAATTCAGTACAACACATTACAATATTTTTATCATTATATTATACTGGTACAATATTTTTATCATTATATTATACTGGTACAATATTTTTATCATTATATTATACTGGTACAATATGTTTATCATTATATTATACTGATTCCATATATAGAAACATTCTGTCTACTATACATGTATAACTGGTCAACAAGGACAAAAAGGCGAAACTCCACCGTCTACAAATGTTGTTATTACAGTGGTGACAGCGTTTTTCATGTCCACGGAAACGCATGCAAAACGCTTTTTAACGGTTTGGAAACGCAGCGTTTCGACCACGTTTAAACGATCGTTTACAGTTTTAACCAATCAGATCATCGTTTCTGAAACGTTTCAAGCGTTTCAAATATTAACCAATCACATTAGCGTTCGGAAAACGCTGTCATGGAAACCATGTCTGGTTTCAAACGTTTTAGCGTTTGCAGAGTAAGCCAATCAAAATCCCGCGGACTCAATTTATTTTACATCTTTTTTTTTTTTTTTTTTTTTTTTTTTTTCCAATTTCACTTAATTATAATTGTTATAAAATTAATAAAAATAATAGTCAAATAATTTTATGGAGACGAGTATCTGATGCAATAAACAGGAAATGTGTTTTGACGGAGAGTGATAGTGGCCGGACTCTGTAGCTCAGTCGGATGCGCTTCTGACTGGTGATCAGGAGTCGCGGGTTCGATGCTTGCTGGTGCAGTCAGGTAATAGTTGTTTGTTGCACACTATTTTCTCACCTGAGACAAACACTGAGTACATAAATATTTCGATTATGAATTACATCAAGTGGTATTAAAGCTACTTGATTATATTGTATGCAATGATAAGACTCACATCAATGAATGTAATATTTGTAATAATAATAATAATAATAACGATTACTAAACATATATTTTCAAGTCACGGTTTTGCAGATTAACATTTCACTGTATCCGCGTATACGGGGAGTTCCCTGTCCAAGATTGCGGCTAAGTAGCGGTTGGAAAAAATCTAGAGTAAATACATGTATTTCGTTATATTTTCCTTCCGCGATGATTTAGGATGTTAGATGGTGTCAATTAGCTATTAAAGACACAATTTAGATTGCATAACACGCTAATGACCATAAACAGATAAAAATAAGAAGTTCTTGTTGACTTTGGCCAACCTTATAGGTAGGGGCCTAATAAGGGGAAATTATTGACATTAGTAAAGTTTATGATTAAAACATAGAAACAGATAAGGTCGGTAATTTGGCGAAAGATTGGTGTGCATTTTTTTTTCTTTTTATTCATTAAAATATAGCTGGTTGTTTTTAATAAAATCGCCTCGCAAAGGCAGTTCTAATGAATACCCACAACATATTTTATGGATAAATTATGGATAAATTAACACTTATGTCTTGATATGCTAGTTTATCATCAAATTCCCTCTTCTGCATAAATTTCCATTAACACAATTTCAAAGCTTCGTCAAACTAAAAGATAGTCACTAAAAAGGGTATAATAAATAAATCCATTGCTCAGGAAAAGCATAATTTTGGAGCACTTTTTTTTCGCAAAGACATTTAAGAATTATTTACCACGCTATGGGGCAGTTTCAGCAGACAAGAAATTAATAAGATTTTGTTTTTATTTTTTTCTGAAAAATAGGATTTGAAATGTCAAATGCCATTTTTCGGGAAATATAAGAACACAATGATCTTTATTTTTCTTTCATTCCTAGCAATGAATAATGATAGGAATGCCTTTCAACTTCCAGTTAAGAATGATTGATTATTGACTTTTGAAAGTACTGGAAAACACGTTGTGTCTTAAAATGCAATATACAACGGAAAAGGAATTTAACAGTTTTTGGCAGAATCACTTTAATTCCTGCAAAAAAGAATGGACTTTCAGTGAATATGTGGATCAGTCTGCACATCCCGCAATCTTATCAGTCTGTGTTTTCTGGACGAAGAAGCAGTAGATCTTCTAGAGCGTGTGGTGAAGACTGATCAGACTGTGCAGACGTACAGGCTGATCTGAATATTCACTAAACATACAGAGTTTGTAGAAATAACTGTGTTTCAGAAAATTCAGTTTGCGCAATTGCAGAAAGTAAATATTCACATTTTAGGATACAATCATTTTTTTTTTTTTTTTTTTTTTTTTTTAAATTTCCTATCAGACTTATTATACAGTTCTCCATCAGTAGAATTAGGATCCAGTTTTTGAAGTGTTCTTATTTAGTTTAAAAATAAGTAAATAAATAAATAAATAGATAAATAAATAAATAAATGAGATTCATTTGAGAAACTTTATGATCGATTTATGATTATGATCATATCTTGTATTTTTATGTTTCTCCTCCAGAAAATATATGGTTGGTACTCATTAAAATTACCTCTGTGAGGTGATTCTAATAATTATACACAACAAAATTATTTTAGTGGAAAAATGAAGACACACATCAATTATTATCAAATACTCTATGCTACATGAATCTGGAGTACTGTGCAATTAATGCGTATAATATCATGATATTTTCCAATTTTTATTTATTTACATATTTTTGTTTTATTTATACTATCTCCTTTTTGTTCTTTCAAATGTTACATAATATTAGCCTGTGTATTTCTTAAGGAGGGTGAGGTATAGGAAATACTCATTCCATGTATTGTTTATTGGAAGTTTTATGATATGCAGGTGCACTTCCGAATCTGTTTGGATGAGAGAAAAAAAAAAAAAAAAAAAAAAAAAAAAACATCATGCATAAACAGATAATGCCTTAAAAGGATATATTGCTCGTATATTTGAAATTAAGGCACACCAGACGTAATGTAAAAAAAATATATATCGAAGAAGACTTACTTAAAAACTGCTAAGTCAGTTTTGAACAAATAAAAAAAAAAAAAAAAAAAAAAAAAAACAACATTTCAATTTCATCCTTCATTTTTGATATAAAGTCATTTTCATTTTAAACTACCGAATACATGTAGATGCAAAGTAATTTTACCAATATTAAAAAAGAGGAATACATGAAAATATGTGATAAATATAGGGCATCCGCGCACTCTGATTTGCTTCGTAGCTGCTCATCTGTACATTGTCTTATTCGACACGATTTGCCAATAGTCTTGCACATTATCTTCTAATATTTAACCTATTGTTACTGAATGAACTCACCCACCCTATATACTGGAAGATTCTAATTTCGATTTTAGGTATGCCAGACTATGTTATGTAGAGAAACAAATGGTTGAACTATTTGCAAATAGTGGATACCCTGATCAGACGTCACGTTCTGCGGCATCTGATCTGGGTCTCCACTGTTTGCCAATTACCCTTTCAGGAGTATTCAGACTACAATGTGCTATAAATGCAACATTGATTAGTATGTTCATCCGTGCATTTTGATCTGATTCGTTGCAGTTCGTCTGTACAATTTTATTATCATTATTATTCGAAAGGATCTGCTGTTTCTCCAGTGCATCGTCTTCTAATATTTAAGTATAGGTTGCAATATGCAAAATACTAGATTAGAATGTGCATCCGCGCACTCTGCTCTGGGTCATTGCTGCTCGTCCATACATTTGATCTTCGTCTTCTAATATTAAAATATAGCGTTCTTAAGGTTAACAGCTTTGCATATACATGCCAAAAATGTTTTCATAGTGAGAATATACTTTCATGAAAGCCCTCCAGCAAGATATTTGCCGACTGTCCACATAATTGCCATGATGTGCACAGTGCATCATATTCGAAAAATAATGGCCCAAACAAGTAAAAATGGACCTATTTATATTTTACAAATCTGATCAGTCTGTGTATTAGATGGATACTGAGCGATTCATGTATTACAGTATTTTATACTAATGACCTGATCAGTGAACTGAGTGGACACCATTATGCACTAGACTGATCCACTCACTTTAATCTGAGTAACACCTATGCTCAGAGGGACGTTTTCACAGGATAAGGATCTAATGAAAGGATTAGTATTGGTGACACATAATTCTAACAATAAATTTCAGTAAAGCAGATCATCTGTTCCAGCACCATTTGTCTAAACGACAGTGTACATTTCATTTTAAAAAAAGGTGAGGGCGTGAGGGGAGGGACGTGAGGGGGAGGTGGGGCGGGGGGGGGAGAAATATTACTCAAAACAATAATGGCAATTCACAGGTTCGACGTAGTTCAGACTGGTGTTGAAAATCTTTGATCTTGATCCTGCTGCGCAAGCTGATCTGGTTTGATCGGCACTGGTTGAATATATATTAGCCCCTTTGAATAGAAATAAGAAACGACCTTTTGGTATTTGAGAACAGCTTAGACCAAGGTGAACCGGCATTTCCGCGCAGTCTGATCGTGGTCTACACATATCACCAACAGAATGGATTATGTCAACGATTCATTGTCCAGTTGAACCTTTATCACTCTCTGGGCTAACTCAGCAGATGGCAAATTCATGACCTCTTTTCTTATTTTCTCCCGTAAAACAGGTTTAACATTTCACGCAAATCTCCACTGAAGACAATTTGCAGGGAAAGTGAAGTCCTGTGGAGATAATATGTATGAAAAGCCGACATCTGTTTTCAGGATAACATAAGAAAAATACTTCAAAATGTCATCAACTGAACATTCGGTACATTTCATGCAAATTGTCTTGAATAGAGACAACTGGCATGAAATGTCAAATCCTGTTTTCTGGAAAAACGAAGAAAATGTCATCACTTTGTTGTCTGCTGAATAAACAGAGTGGTAAAGGTTAACATTTAACCTGCTTTGTTTAGATATAAGCAGATGATATTATTATTATTATTATTATTTTTTTTTTTTTTTTTGATGTGAAAAGAGTTTAACTCACTTTAATTTGGAGACCCAAAACAGGCTATTGGAAAACAGTGCAGATCCAGATCAGACACTGCAAAATGCGGCATTTGATCAGGGTAGCCATTGTTTGCACAATTCAGTCATTTTTCGCTAGGATTATCTAAATCACATAACCTGACATGCCTAACATTGAATTAGACTCTTCCAATATAGAGTGTGGGGGAGTCTATTTGGACATATATACTCTTGTTGCATCTTTTCACCTTTTCCCATGATGCTGTCAAATTGTGCTACATGGAAGACAAATAAAGAACTAAATTTGTATAAGTTTTATCTCTGGCATTTTTACTTATGGGATTATTTCCTATGACATTTTACCAGGTAGCCTCTGGCATAATAATAATAAATAAATAAAAATAAAATAAAAATAAAATAAAAAAAAAATAAAAAAAAAAAAAAAAATAAAATAAAATATAAAAGTAAGGTAAATAAAATAAATAAATATTTTCTTGGTTAAGGCATTCTGATATTGTCAAACCATTTGCAGGCAATTTGTATGAAATGCCAAAATCTGTTTTCAGGAAATATATATAAACTTCAAAATGTCATCTGCTAAATATTTTATACCGAGTACTATGTGCTAAAACATTTAATTGTCAAAAGACGTTGATTGTCATGATTGCAGTGTAAAAATAATAGGCTTCACAAAGTATAATAATTAATCATGTTAATTCTTTCGATATACCAAAATATATTTTATAAAGAAAATATAAATAAATAAAATAAAATAAAATAAATATAATTTTAATACGTAGATACAGAGTACTTTAGTTGTAATAAACACGGTTTAATACGGTCCAACAGGTATTTATGATTCGATTGGTCTAACATACAAACGGTGCGAAACGGTCAAATGATTGGCCGAAACGGAAAAAGCGTTTCGATAAGGCAAGCTGATTGGCCGAAACGGTGAAAAGCGTTTCGAGAAAACGTTTGTATCTCCTCAGTGCGCATATGCAAATTAAGCGTTTGAGTGAAACGCTTTGCTCTGTAATTTGATTGGCCGAAACGATATGAAACGCTAGAAACGTTGTCGAAACGCAAACGTTATGCCACGATTTTAAAACGCACCCCAAACGCATAAACGGACAAGAAAAACGTAATCGCTACTGTAACCCTTAAAGCGCCAAGAAAATCTGCATCTGAAAATGTCGTCTGCTTATGTCGTCTGCTGCATCTTCTTGCAAACTTTTCAAACTTACAGTTTGCATGCAGGCAAACAGTGTGGACCCAGATCAGACTGCTCCTAAAGGAGCAGTCTGATGTGGGTCCACACTGTTTGCAGAAGTGACTTTTTAAGTAACCAGCAGAAGACAAAGCAGACGACAATAGTTGTGATTGGCGCTTTAAGGGTTAACATTTCAGTCGTATCTAGGGTTATCTGTTTTCTCATTCTTAATATCGCCACTTCATCTTGTGGAAAACCTATTGTGTTGTTTTATTTTACTTTTGTTAATTTTTATATGTTTAAAGATGTACATTACGCTGCTATGACTTTCTCTCGTCCAGGCCCGTTTTTATGCCTGCACAAATTATTGAGTATCACTGCAGACATTCAAACTACTTACACTTCAATCGCATCTTCTCCAAATCCAAAGATTCTCGTCCGCTTCATTTATCAGCAACGGTCCCATACCAAAACTTGTCCAAACGTGGCAAATATAAGGAGCATATTGTTCAATCTTGTACCAATGAATACTTGAAGCATACGGATGTTTTAAATTTCATTGTTTGAGATAACAGGAAAGAACTGATTAAGCTATAGCTTAACAAGTATACAATTATTTTTAAACACAAACCTTGTAACCCCACCTCAAGCACAGCTTAGGACATTAAGATGGGGTTTTTTTTTCAGGTTGAACTGAGCATGAAGTGGCCCTTCATTCTTACCTTGAATCAAAAAGTGTAGTTTCTAAATTGAACGGCTAATGTCATTTTACTTACTATATGCCAGATGCATCCCCAAAGTCGATATGAAGGTATGGATCCAATTTACTGTTTCTCTTCTAAATGTGTAAAGTTAAAATTCTTTCAACTACTAACTCCTAACACTTTTGTTTTATCAGTCCCGATATCTTTCAAAAATCGACAAGTAACTTTATTAAGGATTAAAAGGATAATTCCGAACCATCCAGTATAAATATAGCATCGTCTGCAAATATTGTATTTTTTTATTTCTTTATGACAACATTTTATCCTCCTTTATATGTTTGTTTCGCCTAATGGTTTGTGATAAAATTTCTATGACAAGAATAAATAGCAGTGATGATAATGGACATCCCTGACGAACCTCTCTCTTTATATTAAATAAACTAGACATATTACCATTATTAATCACACATCCCGTAATATCATTATAGAAACATTTTACCTATTTGATAAAACTGGGGCCGAAGTTAAAACACTCTAAAAGTGAAAAAAAAAAAAAAAAAAAAAAAAAAAAAAAAAAAAAAAGAAAATAACATTAGTGACTTACACTGACAAATGTATTTTTCAACACCTGCAAAAACAAAAGATACCGGGCCAATAACATATAACTAAGTATTCCATACATTCATATAAAAGCCTTATGTTTTTGCCTATGTAACTACCTTTAATGAAACCAGTTAGTAAGTCACCTATGATACTTTAAATGCATCTTTTCACCTGTTTACTCTGGCTTTTGTAGCTATTTTGTAATCAGTATTGAGTAAAGTTTTCGGGCGCTAATATATTGGACAAAGTCTTCCTTTCGTTAAGAAAACACGCCTATTTAAATATGGAGAAAATTTCACCTCAAAAAACTGAAAATTTTCAATTAAAATACTCTGATATTTTTCATATTTCTGCTCAAAACATACATAAGAAAAATAATGTATACCCCTGTAAACCCCAGTTTTACTATATAAAAGTGGGGTTTAAGGGGGTCAAAATTATAAGGTATGTTTTCGTGATGCTTTTCCCTACTTTAGTATCAAGGTGATGATTCTTCTTTTGAAGTTGTGTTAAATTGTCCATATCATAAGAAAAGTCAATGAGCTTATTAAATAATGTTTGACATCGTTCCAAAATATACACTATTATACAATCTTGTACAATTATGTATGTTAACCCATTTATGCCGAGTGGACTCTTCTATCTAAACTCCTTTGACCGACCCATTTCCAATAGAAGTGGTGTCTGGTTATTTTTATTATTACCATGTTTTATAGAAATTCCTGTATTAAATGCAAGCAGTGCAGACCCTGATCAGACGCCGCGGTCTGTGGCATCTTGGTAAACACTGTTTGCCAATGTCCATTTTATGGGAAGCTAAGCGAAAATGAGTTTAATTTCGTCCAGAAATATAAATACTTCGTTCCAGAGACGTTTCCACCATCTCATTTACGCTAAGCGTGCTGGGTCAAAATATCGGCAGACGAAAATTTGAAATATGCCCTCATTTTGCCGAGAAAATTGATATAAATGTTTATGGAATTTTCTCCTTTAGTGACAATTTACATGAAATATCAAAGCCTGCTTCCGGAGAAAAATATGATCAATTTGTAGTCTCCTGAATTATACGTAATCCAGAGAGTGGTGACTGTTAATGACCACAGTCTAGACACTCAGAAATATATTGACGCTTAGCACTCCAGGTAAAAGCTTCATCAGACGACATATTGAAATATTTTTATCATTTTTTCCTAGAAAACAGGTTTTGCCATTTCATGCAATTGTCTCCAACAGAGACAATTCGCATGAAATGTCAAATCCTGTTTTCTGGGACAAAATAAGAAAAAATGTCATCAATTTGTCATCTGCCGAAATAGTCCAGAGAGCGATGAAGGTTAATATGCTTTAAAACACGCAACGATATCATTTATTTATTTATTTATTTGTCATATAATTCAAAGCAATGTGTTTCTGATAACCTAAGATATCTTTCCCATCAAGTCTATATATAAAAGCATACAAGATAAATTGAAGTTCCAAAATTCAACGGCTTTATCTCATCGTTTATTCGGAATCATAAATCATGTCTATTAAAGGTTCACTTTTAGCGTAATAACAAATATCGTTTTGTTGATGCAATAACATCACCTCTTAAATTAACCCATTTATGCCTGACGTCCCATAAAAGGGACATAGGCAAACAGTGATGACCCTGATCAGACGCCGGAGATTGCGGCGTCTGATCAGGGTCTACCCTGTTTTCATGGACTTCAGGAATTTCCTATAAAACATAGTAAGAATATAAACCAACAAGACACCCTTATATATGAAATGGACCTGTCCAAAGAGTCCACGTAGAAGAGTGCATTCGGCATAAATGGGTCTATAAAGCCGCGTTAAGCGAAAACGTACTTAGGAGCATATGCAAAATCTGCAGATTTACATTCTGTATCAGCACAAAGTCTCATCCGGTTATTTGCTGTCCGAAACATTCCTAAGTATCCGTTGATTCTGTTTACGGACAGCAAATGGCCTGATCCGACTGCGTGGATGCGCAGGCTGATCTGGGCATTCGCTGTCCGCATATACCTAAAACAAGTTTTCGCATGGCGCCACCCATTAGTTTTTTGTTGTTGTTTCTAAAGTACAAATGCACTGATATTCCAGTTCTCAAAATGTTTTATATGGACCTCAACATAACATACGGGCCCTTATCACGTATGTGGATGAAAAAGCTCGGATCGTCCCTCACATTCTCACAGTCGGATCAAGGCCTTCTATGGCCATTTACGGAATCATTAGAAACTATAAACTAAATATATCCATGGAGAAGACTGATCAGACTGCGTGGCTACGCAGACTGATCTGATTAGTCGCTGGGAACACCTGTCATACGGTGTATGTTCTCACATTTACCCATGCATATTCTAAGGCAGCATCACTTATGACCTTGTCAAAGGCCAAATTAAAAATCAAGACCGTTCAACTTTTGTCACAACTGTCAAAACATACAATGTCTTGGCATATTGTATCGGTTCTGAACATCGGTAGTTTGAACATATAGTTTTACATTTGAAAATGTTCCCAGGATATGGATTACATTACGAAAACATGCCTGTTCAAATATACTGAAAATTTTACCACCATAAAATGAAAATTTTCAGATAAAAAATTCTAATATTTTTCATATTTCTTCTCAAAACATAGATTGTGGGTACTCGTTAGAACCGCCTCGACGAGGCGGTTCTAACGAGTACCCACAATCTATGTTTTTGAGCAGAATTAAGAAAAATAATATATACCCCTGTTAACCTCAGTTTTACTATATAAAAGCGGGGTTTAAGGGGGTCAAAATTATACAAGCATGTTTTCATAATGATATGGACTGGATACATCTACATGTAGTTGATTCGCTGACATTATTTAAAAGGAACTTTTGTGACAGCTTGTATGTTATTTGATGTGCCTCGTATACTCTGGATTTCGAGCAAAACAACATAGTGATAAAGATGTCCATTTGAGCCCAAACTGATCAGAAATAATTGCGTAAAGTGGCGGGTATAAAAAGAGAACAGAACAATCCCGTATTGTCCCATTGAAAATGAGTCAATAAGCTCAGTACGACATTACATAACATGCTTGAAACGTTGAAAGGAAAAAGAAAAGTGATTGCAAGTCGTTCTTCTCAAGATTTACAGACGCCTTCAACGCCACAACGCGTGCTAGTTTTGGAGTCATTCCTTTCTACTGAATGCTTAGTATGCTGGGTGAAAAATCGACACGCAACCTTTTGCAAATCGAATAAGACTTATTTTTCACCTTAAACAGGATTTGACGTCTCACATAGATTGTCTCTTAAGGAGACAATTTTGCATGAAATGTTAAAGCCTGTTTTCTGGAGAAACTAATGTATCACGAATTTGTCGTTGGTTGAATTTGCACAGAGAGTGTTAAATGTTATTGTTCAGGTGCCGTCCATGTTTGTCTGTGGAAGTCCTAGGTACTATCTAGAGAAGCTAAAAACAAATAGAATGCAGAAATGTTTCAAGAATTTTCTTTGCTTTTGATTATACAAATGATATTTTCGTATGGCATACTTTTAGTATTAATAGCATGGTCCATTCAATTTGCTTCGTAGCTTTTGTACGGTGAAGTTTTATATTTCAGTATTATCTTGTTATTGAAGTATTGTAAAATTATACAACATATATATTTTCAGGTATATGTTTTAAATATGTCGACAGATTGTTAGTCAGGAAGTGTAACATGTTAATAAATTTAATAGTTAGCAGTACTAGCTCATTAGTTAAGGTGTTTACTTAAAACTGTAAGCTAATCCTCTAATGGCATAGATATAGACATAGAAATGTTATTTACTGTTGTATAGTATTAACATGTAACATAAGCCCAATAGTCAATTTAATTTCACAAATATTATGTAAAATAACAGTGGATTATAAATACATCACGGCATGCATACATCAATATAAACATATAAACATCAAGAAGGGATATCACAAAATCAGAAGCTTAACCTTGCCATGCTGAAAAAATAAAGATACCACGCACACTTCTAATTTTCAGCCAATCACATTACTTGATTCAGATTGTTGATATAAATTCATATACTTAATTGCAAACAGTGCATATCCAGATCAGTGGGAAGAACCCTGGTTTGTCCCTGCAACATATGTTGTGGTGAAGAAACGAGGAAAAAGGAAAAAAATGTTTGTTAAAATTGGTTTATCTACAGCTATGGCATAGACGTATACAATTCACACAGGTATGTTTACGTATCGAGGGTTGAGCGCAAGACTAGCGTAAGCCAGATGGTTGTTTTTCCCCAAACCTAATCTCCTCACCATGAAGGCGTTATGAAGATTACAACATTTCTTTCTGTAAACAATGAAAATTTAGGTGCCATTGCTCGTATGAGCAATGGCACCTAAATTTGCATTGTTTACAAAGGGGTCCAAGTTGCCCCTAAACAAGGGTTTCAAAAATATGTTTGAGTTACTATAGTCTTGCGCTCAACCCTCGATATGGTCCCAGTAACGATGCCGTCACATAATTATGATACCAAATATGCCATGCAATTTCGCAAGGAGAAGCTGCAATATAGTATCCTATTCTAATGTAAGACTGGATAGAAAATTAGAGATTATCCTGAACCATTGATAAAAGACAGAATTAAAGAAATTCTGTAAGACGTGAAATTCTTAGAAGTGATCCCGACTGATAAAGATGAAGCCGAAATAATAATATATCTATTAATATATCCTTGATAACCGCAACTATTTTAGCTTACACAGGCGTCACATTGCGTGCAAAACATATCAGAGGATTTATAAAGGGTGAATAGTTTATGATAACTCTGGGAAAATTTTCTTTAGTTCTCCATAACATATATGTTAAGGGGTTTCACAGAGGCGCTTCCATTATATTACCACAACATTCGTTTTTTTACGGAGAAATAAGAAAAAAAAACAGAACTACCAGAAGATATTCTTCAATAACAACTCTTTTGCAATCCCTTCACGCAAGCAAGTACTAGAATGAACGTTTAGAAAGATAAATAGAACAACAGTTCTAAACGTTTGCTCATGACATAGCTCAAATATCTCGCATTGCACAGCCACCGCCCTTAATCCGCTTCAATGATACAATTTATTATAGTTTTACGAATATATCTGGCCACGAAATTATTCCTTTCCACTGCATTATATCGCCACCCATGTAAAGCCGATATCAGAGGTTACCTTGGTCGAAGATGCAAGATACAAAATTATAGGAAGCTGCCAAGAGTTTTAAATAAGCGTTAACAAGTATATGCAATGCATCCTCGCCTTTGGATCCGCTGTATTATACCTTATTAACCCAACATATGGGGACCAGGGCTCGAGAAAAAGAAAATTGCCAATCGGTCCAGTCATTTTGGGACAAGTAAAGTAATGAGTTAAGGTGTCCCTATCAGGGACACCTTAACTCTTTACTTTATTTGTCCCAAAATTTGAACATGTCCATTTTACTTACTGTTTATGTGTTTACAACTGGAATGTGTGGCAAAGGACTGGCAGCCGTCTGATCTTGGTCTATGCTGTTTGTTCAGGCCCATTTGTTTCATTATTTAGGGATATTACGGTACAGTAAAACCGGAATAAGTACGGGTATACAATATATTAGCAATTTTTATACGAAATATTTCTTAATAGTAGTGGTCCCGGTGTAAGTCTTACTCTTTGTTGCTTTGTGGTTTATTCTACGAGGCGATTTGTTTTATGTCTTACCTTGTGCTATTTTGTTCTTGTGTTTTCAGTCCTTTTAGCATTGCGATTACCTCGCTTGGGGAAGAGAGAGCTAATGTTAGTGCTTTTGATACGTTTGTTCGATTTGTGCTTGTTTGGTTTTGTCTGTTTCCTCTTCTTCTTGGTGTCTGGGAAGGGCTGCGGTTTGTGATTGTGGCACTCCCTAGACTTTTCTCTTACCTTTTTTTTTTATTTATTTATTTATTATTATTATTATTATTATTATTATTATTATTAATCTTGCATTTATATTAACCTTTTGTACTACATAAATCTAATTTATTCGTCGTAACTATCAAAAGTCCCCTTTTTGTTCTCATTTTCATGTTGGCGGAATACGCCACTACACAACAGAAACTTTCGCATAGGTTTGGTAACTGAATGAAGGCACATACGCTTTGAAAATACCAGCAGCAAAACCTATAGCTCTGTACGATCATCCGATCGCAAGTTGTATGTGTTGACCTTATTATGTCGACACTGTGTTTGTCAGGATATATTCTGGACACAAACCGGTGATCGATAAATGTTTTTGTGACTTAACCGTTTCTGCATACTGTCCCAAAAATGCACCAGTTGCAAACTAGGCCCACATCAGACATCACAAAAAGCATCGTTAGATCAGTCTGCACTGTTTGCCACGACATTAGTAATTCACAACAGTAGAAGAAGCCATTACAAGTAGTACAGAAGATGTCCAGGAAGCGTCTTAATCAATCAAAATAGTCTCCCACGGCTCAATAAGACTTTTTTCTACTCGTATATACCGTTTTGTCCGAGGTATTGGGTCAGGCATGCCTTAGCAAACAAGGTATACACAGATCTGACGCCGCTTCTTCAGCGTCTGATCAGACTCTACACTGTCACTCATGCTCAAGATAGGAACAGCGGACATGTTCAAATCGTAAATGAAGGTTATTGATGGTAAATAAGGTGACACCGCTTTATCATCACGAAAACACGTCTATATAATTCTGATCTCCTTAAACCCCGCTTTTATATAGTAAAACTGGGGTTTACAGGGGTATACATGATTTTTCTTATTCCTGCTTAAAACATAGATTGTGGGTATTCGTTAGAACCGCCTCATCGAGGCGGTTCTAACGAGTACCCACAATCTATGTTTTAGGCAGAAATGTGAAAAATATCAGGATTTTTTTATCTGAAAATTTGCAATTTTGGTGGTGAAATTTTCAATATTTTTGAATAGGCATGTTTCCGTAATGTTCTGTAACATACGAGTATCCTGAATACATTCAACATAGGTCTATCAGGTAAATATGCTTTTTCTTGTTTCTTCATGAAAACACATGTTGTGGGTAGTCATGAGAAGCGCCTCGTTGAGGCGCTTCTAATGAGTTCCCACAACATATGTTTTCGTGCAGAAATAAGAATACAAATCAGTACTTTTCGATTAGACATCACGAAAACACGCCTATATAATTTTGACCCCCTTAAACCCCATTTTTATATAGTAAAACTGGGGTTTACAGGGGTATACATGATTTTTCTTATTCCTGCTTAAAACATAGATTATGGGTATTCGTTAGAACCGCCTCATCGAGGCGGTTCTAACGAGTACCCACAATCTATGTTTTGAGCAGAAATATGAAAAATATCAGAATTTTTTTACATTTTTTGGTGATAAAATTTTCAGTACACTTGAATAGGCATGTTTTCATAATGTAAAGGCAAACAAAACAAAAGCAACATCTTATCCAATGCTATGAGCCAGCTTTTGCTATACAAATGTACCGACACTCGATACAATGATAAAATTTGTTATATATGTAATAATAATTTGACTGCCACAACATCTTCGATGAAGAGGTGACATTAATCAGAAATTATGGAAGAACATTGTACCTAATACATCAAGAAACATTTGAGGCGATTCTAACAAATATACAAAACGTATATTATGATGCAATACAAATAAAACGATGCCTTTCTTATATATCATTCTGTTTGTTTAAGATTCTTTACAATAGCAAATTCATTTTAATGGTAGCATCTTTAGGAGCAAATTCTGTCGTTGTAACGAATGATCACTATGCATTGTTAAACTTAGTACGCGCATATTCAGAATTTAGGTATTTCAAATACCTTTTTTAAAGCGTTTTGTTACTTCTTGTAACCATTCGTACGGAAAATTTAACTTGTTACTTAATAAGTAAAAATCAACTCGTATTTTATAAATCGATCTTATTACTTAATCTATCTCATTAATTAATCTTGTTACTCAATAACAATGTGTTCATCACTTCCTATATTAAGTGCTCAAAATGCCATAGCATATATAGTTCTAGATAAAAGGGAATTTCAAAGTTAAAAAAAAAAAACCATTAGTGCTATATCTCTTCACAAAAGCATGCGTTGTGGACACTTTTTCGATTCGCCTGGCGTGGCGGAGAAGCTCCTAATGAGTGCCCAAAAGTGTTTGCGATAAAACAAAAAAAAAAAACCTTTCTTCATGTAACTATGTAATTATTTAAAGACTATACATTTTGTCGAATGAGGATTACACCGGCAAATGTTATTTGAAGTGCCAGTCAGCGCAATTCGTTTTTAATACATTCTGGTGTGTAAATATTAACAAAACGAAATAAAGACATAGCTCCAGATAATGTGATATTTCTTTCTTATTTCTCCACGAAAACAAATTTCAATCATCATTAGAACCGCCTCAGCAAGGCGGCTTTAACCCTTTCATCCTTGCAGACCAAAAACAGGAACATAAGCAAACGATGTAGATCCAGATGAGACGGCTCGATTTCGAGCCGTCTCATCTGGATCTACATTGTGTGCCGTTCTGTTGTTTTTTTTTTTTTTTTTTTTTTGTTTATTATTATTATTATTATTATAACTGTTGTTGTTGTTGTTCTTTTTACGGAAGTCCCTATTTGCAAAAGTGGGTGTGTCCAAGTACAAAGCTGGAAGAGCCCCATTTGAGAAATTCAGGGATAAAAGGGTTAATTAGTACCCACAACTAATGTTTTCATGGTAAAATAAAATAAAAAAAAAATCTGTGGCTATCTCCTTTTATCTGGAGCTGCAATTTAGCTTACCCCACAAATGTCGCCACTCCGATCTCTCCTACATGGCGTCTTAAAATGCTCCAACCAGAAGTTATTATATCCCTTTGTTCTACAGTAAATGTTTGTTTGTGGTTACACCTTTCCTGTGAATTACCCATTACGAGACATTTAATTTTCTTAAGTAAGACGCTCTATTCCAATACACTCCAAAACAAATGGATTAAATAAACAAAACTGTGTAATGCCAAATGCGAAAAGTAAAGGTTCACGTCACCTCGCACAACCACCAAGTTTGATCATGAATTTTGCTATCTGACAGTAGTGCGCGCCTAATTAAAATGCACCTGCTCAACTCCGCAGCTGTATAAGTTGACCTTCAACTTTTATAATTGCACGTGTTATAAATTATGTATTCTCATTACTTGGCCTCTTCACTTTTTAGCGATTCCTTACCAATCACTTCAAAATATACCACAAATATCACTGGCTTTCTTATCGTGTTTTTACTTGCTAAATAAATTTTACCAGACTGATCGTTTTATCGAAAACATACGCAGAAAGTCTACTAAGTTTGCTGATTCATTTATTTTTTATGCTGTAATTTATCGTTTCCCATCTCTCTTCAGATTAAGAAATTAATGTGTAGGTCCGAATATAGAAATTACCAGAGCAAGTGACCAGGAGGCCACGTATACCCCGCCAGGGGCCACCGCTTAAATGCAATATTAGTGGTCTAAATTGTGAGACAGTTTAACTTCAAGAGTGACTCGAATACGGTTGGCTCATTTACCTTGGCTGATTCGAACACGTTTTGGCTCGGAATCGTAAGTAAATTCTTCCGATAGCTCAAGAAAACAAGTATTTATGGATATTTTAAGTGTTCTTATTTTATTTTGAAAATGTATGCTGAGTGTACTCTTTTGAATCGTCTCATTGAGACGATTTTAATGAGTGACCCCAATCTACCATTATTTTATAAAAGATTGAAAAGACATCCCTAAGTTATCCCTATTTGTCTCCTGACCTGTCACTATGATACATGTAAACTCTCAGTGGCTCAAACTACCCTTATCTAAAACAACTTTTCATGCATCCAGAGATGGCGGGTGTATAATTACCGTTCATATCGTTATTCAGTGCGTTATGTAAATAAATTGGAAAGCCAGTTTCAGCACTTGTTTCATGTGTTCGTACAGTGACATTTTAATGAGACTTAATTCAATTGCCGTCTCCCTTGTAAAGAATGGCGGAAAATCTACACATCTTAAATTTTCCGCCGTTCTTTACAAGGGAGACAACTTTTGTGATTTCCTGTCTTTTTTTTTCCTGGACATAAAAGCCGTTTTGAAAAGGGATCTCCTCTTAAGGGATAATATTTGCTCATAAGCAAGCGGACGTTCAATTTATTCGACAGGCATGGCAAGTTGTTAACAGTATCCGAATACATTGTAAACAATACATGCCAACTACATAATGCTAGTTGCATATGCGCAGTTTAGACATGTCACTTTGCTATTTTAATTGGACAAACTGTATTTTAAAGTAAAAAAAATGTATTTCTCTTACAACTAGGCCGAATGGATGTATCTTGATATTTTCTATTGTAATGCTGCTGTTTCATCTATACATGACGTAAACATCTGACTACCGTGTCTTTAAGATATGTGCGTTACATGTATATATTAGCTTTTTTCGCCTTTATATTATTCTACCATTACAATTACTTAATTGATCATTCTAATATGACGTTAACATTTTCCCATTGAGCTTAATAAAAATATTACCAGGATCAAACTACAATAATTCACGTCGTCAACGTAGTGCGAACAAAGGGGCGCGTTTGATGACGTCTAATGTAAACATTTACTTCTCGCGACGTCCGCTGTAAAAGAGTTCTTTAGAAACAATTACAACAAAGTCGATTTTCCTTTCTGTATTATGTTTGAATCGAAATAATTTTTCCCTACTGTGAATTATTGCGACTAATGCATGGTGTTGTCGGGCAGATGCGAATATTAATTCCTCGCTTCTGCCCGCCAACACCATGCGTTACTCGCTATAATTCACAGTAGAGAAAAATATTTCTTAAATATTGCTCTCGCTGCCTATTAAAATTAATGAACAATTTAGTCCCAAGACAGATTGCCCCAGCGTCTGCATCTATGTCCTTGACGCAGCATTTAGCTCGTCTGTGAAAAAAAAAAAAATAAAAAATAAAAAAAAAAAGGATATCCTTGAGACACCGTTTAGTTCTTCTGCGATAAAAAATAGACAGCTTGTCGAAAATTGCTCTTTTTGTTAACATAATAAATGGATTAGAAAGAAAATATTTGGCACACACTGACTTGTTTAACTGTCAAAAGTTACGAATTTATGATTAAACGTTGGGCAGACATGTCTGAGCAAAACCTGTTGATCAGATCACACTGTGCCTAACCGGAAGACTTTGATCAGGATCTGCACAAGTAGCCAGATAGTAGCAATTTTTTTTTTTTTTTTTGACATATTACCTGGATTCAGTTGCATTTGGATAACTTTCCTCTACATATGCGGTGTTAAATGTAAGCTGACCGAATATTACGTATGTTTACGTTAACTCATACAACCTTCATGTCATTTCAAACAACTGAGCTGAATCAATGGTAAACAAAGGTTCAGGCGAGCCCGCGCATCTGCGCAGTCTCGCCAGAACCTATGCTGTTCACTGACGTCAGAAGAAGGCCAAGGGGAACTAGACATGTGGCCTTGCTAAGAGGCCGGACATACCTATTGAAAGATTGATTCAACGGAAAGTCTGAAGGGCATTTTTTCGCGACGCGGCTGAAATATATTAAGACAGGATACAGACAGTTTGCAAAGAGATCCAAATATCGCATTTACATGTACCCCAAGAATTCGGACACACAAATATCTCAGCACTTTTGTCCGAAAACTGAAACAACTCCATGTTAGTTCCAAAATCTGCTGTATGAGTGAAAAACAGTGTACACCTTCAAACGATGAGTCGTCATATGTCCGTCTACATTGTTTTCACGGGTCTATATATCTGATTGCTTTTTATTAGGGTAAACATTAAAACCCCTGCCTCTGTTTTCAAAAACGAATCACTCCAACAGAAAAATAAATAATAATACTGATAACAAAAATAACATTTATAATAATAAAATGAAAACATTTGCTTCCCTTCATCACGAATCCCTTCGCAAAGAGCAGCCACACTTTAAGTACCCACTTCTCAAAGGAGAATATTCTTAAAGAAAATAGTTTACTGGGAGCACATTTTATCCTTAAAGAATATCCCATTTGCCTTTTGAAAATGAGGAAATACTTTCTGGTCGGAATGACCTACTTTGAAGAGGTGTTATAGTTCACCTTGAAAAGCAAAACATGTACCGGTTTAGCAACACATGATCGGTATCTATCAGTACTTGTCTAATATTCGTATGAGTTTATACTAACGAAGTGATGTATTCAATTAATTAGCCTTTTGTACGAGAAAAAGTAAATACAATTTTTCTCCTCTGATCCAACAAAATTACAGACTTTTGATTCTTCGCTTTAAACTATTGAATTAAGCTCCCAAAATACTTTATAGCGATCAAACAAAATAATAGTAATAATAATAGCACTAAGTACAGCATTTCTGCATGATTGCATGTGCGCCCAGCGAAAAGTCAGATCGCATCCGCGCAGACTAATCAGAGTCTTCGCACAGCATGCTATGGGTAACGAAAGATCCAAAGCGTCTTTAGACGGACAGCGAAACATTTGATCTACCTGAGTGGATGCGCATACTAGTCCGAGTCTTTGATGGAGGCACAGGCATTCTTTAAGAAACTGCTTTGCCGCGGCTAAATTAGCAGCTGGTTTTTACCGTATGTTCCAATACCTTGATCAACATACTATGATGGTACTTTCACTAAAATAGCAGATCTGTAAGTTTGGCTACGTTGTACTCAGCTTGAACACCTGTTAACTGTCAATACCGATGTAATTATTCTTTAAAATAGCACTACATGTATAGATAGTATGTTGAAAATTGTATCATAAACTTTAGGTTCAGGTTATGAACCTTGGTTAATACATGTAACCTCTATATGGGTCGCGTCGTGCTTAAAAGTGCCTTCGAATATGCGTACCATGCGTGGATTCAATCATTCTGTGCATGCAAAAAAGTTCATTCGGGCCTTTGCTCTCCATTCTTACCTTCTCATTCTGTTAGCGGACTTCGAATGCCCTGATTAGACTGTGCGGATGCCCGGAGACACGTTTTCGCATTGCGCGGTCGATATAGTGAATGAAAATGTGAATACATAGATTCATGTACATTAGAAAACCGTGATGGTTTTGAAGTCTAAAATTAAATAGAAAGTTATATAAGAGTGGAAATGAACACAAAAAATGTACGTCTTCTTTCTTTGGATGAAAGTTATTTTACCTTTGTAAATTTTAGCTCCAAAATAGCAACATTACCTAGGTAACCAAATACATGCAAGCGTCATCAGTAAGGACTAGCATCCAGGTAATATTCAAACTGGTTCTATTGACTTGCATTATATGGCGTCATTCAAGGCATATATTTGTGCATTCTAATAGCAGCGCTGTGTATTTGTTTAGAAATCATTTATCGGCTGCCTCAATAGATACCGGCGGGTGCCCCTTGCAACCAGTGACTACTAATTTCGTCGATAATGCACCTGGAAATATGAACGGTTTCGCTAGCTTCGGTTACCGATATATGCGCGTTTCTAAATCCCCATCCTGGCATCCATTAAAGGCTAAAATTTCATTGTTTTATTTTTCTACATTTGTACAGCATTTATTTTAGTGTAATTTGTTCAGTTTATGAATGTCAACAGCACTGAATATATGAATCTACCAAATGATTTCGCTTGCGTATGTTGGAAGCCATTTTGAAAAGAAGTCGTCGTAAGCCTACCGAAGCTACCTGACCTGTAGAGTGCCGGTAGGACTGACAGTCTAAAATTACAAATATAGAGCTATCAACTTTTTCAATCCTGTAGACAAACACAAATGCCTATGCAAACAGACTAGATCCAGACGAGAACGAGCCGTCTCATCAGGATCTACACTATTTGCCATTCATTTTTTGACTTTAGCCTAAACCCCTCAATGGACATGTCCAAATTCAAGGATGGAAGAGCCGAATTCAGACACTCAGGTGTGAAAGGGTTAATGGCAACCGTTGGTTACCGTAGGGTACAGTTGGCTAGGGCACTATCACAGCTACAGGAAATACTCTGAACCCTCCTATTATTTATTTCTTTGTACACCATTATCATATTCTGGTAAATATCTGGCGTAAAATTAATTATTTGTAAAGATCATGAATCAGAGATTGTAACTGTTGGGTGAGTGATGTACTGGATGGCAACGATCAAGCGTTTGAAGTGAAATATGTCGCTGCATCTAGCTCTTTAGACACTAAATATAGTCAATATGAATTATATTACATAGATTCGTGTTTGTTTGTCCAGACAATGGAACTGAAAATCTCACTTGAATCGAATTGTCCCCTTAGGAGATGATTCTCATGAAATGTCGTCCTATTTTCTGGTAAAAATAACAAAACAATCTGCTTATTTTGTCACCAGCATCCTAAAATTTAAGAAGATTTTTGTTATTCTAAAACTATTACAAACTTATTTAGTACATACTAGTAACACCTTTATCTGTTTGCAAAGGCAGGGTATAATTGGGTTCAGCAGGACAAGGGTTATATATGCAAAACTCTAATAAGATTTGAAACAATATTCATCCTCTGTATTTGTATATATAGTTTCTTTAGGCAGTTATGAATTATGCTTGAAAACCACATAAATATTTGTTAGAAAGAAGATTTTATTTAATATTTTGAAATTTCAGAACCTCATAAGATGGCAGCACCATTGATGATGGTTTTGAAGTTTTAAATATCTTTAATTTCCTTAGTTTTTATCCGATTTTGATCAAATTTTGAATTTTTAGAACCTCATAAAAAGGTAGCACCATTGATGATGATTTTGAAGTTTTAAATATCTTTAACTTCCTTAGTTTGGTTTAAACATATTTATTTCCGAAATGTTTACATATACAACACATACAAAAGTACAACAATAGGATTAGAACGAAAGCATAAGAGCTTATTTAGTTCCTTTCCTTAGTTTATATCCGATTTGATCAAATTTGCATCAGAATCCATCATTTGTCAAGATCTTTTATCTCAGATGGATTCTTACAAACCTTGCATTTGGGCTTGCATTTCGCTTTAAAATAAGACAAATATCTCTTGTTTGTCTGGCTCATTTAACCCTTGTCATTCTGAATAAATTAAGACCACACCCACTTCAAATTTTCAGCCAATCAGATTACTTGATCCTGATTGTTGCTATAAATTCACATACTTAATGGGAAACAGTGAAGAAGCCAACTGATCTGGATCTACACTGTTTCAAAGGCAGGGTCTATCTTGGTTTGTTTCTGCTTGTCTCTGCCATTATAGCCTGATTGCAAATTAAATGGATGTTCAGTTCAATAAAGATTAGGAAACTGAAAAAGAAAACTTTATGAGGACCTGTGCCAAGGGAGATTTATGAGGCTGTACAGCATAGTATCCAATTTTCAAAGGCTATAGTGAAAACACTGTCAATGTTTTGAATACATTGTATAATTGTTAATGTTCAGCTGCCAGCGATTATGCATATACCAGATGTACAATAGCTGGCTGTCAGTGCTATGAGAAATTTATATAATGACATATCGATCACCTATAAACACTGATAGTGACCGTCTTTCTCACCGGAATATGATATATTTGTAAACTTACACTTGTATAATTTTGTATATCCTGTATAGAAGTAATACTAAAGATATCCAGGAAATGCAACAATTGCGAAGTACAGCCTTCCCAAGGCACCAAATGAAGAAGAGATTGGGAACAAATAATGAAAAGCCAGCCTTACATATGAAACCAAAGACGCACAAAGAAGAACTGTAACAGAGGAACCGCATTAGAACGATCAATTGGAAAACCCATGGGGGTGGGGAAGTGTGTGTGTGTGTGTGTGGGGGGGGGGCTTAAACAAGTTTTAATTGCGTGATACCTCGCACTTAATTCTGATTCAGCTACAAATTACAAATATATGTTCGGTCCGCATAAGGGTCCTAGACTTTATCGGTGAAGTACAACTCTAAACATTGCATTCGAATCGATGCATTTCTTCGTATAAACTTATACAGTAGTGCTTGCATTTTAAGTGGCTATTTGCTAATACACTACAACCTCTTTATTACACGATCCGTTATAACATGGTTTTGGATATAACACGGCTCAAAAATGGATCCCAAAAATGTATAGATTATATTGAAAAATGACCATAAATGACAACCTTTTAGATTTTCATTTCTTACGTTGTAACCAAATCCGTATTAAATCATGCAAAATGTTTGAGCTTCTTTATCAAGAGTGCCATTATCATAAACTGCGTAAAACGTTTCTAAATTTTATCGCCGTCAGTCTGAATTAGTGTCCAAACATAATGTTGGTTTGAAACCACTGCTGCAAGGAGACCTCTCTGAACCTGAATTTTAGAAAGAATGTTGGCAGAAAAATGATCCATATAATTTAAAAAGATCGTCACTGACTTCAAAAAAATAAATTGCAACATGAATATTCTGCGGGTAACTGCATGCATGGCTGTAAACCCAATTATGGATGTTAGCTTTGCTTCCCTCTTTAATTTCACGACGGTGGGACGGTTCTCAGGCTAATGATGGCTCTCTTCTCAATCTGTTTCAGATGGTCGGTGCCTGACCGTCAGTATCTGTGGTCGGGCTCATCGTGGTCGTATTTGTGGTTTTCTTGTGTTTTGGCTTCAGATCGCCATTGACCCTTTCGCTTTGTTTCTTCATAGTGTGTGTGTGTGTGTGTGTGTGTGTGTGTGTGTGTGTGTGTGTGTGTGTGTGTGTGTGTGTGTGTCACTGTAACGTTACACAGATGAGGTAGAGGACCCCTTTGTGGACCGGACATATACTTGTATTTTGGAACTGCATCAGATTTAAGGGCGATGTGTCGCGCGAAACTAGGAAAACTAGTTTAAATTTCCCACATCACCCACCCCCATAGGTTTCGTGTTGACCGTTCCAAGGCGGTTTCTCTGTTGCAGTTGATCTTTGTTTGTGCGTCTATGATTTCATATGTGGCACCTGTGGTGTGATTTTTCGTTCCTCAGCTCTCTTTTCTTTGTTGCCTCGGGAGGGCTCTGCTTCCTGACTGTGCCATGACCTGGGTGTCTTTACTTATATTTTGTTCTTGGTCGTCATGGTTTCACTAGTTGTTTTCTTTTACTCTACTTTGGGCTCGTTTTTCATTTTTTTGTTTGGGAATGGTGGTAACAAACTTTTATATATTATTTTGTTTTTTGATCTACTAATGAGTTAGGGCGTCCCTATGCAGATCGGATATTTATTGTAATATTAGTTGGACTTGTGTCAGATTAACCAACAGCTCTCCTTTTGTACTGTTTGTTATAAAACTTGGGTTCCGATAGACCCTGTTGAAGAAATTGTCTCAAGCCAACGTAATATTTAGAAAATGACTCATAATCCTTACGCAAATGTAAAGATAAAGTTGCACGAAGTTTATGATTCAGATAAGCGTGTTTTAATATTTTAGCAGTTAAAAGTTTATTACGGCTGTTAACGTCACTGACGTGACAAGATGCTATAGCAAATGTATTTGATCTTCAGTATCAGACAAATTGGCTTCAGGAAAAAATATCAACGGTTTACAAATTACATTGAAATGCATTTTCGACTGTTTTGATCGTATGCACTACCTAGATTATTGATTATTCCGTTGAAAATAAAGGAAAAAAATGAGTCGGCACGCAAAAAATATGGCCTTATATTATTCTGGTTTGTGGAACTTCAATTGTGCATTAACTGTTCCCTATTTGGGCTACAGACATGTGTTTTGTGCTTGAAGCTTTCTCAATGTCTCTACTACACGTCTGCGAAAAGTAAATGCTGTGCTTATGCGCAGGCTTGCCTATGTCGTAAGTACGCTTTTCTCATGTGCTGGCTTAAATACAAGTTCTAAAAATAACAGATTCAGTATGACTTGGCCAGTTCAATGGCATGAAATAGCATGAGCTTAAAGCGTTGAGCTACAAAGTTAATTTGCTGTACTCGATCTCGATATACCTGTGTTTTTCGCTAGTTTCATGTCGAAACGTCTTGGCATGTGCGAGAATAAATTGAATAGGTGTTTTATCTTCATGCGAAGATCATCATGCTATCCAATACTCAGATCAATAAATATGAATGAATATAGAAACCGGATATTAAAAGAATTGGGTGTGATTATGTCACTATTTAATCTTGCGTTTAACAGTTAAGATGAAAGCTTATTTAAGCCGCAATCTCAGTAAAGGTAGCTGCGGACATTTGCGCACGGAGACGATTCGGATCAGCCTGCCTATTTGCGCAGTGTGATCGGAATGTTTACTGGGTGCATTTTGGATAGCCAAGAATGCTTAGTTTCTTCATGCGGACAACGGAGACTCTGATCAGATTGCACGGATGCGCAGGCTTATTTGAGTCAGCCTTGGAAGCACATGTTGAAAGGTACTATTTCTCACGTTGCAGCTCATTTCTAACTTGGGAGTCCTGAACGCATCAAGATTTATATGAGAAATAATGAAACTAAGCAGACATTAGTCTAACAAGGAAACACTATTATAGAGAGAAATAACACCACAGGAGTCACTGTAATCGAAATCTTTATTATCCTGCTGTGTTGATAAGATCTGAAGGTGATACAAATCAAACAAATGCTGATTTCAAAGCATTGATGCACATATCACTTAATACTGATCCACCTGTCTGTCAAACATAATCGTCTGTCTGTGCTAATAGAACGTGAAACGCTCATTAAATGATACAAGTAGGTATGAAAGATGATAACTGGTGATACTTGTGTATGATATGTTAAATGCATGTTGAACGCTACTAAACTTGCTTCTGTGAATGCAATTGCCTAACGCCATCATTAGCTAAGCAATCACTTTCACAGCTATAACTTAAATATAGCATCAAAAATGAGAAAAAAAAAAGATTTTATATTAGTGACTAGGAATTTTCCCAAATGATACAAATATCACCGCCTCATAAACACTACAATCTCTTTATAACACGGTTCGTTATAGCACGGTTTGGGATATAACACGGTTCAAAGATGGATCCCAAAATGTATAGATTCTATTGAAAAAATGGTCATTTTTATAATATAATCTATACTTTTTTTGTTTGAATATAACACGGTTGTTTAACTAACACGGTTTATTCTATGGACCCCAACAATAGCATTATAAAGAGGTTGTGGTGTACTCTCAGGTATTCGAAACAAGTAGACTATGGTCAAGGTGACGAGTAGGTGGGTGTGAAGCAAACTCTAATGTACAATTGTACAATTTAGTGACATGAAATGGCTACAGAAAATGGCACAGGCTCGGAAATAGAACGATCAAGAACGGCAATAGAAAGTGGACCACAGAAAACCTTTTGAGGTATGGGGTGCTAAAATTTGTATATGGGCTCCCTCGTCCTTAGAACTGAACAAGGACCGGCTATAAACAGTTTTAGCGGTCCTCTTATTCCAAGGATCAATACAGTAAAACATCAAACCAGAGCAAAATAAATACCAGTCGTTGAAGCATGATAATCCCAACTACATAGTACGATAAATATTGTACATGAAGCACTTCGCTGAATATTTTCAGAGAATAGCATGAAGTCTAATCTAAGCGTACATGCATTTGAGTTTGTGCTGACGCATGTGTGTGTGTGTGTGTGTGTGTGTGTGTGTGTGTGTGTGTCCCTGCTTGAAGTTCCAGTTTGACTTAGCATACTCATACGTCATTTGCGGTACAGTCCTCATTGGCACGTGATAAAGTATGTACTATTTTAAAGTTTGGATTTCACGAATATAATTGACATATCTATTTTTCAGAAATGGAACTTCTCCAACCAAACGCTGCCCAATGCCAAGCAGATCGTACAGCATATGAAATAATTTAAGGTCAATGGATTCAATTACTGGGGAGGAAGGTCTGTCAAAGTGTTTTTGCTTACCTCTCTGTAAAGTAGTCTAATCTAAAAGAAAAGAGGGGAGCAAATTCCTTCCTTTTAGAGTAGATGCCTTTCAAAAGGGGTTTGGTGTGCAGTATAACAGACAGGAAGTCACAAACGTCACTCTTGGCAGCAATGGCAAAAAAGTACCATGTGTATTAAGTCTTCTTATCTGGGAAGTCTTACCAGCATCACGAAAACATGCCTATATAATTTTGACCCCCTTATACCCCACTTTTATATAGTCAAACTGGTGTTTACAGTGGTATACATTATTTTTCTTATTTCTGCTCTAAACATAGATTGTGGGTACTCGTTAGAACCGCCTCGGCTAGGCGGTTCTAACGACTACCCACAATCTATGTTTTTGAGCAGAAATATGAAAAATATCAGATTTTTTTTTATCTGAAAATTTTATGTTTCTGGAGGTAAAATTTTCTATATATTTGAATAGGCGTGTTTTCGTAATGGAAACGCGCAGTAATCAGTTGTTGTGATGGGAGGGGCATCTACAGCCTAGATTTGAATAAGGCAAGCGATCCGATAGGGGAGTTGCCTGTATGCGCGCGTAAGATGACAGATAAAATTTGGCTGGCATTGCCCTACGAATTGATGACGTGTTTAGACATGACAGTAAAACTGGATAATGCATTGATACCGAGGTATTCTTCGTGTACTTCACGTTTGCCGCATACAACGGAGCTATTTCCTTGTCAATAGTTTGTCCTTCGCCCATACCCGCCTTACACGAGCTGTCAATATTGACTTAAGAAAATTGTTTTATTTACCTTGAGCTAAAGAACTGCCCTGGTGCTCAGAATGAGTTGGTCTTTTATTGGTGGCTTACGGCTAAAAGGTGTTGTTCACTGCAAGAGTTTGTTTCGAATGAAACGGAAATTCAACTTAATCACTACAGATCAAAAATAGTTGCAGCTGCAGTAAAGTGATAAACAAAAATAAATGACACATCGAGATGCAGAAAAAACAAACAAACTACGCTTGATACATTTTGGCATCGGCAAATCAAGGTCTGTTGATTTTCAGTTGCAGTTTGCTAAACATCATTACGAAAACACGCCGCCTATTCAAATATATAGAAAAATTCACCTCCAGATACTGAAAATTTGCAGATAAAAAAACTCTAATATTTTGCATATTTCTACTAAAATCATAGATTGTTGGTACTCGTTAGAACCGCCTCGGCGAAGCGGTTGTAAGGAGTACCCATTGGTTTTGAGCAAAAATAAGAAAAATAAAGTATACTCCTGTAAACCCCAATTTTACTATATAAAAGTGTGATTTAAGGGGGTCAAAATTATATAGGCATGTTTTCGTGCTATGATCCATTCACTATATGAGCCGCTACGTCAGAATAATTACCTTCGGACATGTGCGCTCAGCAAAGATTCAGATCAGCCTGCGCATCTGAACATTCCACGTTATTGCGAACATTCCATGTGTGGCAGCGAGGCCAGAAAAGTGCATGATAAGTCTGGTGTGAAACAAACATGTTACTGCCTGTGCCTCGTAGATACAAAAGTACATGATACGTCTGGGGTGCAAATTCCATGTGACTCTCTGTACGGCGAGGATGGAAAAGTACACGATAAGCCAAGCATGAAAAAAATCCATGTTACTGCCTGTGCGGCGAGGATGGAAAAGAACATGATAAGCCAAAGATAAAAATTCATGTTGCTCTCTGTGTCGCGAGTATGAAACAGGACAGGATAAGTTTGGTGTGCAAAATTCACGAAAGGCAGATGTCAGTTTCTGGCAAAAGGATGTACACAAGTATTGTTAATGGCCTGAAGGACTAAGTCTGCACAGGAAAATAATATAATTAGGTTACTGACAGCCTTGGCATGGCCTTTATAGTTAAACTCCCGCCTGACCAACCATGTAACTGTCTGTGTCACGAGGATGGAAAAGTACATGTGAAGACTGGTGATTAAATCCCATGTGACTGGGTGTGCCCCACACGAGGATGCAAAAATAAAACATATGATGGACTGGTATGCGAATTCCAAGTGACTGTATGTGTCACGAGAATTGAATAATACATGATAAGCCTGATGTGTAAATATCATGTGACTGTCCATGCCACGAGGATGGAAAAATACATGATTAGACTGGTGTGCATATTCCATGTGGCTGTCTGTGCCACAAGAATGGATAAACACCTGATAAGCTTGGTGTACAGATTCCATGTGACTGCCTGTGACTGCCTGTGCATGGCACGCCCGATTTGAAAATTGTATGTGACTGTCTGTGCCGCGTGGATGGTAAAACTTGAAATAGATTCAAAGCAGAATGACCCTTGAAAGCAGTAACAGACGTAATAGATCGAAAACACGTAAAGTGTCAAGTTTTCTCGGCTAGCTTTAAGATCGGGTATAAATTCAGAGTTTCATTTCAGTTTTGCTTTATAATATTTGTGTTATTATTGCATTTGCCTTGCAAAGTACACTGATGTACGTGAAGAGACTCAATAAGTCCGAATCTCGTTCTTTTGTGTATTCTCTGTTTCAAAAGGACTCATAGGAACCCAGCTAGCATTCTACGTAAATTTACATCGGGCCGTCATCGGCCCGTCAGCTACCCTGACGGGCGGATGACGGCCCGATATAGATTTACGTAGAATGCTGACTGGGAAGCGCCACTACACCCACAACATAGATCAATATTTTAGGTTACAAATGTCTGAACAGTAAAAAGTATTTCACATTTCATATAGAGGTGTTAAGATAATGTATCATTGTTATAAGTAGTAGTATTGTGTGCCTGCCTGCGTGCGTAGGTGTGTGTGTGTTCGATCTTGGCACTTGATCTGCGCCAGTGCTCATGCCCGTTCCGTTAGTGAGGCTACATGTTCTTTGGCTGAAGTTTCCCTTGCCTGCCGCATTTGCAACTAACAGCTGAGGTTCTGTCGAGACTGTGCGGATGCACAGGCTCGCCTGAACGTTTGCTGTTCGCGTATGCTATAACGACTCTTTACCAGGACGGGGCTCGTTTTGTCACCAGCCAGGTTTGATTTCGAGGAACCAAACGTCCTTACTAAGGTGGCGTCTGAAAAATATCGTCTGTGGAATACAAATCATGATTACTTATCTTATTAAGCTTTGATTAATTATTGTTTGTAAATCTACCTGTGTGACGTATGAGTATTTGGAAGTTACACAGTTATGAAAATAAACTTAAAATGTTATCATGGCCATTAAGGCTATCGTATTCCATACGCAAGCCTTGGATTCTTGTTTCCTATGTCAGCAAACTACAGCGTCTGACCATAGATTGCACTGTTTGGCATTGGACTGTGTTCGTGTCAAACGCCTCATTAAATGTAATTCAATTAGCCTAATGCACTGTCAGCCCTCATGCAGAAAAACAATGGAAAAAAATGGGCACCTTATTTACCCTAATTATTCGGCGAGACAGGCCGCTGACTGGCCGTAATAACCTAAAATATTAGAACAGACAGGCCTGAGCAAACATTGTAGACCCAAATCGGACCCTTAATTACAGTGTGTATAGGCATCTCAATATATTTCAGTATAAATTAAAGTGCCGAATTCCTCTTTGGAAGAACTCTGATAATACGAAGATACCTAGGAAAAACTATATTTACTGAACAGAATCCTTCCTCTATCATTTCGAATGAAAATCCTTTTCAGAAGGTAGGAAATATGATTTGAAAGTTGGCACCTGAAAGTGTTTGTTTACCTCTTAATTAAACTATGAATAGGCATTCCAATACATTTCAGTTTAAAAAAAGTGTCAAATTCCTCTTAAGAAAAGAACTCTGATAATACGGAGATACCAAGGAAAAGCCATATGTATGAATAGAATCCTCCCTCTATGTAAGATCAACTCAGTTTTAATACAATACGGAATATTTTTTTGCAGTTTCGCGTTTCAAAGAAATAGCAGCGGTTCCTGGCGTAAAATCAATCTCTGCTACAAGTTCAAAGAAAAAAATATGTCATGCAATAATAGAATCGGATTTCTGTTTATGATGCATGCCAAAAATACAGGTATTTTTATTATAACCGAACCAAATCAGCGGGGGGTGAACTGCGTTTTTCTTCTACTGAATATTGGTCCATTTGCCATTGGTTCCTAGCCAGACATATTAAAATGGAAATGAAAATACGATAATATCTTGTGTGTTGTAGTGATATCTACTACGAATAATGTTTTAAACACGTGCAGCCATAGTGAAAGAAGACGACAATTGTTCAAAAGAAAATACAACTGCTATAAACTGCAATATATATTGCTATCTAGCTTTTGCATTTGTTTAAAGGGACATTCAGATACAAACTGTCACACTGGATTTAAAACAGTTGCCATTACTTACCATCAAGATGAATAACTACGAGACATCACACTGATCTGAACGTATTGCCTCTTTTCAAAGAGTTTTAGCTATTGGTGTATACCATTTGGTCCTTTGCATAATATACATTCCTTTAAAAGTATCTCACTTTCGGAAGGTTCTTTAAATTAAATGGAAAAGCAATATAGGCAAAGAAAGTGTCTTAGATTAAATTCACTGCCCAATCATGCATGTTTATAAAAATTGCAGCAAAGTCGGAAGAAACGAAAGAACCTAACTGAGCATGATGATTCACATCACGAAAACACGCCTGACTCCCTTAAACCCTATTTTTGTACAGTAAACTGGGGTTTACAGGGATTTATATTAATTTTCTTATTTCTGCTCAAAAACATAGATTGTGGGTACGTGTTAGAACCGCCTCGGCGAGGCGGTTCTAACAAGTACCCACAATCTATGTTTTGAGCAGAAATATGAAAACTATCAGAAATTTTCATCTGAAAGTTTTCATTTTTTGGTGGTAAAATTCTCAGTATATTTGAATAGGCGTGTTTTCGTAATGAAACGTAGTTTTATGGATGTTCCCGTTTTGACTAATTGATTAGTTTAATGTCATTATACAGCTTTAAGTATGCAAAACCTGAACAAATAATATTTGCAGCGATAATTTTTCTTTGTATGTATGCATAATGTTTTGTTTCAGTAGCTATGCTGACTTTGCTTGAGACCACACTATACTACAGTAAAACCTGTGTAAGACAACCACCTTTGAAATTGACCTTAGTGGTTGATGTTGAAAGGTGGTTATCTTATAAAGGTACATGTCATGTACTTTTGCTAGCACAACTTTATAAGACAGACAACTTTTTCCACATCAACCACTATTTAAAGTCAGTCTAGAAGATGGCTCTCCTACACAGGTTTTACTGTATTTTCTGTTAGAAATATATTGTTTAAAAAGGTAAAAACAAAGGTAAGAGAAAAGTCCAGGGAGTGCCACAATCACAAACCGCAGCCCTTCCCAGACACCAAGAGGAAGAGGAAACCGACAAATCAAAACAAGCACACATCGAACAAACGTAAGAAAAGCATTAAGATTAGCTCTCTCTTCCCCAAGCGAGGTAATCACAATGCTAAAAGGACTGAAAAACACAAGAACCTCGTAGAATAAACCACAAAGCAACAAAGAGTAAGACTAACACCGGGACCACCACCTGAGCATTTTAGAACACCATTAAGAGTTTAAAATAGCGCCATTGACATTAGTATCGGAATCGGTACATGTAAACATAAGGAACTGTATTTGGTTTGTATCCGAGTTTGTTCAAGTTTGTATCAAATACATGGTTTGTAAAAATCTTTCATCTCAAATGAATTCTTTGGCAACGCTGCTTTAAAGTTTCCTTTTAAGATTATATTGGTCCCTCTTTCTCATCATGCTTCACCTTAAGATGAAATCATACTGCTTTAGGGGAGCCACTGTATCATGATTGCATAAGCATGTTGTACACTCGTAAATGTTTCTTAGTGCTAAGGTAAGATTTCGTTAGAAACAGTTTGTAGTTTATGTGACATAGTTACATAAAACGATTAGTTTCCAGCAACATGCCATTGACGCCGATGTAAATATTTCTTCATTCATGTATTTGGCCTCATTTGTAAGCATTTCCATAAAATGGCAATAGTAAATACTTTAATCGCATTTAAAAGCAAACGTATGACTTTCTACAATATAGGTTAATTTCTTTGGGAGTAGATTATTATCTTTTTATCTTCATGGATGTCATGAGTTAAATAGTCCAGATGTAATGGCATGTTTTATAAATACCTGAATAGATCTCTTTATATCGCATTTGCGTAATAGGTTGTTTGTTTACGAGACAAGATTATTTGTTAATTGCTACAGGAATGAATTAGGTTCAACAACTATTGCACTATACAATGCATGAAACACTACGAGGAAATGAAGACAACCTTTGAGGTGCAACAATATGTGCAGGAAATGCAACAATCATGAAGCATAATCTACCTGAGTCACCGAAAGAATGATAGATGACGAACACACAATATGAAACCAGTGACGCACAAAAAAAACGCCGTATATGAAACCAGCGACGCACAATAAAAAAACCGCAACATACAAAACCAGCGACGCACAAACAAAGAAGAACTGCAACAGAAGAACCGCCTTGCATCACGAAAACATGCCTATATAATTTTGACCCCCTTAAACCCCACTTTCATATAGTAAAACTGGGGTTTGCAGAGGTATACATTATCTTTTGTATTTCTGCTCAAAAACATAGATTGTGGGTACTCGTTAGAACCGCCTCAGCACCGCCTCGCTGAGGCTTTTCTAACGAGTACTCACAATCTATGTTTTGAGCAGAAATATGAAACATATCAGAATTTTTATCTGAAAATTTTCGGTTTATTGAGGTACAATTTTCTATATATTTGAATAGGCTTGTTTTGTAATGGAACTGTCAGTAGAAACACTACTGAGGGGTTTTAAATTCGAAACGGGAGACACCTTGAAGAGTTTGATTAGGGCTGTGTCTATTTGTGTTAAACTTATTAATGCAGAGAACTGATGCGTCTTCGCATCTTTATCCCATAACTTGACACTATAAAGGTTTTCTTATCCAAGGAATCTGACATTATTATTTTTAGTATATATTCAGGGGAGGCAACTCTATTACAATTATTTTTCCCTTCTGAAAAAGGATCTACTTTAAAAGGAATAATTTAGGTGAGTAAAGTATTGACTTTTAGGGTAGAACCCGTTTTGCCCCACAGGGAAGCAAACCGGAAGTTACAAAATTTGTCTCCCTTGTAAAAAACTGCAGAAAATCTATCACGCATGTCACGTTTCCTTAATACAGTGATGCAATCTCCTGCAATAGTTATCCTTCAACTGTTTTGTATCCTTGTACTTGTCATTGTATAAGACAACGCAGGTGCATTTACTACGTAATACCATCACCGAAATTCCTGTTTGCTATCCCAAGAGCGTAAAGGTTATTCTGACAAAGCAAAGCCCGGCCAGTTATACCTATTCGTTTATATATATAAAAAAAAACAAACAAACTGATATGTTTATGTAAAAATGGACTGACTACACCTGGAAGATTAAACGTCATTTTACAGGACATCCTGTTTGTTTTCTTGAGTACCGAATTCCTTCTGCAATAAAAGGGTGTACCCTAAAAGCGGAGAAGCTCTCAAGGGAAATATTTTCTATCTTTTAGCGTAGATCTCTTTTCGTAAGGTGGGAGAACACAGTTCACAGAGTTGCTTCCCCTGAAAGTTTATTATGTATTTTCTATTTACTGCTAAAGAAAAACAATTATGCAAGCATTTACTCATTTGTTTGTGTTGAGGTTTTACGGCCCAGTCAACCCAATGGGGTCATGTCGAGCACGGTAGTTTACCTAACCACACGTTTACTGGGCAGGCAGTCCTCCAAGCGGTTAACCAGTATTGTGCACATTCTTTCGCCAGAAACTGACAACTGCCCTTCTTGAATCAGCGGAAGGGAGAGAATGATCGTAGAAAATATTTCAGGATCAATCTCCACTAAAAAGAATCATACGTTGAATCTTCCTTTTCGGATCCGAATAATATTTCATCTATCTATCTGTTCGATTTGCAGTCGATATATTTGATATTAGATTATGCTAAACAATAAAACTGCTTAGCCCTTAAAACACTCATCACACTAACAATTGCGACACTTTGAACTTTGTTTTGTTTTATTTCTTCTGCCCAGAAGACGATTGGCGTGAAATGCCAAACCTTTTTTCTACGTAAAAAAACAAAATCAGTTCTAGAATGTCCTCTTCTACAGATCTGCTAAGCGTATTAAATGTTAAAATACTTGAATTCATATTGTCGCTATTTGTGCAATAAATGCACTGTGGTACATAAAACAATATAGTCAATATAGGGACAACTTGAGTCCCCATGCCGCAAATCCGGTAACGATTCGGAATCAATTAAATCCACCACATGCAGAGATAAATAACAATATAACTGGTAGCAAACATTTGCTGAATTTTAAACTCGAGCAGACATTTCATTTCTGTCTTACCTTTATTATACAATAGGGATTAGCATTTCATTTTCATTAGCATTTGAAGCCATTCCTTTGGCATTCCTTTGGATACAGTTTCAAGTGGGTATTCCTTTTCTCTTCTCCTAACAAAACTACTGATAAACATTAATGTATGTTTTGTCGTCTTATATCTATCTTCAGCATGCTACATGTATATATTTAGATGACCTTGCTATCTTGAAATCAGCAAACTGTTTCGTAAGGTTATATTACGAAAACATGCTTATTCAAATATATAGAAAATTTCACCTCCAAAAACTGAAAATTTTCAGATAAAAATCTCAGATATATATTTTTTTTTTTTTTCATTTTTCTGCTCAAAACATAGACTGTGAATACTCGTTAGAATCGCTGGGGAGGGGGAGCGGGTGGGACTAATACGAACTATAATTAGTGCAGATTCTTAAATAGTTTTAAATTTCGAGTTAGCCGAAAATTTTAAACTAATTAACAACCAGTTTGTCGCTAACGTGCCTACGTTGTTTTTTATTGAGCAAGTTAATTAGGCTATTAACCTCAAAATATCAGTTTTGCTGATTTCGGGATCACAGGTCATGTAGATATATAGCATACCTATTACGGAAACACGCCTATTCAAATATGTTGAGAATTTTACCACCAAAAAATGAAAACTTTCAGATAAAAAATTCTGGTAGTTTTCATATTTCTGCTCAAAATATAGATTTTGGGTACTTGTTAGAATCGCCTCGGCGAGGCGGTTCTAACGAGTACCCACAATTTATAATTTTGAGCAGAAATAAGAAAATTAATGTACACCCCTGCAAACCCCAGTTTTATTGTATAAAAGTGGTGTTTAAGGGGTCAAAACTACACAGGCGTGTTTTCGTGATGTGAAAGGGAACTAGCAGACGACAAACATTCATTTTTCTTCTTGTTTATAGCTTTTGTAGGGAAGTAGAAGGAGAGTACACAAAACTGTTCTTGAAGGAAACCCTTCGACTGCAAAAATAAATGAAATGCAAAGCGCTGTTTCATGATCAGTGTAAGGAATTCAAATATTTGCTTGAGTTTAAAATTCATCATACTAAATGCTCGCATTCAGTGTCATTCTTTTAAAGTACAGTCATAATGATTATTGCGACCAAAGACGTATCGTCCAGCGTCTTCCATGGACGCTACCGGATCACAGAAAGGCACTGGACGATAATCCTTACTTGTTTTACGTACCACAACCCATTATTAGCACAAATAGCGACAAGTTGCTCTTGTCACATTGCGGGTCGCACCGACAAGCCGCATATTAAGGAGTTGTGCTAATCACGTATCCAATACGGGAAATATACCGAACCTAGCTTAAACTGAAGTTACTAACAAAACTGTTGTCATAGAATCTTAAAACAAATAGAATAGAATAAAATGTTTTATCCAATTATAGCCTGTTTTCGGTATACAATTAACGAGATCTTTCGCTTCCATTCCGATTTCGCCCTCGAATAAAATCATTCTTCAGCAAGTACGAAAATTCATCAATACATTAAAGGGGAACTTATAAAAGATTGGTGCGCCCAGTCCTCGAGTAAGGCAGTTAGGTTTGGGACCCCAAGGTGTTATTAAGAAGAGCTGGAAAGCATGCAAAAGCGCGCAGACACATTTGTATCAGGAAATTATAATTATTGTTAAAATAACAGCTAATTTCGCTCTCAAATGAAATTATGCTTCCGCAACTAGGATAATTTATAGTTTTTTTTATTGAAATATATGGGGGAAAAAAAGAGATAAAACTCAACCAGAAAAGCGATTAATACTTAAAAGGAAATAGATTTTAATAAAACATTTAGACGGGTTCTAACTATTTTGCGTATAGTTTGGTCTTACTAAACGGCGAAGAAAAAAAATCGCTGGTACCAAATAGCCAGAATATTCAGTTAAAGGTCTTTCTCTTAATATGCTTAAGACATTGACGCGCATACTCATTGCAAATATTAGCTAGCATAATATATCTCGCATATGCATGGCTTAACATAAAACACGGGTGAGGGAATAAGTACAGGTTAACCAGATATCATCACTGTTCTCGTTATGTACACCAACCGCAGATGGATCTACCTATGTAATATCAGGCTCAGCAGCTCCTCGTCCTTCACGGTAGATTCTGTCAAATTAATCACGTACCCTGGAGTCATGGATTTTGACGCACTTAAACATTGATTGACAGTATGATCATTTCTTAGAAGCGCACCATATTTTTTTTCTTTTTTCGTTTTGCAAGATAGTCATGGGCCAAAATGTGTCGATGGGCCGTAAAACTCTAAAACAAACAAAACAAAAGTCATTACATGTCCTTTGACATAATCTTTTTTTGAAATGTGTGTTCAGTAGTCACCAATTATGCATACTTTTTTTTCCAAGGCAACTGAAAGTCTAAAATCCTGAATTGAGGTTCTATAGTTCTTCAGTCATTTACTCAGGTGGGCTGTTGTGGCCAATAGGCCTCTAGTTATTGATGTTTTAACAGATTTTAAGAAGTGTCTTTACTGGCGTTAAAATGAAAGCATTCCATTGTCAAAGCAGCTAACACTAGCCCAGAACTCCCCTATCTAGAGATCTGCTATAGTCGAAATAATGAAGAAGAAAAAAAAATACACTAAATAATGCGTCTATTACTTGAGTACAGGCCGGAGGTAAGTTTGACAGTTCGGAGTGAACCAAAACTTGGAAAATAACTGGAGTCATTTAGGTTAGTTCATTGAATCTTGATGCATATGTCATCATGTGCGGCGTAAGAGTGCAGGGAACTGCTGAAGGTCATTGAATCTTGATGCATATGTCATCATGCGCGGCATAAGAGTGCAGGCAACTGCTGAAGCTGAAAGACCCGCCACGTTTTGAAAAAAAAACAACGTTCAGACTTATCATAGATTGGGGGGTCAAATGAAAATAAACAACTGTGAATGATAAATTACAGATATCTAAATTGGGCCTCAAAACAGATCCGCATCGTGCAAAATATAAACAACAGTGAACCCAGCAAATACACAACGTCGCAACAACGTCGTTACAATGTCGCTGCAACGTTGTGATGTTGCAGCGACGTTGTGACGACGTTGCAGCAAAGTCTTGTGTTTGCTGGGAAAAGCTTGGCCGTCGGACTAATTCTAAATTTTAGCATGCTGTTGTTGGCAAACGTTTGCAAACAGTTTTCCATTTATAATCTACCTCGGTTTTCACTCTACTCAATAATGATTAATACACAAAACTGTGAGATTTTCTCTGACAAGTGCAGGCATGTTTTAGACTGATTACCTATTTATTCTAGTTGTAATAACAGTTCTTATCAACCTTAAGAACTTAAATAGATTCGGAGTCATTGTACTACCTGAAATGTGTTTTTTTGCAGCGGAAATGTTCCCTCAAAATAGTTTATAACCTATCGTAAGAAAAGGTTCTTATGGCTTATCAAAGAAACGATGACCTAGAACAATGTGTGTATTCGCACAGTCCGATCAGGACAATTAAAGCCAACTCACAAAATCAGTGGTTTCTATTGTAAATGTTAACGACCAGAGAAGACTCATCTGGCATTTGCTGGTTCGTGGTATTAGGGCATTTTTCCTCTTTTCGCAAAGTATGTTTAAGGGGACTGAATACACTTAGCTGTGCTTCAGTTCATTAAAAGAAGACACTTTTTGTAGCTTCATATTTGCTTTTCTGCACATCAAACACTTTTGGGAGAAAGGTCTACACTAAAAAGAAAATATGTGTTATCAAACGGGGAGCAAACTTGTTCAATTTAGTGCAAACGGCGTTTCAGAAGGAATGAAAACAGTTTTGATAGAGTTGTGTCCCATTAATGGGATCCAACCCTCTTAAATATGTTTCAGCGTTTTTTTTTTTTTTGTTTTTTTTTTAGTTTTTGTATTTTTCAGAATTCTAACAAGTAGTTAACGGGCTCAGCTGTGGTATATGAAGATACTATTAGAAATGTTTGATTTAATAAAGACATTTAACTATCATAGTCTCATTTTCATCCTGCTTAATTTAAAATTCAACAGATTACTGACGTTCAGAATAACCTATCATTATTTTGTAATATATCAAATAAATGGAGACCATATGGTGTTCAAACTGTTTAAAGGTTTCTCTGTGTAAATCTACTGTTATAGATGTTACATGTAGAAGCGAGGTGTGGTCAAATGCACCTAGGTACAGCATTTCCTACATGTACGTCCAGCGCGGACTGAAGAGAACATAGCCTACCAAAGGCACCAAAAGGAATAGCAAACAAACCATGACAGACACACACCACAAGTCAAAAAACACAAAACAACTAACTCCATCTTCCCTAACTATGCAATTGCATTGTTAGACAGGCTCCGCTGAACATAACGATAACTAAATGAACACATTACGAAAACACACCTATTCAAATATATGGAAAATTTCATGTCCAAAAAACTGAAATTTTTCAGGTAAAAAACTCTGATATTTTTTATATTTCTGCTCAAACCATAGATTGTGAGTACTCATTAGAACCGCCTCGGCGAGGCGGTTCTAACGAGTACCAACAATCTACGTTTTATGCAGTAATAGGAAAAATAATGTATACCCCTGTAAACCCCAGTTTTACTAAATATAAAAGTGGGTTTTAAGGGGGTCAAAATTATATAGGCGTGTTTTCGTGATGAGGACAAAACATGGGGAAAGCAGCCACAAGGCCACACAAAAAAAACAACAACAAACCCAGAACTACCGCCTTAGAACGGCCAAGAGTTAACACTATCAGGTTTTAATAGATTTTATCGGTACGTAATCTTCACCCTAGGTTCAAATATTGTAAAAATACAAAACGATTGTTTATCTCGCATAGAGGCTCTCTAACTTAATAACATCACAGAAAAAAAATCAAACCAAATCAAAACACTGTGATGAAACAAGGATGAGGTTCCTGGCTAGAAGCTTTTTTTTCCTTTAGAATAAACCCTTTGTAGAAGGTATTCCGAGTGCAAAGGTAGTAAATACCTTTGAAATGCGATGACATTAATCAATGGATTATACTTCCATCATCAGTATACTAACAGTTTCAGTGAGTTTTTTTGTCTATTATACAGCTGTGTGTACTCGGAAAAGTACATAAACATCATTTCCGATGTGATACATATGGCTACATTTTTTTTCGGAATGGCGGAATGATATCCTTTACGCTCTGCATGCTGGGTAAAAATTCAGCAGACAACTATTTGAAATATGTTTCTTATTGGTCCCAGAAAATAGACTTTGTCATTTAATGCAAATTGTCTCCTAAAGACCGAAGGAGACAATTTGCATGAAATGTCAAGCCTATTTTTCGGCAAAAATAAGACAAAATACGTCAAAAATGTCGCCTGCTGAATTAGCCCAAAGAGTACGAAAGGTTAAGCAAGTGTACTATGTTGGGTAAATTGTAAACTTGCCAAATGCACATTTTTTTTTCTCTGCAATGTTTATTTATGTCTCCATTAATGATGTTGAAAATCGGAAAGCAAGAGTTCACACAAAATGCGAATAACAATCAATGCCATGCAACCAGTTCGCGCAGTCTAATCAGGATTCCTGCTACTCCATAAAACACTGGTTGACTCGTAACAGTCAAACCAAAGAGAAACGCATCACAGTGCAAAGATTCGGATTCGCTGATTCGGATAATGTTTTATTTTTTTTTTTTTTTTTTCGACAATGCGTCTCAGGTATGATTTGCAATAAAGGATATATTCGTGCTGCAAAATGTGGAATCTTTCATTTGCAGTCTAATTCTGCCTACGAAAATGGAATAATCACTCGGAAAGGTTTTTAAAACATTTTTTCAGGCAAATGTGTTTTCTTAACGTTAACAGCAGCGTATAATTTTACATGATTTATCACTGCAAATCCTGTCTTCCTTCAAATTTATCTGAAAGAGCAGTTGCGTTATGTTCGATTGATACCTTGATGTTTATGTTCCGGGCGCCTTGTTTAGCTGATAGTCGTAGAAATAGAACCTTGATAAAACATTTTCTACAGCAATAAATGATTTTTGTTACTTGTTTTTTTTTTTTTGTTTTTTTTTTTGTTTTTTTTGTTTTGAATGAAAATTGAAGTTAAACATTCTGTGAAATAACCAGGTAAGCTTGAAAGTATTCTTTCAAAACACAAAGGAATTTGTACCGGAATCCAGACTTCCAGAGTCATTAGTTAATAAGGGTTGGCAACACTGATAAATTTACATATCGAAAAAAAATTGAACTCTTTTAGCTCATTAGCTGCAACTGTGATCTGGTATTGGAGGAAAGTAAGCAACTTTGGCATTCCTAGTGACATCAGTCATGTTATTGTAGTATACACCGATGAGTTGGGGCCGTGGGGGAGTGGGGTGGGGTGGGGGTTAAGGGGGAAAACGACCTGTTATGAAGTACCACATATGTCACCAGGAATATTTCAGTCAGCTACAAGTAAATAAGTAAAGTAAACTCAGGAACTGATACAATCAGATCCACATCAAGTTTTCAACAAAAAAGGGAAACACAGCAAACATAATTAAACAGCCACACTAAGAACAGATGGCAAGCAGAGTTGCCAGCTTTTTTCCCCAAGAAAAGGTGGCAATTTAGTTACCCAAACTTATCTGAATATACTTGCATAATTGTTAAATGAAAAGAAAAAGACATTATAAGTAAAACACTACAGAATAACTAAACAAAAGTACTACAAGGAAAAAACCTCCTTGGAACGGTTAGTCATAAATAAAATGACTTTGGTGGTGGGCGTGTGGAGTGGGGGCTTAAGCTAGCTTTTCAAAATTATAAAGGTATGTTTTCGTGATGAAAGTCGTATCCCTTGTATAGATAATGGAGGACTATCTACCAAGGGTATCCAGACTCATTAAGATCGACAAAAGCCCAGGTAAAATATTGTCTTTTACTTTTTTTGAAGGTCGACAACAATTCAGGTAAATTTATGTTTTGTACTTTAAAGTCTTCATACAAACAGCCAGTTTTTTTTGGATAACGGAATCAAATGTGAAATAAATACCCCATTCAGTCAGATGAGCATGATGACTTGTAATGACAATACTACAGAATGCGTACGCATGCGCACGAAACACAAACAAAAAGTTACACAGAATATATGTATGTGTAATTATTGTTCATTCATTCTGGGTAACTAAACACGCATAAATGCAAATTTGTTTTGCCGTTGTATTATTTCCTACAAACAGTAAGTATTGTAAATCATTCTTATCCTGTCTCACTTTTCTTTAGTTTTTGGGAATCAATTAACAGAGTGTGTGTGTATATATATATACTCTGTTATGCCGACAAAATTCATTATGAGTTTGGTACGTTTATAGACCTGTTTCTTGAAAACAGAACTGACGAGTTGCTAAGAGCAATTTATGTGTAATTGGGTAATATTTCATTTTTTGTCTTTTAATTATGATGCTAGACTATTTTCGTAAGTATCATTAACACTTTCAAATATCATGCTTACTATTGTTAACTAAAGATTTGTACACCAGTTACTTATCAGTATGACTGTTTAATATGATTTAATTATATGAAGCGATGTAACTTCTATTTATTTTTTTTTCCATTTTTTTATTTATTTATTTATTTATTTTTTATTTTTCTTTTTTTTTAATTATCCTTATTCAGATGCCCTCTACCGTATGTGTAGTATTCCTTCCTTGTATAAGAAAGAAGTTTTTTTGCAAGCCTCGTGATGCCAGATGGTGATCCTCGGGACGGATTTTTCAATCTACCGCTCACACCCATGACTGATCCTTAAAATATGTGAAGATACCCAGGAAATGTCATAATCAAGAATCACAGCATTTCCGAGTCATCAAAAGAAGGAGAAACAATGAATATATAATGGCAACACTAAAATGCCACATATAAAACCATAAAAATGGTCCTTATTTGGTGTATTGGAATGTTTCCCGTGATTGTGACCTTTCCTCTGCATCTCCACATTACGAAAACACGCCTATTCAAATATACTGAACATTTTAATCACCAAAAAATGAAAATTTTCACATAAAAATTCGGATATTTCTCATACTTCTGGTCAAAACATAGATTGTGGGTACTCGTTAGAACCACCTCGGCGAGGCGGTTCTAACGAGTACCCACAATCTATGTTTTTAGACAGAAATAAGAAAAATAATGTATACCCCTGTAAACCCCAGTTTTACTATATAAAAGAGGGGTTTAAGGGGGTCAATATTATATAGGCATGTTTTCGTGATGATATGTACTTTTCCATGGAAAAGTACGCAATATCTACGTATACGATATGTATTGCTGACAACATTCTGTGACAACTCGTATGTATGAACATTGAAGGCACTGTCACAGATGGTCTACCGGGATATGAAATCATTTGCAAGCTTTGTTATGATATGTGTTTCCTGCCTTAGATTGGTTACAGACACATTTTGGGGAGAGCTTCATTGTATTACTCTTTACCTGGACGCAAAAGTACCCTAACCTGTCAAATTAAGCTATTAAAACCAAGTTATTTTGTGTTTCCTGGCTTCAAAAGGCAACCTTTTTGATTTTTTTTTTACTATACTTGCTTCACACCATTCTAGCATTGTTACTGTTTCTTTGTTCCGTAATGAAACAGTGTCTACACATTTAGACAGTTCAACAATAAAATGGTTTACATTGTCGGAATAGAGAAAGATATTAGATTAAATCCCAGACTAACATATAGATTATTATCGCAAAAACGGTTTGTTCACGGCAGTCGTAGGCTTTCAAATGAAAACGATAAGTTTACGGTTATGGATAAGATAAATACATAGCTACAACACTTTCATCAAATTTACAATATCACCTACTTGTCTTCTTTTTGTATTTTATTTTCGATGTAATCTGATTACGATACATTAGTTAAGGGGAAAAATTATACTTTGTAGATTTTCCGACATTTTTGACAAGGAAGACAACCTGTCACACCCCGTTTGCTTTATTGGACGTCGAAACCATTCCAAAATTGGGCCTGCTCTAAAAGCAGAGAATTTGATCCTAGCGGTAGGAAATGCTTTACTTTTAGAGTAGATCCCTTGTCATATGGGAGTAAAGGAATTTGACAGAATTCTCTCCCCTGAAAGCGTATCATTCCATTTAATGCGTCCGATTCAAGGTTTATAAATTATAACGTACATTTATTCGTCTGAAAAACTATTCTGATAACATTTATCTGATCACCCAACCTTACATACTCCTCATCCAAGCGGCTTGAGTCCTATTCTTCGGTTGCTGTTGTAGTAAGAGAGAGAGAGAGAGAGACAGAGAGAGAGAGACAGAGAGAGAGAGAGATTTGGTTTATTCTGCTGACCGTTCTAAGGCGGTGTTCCCGGTGTTAGTCTTACACTTTGTTGTTTTGTGGTTTATTCTACGAGGCGATTTGTTTTATGTCTTACCTTGTGTTATTTTTGCTCTCGTGTTTTTTTCAGTTATTTTAGCATTGCGATTACCTCGCTGGGGAAGAGAAAGCTTATCTCAGTTCTTTTCGTACGTTTGTTCGATTTGCGCTTATTTGGTTGGTCTGTTTCCTCTTCTTGATGTCTGGGAAGGGCTGCGGTTTGTGATTGTGGCACTTCCTGGACTTTACTCTTACCTTTTTTTTTTTTTTTTTTTTTTTTTTTTTTTTTTTTTTTTGATACTTATAATTCTATTTAATGTCTGTCGTAAGGCTTGATTCAATTTCTTGTTCATCATTCAAAACAAAATCATTTTATGGTAGAGCAAACTTTCATTGGTTTCCAAATATACAAAACAATATGTAGCTACAATTATAATCAAAACAGCTGAGTTGCAAATCAAAATGAAACATTCAGCAAACACTTTGCTATCTGCAATATGTTTCTACCCGTTGTTTTATTTCAAGTCATGTTCTCAAAACGTTAAAAATGGTATCGTGTATATATTATTCATCCTTTTATCTCTATACTACCAGATAACAGTTGAATTTAAAGCCATTCTGCATTAGGCATACGACTGCATTTTACACAAAAAGGCTTTTAGTATAAACTATCTATATACTTAAAGTAAGGGTAGGACATTCAACATTTTCTAGAGGGGAGACTCCCAAAAGGGTAATTTGCAAACAGCGCATACCCTGATCCATTGTTTGCAAACAGTATAGCCATTTTTCTCTATCACATAGCTGGTATACTTAAAATATATATTCGACTCTTCTAGGAGTTTATTTTCTAATCACCAAATACTACACAACATGAGTTTGCTCCTGGCAGTTCCAATGCGGCATTCTGCACGTAGTTTTATTATCTTTTGTCATTGTGGGTTTTGAGGATGTGCTATTTTGTGTTGACATGTTATGTAATATTACCTTTCACTATCTTTTTGTCTTTCCGTTTGTTTTTCGATATGTCGGTTGTCCATTATGTTAACAAGTCTTTGGAAGAATCTACATTATTTGACTGTTACTATTTTTAAACCAGCTTTTTATTTTATGATTGTTATTTTTTGTTACTTCTGGAAACCTGTTTTACTATATAGCTCTGCTTAATAGACAAACTCTTCCTTATCTCCAAAATTAAATTGTGACACTGTCATGGCTTATATAAGATAATTGGTTGTTGTCAAGATAAATACTTTCTTAGTTTTAAGCGTCCGCATTATTAGTGGAAATAGACGTTACCCAAGAAAAGTCATAATAAAATACAATAATTTCCGAGACACGGAAAGAAATTCTCATGTAAAAGACAGTCATACTACATCTTGTTGCTGGCTTACCTATCTGTAGCAGACAAATTGTAAGACGCAACGTTTTAATAATGTCTTATGTTTGTAATATCTCTGTTACGCTGAAGCAGAGTTTGGGAGCATAGGGGGAGGGGTGGTCCATGAACACACGGCAACAATGTTACAGCGGTATGCACAAAGTCGCTACAGTGCAAGTATTCTGTTTTATCGCAGAATGACGAGTTGCAGTTAATACACCTGCTCATGACTATTAAAAGGCAATAAAACTTATGAAGTACCTTATCACGTTTACACTTTTGAAAAGCCAACATTCTGTCAGTTCAGACAAATTAGACAAACGTGTGCTTCAATTATGAAACAGGTGCTTCTCAAATCAATAATTTTTGGGAAATGATGCATCTTCAAGCACAATAACTCTGACATAGAAATGTTAACCTCCCTTCTCATTAGACCAACTATCAGAGGAAAATGCTCTCTCTTTGAGCAAATTCTTTCTGTTCGGAGTGTCGAAAATTGTTAAAAAGGAAGTACATTCTTATTATTAGCAACGGCTTTCCATTTTTGACGAAAAGCTGTGTCACAACGAAATACGAGCACATGCTATCCTCCAAAGGTGATTCCAATGTTGTAGTTCCTCTTTGATCATATGTTGGTGGTTTCATATGTTACGTTTGTTTTGTCATTGTTGTTGGTGCCTCTGGAAGATCGAACTTCGTGATTTTGACATTTCCTAGGTACGAATCTATATTTTATTTTAGCGTTATGATTCCATGTTATCAAACCCATAATAATTTAGGGTGTTTTTCTTTTTTTTTTTTTTTTTTTTTTTTTTTTTTTTGTTATACACAAAATCGTATACATTCAAACATCCAATGGCGACTTTCCCACACGTGCTCATTACATGGATTATGTGTTCTTCATAGCAGTAACAGTAAGTATTCTTTTGGCATTGAAACTAGAAATTATCGCTGAGTAGTACTGGTGTTGACAAAAGCTTTTCCAGTATAATGCTTTGAAATGTACCGTATAAACTAAACATATTTGAACACCAGAACCCAGTTGTTCAAAGCGTCGTTAGCTTAACGAGCTCGTTAATGGTCAAAATGTTAACTTCTAGTAAGTACAATACCAAATTCACAGGTATTTTTGCAGAAAAAAAAATTTCAGCAAACATTTTCGTGTATATGCTGTATTTAATGATCAAAGTTTTAACGATACGTTTACTAACGACATCGTTAGTTTTGAACAATTGGGCCCAGAACGCTTTACAGTACTAGTAAAACAACTGACACGAATCAATTCCGTTACCTGTTGATGTATCTAAAGACTGCTGTATGAACACAAACAGTGTAGGTCACATTCTATGACCTCTGATCTGTGCATGTACTATTCACGTGATGTGGCGTCTAATCTGTGTATTGTTTGCACAGGCGTCTGATCTGGGGCTACACTTTATCTAAAGCCTAATTTACAGAATACTTAGAGTACAGACATTATATGGTACATATTATTTCATGATTTTCTATTTTAATCATTTTCAATACAGTCTAACTCTTCCATCCCCACAAACCAGTTCAGATACCTTTGCATACAGTGCAGATCCAGATGAGACGAGTCAAAACGAGTAATGACTACTGTGCCATTCTGTTTTCTATTATTGTTTTTGTGTTAATGAAACCCCTATTTGCAATAGTGAATGTGTGCAAGTTCAGAGATGGAAGAGCCCATGTTAGCGTCTCATGGGTGAAAGGGTATTATTAATTTTGTATGTGTTTAGACTTCAAACGTACCAAATTTATATAGGTTTGTTACCCATTAAGGTGAATGGATACCTTTGGTATCAACCTCTTTCACTTTGCATCAAAGGAGATACGAGTACCCGTGTTTTCCGGCGTACATGCACCACCCCTTTTCTGAAAACGGGTCTACACTAATAGAAATGGAATTGCTCCCACGGGGAGCACATTCATTCCTATAAAATAAGACCTCATTTCAGGAGGCAGACAAAACAATTTTGATAGAATTGTCTCCCCTGAATATTTATCCATATCCCGAAGGCTTACCTGACTTTGTAAAGTGATTTGTGGTACATCTCTTTTGAAGCTGGTATCCTACAGCTAATAAATGTACAACACTATTATTTGGATCCTCTATTAATGTTAATATAGTCTTCCAAATCAAAATATACTGAAAGGAAAAAGAAACGCAGGGTAAATTTTATTCCTAAATTTCATTCAAGTTTGAAAAAGTTTGTTAAATATTTTACTATGATTACAAAACGGTACATGTATGGAACAAAAGTTCCAAATTTCATTGGTTTGTGATCAACAAGTCTCGAGTTATTGAAGTTCATTGGTAGCTACCCCCCAAATCTTGAAATCAAAATCAAACTGAAAATCAATATCGGGTGTGCCCCCCTCTTGCTGCCGTTGCTGCCCTAATTCTCCTTTGGATAGAGTTAACCAAAGCATTGACAGTTCGCATCGGGATGTTATTCCATTCATCGATCAACGCATTCCTTAGTTGTGCGAGAGTTGCGGGGGGATTTCAGCGCTTCCTAACCCTTCTGTCCAGCTCATCCCACATGTGCTCTATTCGGGTCAAATCTGGACTGTACGGTGGCCATGCTAGTGGTGCGATGTTATTGTTTGCCAGGAAATCCTGACAAACTCGGGCAACATGTGGTCGGGCATTGTTGTGCTTCAGAATCAGATTACGTTGTTGCACAAGCGGGACTGCAACAGGACGCAAGATCTCATCCCTATACCTTACTGCGGTCATATTGCCCGCAACAATAATCAACTGTGATTTTATCCCGTGAGCAATGCCTCCCCAGACCATTACGGAGCCACCCCCGAACCGATCCCGTTCGACAACACAGGCGTCGGCAAAGCGTTCTCCGCGACGTCGGTACACACGACGTCGACCATCTGCGCGATAGAGAGTGAACCTAGACTCGTCCGTAAAAAGAACTCGTCTCCACTGCCTCATCGGAAATAGCCTGGGCGCATGCGCCGTCAACCACGCCATACGACGCAACCTTCGTGCCTGGGTCAGAGGCAGACCAACGTATGGATGACGAGCTCGAAGACCAATCTCACGCAATCGACTTCCAACAGTCTTCGGAGAAATTTGTCGATTATTGTCGGCAGCAAGAGGGGGGCACACCCGATATTGATTTTCAGTTTGATTTTGATTTCAAGATTTGAGGGGTAGCTACCAATGAACTTCAATAACTCGAGACTTGTTGATCACAAACCAATGAAATTTGGAACTTTTGTTCCATACATGTACCGTTTTGTAATCATAGTAAAATATTTAACAAACTTTTTCAAACTTGAATGAAATTTAGGAATAAAATTTACCCTGCGTTTCTTTTTTCTTTCAGTATATGTGCTTAGAAGCAATTTCTCCTCTTTTCAACGATATATTTAATATCTCATTAACTTCAGAAGTCAAATTACATATATATTTGTGAAATGTAGTTATTCGGTTTATTTTTTCCTTAATTTAGCAAATCTGATATATCGATGTAGCTTCCTGTTTTGTTTTGTTTTTTGTAGACCAAGCCCCTTTTGAAAATAGGTCATCTGTATAAGTGTATTTCTTCTCCTTAAAGTTGCACTTGGCCATCGCTAATAAACCGTTTGAGAGTCCTACGCCAGGATAACATACAAAATGCGTATCAAGTACATGTGTGACCATAGCAGAGGAACATTTAGTTCTATTAAAAAATATGCGATAGATATTTGTAATATATTTGTACAGAAACGTAGTTCTATTACAAATTTGTAATGCATTTGTGTGATAGGGATAATTGAAATCAGTCCGGGGTCTCCACGGAGATTGCAAATAATGATAATTCGATAGCGCTTGGTGTGGGTTTAAGCAGGTAGAAACGGCACCGTTGACAGTTTGCACTGCAATAGACAAAAGAAAACCTTCCTGTCTGCTCATATTTCAGGCAGTCTCATCACGGCCTTAAGGGGATTTGCTATACTTTCAGAGGAGGCAAATCTGTCAAATTTGTTTTGTCCCCCTTCAGAAAAAGTCTATGTTCTAAAACTTAAGAATGTGCTGCTCTAACTCTAGCCAGCGCACGACAAAACCTTCACCAAAACCTGTGTGACCAGCAAAGACTCAGATCACCCTGTACATCCACCCAGTATGGCAAAGATTCTTGTTCATGCCTCGTCATATAGCCCGGGGGCTGTAGAAGGCACATGCGATTAGCGAAGACTCTGACCAAACTGCGCGGATGCGGGGGCTGATCTGTTTTTCCGCTGGTCGCTCAAGTCGTATTGTAGGTTTTGTTGTGCTTTTTCTCATGTAATAATATTGGTGCCACCATTACTGAGTCTTCTGGGAAGGGCTGCAGTTTGTGATTGTGGCACTCCCTGGATTTTTCTCTTACCTTTTTTTCCCAAATGTTTGCCTAGAAATAGGTCGACTGCATTGGGAGACCTATTGCGGTTGAACAATGTGACGTCCAGAAAGCATTATGGTACAACGGTATTATACTATTACACAATGATAGCTTGTTGCTACGTAATTAAATGTTAAGTAACTCACAGAATATGAAAAGAGATCTCCAGGGAATACTATAATCTAGAAATGTACCCAACTTACCAGTCTCATCTTACGCATAATAAATACTAAAGCTAATTATGACGATATCCCTGAAGAAACCTATATCAGAGAATTACGATGTTCATAGACCTTTCAAGTGATCCGAAGACATGCAGCTAAAAAGGCTGTCTGATGTAACATTACGAAAACATGCCTATTTAAATATATAGAAAATTTACCACCAGAAAATAAAAATTTTCAGATAAAAAATCTGATATTTTTCAAATTTCTGCTAAAAAATAGATTGTGGGTACTCGTTAGAACCGCCTCGACAAGGCGGTTCTAACGAGTACCCACAATCTATGTTTTTGAGTAGAAATAAGAAAAAAATAACGTATACCCCTGTGAACCCCAGTTTACTATATAAACGTGGGGTTTAAGTGGGACAAAATTACATAGGTATGTTTCCGTGATGAATGTGCGAAATAGTGCTAAAAAATATGTGCTTTGTAAGCATGCATGATACTGTGTGTGTGTGCTACTTTTTATATACTGCAAATTCTTTCTTTTTTTTTTTTTTTTTTTCTTTTTTTTTTTGTTTTTTTTTTTTTTTTTGTTTTTTGTTTTTTCAAATAATAAGGGCATGATAGTGATAACTGCAGTTCTGTTTAGTACCGTATTTACTCTGTTGTGCAGTTCTGTCTTTCCGAATGCTATGGGTACCCTACCGTCAAATGGACTTGCCCACATTTTAGAGTATTATGGTAACAATCTTTTGTGTCGGGTCATTTAGGAAAATTACAGTACACGTTCACGGTACCATTCATATACGCATACTGTGGTGCATTGTGTTCACATTAATATCCGAATAGCGTCGAAGAACTTCCGACATAAAATCAGTAGGGCAAAACCTCTTTCACCATAAAATCAAAAGGGCAAAAATTGTTTTATTAACAATCAGAAGGGCAAAATTTGTTCCGTCATAAAATCAGAAAGACAAACAACTCTTCAATTACACAACCTGAAGGTCAAAAACTCTTACATCATAAAATAAGAAGGTCAAAAACTGTTCCATCATAAAATCAGTAGGGCAAAAAAAAAAAAAACATCATAAAATCATGAGGCAAAAACTCTTTCATCATAAAATCAGAAGGGTAAAATCTCTTTCATCGTAAAATCAATAGGGATAAAACTAAACCCTCATAAATCAGAAGCACAAAAACTTTCCCATCATAAAATCAGAAGTACAAAAGGTATTAATCATAAAATCGGAAGGGCAAGAACTATTTCATCATAAAATCAAAACAAGACAAGACGGATGTACTGCAATACAAAAGTCAGAGTAAAGAAAACAAACTAGTAGAAACACAGTAAAATTGTCACAAATCGTCTAGAAAGAGGATTAAGACTGTGCCGTCATAAAGTTTGCGGTTCAGCTGTTCGTCATGCAACTGAAGCGGGCAACATAATAATTACCATTGATTAGGTTAACCAATAAGCAGGCACTATGCGCATGACTTCTACATTATATCCTATCCTTTTTATATCGAATATTGTGGAGTTGTCATGAATTGTCCTGAAAAGTCAGAGGTCATTCCCTTTTTAGAATTTATTTATCTTCACTGCAGCTTGTGTTACTGTTATGTAGCGACCGTAAAACATATCCCCGTATTTCACACTAGTGTAAAAAAGGGCCCATACAGCGGTCTTCCTGGTGTCTGTCCCTAGGGAGCATTATCGCACGATGGCCGCCATCCGCGGGTCCTTAGGATTTCTTGCATGTCAGTGTTTGCGGAGGAGCATAACCATTACGAAAACAAGCCTATTTAAATGTACTGAACATTTTAACCACCAAAGAATGAAAATTTTCTGATAAACATTCGGATATTTCTCATACTTCTGGTCAAAACATAGATTGTGGATACTCGTTAGAACCGCCTCGGCAAGGCGGTTCTAACGAGTACCCACAATGGTTGTTTTGGGGCAGAAATAAGAAAAATAATGTCTACCCCTGTAAACCCCAGTTTTACTATATAAAAGTGGGGTTTAAGGGGGTCAGTATTATATAGGCATGTTTTCGTGATGACGAACAGGTGCGCTGGCTGTCTGGCGTGGTTCTCCGCTGGACAGGCTGGGGATATGACGTTTGCATACAGTTGCGATATTGCTGCACTACCCACCGTAGCACTGCCAAATTAATTGATAAATCAACAAATAAATCAACACATCAATATTACTTAGAGAATGCAAATAATGAATATTTGAATTTTCTATTGTCAATAATTAAAGACAAATTAAGATTAGAAAAACATTCCAGCGATTTTTGTGCGTTTATACAGGGAGTCACCATGGAACGCGCGTGTCGACAGGCTTTCTCGAAGAATATTTTTTCAAACGACGTGATGTTTAGAAATTAGAGATTTAAAATGTAGAGAATAGTTTACGAAGGCAGTGATACACATACCTTTGCTTTAAAAGTTCAGCAGTTACATAACGAAAACATACCTATATAATTTTGACCCCCTTAAACCCCACTGTTATATAGTAAAACTGGGGTTTACAGGGTTATACATTATTTTTCTTATTTCTGCTCAGAAACATAGATTGTGGGTATTCGTTAGAACCGCCTCTCCGAAAAATATCAAAGTTTTTTATCTGAAATTTTTCAGTTTTTGGAGGTGAAATTTTCTATATATTTGAAAAGGCGTGTTAGTCTTTTTAGTCTTACTCCTTGTTGCTTTGTGGTTTATTCTACGAGGCGATTTGTTGTATGTCTTTCCGTGTGTCATTTTGTTCTTGTGTTTTTCAGTCCTTTTAGTATTGCGATTACCTCGCTTGTGGAAGAGAGAGCTAATCTTAGTGCTTTTCGTACGTTTGTTCGGTTTGTGCTTGTTTAGATTTGTCGGTTTCTTCTTCCTCTTGGGGTCTGGGAAGGGCTGCGGTTTGTGATTGTGGCACTCCCTGGACTTTTCTTTTACTTTTTTTTTCGTAATGTAACAGTTTATTACGACTGTTAACATTACTAATGTGACCAGGCTCTTGCAGATCGAATAAGTTGCATTTTATATCTTCCCTATGACATGGCACTTGAAATAAATGTCCAAAAACATAAAATTTACCAAATCAAAACCTAAGTCCCCTTGTTTGGAAACAATTTCAAATGCAATTTTATCATTAGACATTGTCAAATCTAAGTCCAGAAATAGCTATAGAGACGGAAATTAGAGTTCTGCTCAACATACGATGAGGCGTTTGAGCGTTACTGTTCATTAATAGACTCAGTATAATCGAATTTCAATTCATTGATTTTCCCTGGGTCCAAAGGACTCTCGTTACAGAACATTTGGATCGAAATATATTATATAAGTTGTTATATTATGTATAACTGGAAGTCTGTTTCAGCTTTCTCTTTGCTTACCATTTGGTATTCACTCCATATTATGATCATCGCAAATTTTGTCGCCGTATTCTCAGCAATACTCATGGCGGAGGTTTAGATTTTATCCACGGGTGAACTGCTGTATCTTGAGACTGAAAATGTATATTGGCGCTTTCAATTGTCATTTCTTTTCTGATTCGGCAAAACAACTGGATGTCTTCCAGCATGTTTCATGTTTTTCATAGCATAGAATAGTAATTCTGGCAAGGGACTGTTACAGATGTTTATTTAATTGAAAAATGAATTTATCATTCTCCATTGCCATTCGAACTTTTCAAAATAAAGATTAATCGAATAGGGAATCGAACGCACTTTAAATGTACTTGTAAGGCCCTTCACCTGACATATAATGCGTAATGGAAAAAGGCCCTTATGCCATATGCGAACAGCGAAGGTCAAGATGTGCGTGCGCTGCTGTGCAGTCTGACTTGGACCTAAACCAGTATCCATTGATTCCGTAAGCGGACAACGAAGGCCCAGATCAGCCTGCCCGAATGCGCAGGCTGATCAGGGCCTGCGCTGTCCGCAAACTGTATAAGGCCCCTTTTTCTGCGTTGCGCATCATAGACTCTTTGCAACGTTACATTTTCTTTTAATACAGACACAAACACGTCCGAAAGGTAAAATATTGCCTAATATTGTACGGGCCGCCCAATACGAAAACGTGTCTTTGGGCATACGCGGCCCAAATTAGCCAGCACATCCACGCATTCTGATCAGGACCTTCAGTTTGTTTGTCCACATTTAAGGCAAATTAAAGAAATTACTCTCCAAAAGCACAGTCAGGTTTCACCCCTTTCTCATCAAATAGGCTCCTGTGCCAACCAGATGGACTCTATTTAAAAACTTTTCCGAAGGTAGGTAAACACTTTTTAAAGGTTTGCTTCGCCTATAAGTGTAACAATTCCGCTTAAAATCACAAATTCTCGGAGCAACAACAACAAACTTGATCATGCGCACAGGCCGATCTACCCTTAGCAATTTCTTAACATCCTGCTAATACAGTTTTTCGCGTAGCGCGAATCAAGTGCAATAATTCCTTACTTAGGTAGACAAGTTTTACTGTCTAAAGAAATGTTATTACCAGTTTTTATAAGATTACTGTTATGTCAGTTAATATCTCTGCAATATAAGAAAGACACATAGACAATGAAACATACATAAAAGTTGTTCTGTTTTAGGAAGATGTTTATCTAAACACACAGAATAGCCAAATTTGGCCTGCGACAAGTGAAACAGTGCCTTTCGAACTTGCGCAAAATGCGCAGATTCAGATCATCCTGCGCATGCGCAAAGTATTATCTGGGCTTTTTTATTCTCAATTCATAGGTTTTGCAGTATCCAATAATTCTGTTAGCGGACAGTGAAGGCCCTGATCAGACTGCATGGATGCGCAAGCTGATCTATGCTTTCGCTGACCGCATATCCCAAAGATACATTTCCACACGGTGCGGCCTATTAAATAACAAGAGCGATATTTTCAAAAGCATTTCCCTATCAGGAATCTCGGCTCCTTTTTATGGTAGCCAAAGGTGAAGTAAAACTGGTTTACAGCTCTTAACTATTGTCATGCTGAATAAATTAAAAAGCCACGCCCACTTCTAAATTCCAGCCAATCAGATTACTTGATTCGAGTTTTTGATAGAAATTCACATGCTTAATGCAAAACAGAGCAGATCCAGATCAGTTGGCTTCTTCAGAAGCCAACTGATCTGGATTTACACTGTTTGCTTAGACAGGGCATGTCGTGTTTAGCAAGAGAAGGGTTAATAAAGTTATATCATAAAACAATCATTTTTGCCGTCACTGTTTTCTAGGGAGACAATTTTTGTGACTTCTGTTTGCTTTCCTGCACATAAAACAATAACATAACTATTTTACTCAAAAAGGGAGCATTTTTCCTTTCAGGGTTGAACCCTTTTCGTAAGAAAGATGAGAATAAATGTGACAAAGTTACTTCGCCTGAAAGTGTATCTATTCCCCTAACCCTTGTCATGCTGAATGTGTTAAGATGCCACTCCCACTTCTAAGTTTCAGCCAATCAGATTACAGTAAAACCTGTGTAAGAGAGCCACCTTCGAGATTGACTTTAAATAGTGGTTGATGTGGAAAAAGTTGTCTGTCTTATAAAGGTACATGTCATGTAATTTTGCTAGCAAAATTACATGGCTATAGTTTATAAATCAACCACCTTCCACATCAACCACTAAGGTCAATTTCAAAGGTGGCTGTCTTATACAGGTTTTACTTGATCCAGGTTGTTGATACAAATTTACATACTTAACGACAAACCTTTCAGGTCCAGATTAGTTGGCCTGGATTTACACTGTTTGTAAAGACAGGACATATCCAGCAGGGCTAGGGTTAGTTGTCGCTTCTAAAGTACATAAAACCTACAGGTGAACTAAAGAATCATCCCAGCAGGCACATTACGTTGAAATAACTCCGGTTCAATGTCATGATGACGTTAAATCAACGTTCTTTCAACGTTGTGTGCCCGCTAGCAGTAGATATTTTTTTCAGAATTGAAGCAAAATAATGCGAACAGTTTTGTACTCTCCGGAAAGTGTCTGCAGTCCCCTAATGTCGGTTTCTCAAGATCAGACAGCTAGATGTTGTCATGAGGTTACAATATTTGAATAAAGAATTACCCGAATTTTGGTGAGTGCGTGAAGTTAACTTGGGATTCGCAACTTGCAATATCGATTTTGCCAAACCATAACTGTTACTTTACTATACTTTACTACTACGGAATACATCGTATACCAAACTCCATACTTCAAACTCCAAGCCAACTCCATACACTTGAATTTGAATACGAATTGTGCTATCCTTGTAAATGGAGTTCTGCTCATGTATACGCTAGAGGGCGTAAGCGATGTTACAAACTTTATTACTGCTTATGAAAACTCAATAAAACCAAGACTCCCATTTACTATCTGTAATGTGTTCCTTATTTCCAAGGGCAAACTTTTAGATTTTAATTTTAATTTTACTGCACTGCAGCTGGTGATAGTGTCGTATGACGGCCGTAGATCGACTCCCCGTACTTCACTATAGTGCAGATTATATTTTCATTCCCTTTGGAATCATTGGGCCCATTGTGATAGCTTTGAATATGGAGTTTTGCTCATGTAAACGCTATTGGGCGTAAGCAGTGTTTCAAACTTTATTACTGCTTATGAAGAGTGCCAATAAAACGGAGACTCCCATTTTCTATCTGTTTGTTTGTGTTGAGGTTTTACGGCCCAGTCAACCCAATGGGGTCATTTCGAGCGCGGTCAGTTTACCTAACCACACGTTTACTGGGCAGGCTTAGTCCTCTAAGCGGTTAACCAGTATTGTGCACATTCTTTCGCCAGAAACTAACAAATGCCCTTCTTGAATCAGCGGAAGTGAGACAATGACCGTAGAAAATATTTCATGATCAATCTCCACGAAAGAATGTTTCCGACCTCGGCGGGGGTTGAACCCGCGACCTCCTGGTCTCCAGTCGGACGGCGCATCCAACTGAGCCACCGAGGCCGGCTTTTCTATCTGTAGTGTGTTCTTTGCTTCGAAGGGCAATCTTTTAGACTTTTATTGTAGCTAGATTTTAAATCGAGGGAATATGATACGTCCTTCACATTTACCACTGTTTGGGCTGATTCAGCAGACGACAAGCTGTTTGCTGAACGTTTTACCTAACATGTTAAGTGTTACGACCTTGCTTCACGAAAACATTCCTATATAATTTTTACCCCCTTAAACCCAACTTTTATACAGAAAGCTTAGGTTTAGCGGAGTACATATTATTTTTCTTACTTCTGCTCAAAAACATAGACTAAGGATACTCGATAGAACCGTCTCGCCGAGGCGGTTCTAACGAGTACCCGCAATCTATGTTTTGAGCAGAAGTATGAAAAAATCTCAGAGTTTTTTTGTCTGAAAATTTTCAGCGTTTGGAGGTGAAATTTTCTATATATTTGAATAGGCGTGTTTCATAATGAAGGGTACACGATATTATCTTTGCCCACAATATAACACAATTGTACCTTATGCAGATGCAACAAGATATGTTGGGAGACAAAAAAATATCATATTGTTGGTATAAAGGACTATTTTAAAAGAGCATTCTACTTCTAAACCTGTTTTTTTTTTTCTTTTCTAAAAGACAAGTTTATTTTCCAATGGGGAGCGAATTATTTTCTTTTAGAATAGAGTCTTTTAGATAATTATATTTTATTGCTTGAAAAACTAAAGGATGAGACACAAATTATTACATCACGAAAACATGCCTATATAATTTTGACCCCCTTAAACCCCACATTTATATAGTAAAACTGGGGTTTAGAGGGGTATACATTATTTTTCTTATTTCTGCTCAAAAACATAGATTGTGGGCACCCATTAGAACCGCCTCTCCGAGGCGGTTCTAACGAGTACCCACAATCTATATTTTGAGTAGAAATATGAAACATATCAGAGTTTTTTTTATCAGAAAATTTTCAGTTTTTGGAGGTGAAATTTTCTATATATTTGAATAGGCGTGTTTTCGTAATGATAACATAAGATAGTCCTCAAGCTGCACTATGAAATACGTTCACTTATAAGATGAAATGATGCAAACCATCACAAAAACACGCCTATATAGTTTTGACCCCCTTAAACCCCAATTTTGTACAGTGAAACTGGGGTTTACAGGGGTATGCGTTAATTTTCTTATTTCTGCTTAAAAACATAGAGTGTGGGTACTTGTTAGAACCGCCACGCCGAGGCGGTTCTACCAAGTACCCACAATCTGTGTTTTGAGCAGAAATATAAAAAACTACAAGAGTTTTTCATTTGAAAGTTTTCATTTTTTGGTGGTAAACTTCTCAATATATTAGAATAGGCGTGTTTTCGTAATGAACCGTTTTACATAAACCAATCAAAGATAAGGTATATATATAAAAGAAGCTGTTGTCCGTAACAGTGCAAATATTTCTGATTTGCTGATAAGAAATCCCTTTTCAGGAGGGGTCTGGTATACAGGAAAGCAAACATGAAATCAACAAAGTTGTTGTCCTTTCAATCAATGGCCGAACTAAGTGTATCCGGTCCCTTTATGCCACAAGATATTAGCTTTTAGGAACAATATATAGTTTGGAGAGGATAAGATATCTTGAGAGTACATTAGACGGGACACATACTATTACGTAATTATATCGTTTTCTCAAGACAATTTCTTGTGGTCTCGTAGTATTAGCATGTGGCATTTTAGTATTATGTTGTGGCCTCTTAGTATTTTGTGGTGCTCTCACAGTGTTATCTTCTGGCACCATAGTATTATTTGTGGTTTCATATTATTATCTTGTGACCTCGAAGTATTGTATGTTGGTTTCAAAATATTACCTTGTGGCCTCATAGTATTATATCGTGGCCTCGTATTATTATCTTGTGGCATTGTATTATTATCTTGTGGCCTCACAGTATTATCTTGTGGCCTCTTATATTATCTTAAGGTCTCACGATATTGTGGCCTTATAGCATTACTGTGTTGCCTCATAGTATTAACTTGTGACATCATGGTATGATTTCACTGCTCTTATCATAGTGTGGCATATTATTACCTTATGGCTTCACAATATTATCTTGTGGCGCCAGTGTATTATTTTGTGTTCTCATAATAGTAATTTGTGGTATAGTATTTTATGGCCTCTTAGTTTTATCCTGTGGCCGCAAGACAAGGTAATATTTAGTCTAAATTATATTCATGACCTGAATAGGAGTATAATATATTTTGCCTCACGATAATACTTGGCGTTTGTATCGTTTCTGGGGGCGGTTTAACGCCACCCGATTTACTATACCGCATTTCAACTATCCGTTCAGTTAAAAAATACCTACCTAATAACTACCAAAAATCGTCCCCAAAATAGTTTCCTGCCAATGCTGATAACGCTATATTCTGCATTTAAACATATTAGCTTTATACACTCTGGTGCTTATAAATAGCGAATAAATGAACAAAAGCAAAGGAAACGTCAAAAGTTCATATTGTGTACATTATCGGCGGACGAATATGAATACACCAATGTTCTAGTAATATGAGCTTAACTATACCTAATTTAGTGCCACAGAGGCCTTTCTGTTATTTAAACTTCATCAGTGGGACTAAACCCTAAAAGATTGGAAATGAAACGTATGATAAGCATGTCTTGGCAAGCAGTAAAGTAAACCAAATCTACATCGTTGTTTGCCAAGCAGAGGTGGTTTTAGGAATTTGCAATAGAGGGGGGAGCTCCTTCAATGAGACACAGAGTGAGGTAGGGAAGGGTCAAAGCCCACAAGGTGCGAGGCATTAACTCGTATATTAAATATTCTGCGTGTCTTCTTTTTTTTTTTTCTACTTATCTAGTGCCCTAGTAAAAGCTTAGCGAGAGGTATTGCTCGAATTGACAAATTTGACCTATATTTCTCGGTAATAGGCGGGACGTTTCGTAGCAGATCATTTCATACCGTTATAACAGATAGCCTAAGTTCTGCTATAGAATATGCAAACAACAACAAAATAGTTCTTAAACTACTTACTTTCTACGATTATTATCAGAATAAAAAAAAAATAAAGAATATGATTGGCATTTCGTGCCAACATAATGCTATCTGGCGATTGAATTGTTTCTCTTATATAGCCTCGATAACGTATAAACTAAGTTGTTTCCCTTTGTAAAGTGGCCATCCACTGATAAGACAAGTGATATTGACTTTTCATCAATATTTGATACTTTGCTTTCTTGTCAGAGAAAACTGAACGAAAACATTTTCTTAAATTCTTTTAGGTCCATTAAAAATGAAAATCGCGCAGAAAATTGCGGGAATCTTCATGTTTTTTTTTTTTTTTTTTTAAGTTTGTTTGTTTTCTGTGCTTAAGCAGACCCCAATCCAGTGTATTAAACTGTGAGAGGCCACCAGAAATTGGTGCAAAGCCCGCGCTCCATAGTAATCTCTGAAAAAGAAGTTACCCTAGCCACGGATCTACTAGCCACAGAAAAAAAGGTCTGAGAAGGGGCTATTCTCAAGCTGTCTTTTGGCACAACAAAGATGGTGGCCTATGCGAATTAAGTTTATGTATGCTTGTTTTGTAACCAAAAAATATGGGAATGTCTGACTGTAAATAGATGATGATGTGAAATCTTGAGCATCTCTAATTAGTTTCTTTGTGCCGTCTGTAAGGGAGCGTACTGCGCCGTCCGTCACATTCGGATTTGTAATCGGTAAACAATGCGCATGTAAAAATCGCTCAGGGAGGTATCAGTTTCCCATAAGTGGAATGAATAGGGATATCTCTGATTCAATCATAAATACAAATATCTCTAATTGAAATGCAGATATTTCTAATTGAAATACAGATACGTAAATGTATTTAATTTAGAAATTCAGATACCTCATTTCATATAAGATATTCGCATTTCAATTAGAGATACCGGTATTTTAAATGCAGATATCCAGAATTCAGCTTAGTTAGACATATCTCTAATTGGAATGCAGACATCTGCATTTAACATGTAGATAACTATAATTGAAATGCAGATATCTATATTATGATCGAAAATAGAGATGTCTGTATTTCAGATACAAATATCCGCATTTCAGTTAGATCTATTTCTATTTCACTTACAGATATCTTCCTTTCAGTTAAAGATATCTGTAATTCCAAACGTTACAATTATCTTTATTTATTAAAAGAGATATATGTAGAAATGCAGATATCTGCATTAAATGGGTCAAACCCCAAACGTGTTGGCATTATTGAGTAGTGTTTATATATTGTTTTTTTATTATTATTTCAACATAAATCCCAATCAGCTCAAGAGTTCAGGCAACCGCCCCAATCAGCACTCTCAGTGTTTTGATTCTACAAGCTAATATACTGTTTCCTCAAAGTAACGTGAAGGCGTTCTAGCCTAAAGAGCGCATTCTGAGGAAACAACTTAAAATACCAACTGTGTCCCTTCCCGGCCGTTGTAAATTTGTATTTTATATGACGTATTTCATATTTGTATTTCATATTTCTGTCCTGGGTATGACGTAAAACTGCATCCAACTGTGACACTCAACATGATTGTGGGAATGTGAGGCTGCCCTCTATCACAGTTGCCTCCCCGCCTTCAGGGTTACGAGGCTGTCACAACCTGGGTGGCAGAGCTAGGCAGCAATCATCTACAGACTGATGGCTTGGTGGTCTAGCTGCTGTGGTTTGGCGGACGATCCTTTTTTATAAAGACAACGGCAAAGCACACTGCCCGAGTGCGGGAACGGCGCGCATGCTCAGATGCCGTAAAAGAACTGAGTTGGGATGTAAGCTAGGACAGGCGATTCCGTAAAAAAAACAATTCTTCCAAAATCTTACATGGCAAGCAGAAAAATAGGTTCAGAGTTAGGCGGTGCCAACAGACATCAAAGTTCTGTTGGTAACGTCTCCGGCTTGGCCTCCTGTCAGGTGTGGGAGGCAGGGTCGGGCCATTGTGGCGAATGCAGCAAGCACCTGAGGAAATTCAGGGTGGGAACACTCAATGTGAATACCCTGAGAGGAAGAGTTTGCGAGGTAGTGGTAACATTATCCCGCAGGAAAGTGGATGTCTGCTGCATTCAGGAGACCATATATGGTGGCAACTGCCGCACAATCAAGGGCAAGGACACCAGGTACAAGCTCTGCTGGTCAGGAAACGACAAAGGCACTGCTGGTGTAGGAGTGTTTGTGGCAGAAGAGTGAATAGAGAAAGTTTTTGAGGTTCAGAGAGTCTCCGTGAGGATCATTTTAGTGAAACTCATAGTCGGCCAGTGTGTGGTTACCGTTCTTTCTGTGTTTGCCCCACAGAGTGGTCTAAGTTATGAGGTTAAGGACCAGTTCTTTGATCAGCTGCTTGCTGTGACTGCCAGGATCCCAGCATCAGAATTTTTGATCCCATATGGAGATTGGAACGGCCATGTGGACCGTGCAGGCACTGGATACAGGGAAGTGCATGGTGGGGTGGAATATGGCAGGCCGGAACCAGATGTTGAGGGTGAGAGAATCCTAGAGTATGCCCTAGCATTTGACCTGCTTCTTGGGAACACATGTCATCTCATCACCTACAAGTCGGGAAACACAGCCACGCAGATAGACTTAATCCTTTTCCGTAGGACCATGCGCAAACGTGTCACAGATGTAAAAGTGATTCCTGGCAAGGAAGTAGCTCTGCAACATCAGCTTCTTGTATGTGACACGAGGACTGATGTGCCTCCGAAATCCAAGCGTGTTCACCCATCGCGTCAAAGTTTGGAAGCTTAATGACCCTCAGACAAACAATCATTTCCAGTTGGTCATGACTGGACTGCTAAAGACAACTGAGGAGGTATGTGGCACAACTCGGCCACACCGTTGGCGTCGTGAAACCTGGTGGTGGAATGAACACGTGGAAAAGGCCATTGCTGCCAACGGACAGCTTTCAAGGCCTAGAAGGCTGGTAAAGGCACTAGGGCATCGTACGATGCAGCCAAACGAGATGCCAGACATGCAGTGCACCATGCTCGTCAAGAAGCCGACAAGAAGGTCTACGGGAATATTGATCCCAAGTCTTCAGAAGTCTACCGCCTTGCTAACCAGTTTCGAAGAGAGAATACTAATGTTGTTGGTGACAAACTTGTAAAGAATGATGCAGGAGAGATGTCAATGAGCAAAGACTGAAAACAGGTCCTGGCTAGAGCACTACCAAAGGCTTCTCAACGTTGAGTTTGACTGTGACCCAGACCACCTGTCATATCAACCACCAGTGAAAGGCCCGCCCATCCCAATCACCACTGATATGGTTAAGGCTATCTCACAGATGAAGGCTGGCAAGGCACCGGGCCCATCAGGCATAGTGGTGGAGATGATACGAGCCGCCGGTGACATGGGCGCCTCCATGATCCGTGACCTCGCAGTTGCAATCATTCGTGATGGTAAGGTACCCTCTGACTGGGAGCAGAGTTTCATTGTCTGCCTCTACAAGGGGAAAAGGGGACGCATGGGAAAGAGGCAACTACCGCGGTCTCAAGCTGACAGAACAGGTTATCAAAAATCCTGGAGAGGATTGTGGACGGCCTCATCAGACAGTTGGTGTCAATCGACAATTCCCAGTTTGGCATCGTCCCAGGCAGAGGCACTACAGACGCAATCTTTGTTGTCAGGCAGCTGCAAGAGAAGTATCTAGCTGCCAATAAGAGACTCTACATGGCTTTCGTAGACCTGGAGAAGGCGTTTGATCGAGTACCTCGGAAGGTCATCAGGTGGATGCTGAGAAAACTTGGTGTGGAGGAGTGGATTGTGCGACTGGTGCAGGGGATGTATGCAAATGCACGGAGCCGTGTCCGTGTTGGTGAGGGGTACAGTGAAGACTTTGAAGTGAAGGTTGGTGCTCACCAAGGATCAGTACTCAGCCCACTGCTCTTCATCATTGTGCTTGAAGCCTTATCACGAGAATTCCGCTCTGGGGTCCCCTGGGAGGACCTCTATGCTCTTTGACCTTGTTATCATCGCTGAATTACTTGAGGAATGTGTCAGGGGGCTCCTGACTCGGAAAGAAGCAATGGAGAAGAAAGGACTGAGAGTAAATGCAGGAAAGACGAAGATCATGATCTGCGGTACGGGACTGGACCTCCTGCAGAGTTCAGGCGAGTTTCCATGCGCTGTCTGTCGCACTGGAGTGGGCATCAACAACATCTTCTGCAATGGCTGCAAGCACTGGGTGCACAAGAAATGCAGTGGGCTCAAGCGCTTGAAAAAGGACCCTGACTACAGATGTACACGGTGCCAGGGAACTGCACGCCCCTTGAATGGCAGACCACAGATGCACGCCTCTTGAATGGCAGACCACAGAAGAAAGTCCAGGTCGGACCTGACAAGCTTGAGGTGGTAGCTTCCTTTTGCTACCTAGGAATCATGCTCTCAGCAGCAGGTGGCTGTGAACGCTCAACCACAACACGTGTGAATACCGCCTGGAAGAAGTTCAAGGATCTGCTACCAGTTCTCTCTTCACGCCACCTCTCATTCAAAACACGTGGCCGTGTGTACAGCTCTTGTGTGCGGAGCGCAATGCTCCATGCCAGTGAGACTTGGCAATTGACAAAGCCGAACCTCCAGCGTCTGCAGCGAAATGACAGGGCAATGATCAGACAGATCTGCAATGTCAGGCCGCAAAACATTGTCACCACCGGGTCCAATGAGCTACTTGTGCGGCTTGGCATTGAGGATCTGGACCTCATTCTGAAGGAGAAAAGACTCCGATGGTCTGTAGAATGCTCCAATGGTGCAGTTAAGACAGCCTTTGACATACAGGTTGATGGAAAGCGTGAGCCAAAATGACATGGAAGCAGCTGACAGAGAGGGATTGCAGAGAGTGGAAGCTCTCGGCTATCAACCCTCATGATAGCCGTACCTGGAGATCTGGTGTGAGATCTGCCATGCGTGCAGCAAGCCAGCTATCTGGTAGGGGGCCCACTGATGTGGATGTTGCCCCTGTACCTGCACGTTAATCAAAAATCCGATTATGATGATATGATATGATGACGCATTACATGTACCCTCAAATATAACTGCGTAATACAATTTAGAGTTTGTATAACTGCCCAATATCATTAAACGCTAACTTACCAGTATATATAAAGACGTAATATAAATCCGTATATGAAACTGAGTAGTATAATTTTTAACTACTCGCATGCGAAAAAATATATATCTACATCTCCATATGGCATATGGCAATTTGAACTGCTTCTATATTTTCCCAGCATTTAGAGCTTGGCATTGTATTTCATCTCAATGTATTAAATGCTTATTAATCATATATATATTTAAATCTCTGTAAGAAAGTTAAGGAAATAAAAACGGTAATTTTTTATTACATAACTGATGCGCAATGTGTGAGAAGAAACCTTTTATAACATACGTGGACAGCCGAGATCTAGATCAGCCTGTGCAATCGCGCGGGTCAAGCTTCATTCTTCGTCTGTATGTCTTACAATGTTCAATTATTCTGTATGTGGGCAAAGATGGCCTTAAATTATACTGTGTAGACCAATCTGGGCCTTTGATGCTGAATATCGCATAAGAGTCATTTACACATAACATCCATAACATCACGAAAACACGCCTATATAATTTTGACCCCCATAAACCCCAGTTTTATATAGTAAAACTGGTGTTTACAGGGGTATATATTATTTTTCTTATTCTGCTCAAAAACATAGATTGTGGGTACTCGTTAGAACCGCCTCGAGGAGGCGGTTCTTACGGGTACCCACAATCTATGTTTTGAGCAGAAATATGAAATATATCAGATTTTTTATCTGAAAATCTTCCTGTTTTTGGCTGTAAAATTTTCAATATATTTGAATAGGCGTGTTTTCATAATGAATTATAACAATTACAAGATATATTAAAACGCATCAGCACAAAACAAATATTCTGAGATAAAGGTTTTAAAGTGGATAATGTGTCCTACAAACTCTGTTTCGTTTCTATTTCTTGCAAACAGTTCGGGTCATGTCGCTTTATGTGAACTCGGTACAGAGGTGCAGTGATTGCAGTGATACCTGCAGTTTATTAATTTACCTTCAAATGTCCGTTTTAGTGCGACGGACGACGATGAACTGAACTCACATCATAAAACTTTACTGTATCTCCATTTCAAAATACATTACACACACACTTACACACACACACACACTTACACACACACACACACACACATACACAAACATGATCAACTGCGGTTTTCAGATACAAATTTAATTCTACTTTATATATAAAGTATATATATAAATATATATATATATATATATATATATATATATATATATATATATATATATATATATATATATATATATATATATATATATTATTCATCCTGAAAACATTATGAGAGGACGAAATATCACATCAATTATCAAGTTTCCATTTTGACACAATGAAGCTGTTGAAAATGTCTGAAAATTGGCAATGCAAATACTGCCTTTTATACATGTAGACAGTGCAAAGTAGATCTTGAATTCAAAGTCCTTGCTATTGTATTACATCACTGCCAAATACAGCAATGGTTCCATTCCACTACGATGTTACTGAATATCTGATCGAACCTGTAACTCGGATTACGCAAACAGTATACTACTCAAATCTGTTGCACGTTTAGTGCTTTAATAATGTTATGGTTAATACTTCTACAATTTCTATAACACAGTTTTCATACTTACCTATATAAAGCTGTTGAGCCAATATCGCCTTGGTGGTGCCTCAGGACTCGCCAGCCGGATCTTATAATATCCTTTTGCTGCACAGTTATGATTTTCGAAAGATGGTATTTATTATTTAGATTGCCCATTTTTTAAAGTAGCGTGTCACAAATCACAACCCCTTTAATCTTTCTCAGTTTGCTGTATGGTTTGAAGCTTTAGACTCACTCGACTTCTTATCACTTACGCAAAGCGCGCAATAGTCTGACAGCGGACCTTATCATGAACATATGCAACCCTACCACATTAGTTTATATCTGTATTTATTTGATAATTTGATTTACATTAGTCGATATTTCTGTGAGTATAAGACATAATAAAATTACGTTATTGAAGAGAACCTGAACCGAAAGAAAGCTGGAGCCTTTTAGAAAGAGATATTAGTCCAGCTAGCATTCTGCTAAAATCTATATTGGACCGTTATCGGACCGACAGGGTTCCTGTCGGGTCAACAACGGTCCAATATCGTTTTAAGTAGTTTGCTTTAAACAATAAAAAAAAATTTCACGGTAGTAATCGATAGGAAAATTGATCATCTTAAAAAAAAAAAAAAAAAAAAAATCATGGTAGTCATCGATAGGAAAATTGATCATCATAGAAGTTGATCAATTTTCCTATCGATGACTACCACGAAAGTTTTTTTTTTTTTTTTTTTTTTGTCTGTTCATATGACAAATATAGGTAATAATATAACTTTTTTCGGTCGAATGTGACTTCTGGTTTCAATTTTCTATTTTACGTAAAACAGCTGGAAACCAGAAGCCCCAGATCTCGGAAGAAGGTTATATTTTCCTATATTTCGGGAACTGCGAACATTACACAAAATCATCTATTTTCATGATTAAATTACATAATTTCAATGTTTATATTATATCATTGGCTTATGATAAATAATAAATATTCATTGATTCCGATATCTGACACGATAATGAGCATGTCTTAAGAGAAATACAAAATTAGTTCATAAGACTTCTTCAAAGAAATACGTTTCAATTCAGCTTTCTCAGCGCTTTGTGTTTTATTTTTTCAAAACCTTTATGAAACTGAAGTGAAATTTCTTCCGCTGTTGAAACTCTACTCTCATAGCTCAAGGACATATAGTTTTACTCTACATTCCAGATGATAAATATGCGAAAGATGAAACAAAGCCTTTTACATGCCAATACGTTAAGAATGAGATTATTTATGAGTTGTTAGCATCCTTGCCAAATGCAAATTTCTCTCTTTTTTGTGATTTAAATCACAGGTCAACTATTTGCCAAGGATTAATTAGATACTTCAATAGGTTTTTGCCTATCTGTCTTGAAGCTGCATGCTGAGTTAGGAAGCAGAGAGCATCAGTAGGCTGGCTTCCAGGAGTCTGTTAACAAAGAAATTTGTTCAGCGAAACTTGTACTGTCGAAGAAAATTTCGATGAAGTGATCTGCGCAAAATCGTACACAGTATTTACTTTGAATATTCGGATACCAGGCCCCGAGGTTATAAAACTTTTTTCGTGCTCGACTCAGCTGAGCATGAAAATTTTTCTGCTAATAAATATTATGTTTTGGCAGAGAAATTTTCATGCTCAGCAATGTTTAGCAATAAGTAATTTGCAATTGTTAGTAATTTGAGATTTAATAGCATGACAAAATTCATGCTCAGCTGAGCTGAGCATGAAAAATATTTTATAACCTCGAGGTCGGAACATTTCAGAGTACATATCTTAACTCTTTCACTGCCACAGGCGATAATAATAGGCTTTTGCAAACATTGTGGATCCAGATGAGACGGCTTTCAACTTTACATATAAACTTCTTTCTAATCGATAGTTTGTTTGAAAAAAAAAAGACAAAGCAGTGGACAAATGTAGTCTGAAATTTGGCGCCAAAAGAGTTAAAATGTGTCGCAACGTAAAAAACGTACCTTCTAGCGAAGATTAAGATAAGCCTGGGAATTATCACAGTCTGATCACAATCTTCACTGGGCGCATTCAAAAGGTACGTTTTCACACATTGCGACTAATGTGGAAAGGTGATGTTCTAAATGTCACAACATGGCAACCCTTGTGGGCGATGGTCAAATTGCTTCTTTTGATTTGGGTCTAAAACATGTATGTTCGGATCTCTCCTTTTGATTTGGTCTACTTTGTCTGCCTAGACATGACTTCCTGAATATATATGTTAAAAACGGTATGTGCACGACATCTGAAGTGTTTAACTTGATGGTTCGACTGTGTAGTTAAGTTCAAGTGTGGCTGTTGGTGTCTGGAAATTGCGAGTTGCCAATAACGAGCCTTGAAATCCAGTTCCTTTATGTCATAAAAAGAAGATGAGTTAACGTTCAAACGGAGTTAGTGGTTGTAAGCTGACTACGATGACACGCATCAGACTGCACGGAGGAGCAGGATGACCCGGATCTTTATTGCCCGGATATGCTTAAAAGGCCCTTTGCTCAATTTGCGGCTGAGTTACTATGTCAGTTATGCAAACTGAATGGGTGCTGTAACCTGGCGAAACTACCATTGACTTACAAGCAAATTTAGAATTCTGTTCGTTTGGATGTTTACGAATGTAACAATGGATCATTGCATGCTGCACAAACTCGCCGTATTCCGAGCTATATATAAAGAAACAAAACATGCCTATCACTTACGCAACGTTGAAAAAAACTTCGATTTTACGTCAAGACGTTGAAATAATGATGAATCGACGTTGTTTCAACGTTGTGTGCCCGCTAGGATTGTATTTGTAAAGGTTTGAAGGTTTGTCATGAGTCAATACAAAATCTTTTATTGCATCACAAAAACATGTCTGTATAACTTTTATCCCCTTGAACCCAACTTTTATACATGTATAGTAAAACTGGGGTTTACAGGAGTATACATTATTATTTCTGCTCAAAAACATAGATCATAGATTGAGGGTACTCGTAAGAACCGCCTCACCGAGACGGTTCTAACGAGTACCCACAATCTATGTTTTTGGCAGAAATATGAAAAATATCTGAAAATTTTCAGTTTTTTTTTTTTTTTTTTTTTTTTTTTTTTTTTGAGGTGAATTTTTCTGCTTATTTGAATAGGTGTGTTTTCGTAATGGTAAATACATATGCACAAAAGGGATTTGTTCTATCAATTTGTTTAAAACTCTACTAATTTAAAAAAAAAGCACAGCCACAGAAAAAGAAGAAATGTTTTTTGATCTCTCCGCTTGAAAAAAAAAGACTGGCTCCAGCCTCCAGTGACATTTTTTGTACAAACCTGTTTGATAATCCACTGAAATGAAACCAATATAATATCATGACTATAAAGTCTGGTCACTAGACCAGCCTTTATAGTCATGATATCATTTTGGTTTTATTTTAGTGGATTATCAAACAGGATTATAAGAAAAAAAATTATTCACGGAGGCTGGAGCCAGTCTAGGAGAAAGAGAGCTGGTTGCTTTGCTTTCATCCGCTTATAACGTGTTTACCGCTCGTCGTAGTTTGTTTATTCTTTTTCTTGGTGTCATTACTCTTTTTTAGCACTTCCTGGACAACTTATACTATTTCTAATGGTAAGATATGGTCAGTCAGAGCAAACATTTTTTTTCATTTCTGATAGCATGCCAAACAAAAACGTCTTTCCGGGTAATGTAACTGTGACTGTTGTTCATTTGCTTTGTGTATTTGTTTGAGTTTGATTTAACCTTCCAGTCAGCAGCATTTCAGTTATGTTGTTGAGAAGTTTGCTTTATATGATTTCAGTCATGTCAAGACGTTTGCTCTGCACATGGTGTTGTATTTTTTCCTTAACCTGCATCTGCCTATATGAGCACATAACCGTGCAGCCCATACATTTCGCCAGTCCGGATGGGCGGGTCCTTACCAGCCCATTCATCCGCGCAGCCTGGCCAAGAGCATCAGTAATTTCTGTACGGACTTTGTAACACTAAAGGGTTATTGCACTAATATTGGTGAATATTGTCCCGAGTTCGGACATCGAAGGACAATAAAACCATTTATTATATAGCTATAAATAGTTCTGCTCGATTAAATGCTTGATAGACAAAGTTCTGTGAAAATTCCTTGTCTGAATGCGATTCTAAAAACATATGCGAAATCGATATTACAAAAGCGATATCATTTTTGCACTAGTGCGATATCATATGTCATATAACGGTAACATTCGAAGGCATCTGATTAAGCGTGCCGATATCAAGTAGGCGTGCCGATATCGTGCGATATCAGCATGCTTGATCCTAGTAAGTAAGTAAATTCTTTATTTTACGAGGGTAGCCCAATTGGTTTTACCAATCTCCTTGGGGCCCTCAACAAAACTACATACATAAAATTACATACAAGTTATTTAAAACAATGATTAAAATGGAGCGGTGCACGAGATAATGGTACTTATGGTATATGCGACCAGCAAAGGCCCAAGGAGCAACTGCCTGCTCGCAGACATGAAGCAAATTGACCAGACAACGAAGATAATCAGACATCTAGCTCCACTAGATGATTTTTTTTTTTTTTGATTGGGGTTTTACGGCCCTTTCAAGAATATTCACTTATATCGAGCCGATCGTTCATCAAAAGTGAGCGTAAACCGGAGTTCATCAAAAGTGAGCGTAAACCGGAGAACCCGGGAAAAAAAAAACAAAAAAAAAAAACACCTGACCTTTCGTAAGCAGAACTTGGGTTTCCCACATGTCACCCGAGCGAGGCTCGAACCACAACGGTGAGAGACATAATGGATTAAAAGTCAACTCTCCTATCAACTGTGCTACGGGGGGCCGCCTCCGTTAGATGAATAGGCATGCGCATTTGAGAGCGTTCTCACAGAGGACAAAAAGTATCTTTATCTTGTGTCACTATTCCAATAGAAAACTATGCCAGGGCATATGGATGCGTAAATGTAGTAGCTATGACTGATTAAGGATAGCATGTAGCATATACATACAACATGACAACAAGCAAGCAAGAGAGAGAGAGAGAGAAAGAGAGAGTGAGATTCATTATAAAAAAGCAAATACAATATACGTATTCGAAGTTCTGAATTACTGACGACGGAGGCAAGTATATGTTATAAAATGATTATTAACCTTTAATCCAATCAGTACACTGCTTTATAAAAATGTCCAGTGATTTTGAATTTTTTATGTCAATGGGGATGCTGTTCCAAACCACAACGCCTGAGTATGATAAACTACCTTTGAATAAATTGCATTTTGGTTGTGGCAATAAGTAATTCTTGTGAGTCACAGATCTTAAATTAGACGCCGTATTATCGAGATTCACATCGCGCATTTGGAATAACTCCTGTAAATAGGTTGGTGCCAAATTGTTATAAATAATGTACATAATTTTAGCTTTGTTAAGAAATACAGTCTGATCAAATGACAGAATATCTAACCTTTGAAGCGCTTCGTGAAAACCATTATAAGTTTGCGACAGGATTAATTTACAAGCCCGTCTTTGTAATGTATTTATTTTACTTATATTGCTATTCGACGTATTAGACCAAACCGTACTGCAATACTCTAGATGCGGCTTAATGTAAAGCATTATAAAATAACAGTCTATGTTCTTTGGATAAATACTGCCGCATTTTGCCAAGTAGCCATAAATAAGAAGATACATTTTTGGAAACGTGGAGAAGCTGATTATTCCACAACAAATTTTCATTTTTAACACCCAGTATTTTGCTGATAGTTGTCATTTTGATGTCAATTTCATTGTATCTCAGAGATAAATTGGGATTTTGTAAGTTGCTTCTTCTCTGTCTGCTAGTAATCAACATAACATTTGTTTTCTCGGTATTTAAAACCATGCCATTTTGTCTACACCAAACATGAAGTGCATTTAATGAAATTTGTAGATTGGATTCAAGCTGATCTGTATTACATTGCACATCATAAATAGTGGTGCCATCAGCATATAGGTCAACTTTTGCTGAGTTCTTTAACACTAATGGCAAATCATTAATAAAAAGTAAGAATAATAAAGGTCCTAATACAGAACCTTGAGGAACACCACATGTTACATGTTCAGGTTCAGATACATTATTATTTAATGAAACGCGTTGCGTTCTGTTTGTTAGGTAGGACTCGAACCATTTTAGACAATTTTCACTACACTTGGATTTTATCGCATAGTTTTTAGTCTTTCAATATTTATAGCTATATAATGATAATGTTTTATTAATCCATAAAGCGCAAAATACACTGCGTCAGACGACATTCTGATTTTGTTTTATTATTCAAAGGAAATTAGTCTTTGCATTTCATGTGAATCGTCTTCTTGTATATACAACGATAGTAAGTCCTGGCATTTCATGTGAATCGACTGTCAAGCAGTCGATTCACATGAAATGTCAAGACATTTTTCTCCGAAAAAAATATAAAAAAAAAAATAGATGTCTGTTAAAATTATATTTGCTTGGTACAAAAAGGCTAAAGAATAAATAGAAAATCGATTATCTTTGCGGATATAACAGGTATCTTTATTCTATTCAAATAATATTAAGCAGATCAGAATATCAAAAACAAATAATAATTCTGAATTCTGTACGAAAACATGTGGGCCGTAACGTGAGAAAAACGTACCTTCTGACATGTGTGCCCATCTAAGACTCAAATAAGTCTACGCGTCAGCGCAGTCTGATCAGAGTCTTCGTTGACCGTACGAAGAAACTGCATCCTTGGCCATCCGACATGCACCAAGCGAAGATTCTGATCAGACTGCGCGAATGCGCAGTCTGATCTGAATCTTCGCTGGGCGCATGTGTCCGAAGGTGCGTTTTCTGACCTTGCGGCTCGTATGGTGTGGAATCATTAGAATCACATAGGTGGGTGATTCTAATTGGATCTCAGGACATGTCCTTTTCATCCATCAACTTATGAAAGAACTCGCAGTACATACAGTTTTCGGACTGAAAGGCCTGAACAAATAGTGTACACCAGACCAGGCGCCGTAATTCTGTAATTGTTGACAAGACTTTTGTCTTGTCTTGTTTGTAAAACTGCCAGCTTTAATTTATGTTGTGTTGATTGGTACCATGTTTTATTGTACATATGCAAGCATTGTTGGTATCGCCATCAATCGCTGCCCGCTTTACTTTCTGCTTTCGTACTAATCTGTACGTTCAATATTTCTTTATATATTTGTTTTGTAATTTTGCTGCTTCGGGATATAAAGGTAAGGGTCCGATATCCATAGAATAGTAAAGAAAAGATGTCCAGGATTAACCAAAACAATAGATCAAAGCCTACCAATGACATTTTGTAGAATAGCGAACAAATCATTGACAGACAGTACACAAAAAAGGTAAGAGAAAAGTCCAGGGAGTGCCACAATCACAAACCGCAGCCCTTCCCAGACCCCAAGAGGAAGAGAAAACCGACAAATCCAAACAAGCACAAATCGAACAAACGTACGAAAAGCACTAAGATTAGCTCTCTCTTCCCCAAGCGAGGTAATCGCAATACTAAAAGGACTGAAAACACAAGAACAAAATGACACAAGGCCGGAAAGACATACAACAAATCGCTTCGTAGAATAAACCACAAAGCGACAAAGAATAAGACTAACACCGGAACCACCGCCTAAGAACGGTCAGTAGAGTAAACCCTCGGGGGGTTTAAAGCACTTTTAAGCCACAAACCAAAGAAAAACAAAACAACCAGATCCCACTTCTCCAATAAGGGATCACAATACTAGACACGAGCCACTCATTATGAAAACACTCCTATTCAAATATACTGAAAATTTTACAACAAAAAGGGGGAAATTTTCAGATAAAAAAAAATCTGATATTTTTTATATTCCTGCTCAAAACATAGATTGTGGGTACCCGTTACAACCGCCTCGGCGAGGCGGTTCTATCGAGTACCCACAATCTATGTATTTTTAGCAAAATAAGAAAAATAATGTATACCCCTGTAAACCCCAGTTTTACTATATAAAAGTAGGGATTATCGTGATGTCAACACAACAGAACACAAGACAACGATCAGGACAAAGCATGAAAGAGGCCCCGCAGCGAGCATCCACAAACCCACACAAAAAGGTAAGAGAAAAGTCCAGGGAGTGCCACAGCCACAAGCCGCTGCCCTTCTCAGACACCAAGAGGAAGAGGAAACAGACAAAACCAAACAAGCGCAAATCGAACAAACGTAAGAAAAACACTCAGATTACGTAGCTCTCTCTTCCCAAAACGAGGTAATCGCAATGCTAAAAAAACAGAAAAAACACACGAACAAAATAACATAAGGCAAGTCTTAAAACAAATCGCCTCGTAGAATAAACCACAAAGCAACAAAAAGTAAGACTACCACCGCGACCACCGCAAAAAGTGATGTGGGCCTAGATTGTTTGTTCAGCTCTGTCTGTCCAAATACTTAGGGTAGTAAATACGGCATGCAATGCAAATACAGTGATCAAAACAAGTACAGTAAAACCTCAATGACTCGAACACCGATGACTTGTTTACCATGGTTAATTCGAACTCGTTCTGAGTCCGTAGGAATTTCTTCCGACAGCTAAAGAAAACAATATGTTTTTCCTATTTTCTCATCAAAATGTATACTGTGTGTAATAATTGGAATCGCCTTATCGAGGCAGTTCTAATGAGTACACTCAACAAACCATTATTTTATAGAAGATCGAGAAAACATCCATTAATTGTTTCCATTTGTCTCCTAACCTGACGCTATGGTTAACCTTCAGTGGCTCGAAATACCCATATCTAGAACAAATTTCTATGGCCCCGAAGATGTTCGAGCAATTGAGGTTCGACCATATGTTGTTAAATTGTGCGAAATGACCCTGTTGAATAAACGAACAGTTCTGTGAAAATCGTGAGTTTTTGACCATCCAGGCCAGTCATAGACATGCACCAGTCCATGAGACAAGTATTCAAACTAAACCCACCCGAACAATAATATGTTGTCTATCTGATACCAGGCAGATTAAACTCCATTCTGTCTGGGCCAGATAGTAGAAAATGTCCACGCAATAAAAATCTCTTTAAAAGAAAAGATAGTACTATACTCCAGAGAATTGGGCTTACTGACTGGACTAATCAATCAAGGTCAGTCAGGGCAGCCTATGTTGTTAGTTTAAATACTGAACTGGCGAACAGTGACAATTTTAAACAGCAATGCGTTGCTATGCAGACTAATTGCGGGCTTTGATGAGACATTTTTTTACATTATGTCATAAATTGCGCCAAGACTATTAGCGTAACACCGCTGTAACATCACCCAAACTGACCAGCTGCCACTGGTTTGGCAAGCAATTCGGGCGACTTTTGGTAGACAGTTGACCGAATGTGTACCCGATTTCGTCGGCAGATTATGATTATAACTGGCCAGTTATGTCTTGTTTTCTTTGGTCGCCCGATGATTTTGGGAATTCGGTGATCAGAACAGCGTTGGGTGACTGTCAGCCGATCGCCCAGGCGTCTTTGGCGCCCAAACATCGGCGTTATACGGCCGAGCATCGGGCGATAACCAAACGATAATCGGAAGACTTGCTGATGACCTTTGGTCGACCGACCGTCGGCCGATAGTCGCCTGACTGCACCGATCATCTGCCGTCATGCGCCCGACATACGCTTAAGTGCTATGCCCATCACTACGCTCGCCGTACTTTGTGTTATGGCGTTTTTGCAAGAATGGCAGCGTGGTTGTTCCACATCCATCTGATCCTCGCTGAAGAGGAAATGATCCATAGGCAATGCCGTCCTCATACCTGCTTGATCAAACAGTGGATCCCGAGGTATTCTCTGCTTGACCAGTATAAGACACTCCCGCGCCAGCCCGTGGTGATGTCAAGCGCGTCCTGATGATGCCATTTGATGTATTCTAAAAACTTGTTCAGAGAGTGCGTCACAGAATCACCAAGAAGGAACCCCACAACATCTCGTCCCCGGGTTCAAATTGGGAATGACCTTGCTTGCCTTTGCCTTCGGGCCATGCTCTCCTTTCCTGACAGCCTTCCCCATTGGTGTGCAGAGAGCGCGTCTTCCAAATCATGTGGTCCCTTGGCCGCCCCAGTTTCAACTTTCGCTTTTCTCTGTCTCCAAATCCTTTTTTTTTCTAAGTCTTCCTTATGTTTTTTTTTTTTTTTTTTTTTTTGTAGAAAAAAAAAAGCAACCGATGGATCAATGGATTGTAAAAATATTGTGTCCAATCAATATTTTAGATGCGCGGACGCGAATGAAAACATCTGGTCGGTCTAATTGAAGGCTTTGATGTAGCCGAAGGCTATTGGAGTGTACAGGTTTTGTGTGACAGCTTCAGCTGGCCGATCAGATGACATAGGCATAAGTTATAAGATCCTCTTCCTCATGACAAGGCATTTAAATTCGTGGAGTTTCTCTGCCACTGCAAGTACGAAACTAAGTCACTGTAATAGTGCACCTCTTACGGAACCCGGAAAGGAACATGCTTGTTTTATTTTTTAGGTTGTCCGAACAAGGTAGTATCCTGTTCGAACAAGATAATATTTTGTCCACACAAGAAAATATCTTGTTCGGATAACATATTATCTGCAAAAGATATTATCGTGTCCGTACAAGATAATATCTTGTTCGGACAAAATAATAGCATATTTGGACAACTTATTATCTTATCTGCACAACTTATTATCTTGTTCGCACAACAATCAGACACCCTGATCGGATATTGCAATCAATAGGTATCAGCTAATCAAGGTGTCTGATTAAGTTATGCAAACAAAATAATATGTTGTACAAACAAGTACTATCTTCAGCGGACAACACATTATCTTGTGCGGAAAAGATATCATCATGTTCGGTTAACTTAAAAAATAAAACTAGCATGTTCTAATTATTCCTCCTGATTATTTCATTTGAATTTTAACCATTATTACAGAGACAAAAACCAACGAGTATTCCAAACATATTATAACGATTTACTTGTAAACACGTAACAGTACGAAAATCGAATTATTTCTGCCTACATAAATCAGCCAGCTCATTTGAACAGTATCAGAAGGGTTTTCGGTGTCCGCCTAATGATTCGTTTGATAATGTACAATTATTATCTTAAGTATTCGAACAGAAAGGCCTGAGCAAACGGTGTAGAACTACATCAGGTGTTACGTTCTGTGGCTTTTGGTCTGGTTCAAGACAGTTTGTCATTCATCCAGCTCGTAATGATAGAGTAACTACTACAGAAAGACTACTCTGATCAGACATTCGATGTCCGCTTATGCATGAATAATGACCAAATATTGTAGAAAAAAAACTGTATCAGGGATGGGGGATGTTTGCTATGACATGGAGCCTATCTCGGTATCTCCATGCCCAGAAGCCTAGCACGGTTCATAGTTGACTTAAAAGTAGTTCAATCAAACTATGCCCAACCCAAATTGTGAGTTTAAAATTTATGCTATTTAACAGGTTTCCCTCCCTGCGTGTATCAATTTACACTGGCTGATCAAAAGCATTTTTGTCTTTGAACTGGATGTTATCTAATATGCATTTCTCATATTTTCTTGTGAAAAAAAAAGATAAATCGTTTCAGGTTTACAAACTGGAAACAACTTAAAAGGTTATCGATACTCAATTCACTATTTAGTTTTGTACATTGGAGAACAACGCTATATATAGGCCTTGTGGCATTCTGTGGCGTCTGTTCTGGGACTACACTGTTTGGTTTCACTAAAATTGTTTATAACATGTCTATCTGATTCTACATTAAATGTGATATATTGATTTTTGAGAGATGTCGGGTTTTATTCTTCTACTAATGTGGCATTGTGATTGCATTTATAACTTATTTATCATATTCAATTTAGCGACTCCCAAGCCAACTGCTGTGATAAAATTACACATTGATACAAGACGCAAACAAAAGCACGGGAGAACACACACACACACACACACACACACACACACACACACACACACAGAGCATCCTACATCATCTGACCAGGTCGATCTTTAGATTCTCTAGTGGCACATATATCAAACATTATTCAATTTAGTATGTCTATTCAGTCTATTGATTCGCATGCCACATTTGACATTCGCTTTCTGTATTAAAAAAAAAAAGCCATCTTCGATTAGAGCGAGCCATGTGCTCGCTCATATCAAGACAATACTCATTATTCCAGCAATTTTGATTGATGCTAAAATGTATGCCAACACAAGACAGGTATAATCGTTCAATTCAAATAAAATAAGTCGCAATGTCTGTAAACGTACCTTTTGGAAATTCTGATCAAACTTTTCGCTGGGCGCATTTTGGATAGCCAAGAACGCAAAGTTTCTTCATGCGGACAATGAAGACTCTGATCAGACAGCGCGGATGCGCAGGCTGATTTGAATCCTCGTTGGGCGCGCATGTCAGAAATTTCATAAATTTGAACTTTAGTATGGGAAAAAAAAGTCATTATACTATAAGCGAACAGATACACAGTCAGCACAGTCTGTTCAGAAGGGTTGTGAAGGAGGAGTATTGGATGATGGTTCTGGTATAATTGTCTTTGGTTCTCCATGAATCATATGTTGCGGGTACTCATTAGAAGCGCCTCGGCGAGGCGCTTCTAATGTGTACCTACAACATATGCTTTTTTAGAAGCAATAAGAAAGCTTAGCCCAAAATGTTCACCAGATACTCATCCTTATCCACGCCTGTGCTCATTATGGTAATTTGTTGTTTTCCTTCCCGTACTCTTCTACTGTATCGAATGCTTCTTCGAGCGGGTAGCGAAGGTATTGTTTGTTTGTGTTGAGGTTTTACGGCCCAGTCAACCCAATGGGGTCATGTTGAGCGCGGTCAATTTACCTAACCACACGTTTACTGGGCAGACTTAGTCCTCTAAGCGGTTCACCAGTATTGTGCACATTCTTTCGCCAGAAACTGACAACTGCCCTTCTTGAATCAGCGGAAGGGAGAGAATGACCATAGAAAATCACGATCAATCTCCACGAAAGAATGTTGCCGACCTCGGGGGTTGAACCCGCGACCTCCTGGTCTCCAGTCGGACGGCGCATCCAACTGAGCCACCGAGGCCGGCAGCGAAGGTATTGATCATATCTAGTGAATATTAGGCTGGTCCGTGTCTTTCCTTCATCAACAGTGTTTTGTTGCGCGACCCATTTCTATCAATTAAAGTAGCACATGAAAGAACCAGAGGCATCTGTAAGTCATGGAAATATCCTCATTACCAGATGTTTGGCACTGCAGGTATATGCCGTATTTACTCTAAATATCCCGATACCTTAAGTATTGGCTACCCGTTTATGTAAATTCATGTATGTGGCCACCTGTTTATGTTAATACATTTATGTGGCTACCCGTTTATGTTAAAATAATTATGTGGCTACCTTTTAAGTTAATACATTTATGTTGCTAACCGTTTATGTTAATATATATATATATGTGGCTACCTGTTTATTTTAATACGTTTGTGTGACTTCCGTTTTATGTTAATATATTTATGTGGCTACCCGTTTATGTTAACACATTTATATGGCTACCGGTTTATGGTAATACATTTATGTGGCTACCCGTTTATGTTCATGCATTTATGTGGCTACATTATGTCCATACATTTATATGACTACCCTTTTATGATAATACATTATGATGCTACCCGTTTATGTAAGTACATTCATGTGGCTACCTGTTTATATTTTTATTCATTTATGTGGCTACCGTTTTATGTTAATACATTTATGTGGCTATCCATTTACGTTAATACATTTACGGGGCTACCTGTTTATGTTCATACAGTTATATGGCTACCGTTTTATATTAATACATGCCGGTTTATGTTAATACATTTATGTGGCTACCGGTTTACAGTAATACATTTATTTGGCTACCGGTTTATGTTAATTCATTTATGTGGCGCCCTGTTTAAGTTAAAACATTTATGTGTCTACAAGTTTATGGTAATACATAATGTGGTTACATGCTATTGTTCATACAGTTATATGGCTACATGTTATTGTTCATACATTCATGTGGCTACATGCTGATGTTAATACATTTATGTGGCTACCCGTTTATGTTAATACGATTATGAGTCTATCCGTGTATGTTAATACATTCATGAGGCTACCTTTTTATGTTTATACATTTATGTGGCTATCCGTTTATGGTAATACATTAATGTGGCTACCAGTTTATGGTAATGGATTTATGTGGCAACCCGTTTATACTACTACATTTATGTGGCTACCCGTTTACATAAGAACATTTATATGGCTACCGGTTTATGGCAGTGAATTTATGTGGTTATCGTCTTATGTTAGTACATTTATGTGGCTACCGTTTTATTTTAATACATTTATGTAGTTACCGGTTTATGTTAAAACATTTATGTGGCTATCCGTTTATGCGTCTAAAAACTGTTGGTTTCCCTTGGAACACCGCACATATAAGAAAATGAAGTCTCAGTGACATTTTGTAACTTGCTGGATAAATATAAGAACCTCTGGATGCGTGGCAAACAGTGATCACACTCCGCGTTCAGACTTGTCTATACGAATATTGAGGGTAAATACAGAATTATGAAAATATCAATAGTCTGTAATATGATTAAAGGATTGTAACATTATTTAAGTCGCTACGGAATGGGCTTTTAATAAGCATTTTCTAGGATACTGAGATTATGCGAACACATCGAGATAGAAATTGTTTTGCATATCTTCACAGTCTAATAAGCGCCTACTCTGATGGACCGGAGAGATGCTCAATTTACCAACAAGAGGGTATAGAACTCAAACGCATTGGTATACCTGCTATTTGTTCGTATACTTTAGAACCAATACAAATAAAATCATTTTATCAGTTTATGTAAAATGCTACACTTACGACAACAGTCCCTAATGAGGGCCCGTAAAACGTCAACTCAGTAATTTGTACAAGTTATACTCTGCGAGAAAATAATCAAAATTATTCTGAATTTGATATATACCGTGCTTAACCTAAGTATTCGGACAGACAGGCCTGAGTAAACAGTGCAGACCCTGATCAGACGCCGCATAATGCGACGATTGATCAAAGTCAGTGATGTTTGCACTTATGCTACAATGTAGGCATAAGAAGATGCAGTAAAATGCACTTTGTTTTTAAATTTAATGATAAGTTTAGCATGGAGAAGGTGTCCGAACAATTACGGTAAATACGATATTCGCATGAAGCTGATCACATGCTGCAGTGTTTTCAATTTTCTATGAAGTTTAATCACGTTTATCATTACGCCGTACAACCAATAATTCGGTAATCGTTTGTAATTTATTATCTTAACATATATAGATTCAAATCAGTCTATGAAGCCTCGCCTTCAGTCAGAGACTGCCATTCCATTGCAAATCAAACGTATAGGAACCGAATGTCTGTACGCAATATTAGTACATGTACATGAATAAACGCTGAGAACATGTATCTTTGGATTCAAATCGATTTTACGGGTAAATGCTTCGCTATAGGTTCAAATATTGCAAAAAGATGCAAAACATAATTGTTTAGGTCTTCTCATACAGGCTCCTTTATGCAGAAATTATTGAAACGTAGCCTTTACCAGAAATTCTTGAAATGGGCAAAGTCGGCAATCGCATCACGAAAACAAGCCTATATAATTTTGACCCCTTTAAACTCCATTTTTATATAGAAAAACTGGGGTTTACAGAGCTATACTTTATTTTTCTTATTTCTTCTCAAAAACATAGATTGTGGGTACTCGTTAGAACCGCCTCGTCGAGGCGGTTCTAACGAGTACCACAATCTATGTTTTGAGCAGAAATAAGAAAAATATTAGAGATTTTTTATCCGAAAATTTTCAGTTTTTGGAGGTGAAATTTTGTACATACTTGAATAGGCATGTTTTCGTAATGGAGTAATAAATTCACACAACAAAATTAAGGACAACTACAATTGCTTTTTCCGGTTTGAACTCATATAGACCAATCACAAGGGCATTCATAGTGTAAGAAAATATCAGATAATTAGCAACAAGCCTCGTCGAATGCCTTGAATGTCCCGGAATGTAGAGACCATTGCTGAGGTTGAAGAAAAAGTTTAAATTGCTGACGGTCTCAATGTTTTTGTTTGGTTTAGTTAATAGTGCTAGATAGTCAAAAATCATCCAAGAAAACAACTTAGAAATCATTGTTTTATTATTATTTTTATTTATTTTTATTTTATTTTTTTCTCGATTCTGACCGCAAAAGCACTTATTAATGTTCATATGTTGTTTGTGAGTTGTAGGTGCTGTTGTTGTTGTTTTCCATGAAATTCATATTAAATGTAATGCTTAAGGGTGTATGTAGGGGCCCGGATCGGGTAATGGGTCTTGTGTTTTAAACATTCTCATTGGCGTTCGCATAGGGACTTGAAAGCTTCATGTCTGTCATAAGAAGTCTCAATAAAACCAAGACTCTGATTTTAGTTCATGTACGTGTTCCAAGTTTCCAAAAATATTTCTATATACAGTTGGCACTGGTTATCTCAAACTCGCTTATCTCGAATAGCCGCTTATATCGAAGTGAAATTCTGGTCCCTGTTTTTACATGGAAATCTAAGAACAGGTAACAAAATATTGTGGAAAAGAGGAGAAATTGCTCCTCAGGAGCAATTTCTCCTCTTTTCCACATTATTTTGTACATATTTCTAACTTCAGGAGTCAAATTACATATTCATTTGTTAAATGTGGTTATTCAATTTATTGTTTTCCTAACTTCCGCAACTCTGATATCTCGAGGTACGGATATCACGAAGTGTTTCAGAGAGTCCTTGGAATTCGAGATAACGAGAGTCGACTGTACATGTATTTTATTTGACCTTACAGCTGCTGATGTTAAGTGCCTTGTGACGGCCTTAAACGTAAAAATCTAAAACATTGCCTTTAGAAACAAAGAACGCACAAGAGAACGAAAATTGGAGTCTCGGTTAGATTAAGACTCTCCATATAAAGCATTATAGTTTGTGAGACTGCATACGCATACCGTCGAAAGCGACATTCGATTTTGAAAGTAACTAGAATGGGCTCAATGATCCCTGACTTCCAAAGTCTTCCTGTATTTCATCATAATGTTGTTTTTACTTTCTTTTGAATCACGAAACCCATCTTGATATCTTGGATAATCAAGGCCTGCTTTTGCATGTGCTAGTACTGTGGGGCTTCTGCAGTCATGCAAATTTATTGCTGTCATATGAAGAGACACAATAATACGGAGACTCCGGTTTTCGTTATTTCGTGTGTTCTTTGATTACAGGGAAGACCTTTATAAAATGTTTTAGGCATAAAGCATAACAATCTCATTCATGCAAATACAGATTGCTGGAACTCAGATAAAGTGGCTGATCTATGTCTGTGGAGATTCTTTATTTGTACCTTTTTGCTGACCAGTTCAGTTGTCAGCATGACTGATAAAAAATGGAGTTTGAAATTAACGACGTTTCCAAATTAGCAGTCTATCTAAATTTATATTGGACCGTTATCGGTCCAACAGGATTTCTATCTGGCCGAAAACGGGCCGATATAATAATAATAATAATAATAATAATGTCTTTATTTTACGAGGATAACATATTTAGCAAACAGTGTACTAATCTAACATATGGTCCTCTTTAAAAACTTCTAACAATATATACATATTATACACATTTACACTGTAAAATCGGCCGACAAGTTCGCCGGGTCGACGCCAGAGCAGCGCTAACATATTTTGGAAGTATGTTGCTCCGCCGTCGTCCAAACGCCAAACGGGTAATTTCATAATCTGTAACATAAAACATTCGAACAGTCTAGGGATCGCAGTTAAAAGTTTCTTTGAATAATAAGCAAGTAAATGTAATTAAATATCCTAAAAGATGATGTTTGATAAAAAAAAAAAAAAAGAAAAAAAGAAAAAAAAAGGACATTTTAACACCCTATAAAACACTCCGATAATATATCTTTAAGTAGAATGCTAGACGAGTACACAATTAGAATAGGCTAGATTTACTTTTATTATAATTAGATTCTATTGCTATTTAGCGATATATTTACTGAAAGTTCTGATGATCTACTCTGTGGGGGTCTCCTTTCTAGGACCGGGCCTAGGGAAAATCTAGGAAGGAATAACTCAGTATGTGCATTTGCTAAGTGTTATTTTTGGTTTAAACGTATGTATTTCTTCTTTGTTTGGAAACTACAAATATACATTCATTAACAACAGATGGTCTAGAAATGGGATCTGGACAAAACCTTTAAAGCCTATAGAATCCATTTCCTGCATTAATATTAATTCTTGATCTAATATGAACTATTGTAATTAGAAACAGATCTCAACAGTAAGCTCTAACGTGTGCTCATTGCACCGCCGATCGAAGCCTAATTAGAGTTATTACTTTATCTAAAATTTAATGCAAATAAACTGAGCAGAAACATACTAGGGAATTTCCTATAAACCTTTCCACATTGCAATAAGACCCAAAATGAATGTTGCACGAATTGAGTGTTATTGTATAAATAATCGACAGGAAACCATTTGAAAGCAGCAAACAGTACTTGGAAAGAAAAATTGTAAGAAGTTGCTATCTCCTTTGATTTTTTTAATCAAATATATTCTATAAGGAGTGACACTTGAGAGCAATGAACACACGTACAGAGATAAAAGTGGCTTAGTTATTGACATTTTTGGGGCCAGACTAGCTTGATTCGGCCAAAGAGCCTTAACAATGACCCTCATGTATTAAAAAAATCCGGAATTGGCTCAAAGATCACAAAAGACCAGAGAATAAATAGTCAGTTAAAAGAAAAGATTCAACCTGCAGTAGTAATAATATCGTCAATATACAAACGGCAGCTTTTATTCGTCGTATCTGTTTGCAAGCAAAAACTTCAATCGATCAAGACGGACATGTATATTACTTTAATCTATTTTTTGCTACGTTTGTTGTTTTCATTCGTTTTAAATGTAACATTCAAAAACAATGGAAAGTATATTCATTCCATTTGCATGCATCCTGCATATGTACCAGATAACAGTTGTGAGACAGTTATATTATTGTCACAGCGAATGCTATCTTGTTTCTCATAAGGTTGCTTTTATATGAAATGAAATATATATCAAGTTGCCAAGGAAAGGCCACCATTACAAAGCCCAGCCTTCCCGAGGCACTGAAAGAAGAAAAGAAAAAAAAATGAGATAACAAAACGATAACCGAGTTGTGAAGACTAAAGAAGAATTTCAACAGAAAAACTGCCTTGAAACGACCAGCAAAAAAAAACAAACAACAAAGCAGCTACTTAGGCATACAAGCTTTATGTCTCCTGTTCTTCACTGCCAAGAAGACGATATTTTCTGGTCATTTAGATTAATACGCTCATATTCATGGTATTCAGAGGCAAGAAAGTGTAATCAGTGTTATTTATGTTCTATTACTTTCCATGAACAGACTAAATAAAACCGATTCGTCTATTTTCGTTTCCTACCTTCCTTATGCTTTTCGTTTTACTTATTTATTTATTTATTTATTTATTTATTTATTTATTTATTTATTTACTTTTCTTCGCTTCCAAAGGATTTATTCGTATGTCGGGGGTATATAGTTCGTCCGTTCCGTTAGTCCGTTCGTCTGTCCGTCCGTCCGGGTGTGATTCCGTCCGTTAACCCTTTCTATAACCAAGTTTTACTTCGAAGTTTTTTTATTACTTATAACTCTGCAGCCGCTGATAAAAAACTTTTCATATTTGGTATGGGGGTGCCTAGGAGGAGCTTCTTCCATTCTACATCTATGGACCTGGGTCATGCCCTAGGGAGGGGCTAGAGATCAAAATCTAGGACACCCCAATAAAGTAGTATATTACAGTTTGTTTATACAAACAACCGCTTATTAAAGAAGGATGGGTATCAGACATGTTTATCACATCAACATTCAGTGTAATAAGATCAAGGTCATTGCGACCTTATTTTCATGCTTCAGTGATTTTGACTTATATTTTGATGCCTATTTCATGGGTTTATGCTTCAATAAAGTACGAGTAGTATGTTGCAGTTTGTTTACACAAATAACTTCTTAAAGAAGGATGGGCATCAGACATGTTTATCACATCAACATTCAGTGTAATAAGTTCAAGGTATGTGATCATATTTTCATGCTCTAGCGATTTTGCCTTATAGCTTGAAGACTATTGCATGTATTAATGTGATACTTGAAATACTGGATCTATGTGATACCACAATTGATACACATATTTCATGGTACAGTAATTTTGCCGCATATCTTGAATGTATGAACATCATTATTTGGGATTATGAATGAGCATGATCCAACAATGAACCTAAAAGTAAATGTAGATCACTGTGACCTATATTTCATAGTCCAGTGCTTTTATGTTACATCTTGAAGACAATTTGATGTATTACTATCATATTTTGGGATTATGTGACCTATATTTATAGCCGTGTGATTTTGTCTTATATCTCCCACTATTTGACACCTAATTGTCATGTTTACATATAATGACACAGTGTGACCCAAACGTTCACCTCAAAGTAAATATAAACCAGTATGACCTTTATTTCATGGTCCAGTGATTTTGCGTAATATCTTTTAGATTATTTAATGGATTAACATCATAGTTGCCGGCCTCGGTGGCTCAGTTGGATGCGTCGTCCGACTGGAGACCAGGAGGTCGCTGGTTCAACCCCCGCCGAGGTCGGCAACATTCTTTCATGGAGACTGATCATGAAATATTTTCTACCGTCATTCCCTCCCTTCCTTTCAAAAAAGGCAGTTGTCAGTTTCTGGCGAAAGATTGTGCACAATACTGGTTAACCGCTTAGAGGAAAAGCCTGCGCAGTAAACGTGTGATTAGGTAAACTGATCGCGCTCGACATGACCCCATTGGGTTGACTGGGCCGTAAAACCTCAACACAAACAAACATCATAGTAGGTATAATGCATCAGTGTGCCCATCAGATTAATTTCTCAAGTATATGTAGGTCAGTGACCTATGTTTTATGGCCCAGCAAATTTGCTTTGTGTCTTGAAGACTATTTACTTCAGGAAAGTTGTACTTGGGATGATAGATCAGTGTCATTCAGAGACTTACATTGTAGACTATATCTTGCCTTATATCATTGTCATTAACTTTATAATATTTCATAATTAAGAAATGGCACCGGCTGCGGGTATTCGCGACCCTCTGACTATTTGCTCTAGTTTGTATTTTATTTCATATTAAATTTTCTGGTTATTTGGGACTATGAAACACAATTAGATTTTCTGAACACAAGAAAATTGGAAAACACGTTTATCATTACTAGGGATGTACAGAGATTGTTTCCTTATGAAACGTCTTTCCACAAAATAAAATGAATCAGGAAATTTATTAAAATCACGACAAACTTGCATGGAGTATAAAAATTCATTAAAGAAAATAGACGCATGGAAGTATCAATACCCAAAGTTGCAACATCCTTCGAATGTTTAGTTGACATAAGTGATTTACTGAATCTTCCATATACAATTCTAGTGCATGAACTAGAGAGTTTGCAATAAGACCTGCTTTATGCGCATTCACTGAGCTTCGGTAACTGATGCAAGTTATCGTCGTATTCTCTAATACATTCTGCAAACTTGACAGACAGAATACAATGAGTGTCAATATATGACATCTTATCTTGGAGGTCTGTGTGTATGTGCTATTATAGCCATAGGTTAAACATAACACAATGAAACATTGTTTGAGGGTTTGACAACAGGAACGAAAACATATTGTCTATAGATGTCGAAAAGAAAATTTAGGTTTATGTGCTAAAAGGTTTGGACTATTAGAATCAAATGGAATACCTAAGTCTATTATAATAAACTATCAAATTTCCACTTATTTAGCGCGTTAACTTTGATTTGAAGAAACCAAACTTCGTGCATTGTTGTCTGTACAAATGAGAACATATCAGATTTAGGTAAACGGCAAATATGGTTGCTTTTATCACCCTGCCAAATGGATTTTGAAATACAAAATATTTAATTAATCATTGACTTTATCAATGTTTCTAACATCACACCAGAATGCATATATTTAAAAAATCCATCAATCATACAGTCTACGGTTGAAAGCTTCATCGCCAAACTTCCTACGGTATCAGTATGATCTGTACAATGATAGTTAAGCCGGGTTATGCAAAACGGTGCCTTAGTTTAAACATATTTTGTTTTCAAAATGTGCATGAACAAGTAACAAATGACGACATTTAAACATGATTAAAACGAAAGCTGTAAGCCTGATTAGCTTGTCTGACATTAAGACAACTGTACACACAATGGCGGTAAAACAGTTGTACATACTTCAGTACTGTTAACGTAGGAGATGTATTTTTCAACAGTCAGTGGACCAATATTGACCCTTACATTTCGTACACTTCAGAAACTTTCAAGGAACAAATTATTTAGAGGAAAAAGCATAAACTTACGTAATAAACCGGATCTATTAGAATTAAGATAATGTACTATTGATTCAATGTAAAAGAGTAAAATATAAGATGTCCGTGGTGCAGAAAAATATATATATATATATTAGAACGAAGTAGAAGCTCGTATGGAACCTGTTAAGGTTGGGAGGTGTCTATAACAATATGTGAACAGGAGTGACGTGACGCGGTGTGGTCAGCACTTTTGTTGTCTGATGATATATTCAAAGAATCAGGTACTTGTTTCATCAGCGAGTGAAGACCTTGTCTATCCAGCAAATAGGCGATTACTACTTTAACAAATCTATGTAAAGCGTGTCATATTTTCCCTCATACTATTATAGTGAGCATAGATACATTTGTGGACGAGTTTTTAGAAGGTTTTGAGCAAAGCGATTTGTTTTATTTACTTACATCACAATTTCACATTATGTTAACCAATCTATGTAATCTGGACCCCCATTTTATCTTCAATATATAGTGAAAACCGGGGTGTACAAGAGTATACACAATTTAACAAAGCTTTACAGAATTTTTGTTCTTAAAGCTTAATTAAATGAGTTGATTATTTGCATGTTTTATATATATATTACTGGGCGTATTAACCGTGTACATCAACCATAGGTACAATCGTTCCGATCGAAATCAAAGGTGGCCACATTGGCTGCTAACTTGAAAATCAATTTTGAACTTCTTCTCCCGAACCGAAAGAGCAATATATACGAAACTTAGAAAGAAGCATAGGGGCGACTTGTAGATCAAAAAATGGCTAAAATCGTTCTGATCGGAAATTCAAGGTAGTCGCCGTGGACGCCATCTTGAAAATCTATTTTGAACTTCTTTTCAACTGACTCGAAACTCGGTAGGAAGTATCAAGGTGACGTTTAGATTAAAAAAAACGAATATCCAAGTTGGCCGCCATTTTGAAAATCTATTTTGAACTTCTTCTCCTGACTTGAAACTTGGTAGGAAATATCGGAACAGATTGTAGATGGAAAAAAAAGCTAAAATCGTTCCTATCGGAAATTAAAAATTTTTGCAGCCATTTCAAAATCTATGTTTATCTTCTTCTCCTGAACCGAAAGGTCAATTGACTAGAAACTTGACAGAAAACAGTCAATGCAACTTGTAGATCAAAAATAGCTAAAATGTTTTCGATCGGACATCCAAGATGGTCCACCATCATGAAAATATATTTTGCACTTCTGTTCCTAAACTGAAAGGCTAATTGAGTCGAAACTTGGTAGAAAGTATCAGGACGAATTGTAAATAAAAACAAAGATAAAATTTTTCCAACCAGAAATCCATGTCGGCCTACATGACAGCGATCTTGAAAATCCATTTTGAAATTCTTCTCCGGAACCCTAAGGCCAAAAACTCGAAACTTGTAATAACCTGTATCACTGCGACTTCTAGATAAAAACAGCTAAAATTATTTCAATCAAAAAGCCAAGATGGTCGCCATTTTGAAATTCTATCTCCTGAACCGAAACACCACTTGACACGAAATTTGATAGGAAGTATCGTGTAAAGCAATTTTATGGATCTCCGATCTGATCTATTTAAGCTATGTTTGATCTACAATTCACCTCGATACTTCTAATAAAGTTTCAAGTTAAGTTTTCTTTCGGTTCAGGAGAAGTTTAAAATGGGATTTCAAGATGGCAGCCGTTGCGGACAGCTTGGATTGTCGATCGGAAGGATTTTAGCTATTTTCGGGTCTGTTGGCCTTTAATTTCAGAAGAAAGGATTTCAAAATAGATTTTCAAGGTGGCGGCCTTACGGCAATGGACTCGAGACTTGGTAAGAAGTATCGGGGCCACTTGTATATAAAAAATACCTACAATCGTCACAATTTGAAATTCAAGGTGGCTGCCAAGGCCGCCATCTTGAAAATATATTTTGAACTTCCCCTGATCGAAACGATCAACTTACTTGAAACTTGGTAGGAAGTATCTGAGCTACATCTCCTGAACCGTAAGGCTAATTGACACGAAATTTGATAGGAAGTATCGGGAAGATTTTTTAATCCAAAGTGATTGAAATCGTTTCGTTTAGAAATTATAGATGGCTGCATTTCGAACCTTTTCTCCGAATCGGAAGGCAAACTGACTCGAAACCTCATTGGAAGTATAAAGACGATTTGTTCAAATTATAGCCTTTGTGTAGACAAAGGCCTGGTCCAGGGGTCATTTATCTGGCACTCAGGTGAGCAATTTAGGGCTATCTTTGCCCTGTTGTTTTAGTAATTTTGAACATCTTAAAAAAATACAGTAATTAGGTCGAATACGGTAGGATATTTTCAAAACATATAAACCAGCTTCAACAGCACTAGGAGAGTTGTTGCTTTATTGATAAAAATGAATCATGACCTCGTATTTTCAACATCATCAACAACAACAAAAGGGACAAACGAAATAACTAAAAATGGAAAAACGCAATTTTCTTAAGTGGTGAAATCTATATCCTGGGTGGTTGCTTTTATGTCAACATCTATCATGAAAACTTCTATTTCTGCGCAGCTGATTTAGAATACAGTGTAAAAATCGATAATACAGTGTAAAAATCGATTGCCAAACTGACAAATATATTTGCAAAGCTATGTATATCTGTATTATCTATCAGTGACTGATCAGCTTGATAGGTGCTTTCATGGACACCAAGATGTGGGAAAGTCATCTTAGAAAGCTGATTACCACATAAGCCGCCGGCAGATGTACACAGCCAGAGACTTATAATTGTTCACTTTAACTTGGCGGGGTGGGGTGTATACACTTACAATGAAGCAATCTCTGCCAAAATAGATTTTTGACCCTTCTGGACAAAGCTAAATGAAACAATGCCCCCTCCCCAACCTTCACCCTTTGGGAGAAACTTTTCCTTTTAGAGACGACTCCTTTTTCGAAAATGCGTGGTGTTTAAGAACGCAAATCGAAAATAACTTAAGTTGGCTTACTTATTAGAAAATGGAGAAAACAAAATCTACTAAATGTACCCAGTCCCTATAATTATTTTCTTGCGTTTTCTTTTAAGTCAGCGCATGACAAAATCAACAATATGGCATGCGCGCCCAGCGAAGACTCAGAGCAGCCTGGACATCCGCCCAGTCTGATAAGACATTTTTTCTGTGCGTTCAAGGGGTAGTTAAAGACAAGCTGGTTTTAATGCGAACAGTGAAGACTCTGATCAGACTAGGATGATGCCCAGGCTGATCTGAATCTTCGCTGGGCGAACATGCCATTTTGTTGGTTTTCTCATGCGCTAGCTCTTTTGTTTTTTTGTATCTAATTTGGGTTTGGCGACAGAAATGAACTAATCCATAGGTTTGCTAGCAACTGTTTAAATGCGTCTATTTCCCTCTTGTGTGTGTGTGTGTGTGTGTGTTTTCTAATTCCTGTAAACTAGTTCTAAATTATACCCGAGGCTTATTAAAGGGCATTGTGTGTAACTGTGTACGTTTCGTCAGTGATCCTCGAGGTAGCTGAGGTTTGGCTAGGATAGCACTCTACTGCCGCATGAATGTAGGGGTGGGTTAGGACGGCTAAATGGTAAAAAATGGATGGTTCAGATGCTAGATTAAGCTTACAACCCACCCCACTCTCCTCCAGTAATTTATTAATTACTGTTCCAAGGCAGTACTTTTTTGTTGTGCTTTTTGTTAAATATTCTGTAGTGTTTTATGCGAACCAAATTTTATGGGAGCCTTTATGCGAACCGAATTTTTATGTATTTCTACTCGTATATTAAGAGCTACATCGGGATACAGGGTGAAGTTGGCTGGCCGTAAAAGTGATTTAAAAACCCCCGTTAGCTTATTCTACTGACCGTTCTAAGGCGTTGGTCCCGGTGTTAGTCTTACTTTTTGTTGCTTTGTGGTTTAATCTACGAAGCGATTTGTTTTGAGGTTTGTCTGGTGGTGTTTTGTTCTTGTGTTTTTCGGACCTTCTCTTTGCGCTTTTCGTACGTTTGTTCGATTTGCGCGTGTTTGGTTTTGTCTGTTTCCTCTTCTTCTTGGTGTCTGGAAAGGGCTTCGGTTTGTGATTGTGGCACTCCCCTGACTTTTCTCATGCCTTTTTTTAAACTTACACATGTTTATTATTATTATTATTATTATTTTAACAGTCATGTAAGTTTAAGTTATATTCAGTTAAGTTGCCATCTTTGTTGGGAAAGGGTTGCCACCTCTGTTTGTCATCTGTTCTTTTTGTGGCTGTCTAATTATACATATATCTGTCTGTCTTTCCTTTTGATGTTGATAACTTGATGTGGAACTGATTGTATTAGTTCCTAAGTTCACTTATTATGTTTGACTGAGTTAAGGTTTTACGGCACAGTCAACCCACTGGAATAATGTCAAACCGCTCAGGTTACCTAACCACACTTTTCCTGGGCAGGCTTAGTCATCTAAGCAGTTAACCAGTATTTGTGTACATTCTTCCGTCTGAAACTGACAACTGCCCTTCTTGAATCAGCGGAAGGGAGAGAATGAACATAGAAAATAGTCTGATAGTCTTACATCAGGAATCAAGATATCAAAGTGCCAACATAAATAGCATGAGTGCAAATAAAAAACAAATTAAAATGAGTATTCACCAACTTTTTTGTGTGCGACTTTCTTTATTGTTTGATCGACCGATTCGCTATATTTCGAGTTTGATTATTTTTCAAGAACACTCCAGGTTGATCATGCAATAAAAAAACTACACACAAAAGGTTGATTTTCGTATTAATTTTCCGCTTTTGGTTTGTTCGGAATATTCTTAAGTATGTTTTTTGTAAAATCAGTCAATATATATTAGCAATACATCTAGCAGATACTAGTAATTACTTTAACTTATCAGTAAAAGCAATCAGAGAAACCTCGTCAATACTTTGTCAGTATACATGTATAGCAATTGGTTTCTTGCTTACTTTAGGTCTTGTGCCGTATAATTAAACTAAGACAAAACAAATGATGCAGATGCAAATATTAAGTATTCTAATTGTTAGATTAAATGAAAACTGCAATATCACTCAGGCCCTTCGAACAGCGACCTAAGTGTAAATTCATCCTCACATATAATGTCCATGTTCAATAGTCATAACGGACTGATTATAGTCAGCCCTATGTCGAAGTTTGAGGCATTTAATGGTTTCTGCTGACCATACCAAAGCGGCTCCTCTGTTGAAGTTCTTTTTTATGTCGGTGACTCTAATTATGTTGTTGTGTCCTGTCTTTATTTCTGACGCATCTCTTCTTTTTATCCATTATGTATAATGCTCTGAAATAATTCCTGATTCTGAAAACCAAGTTGATTCTGGTTTTAAATCTGTACTTGAAAAATCTTAATACATTTGACAGAACCAAACAAAAGATAGGAATAGAAAATAGCTGAGTCAATAAATTAAGAGTATATACTTGGTAGCTTTTCTGCAATTTTGCACAAGGGAATGACTCGCTGTTTGTTTGTCTGTATGCAAAGTGCCTTTCGGAAGGAGTCTAGTTTAAAAAGAAAAATAAATGTCTGCATTAAATATGTATCGATTCCCCTAAACTCTATTCACGACGTGTAATATAGGGATCAAACATGTTTTTTCATGCATTAACATTCGCCAGGTCCGAGGGAGCCAGAGGCCGCGGTTTTCAACACCTCCCTAGGGACCTGGCGAATGTTAATGCAATGAAAAAACATTTTCGATCGCTATTATTGCATAAAAACTGAAAACATTTGCTACATTTTGCGTTATTTCTAGCACTATTTTGTTTCGCCTTTTCACCGATGTCTCGCGAATGCAATTTCCACCGACTATGTTCGTTCTAGGGCCGGGCAGTACACATCTCGTAACGGCAGCAAGCTTGTGGCCCCGGTATGAGCATATTGAAAGTTAAGAAGCCGTGCATCAACTACGCGTGAATTGCGTTGTTAATACATGGCTTTTCGCCGGTTTATGCACGGCTGTTAATAACGTGCGACACTGCTTTTTATGCAATAATGCAAAATGCAACATTAATCAAGCCCCAACGCTAATTTTAATGCTGTTATTAGAATGGTTTCAAATGTAAATATCAAACGTATAGTAACTGATCATTGAATACGTATATTATCCAGATATGCATTAGCTTTCAAAAAATAAATAAAGTTACTGACTGGTAAGTTTTCAGCTCTGTAAACCGAGTCCTACATTTAGACATCAGCGCCGTAACATAGAACTGTATTTCGAATGTGAGAAACAAAACAAACTGAATGTTTCCTAAACATGAAATTAGATGCAATAAATTTCGGTGACTGACTGGAGATGACAATCATCGATTCACAAGACAAGTTTGCAGATTTATGCCTATCTAGTAAAGTATCAGGTAAAATGGATTTCTGACACATGTCGAAAACTCATTTTGCACAGGTGTGTGCATTTCCTGTATTATGATCAGAGGTATTTTTTTTGTTTAATAAAATTCTTTCTTGACAAGGGCGAAGCTATACCAATACCAGCAGTCAAGCAAACTCAAACGCAATTTCGTGTCTTACAAAGTTAAACGTATTTTGATAACGTTCAGTCTGTTCTCCGATGTCAACATGCCACAGTTTTGATTAATGTTCAACGCTGAATGAAGATACAAAACTTGAGGCTTCGTAAATAGGCTTACCTGATTTAAACAGTTTATGAGACTTGCTGATGTTCTCTTCATCAATTATGATTAAACAGTCACTTGTCACTACTTCTGATCTGAATCAACTTTGAAATAAGTAACACATTTCCGCACTTTTACTGTTTTTTAAATCAGCGTTTGCATTCAGTGTGGTCTTAGAATACTGTAAGTTTGTTTATGTGCAGTTTATGTTTATGTTATACGTGATTAATAAATGCAGTGATGCGCTGAAGAATAAAAATGTCAAATCCGCGAATACCGCACATATGCAAACACTACAACATATGTTGAAATTTGAAATTACCATGTGTCTAGAAAGTGTACGCTGTATGTCAGTGACCAAAGTAAATAAGACAACTCAGGAACTGATATAATCAGTCTTTTCTGCTCCCTCAGGCATGTTCGTGCGAGTATTACTATACGAAAATACCCAGTGAAATGCGGTAAGTCTCAAACCAACAAAACGTGCAAAAGAACAACACTGGAATTAGCCGCCAGGGTTTGATACATATATCATTTAATAGTGTGTCAAAAATGATGTTTTATTTATTCATTTCCAATGTAGACATCATTTACACTACTGTGTGTCCCATGACGATGTCGCAGTAATGATGCCGCGAATGTAAATGATATTGTTTGACTTTGTTTCAGAGAAATATTAGGTAATAAATTTGTACAACATCCGTGTAAATGAAAACACCGAGTTAGCAAAAACTATTGGAAGAATTTTTACAGCCTTGTTCTTTTGACTTAGTCGGATATTGTGTAAAAAATAAGTAATGCTTCAGTTTTCGGTCGAACCAAAATAATTATATAGGAATTTAACGTAAACTGAACGTTTTGTACATTGCCCGTGTTTTGATGTTTCCGCCCATGTGCTACGTCATATTGGAGTATATGATACCGACAACCTTATTTAGGAAGATACCTCAGCCTATTCACCTATCACGTAGTAAACAGATTGAAGTAGGTTTGACTAAATTGCAAAAACATTTTGATTAAGATTAACATACATGTAGACGACTGTCTGCTACGGATCTAATCCAAACCGTTATTTAATTCTCAACATTTCATTATATTAGTAATGAAACAAATGTCAACAATTACAGTAGGTGTTTTAATCTTATAACAAACTAATTTTCTTTTGCATTTCGGCTATATAGTTACAAAAATACAAAAGTGCCAAGATGACACTGTATTGCTTACCTGATTACCAGATAGGTTTCGCATCAATTGACCTTTCGGTTAAATATAGATTTTCAAGATAGCGGCCGTCTTGGATTTCCAATCAGAATGATTTTAATTACTTTTGATCTGCAAGTCACCTCGATACTTCAAATGAATTGAGTCAATTGGCCTTTGGTTCAGGATAAAAAGGTCAAAATAGATTTTCAACATGGCTGCTAGGGACACCAGCTTGGATTTCCGATCAGAATGATTATAACTGTTTTTTATCTGCAAGTCATTGTGATACCTCCTATCAAGTTTCGATTCGAATGGCCTTTTCTGCTCAGAATAAATTCGAAATAGATTTTCAAGATGGCGACAATGGCGGCCATATGTGATTTACGATCGGAACAAAACAAAGGTCAGAGAAAAGTCCAGGGAGTGCCACAATCACAAACCGCAGCCCTTCCCAGACACCAAGAGGAAGAGGAAACCGACAAATCCAAACAAGCACAAATCGAACAAACATACGAAAAGCACTAAGATTAGCTTTCTCTTCCCCAAGCGAGGTAATCGCAATAAATTAGAATCACGAGGAAGAGGAATACGAAAGGTGATTTTAAAGTGCAAACTCTGGCACTTGAAATAATAAAACCATTAAATGAAAGTACGGGGAGACTTTCTAGGGTCTCCACACGGCACAAACACTACAGGCGTGGTATGCAAAAAAAGGTAAGAGAAAAGTCCAGGGAGTGCCACAGTCACAAACCGCAGCCCTTCTCAGACACCAAGAGAAAGTTTAGCTATTTTTTATCCACGTCACCAAACTACTTCCCACAAGGTTTCAAGTATATTGGCTTTTCGGTTCAGGAGTAGAAGTGCAAAACAGACATCTAAGATGAAAGCCATCTTGGATTTCTGAACGAAACGATTTAACTGAGTTTGATCTACCGGTCACCCTGATGCTTTCTACCAAGTTTCGAGTCGATTTGCAAGTAACCCAAAATAGATTTTCAAGATAGCGGTCATGGCGACCACCTTGGATTTCTGAAAGGAAAGAATTTAGCTATTTTATATCTACACGTCACCCTTATGCTTCCTACGAAGTTTCGAGTCAGTTGACCTTTCGGTTCAGGAGAAGAAGTGAAAAATAAATTGTCAAATCGGCGGCATTGGCAACCATCTTGGATTTCCGATCGGAACGATGTTGGTTATTTTTGATCTACTAGTCACCCCGATGCTTCCTACTAAGTTTCAGATCAATTGACCATTGGTCAATTTGTTTCAGGGGAAGAAGCGAAATATATATTTTCAAGATGTCGGCCATGGAAGCCATCTTGGATTTTCCTATGTAACAATATAAGCTATTCTTATCTACTAGTCAGCCCGATGCTTCCTACCAAGTTTCAAGTCAACTGGCTTTTTGGTTCAGAAGAAGAGTAAAAACAGATTTTCAAGCGAGCAGCCATACCGGCCATCTTGGATTTTCGTCGGAACGATTTTAGCTTTTTTATCTATAAGCCACCCAGATGTTTCCTACAATGCTTCAAGTCAATTGGCTTTTCGCTTCTGGAGAATCGTATTTTCATTACGGCCCTATTACGATCGGAACGATTTTAGCTTTTTTTTTCCATAACAATAAAATGACGCATTTAAATTAATTGTATATTCCATACGAAAATAATTCAATTTCCTCTCCTTTTCAATGGAATTAGTTAAGATTTATGACAAGACAAAACCAATCATAGCTTATTACACGAACGAGGTGGCAAGTGCAAGTAAGTTTATGGGCTGGATATATTTGGTAGATTTTCGACAGATTTTTACAAGGTTGACAACTTTCGTACGTTTTTGTTTGCACTTCTGCATAACAAGCTCTATTTGTAAAGGTCTACAAGAAAATAATTCGCAAAATAGATAAGTGAACTCAGGAACTGATACTATCAGATCCACATCAAGCACTCAACACCCACGGAAAAGACAGACAACCCTATTCAACCAGATTCTTTCCCGTTAGAGTGTGCGGTATTCAGAAAGGAAGAAAAAGAAAAAAATACTGAACGTTGCCTCACGTGAAAGTTTATTCATTCCCTTTATAAAACACGGTTTATATGTGGCAGCATTGCAAAAAAAAAGTAAGAAAATTATTTATTTAACAGTTTCTTAGTTAATGTAATGAAAATGAACAAATATTTTAAAAGCGCTTATCATAACAATGGTAAATAATTTCTGAACGTCCCAGGTTTCCCTTGAATTTATAATAAAACACAGAGGGGTTTACAATATTGTGTATGTTTAGCAATTTCGACGTTTTTGCGCCTAATTTGAAATTGTTTTGTGCATTTCAGGAATCCAATATGTAATACTTATACCCACATACTCTTCACTTTGTCATTTGTAGGAAGTGAACAGCAATTGACTATAGTCAATTGCTGTTCACTTCCTACAAATGACAAAGTGAAGATTATGTGGGCATAAGTATTACAAAATGTTAACAGTGTTAACGAGATCGTGTCAGCGAATCCATATCATCCTAAATATTTGGAAATGTCTTTGTTTAGTTAAACGCATTTTAATTATGTTAGACTGTTGTTCTAATGACACCATGCCAGATTTATGATTGATATTCTGTATTGAATAGAGATACTAAAGATGTGTCTGGGCTAACATGTGACCTGGATGTGTGTGTTTGCAAATTTGGAATAATTGTAGTTTGGGAGATTGGTTTGGAATGTAAAGACACAAACAACACTATTGCGGACACGTCAAGCCAGTCAGTTTACCTAACCACACTTTTCCTGAGCAGGTTTAGTCCTCTAAGCGGTTAACCAGTACTTCGCACATTCATTTGCCAGAAACTGATGGCTCCCGAGCTTAGATTGGCCATATTCAATATTGTTGTTCATGTACAATGTTTTAATCAATATTCAATACTGGATGGAGAGACTAAAGGCTCAACATCAGAAAATGTACCATATGCTATGTGCACTTAAGAGAGAAGTAAAGTTATCATGCATAATCGGGTCAATAATCATGTTCATGTATGCAGCTTGCCACAGATTATCTAGAATGCAGAGTGTAACGAGTGACAGTCTGTTTAAATGGTTGAATCCCCTAATACGGGATAAACAAACAAAAACATAAAAAAAAAGGTAAGAGAAAAGTCCAGGGAGTGCCACAATCACAAACCGCAGCCCTTCCCAGACCCCGAGAGGAAGAGGAAACCGACAAATCTAATCAAGCACAAACCGAACAAACGTACGAAAAGCACTAAGATTAGCTCTCTCTTCCACAAGCGATGTAATCGCAATACTAAAAGGACTGAAAAACACAAGAACAAAATGACACATGGAAAGACATACAACAAATCGCCTCGTAGAAAAAAATCACAAAGCAACAAAGAGTAAGACTAACACCGGGACCACCGCCTTAGAACGGTCGGTAGAGCAAACCACCGGGGGGTTTAAAGCACTTTTACAGCTAGCTTACTTCACCCTGGGTCCCGATGCTACTCTTGGTAGAGACCTATCATCGGATTATATCTGTCATTGTTGGATGATTTCGTTGGTTTCGGTATATGTTTTCTTCGTTTATATAAATATATGCGTAACAGGTAAAATGCTTAGAACGAATTTCCCCGGCTCGGAATCGAACTCGGTCCGCTGGACTCAAACGACTACATTGCGCAAAGCAGTACAATTGTATTATATACATGTCTCTAGTGATATACTCCGCCTGCAATCGGCTTTCGTTTTCCCAGAAACCTTTTGCTACGCTCATCAATTATTGTAATTTCCAAAAGAAACAACCTTCAAATGTGAACTTATATGGTCTGTTAACATGAATTTATATAAAATCAAAGGACAGGTAGTAACGGGTGGTATTTTGATTGCAAATGAAGGTTTTGCTATTTCTATCAAGTGTTTTAAGTGCGTCTTTAGTCTTGAAACCATTCAGACAAAATCACTTTCAAACTTTATCCCTATTAAAATATAGAAAACAAAAACTTAATGTTCCATTGAAATGGTAAAGTAGATCAACCTGTACATATTAATCTTGCAATTTTCATAGCCCACCCATTACCGATACTCTGTGGACAAAAAAAACAACAACAGCATAATGTTTTCCAAGTTCAAGGAAAGAGAACAGTTTTACAGTTTTTCAATATATCTGGACATGGAAGTCATCTTTGTCGCAAAATCACTACCATATAAACATATAAGTTCATGTCTCACACCTACGTGACTCCAAAATTGTTTTAAGTGGCTTCAGAGGAGAAATCGTTTGGACATATGACGGACTACGGACTGAAATCGGTCACTAATTCTTGTCCAGAGCCTTTTGTACAGACGACATTTATAAAGAAACATATGGAGATGAGTCAATAAATAGAAAAAAATGTGTCATTTCTGTACTGACCCTATAAGTCATATCAATAGATAAATATAACTGATTTTTTTTTCAATATATATATAATTCAAATAGTTATACAAACTATTATGGAGAAGATAAAAAATATTATAAATATTTCGAAGAATTAAAACAAATAATGTACAGTTTTAATGGGCAAGAGATGGAATGTTGGCATTAATCCGTCTCTTTACCTAACAGTAGGTCAAGGTCAATAAACACTGAAGATTGTGCGAACTACATTTGCCTCTTTTGTACAGGTGTTTGATAGATTTTCTAACAATTCACTGAAATGGTTACCTTGATGAAAAGCAGTGCATGACATGAACATGTTTTCATTGCTGTGTAATCTGACCTTGCCAATCAAATCACTGAATTTGTAGAAGAAAATGCAAATATCATAAATGAAAGTAAAATTGTTTGTAAGGTGTATGAGATATCGCCAATGTAAGCTCTGCGGATTGATAATCTGTCAAAATGAGCAGACATTCACATTTATCATAAATAGACGAATACTTATTTGAAAATCACTTGTATATCATAACATCATAACATCACAGAGAAATATCTGCGAGTATTCGCATTCATCAGATAAAAAACGCAGTACAAGTGTCAGCAAACACAAGATTTGGTTTATTTGGTATGGCCGTTTCTCTTCATGAAAGTCTAATCCGGAAAACATGATAAACATAATTCTATAAAAATAGCCAAAAAGAAATGCAGTCATAAATCTCAGGAACCTCATTATACCTGACGAAGTATATCTGTATAATTTCAGATCAATCAGATAAAAGACATGAGGGTTACTGATCATCACGAAAACATGCCTATATAAATTTGACCCCCTTAAACCCCACTTTTATATAGTAAAACTGGGGTTTACAGGGGTATACATTATTCTTCTTATATCTGCTCAAAACATAGATTGTGGGTACTCGTTAGCACCGCCTCGTCGAGGCGGTTCTAACGAGTACCCACAATCTATGTTTTGAGCAGAAATATAAAAAATGTCAGTATTTTTTTATCTGACAATTTTCAGTTTTTTGTGGTAAAGTTTTCAGTGTATTTAAATAGGTGTGTTTTCGTTATGTGCTGCCGAAACAAGCCTTTATGAATGGAACTTCTATGACCTCAGCTCTGCCAAAAAGCTGAATCGCATACACATCTTCACTTCATAGACACAATCTCTGAAATTTTTAACAGCAAAAAAAATCAGTGGAAGATTTATGAGTAGTTGCGCACAGCATTTGCGATGACAGAAAATCTAACAACACCGAAAGAACTGTGTCTAGGTTAAAATAGCTGAATAAAAATCACACACACCAGCACACAAAAACCACGCACCTCCCACCTTCCCCCCCCCCCCCCCCACACCCCCCCCCCCCCCCCCCGCTTCCCCCTCCCAACAAACACACACACGCAAATCTTTGGAAGAAAATCATCTGCAAACTTCCTCGAGGTGTTCAGTGTTTTTTAGTCTCTGTGTGTGTGCGTGCGTGGGGGGGGGGGGGGGGGGTGGCGTTATTTATTTAATGAGAGTCTTTCTTCATTGGGCATACGGGTACAGGTTTTGTGCGTATCTCATTTTGCTTTTTTTTTTTTTTTTTTTTTTTTTGACCGACTGATTCAAAACTTTTTTACAGGTGTTGTGTTTTGTATATGCTCCTTTTCTTGGACCGACTGATTAAAAATTTTACAGGTGTTTTGTATATGCTCCTAAAATGTGATTATCATTTGGGTAATAACGATAGATTTATTCTGTTGTAGATTTAATTTGGTAAGTTTTGTCGTTGTTGGTATTGTTGTATTTGTATTTGTTTCAGCTTGAAGTGTTACTATGTTTATTTTATTTTATTATTATTCTTTTTTTTTTTTTTTTTTTTTTTTTTTTTTTTGTAATACTGTAATGTATTATCTAAAATGGCTGAAGTCTAACCATAAAAGAAGAAATTTCACATTCGTCAGTTTTATTGGTTTCTGAACTGTATTGTACTTGTGTCCTCCTAAGCAGTGTATCTATAAAGAAAGTAATATTGTAAAGTTAATATATAGTTACTGTCTACATCGGGAGTTCTTTGTATGAGTGAACTTTATAAACAGAATACAAAACTGTGCCAAATGTACAGAACGCGAAAACATCATGCCACGTCATTTGATAGGAATCAATGATATTATATTGGTTGGTAATTTCTCCGATAAAGATAGTGTAGCCTGTTTCGTCCTGGAAACTAACACTCGTGGCATCAAACTGCAAGCAGAAGGGAAACAACTATAGAATAATTTGCCTAAATGTCAAATGAAGAGTTATTAGTTGAGTGTAATTCCAGTTTCGCCCTATCATTCCAGACAAAATACGACAAATCATCTGGATTAGTGAGCTGTGCCATGAGCCTCTTATCACACTCCCAGTAATTATTAAAATCATTAAAGAATAATTAAAAGAATTTCAACATGGTAAAACGTTCCTTATGAAGCGCACTTAGTGAATTTTCTGATCAGTTTGCATCTCCGCGCAATCTGAGCATTTCTTCAGTGGCCGTCGGAAGGAGACTAAGGATCTTCGTCTCTTTACCGAGCGCCCGCCGAAAACTGAAAGCAAATGCTGGTCTAATTATTCGATAGGTTACATTATCTAAGGTACAGTTTCTTAGGTTGCGGCTGATATGATTATTTATGGACAATTATGTGACTAACATAAAGGTATTTTACGTCATATAAAACTATACTATAGTATGTACTTAACCCTTGTCATGCTGAACTAATAAAGACCACTTCTAATTTTTAGCCAATCAGATTACTTGATCCAGGTTGCTGATACAAATTCAAATACTAAATGACAGTGCAGATCCAGATCAGTAGGCTTCAGAAGCCACCTGATCAGTATCTACACTGTTTGCAAAAGCATATAATGTCTGCCTGAACGGCTAACAGTGCAGATCCTGACCATAGGAGGTACGATATATAAAATTCCGCTATTATGACAATTCGAAATTAAGACCACTTAGCTATTAAAAGCAGCTTTAGCCAGTCCACAATGGTTTCTTTCAATTGGAAATTAAGACCATTTTTCATTTTCTTAATTTGAAATGCTGAACAGTTTAGTGCCAAAATTATTTAACTTGAGGGAACTTAAGTTTCGTCTGTCTAGCGCTCCATGTGGTAGGTATTGAACGTCGTCGTCATAACATTTACGTTTCGTTTGGCAACTTCAGTTGTGACGTCAGAAACATGGAAACAATAAAATAAAAGGAAAATTTAAATTTACTCTTTCGGAGTGAATACCATAATTATTTTCATCTCATGTAAACAAACAACTAAGAAAAAAAATATATTCGATAAAATATTTCTGGTTTTCAATTTTAAAAGGAATTTCACTTTCGTTAGTTTTATAGGTTTCTGTAATGTATTGTACTTGTGTCCTCCTAAGCTGGTATCTATAAACAACGTATCTTATCTCTCTCTCTCTCTCTCTCTCTCTCTCTCTCTCTCTGTATATATAAAATGAAAATTTTATCACCAATATCCACAGTATACAAATAAAAGGGGTGGTTCTAACGGGTACACACAATCTCTGTTTTGAGCAAACATAACAAAAAATATCATATTTTTTCATCTGAAATTTTCGTTTTTGCAGCCATAGAAAGTGCCTTTATATTAAATGGGCGTAATGGCAGGGATACATATGCCCTTTTGCACCGGCTTAAGCGACGCTTGATTTTCAACGATGCAAGAATAGGCTCAGTGACCCCAAGGAAAATATCAAACTGCACTTTGATGAAACTATATAAATGAATATAACCAGGACATGTCAAAATCTTAGAACACAACCTTCCCAAGGCGGTCACCAAACAAAGGAGAGAAGAGGAACGAAACATGTTAAAACAAACGCCGCATATGAAACCATTGACGCACGAAGAAAGAAGACTAGAATAGAGGAACCACCTTGTAGCGATCAGTAGAAAAATTACTGGAGGGGCTTAAAGAAGTTTACTGCGGATTGAGGTGTTGGTGTAGGGAGGGGTGGGGATGAAGGGGCTTAAACCAGTTTTATTCGCGCTAAGCATCGCCCTTACTTCTGATGTAGCCCGAAATTACAAACAAATATTTGGTCTGCTTAGTGGTCATCTTACCTCATTAGAGATCTGAAGCCAGAACACAAGAAAAACGCAAACTGGACCGGACCACAAACATTGATAATCTAGTGCCAAACTTTTGAAACAGATTGAGAAGGAGGTCATTTAGTCGTTACCAAACATAATTGGGCATGAAATATTTGGAGACCTTTTACGACTGTAACTCGGCGCTCCACACCAACTAGAGTGCCTTGAAAGGTATAAAATTGCACTTCAAAACAGACAAAACACACACATACACACACACACACACACACACGAAAGAACGACAATCGTAGTCTCGGCTTCATTGAGAAACTGAGACACTTCATATCGAGGGTTGAGCGCAAGACTATGGTAACTCAAACATATTTTTGAAACCCTTGTTTAGGGGCAACTTGGACCCCTTTGTAAACAATGCAAATTTAGGTGCCATTGCTCTTACGAGCAATGGCACCTAAATTTTCATTGTTTACAGAAAGAAATGTTGTAATCTTCATAACGCCTTCATGGTGAGGAGATTAGGTTTGGGGAAAAACAACCATCTGACTTACGATAGTCTTGCGCTCAACCCTCGATATGGTAGCATTGTAATTTGCAGAGCTGCATAGGCATCAACACACACTCGGCTTTAGTGGAACTCGATTTCAAAAGTGTCAAAAGTGTCAGCATGGGCTCCATAATTCAAGGAAAATAAAACCATATTTAAGGTTGACTCTCATTATCTCGATGTCTAATTGATTACCTGAAATACTTCGAGATATCCGTACCTCGACATATCAGATTCGCAGAATTGAGAAAAAAAAATAACAATTACATTTCAAAAAGAATATGTAATTTGACACTCCTAAAGTTAGGGATATAACGAAAATATTGTGGAAAAGAAGGGACATTGTTCCTTAGGAACAGTTTCTCCTCTTTTCCACAATATTTTGTCAGCTTTTATGAAATTGCCTTGTCGAAACAGGGACCAGGTTTTCACTTCTAGTCGAACGGGTTAGTCGAGATAAGCGAAGTCGAGATGACCGGTTTGACTGTATATAAACTGCATTGTGATGAAATATGGGAGATTTTAGACCGCTACACGCCATTTAACATCAACTGCAGTGAAGTCAAATAAAGACTATAAGGTTACCCTTGGACACAAAGAAGACATAAAAGAACGAAACTTGGAGTGTCGGTTTCATTAAGACTCTTCATATTACAGTAATGTGGTAGCTAGAGCCGCGTATATCCCCTAGCATCGGCTTGTGGAACTTTGATCCCACGAGAAATAAAAGTAAAAGCTTCAAAAAGTAATAACTAGAATATTATCTTTTCTTCTGACAATCACACCCCATGCCTATATTCTGTAAGGAGTTATGTAGACAGTTTAAAATACACCATGTATGCTTAAATTGATCTGTATTGTAATAACACACACCGTTAGTGTGTGTCTGTATGTGTATGTGTGTGTGTCAGCGGGAGGAGCAGGCGGTGTTGTTAAACGCACAACCACCTATTACTAAGTCATGAAAACTATCTTGATTTTCCCATGTAGCAGATTTTAACTCTCGATCTCTATGTTGATTTCGGTCCAACCGCAGTTGTTCGGAACAGATAACATCGTTTAGTTGATCCTGCGTCGATTTTTTTTTCGAGAATCATAACAATCGATGAGTCTTCAGCGGAGCGCTAAATCGAGTGTGCCTTCTACCAGATGTCTACGGCTGTTGTGCTTCGTGGGTGGATCTTGGCAGTTGATATGCGCCCAGTGAGGATGTGCGCTGCTAGCCGACACATGCACTTTACACTTCAAAGCAAAGCTTTTAAGGATAAATGCTGTCAGTCATGTTAAAAACAGACATGACTGCTCCTTCAGCTCATTTAATTGTCAAAGTTATGTTAATATATTGCAGAAATAGTTATATTAGTTATCTCGCTAGATTATTCAGACTGTGTGGATGCACATACTTGGCTTTGGTCTACAAAAAAATATTGATTCATGCGATTGCCAGACAGCTATATGTAAATAGTAGGAGCGCAAACCTTCCTGCACATCCAAAAGTCAGGCCAGGGCGTTTGCTTTTAGCATGCCTGATCTTTGCACGGTGAGAAACTTGAGGGTCCAATCAACATAACTGCTTGTGGATCTCAGTATTTCTAAACATTAATATTTGAACATATTATAGATTTCCGGTATGCTCTTTCATTGCCCTTCATATATTTGGTTGACTTTTTTGTCTTTTTGTTTTAATTCTGTATCTTAAATTCTTCACATCCATAAAATGAGATCCCTATTATCTAACATATTTCCGTCACTATTTGTACAAATTAGATTATTGAGGGAGTAAATAAATAAATAAACAAATAAATAAATAGTCATACTTTCGTTCTGATCCTATTTATTATGTACAATGTATACCGTCATGGAATGTTTGGAAATAAAATATGTTTTAACCAAGGAGAAAGTAAATAATCTTCATATTGATGCTAGTATCAGGATTTATGGTAGTCTCAAAGCTCACCGAGATCCCATCGTCGTCGTTTGAGGATTAGTGGACATATAAAACTGCCTAGCAATTTTACAAAATATCTAAATCACTGTTTCTATAGCCATACCAGTGTCAGAATTAACTTTATCATAGCGTAGCGGTCCCGTGGGAATGATTAAGTTAATTGGAACGAAAACTTCTTTCTGCCATAGTACAAAGCTCCAGATAAGAAAGGTTATCAAGTAAATAATTTTCTTATTTCTCCAGGAAAACGTGAGTTGTGGGTTCTTATAAAAAGCGTCTCGTTGAGGCGCATCTAGTGAGTACACAGCATAGATATGTTACCTGTGGAGAAACATGTTAATAGTTTTGATTAAAAAAAAACTTATCTGGAGCTATGCATAATGTCACTGCATCAGCAATTAAACAGTGTTTTAATTACCTGTGACGTGATGGAAAGGGCAAACTCGTAAATGAGGCATTTACTTTTTAAGGGTGGTGCTATTGAAATATTAACATGTGCAATCTCTAACAAATTCTCCGTCGCAGTATTTCATATCATTACGAAAACACGCCTATTCAAATATATAGAAAATTTTACCACCAAATAAATGAGAATTTTCAGATAAAAAATTCTGATATTTTTCTTACTTCTGCTCAAAATATAGATTGTGGGTACTCGTTAGAACCGCCTCGACGAGGCGGTTCTAACGAGTACCCACAATCTATGTTTTGATCAGAAATAAGAAAAATAATGTATACCCCTGTAAACCCCAGTTTTACTATATAAAAGTGGGGTTTAAGGGGGGTCTAAATTATATAGGCGTGTTTTCGTGATGTGCAGCAAACTCAAAACTGTCTGAGTACAAGCGAATGTTTGTTTGGGTTTGGGTTGGAATTTTATGAAACCGTCAACGCAGTTAAGGTCAAGTCAATTAACCTACTCACATTTTCCTGGGCAGGCGTAGTCCTCTAAGTGGTTACCCAGAACATGTGCACATGCTTTCGCCAGAAACTGAAATCTGCCCCTTCTTGAATCAGCGGAAGGAGGAGAATGACCGCAGAATGATCAATCTTTATAAAACGTATATGGCCGAGCTAGGCTTCGAACTAGCGACCCCTGAATCTGCAGTCAGATTCGCTGCCGACTGCGCTATGGAAGTTTATGTCATTTGAAAATTCCTAATAGCAAACACTCCGTAACAAATAGGCTCATAAACTTGTTTGTGGAGTCCCTAAAAATAAGCATAAACTATATTACTTACTTCATGAATGTTATTATTCCAACATTTGACACATGGACTTTAAGTGTATCCCAATGACTCTTTATCGATGCCTTTTCCACATCAGACAGGGTATATATTCCTCTGGTAATCACTACGACATTTTGAGCTAGGTAACACTTATCACGAATCCTCCTTTTGCAACAACCATTGCCCATTATAACCAGCAATAGATGGTTCCAGTTATGACAATGAAGACAGTTACTTGCTTCTAACAGCAGTCTCAAGCGCAATTTTCTATTTTCTACTATAGTTAATTGTGCATAATTATACATATATAGTTACGAAGTATTTGATATTTTCATTATATATTGTTTTCCACTGTTAAGGGAAATTAAACAATGGGGACAAATTATTTCCTTTTAAAGCAAACTCCTTTTCAGAGGCCAAAATAGTACAGCAGATATTTTGGAGCTGTGCGTGAAAGCAAACAGGAAGTCACAGAAGATGTCTCTTTTGTCCAAAATAGCAGAGAAGCTACCTGGTGTGTTCCGCCCCATTCAACGGCTGAAAGGGATAATGTACCTTACTGCATGCGCGCTATCACGATTCCGATCAGCTTGCAAATCACATTCGAATCAGGACCTTCTTTCCTTATCATTATATTTAAGTATCTGATAAATCTGTTAGCGGACGACGTAGATCATGAGTGAATATGAGATATTGGTTATTTTCTCTTGCATACCGCATTTAGAATGAACCGCGCCTTGGAAAAAAGATATGTTGGGTATATGCGAATAGCACAGAATCAGCCAGTGAAGTAGGGCTATTTGATAAAAATAAAAACTTTTTGCTTAAAACAGATACAATGTATATTCTACTGCATCAAATGGTTCTATGGTGTCCTGGAAAGGTTTTTACTCAGACTGAGGTGTAATATCAAAGGCACATAATATAGTTCGACCAATCTGACTAGTCGGTTTGGCCTTTGCAGTTAACATTCATAAGGATATGTCAACTGTACTATTTACTTTAAACATATTTTATTGCGAATCCGTGTTCATGCAACAACACAGTATCATATACAAACTTACAATTTAGGCATGGAAGACAGAAAACCCGCCGCCTACGTGAAACAGATATTCTCACCTGTAAAGGATATCTCTGTTTAATGCTGAAAATATTTAAATATTCATTTACTTACAAACATTTGAAAAAGGCCAAAGCGACAGGTCAGTTTGGCCGTCTATAAAATCAGTGTCATTTTATCATATTTAAAACACCATTTGATACTTAATCCTAGTAATGCATTTTCAGAACAACTCTCTTGCTTTCTGCTGAAGCCAAATTTCAAACATTAATATTTGGAATTACCAGATATCTGACGTCGTATTATAATTACGTGCTAATATAAGGGACATATGGAAATAATAACCCGTTGGCAGAGAAGAAGCTGAATAATTCCCTCGAGTATAATCTCTCAAAAATGAAATGACAAAACGGCACATAGCATTGGCAATAATAAAAGAATAAAACAATGAAACTTTAAGGCAAACAATCTGTATCCTGATTGAAAGCCTTCATTTAAGCATTCATTGAACGGCTCGTCATGAGGCGTCTCCTCTAGATTTATATTGGCTGCAAAAACGAAACATTTCTCCAGTCTGTAGTACTGAAAGTCGACCGTATTTGTTTTCAGTCTAAACTACTGCTTACCATATGTATCCTAACAGTTGAACAGGTACATTTACTACCTGTCTTTGTGTCTAAAACATGTTGATGAGTGTCAAACAGTGTAGACCAAGATCAGACACTGCCTGAAGGGGCATCTGATATTGGTCTACGATGTTCTCATACGAGAAATAAGCAAGCTACGCATTAGACGCACAAAAAAACAGTTGCTGCATGCACCGTCATAGTGAAATTCCTATACCAAGTCAGTATTTCAATATGGCAAAACATCTTAGACTTTAAGACAGTGTCTTAAATGATTCCTTTAAATGAGATTTCTTGTGCGCTAATCGCTAACGGAAACAGGAATACATCAGTACAAGTTTAACAAAGGCGTGCAGATATTTCATTCTTCGAGGGGGGAAATGAAAACGCACCATAATTCACTTTTACAGTTTAAATTGTGAAGTATGGATTTCTTGATTTCTTTCAGTAGCAAAACTATATTAATTGACCAATAAACTATAAACCAGGGCCCAGTTGTTCAAAACTATCGATGTTGTTAGTTAACGTATCGTTAAAAGTTTGACCATTAGATATGGCATATATCTATTATTTTTGCTGAAAAAAATGTGAAAGCTACTCACATTTTTCAGCAAACATTTTTGTGAACTAAATATTGTACTTACTAGAACGGTTAAAATTTTGACCACTAACGAGCTCGTTAAGCTAACGACGCGTTTGAACAAACGGGCCCTGAATCCATATAATGTGTTAAAATTAAAGAAACACTTAACATGTGTTAGGATTATCCATTACCATAACAAGTTCATATAATATGTGCCCAAATATTCCCCCATAATGTATAGTGAAAACAAGGGTATACATTATTGTGAGAATTTAGGACAAAATACCAAATCGATAGACTGCATCAAAAGGGGTCGATTCAAATAGTCACAACCTTGACTTCTGGTAAATAACATCACGAAAATATGCCTATATAATTTAAACCCCCTTAAACCTCAATTTTATATAGTAAAACTAGGGTTTACAGGGTATACATTGTTTTTCTTATTTCTGCTCAAAAACATAGATTGTGGGTACTCATTAGAACCGCCTCGGCGATCAAACAATATTAGAATTTTTCATCTGAAAAGTTTCATTTTTGGTGGTAAATATTTTAGTATATTTGAATAGGCATCTTTTCATAATGACTTGGGAACATGATGCATAGTAAGTTTATATCAACCACAAAACCGCAGCGTCAGACAACTCACCTGCGGACATATGTGCCAAGCCAAAATTCAGATTAGCCGGTGCAGCATAATATGGGAATGTTTTGAATAACCAATGCTGTAAAGTTTCTTCATGCGGTGGACTAATCTTACATCGTGGGTGCACAGGCTGATTTAGTCTTTGTTGGGCGAACATGTCAGTATGCATTCTCATGTTGTGGCTCTTAGTCCTCTTGAACTGGTTTGTGTTATTTTCTTTAGCCAATACTTTAAAAGAAACCACCAATCCAATAGACATACAGTAATATGTTAGTTATCATTCCCATATGAGGCTGAAATGACAATTTGACATGCAAACAGGCAGTTTTTCTTTATTGTTCTGTGTGTACCTATTGGTCCGTAAGACATAAATTAATTACAGTTTAATAGTTATGAGACAATAATAAACTTTATGAAATAATTTGTCTGTTGTAGCTAGAAAATAGTTGAAGAGAATTTACTCTCTGTCCGGGAATGCCAGAGACTGTAAAATGGGTATGCCTGTTCGATGAATCCACGAGAAATAGCACTCAGCACTCAATGAGCAGTGTTTTATGATATCTTCCAAATAACAGACGGTAAACACACTGACACACTTCCAAATAGACACACTGATTAAAAAGCTGAGCTGTCGGAGTTTAGGTTTCTAGGACAGATTATCTAGTTTTGGCCATTTAATCTTCATCAGTGACTCTGGTGTAAAGTAATTAAGTGCACTCAGGAACTGATACAATCAGATCTACATCAAGCGCCAGACACTACAGAGAAACATTACGAAAACATGCCTATTCAAACATTCTGAAAATTTTACCACCAAAAAATGTAAATTTTCAGATAAAAAATTCTGATATTTTTCATTTCTCTGCTCAAAACGTAGATTGTGGGTACTCGTTAAAACCGCCTCGACGAACCGATTCTAACGAGTACCCCAAATCTATGTTTTTGAGCAGAAATATGGAAAATAATGTATATCCCTGTAAACTCTAGTTTTACTGTATAAAAGTGGGGTTTAAGGGGGTCAAAATTATATAGGTATGTTTTCTTGATAGACAGACAATACAAGTAGCCACAGAACGAACAGAAGACAAGTACAGATGGCAACTTTCCCAAAAAGGTAAAAACTCTGGTACCCAAATTTAACTGAATATATCTTTAACATACATAACTGTTGAAAAAAAAAACATTATAAAGTGAAACACTGCATAACAATAAAGAAACAAAGTACAACGAAGAAAGTACGGCCTTGGAACGGTCAGTAATGCATTACTGGGGTGGTGTGTGAGTGTGTGTGTGTGTGGGTGGTGGGGGGGAGGGGGCGGAAGGTGTAGGGGGGGTGCTCAAGCTAGTTTTAAGGGATCCTAATCCTCACCCTCCGCTTCTATAGTAGAAAAAATATATATTTGGTCGGTCCGTGGTTGTAAGTTTCAAAATCCCTAACTCATCATAAAGGAAAGGTAGTGAGAGGCGTTTTACAACAACCATATGGTGCTTATACCAGTTGAAGAAAAGATCAATAGATCCTAAAAGGAATGACAATTGAAAGCAATGAACATATCGAGGGTTGAGCGCAAGACTGGCGTAAGTCAGATGGTTGTTTTTCCCCCAAACCTAATCTCCTCACCATGAAGGCGTTATGAAGATTACAACATTTCTTTCTCGTATGAGCAATGGCACCTAAATTTGCATTGTTTACAAAGGGGTCCAAGTTGCCCCTAAACAAGGGTTTCAAAAATATGTTTGAGTTACCATAGTCTTGCGCTCAACCCTCGATATATACAGATAAAATCTATTTCGACCAGACAAGCGTTTTTCAGCTGGTTAGTCGTCATCGGTAAATATTCCATAAGTTTTCAAAAGCCCGGAATGGGCTAACTAATACAACTGACAAGAAACTATAAAATACACAGAAGTAAAGTACTGGGTGAAGTTTCACCGCACTTACACCAGTTAGAGTAAAGATGAATAATAATAATTCAGGGACGGGTATTGAAGGGGAATTAATACACGTGTAGTTAAAGTACATCAGTAGTATAGGGTTAGTGGCACCCTATACTACTTACATCTATCAAAGAGACGAAACACCTCCCACCCAAACTTATTACTCACAACATTACCTTCATCATCAGTCTTTATAACAAGCTTGCCCCACAACATATCTAGCCTTAGCAATTAATAATTACAAAAATGGGATCAACACGTAAATAACATAGCATTCATATAATCGAACACTGTACGTTTCTTTCGCCTGAATGCATCTTTGGCACCCGAGGAAAAACAATGCCTTTGCATGCTAAACGTTAGTTAGCTACCGATAGTATATATAACACCCAACTGGAATTCTTTCTTATCAAAACAAACGGTCAGTGGGACTGCTGCTAGGTGGCTGTGCAAACTTTTGACAAAATACCATCCATATCGGGTATATTTGTTGTCTGCCTCTTTAGTAAACTAGAAATGACATCGTTGTCATCCTCAGAACTAAATACAGCCTCACACATCCAGGTATCGTCACTGAGTGACATTCCGATACACCCATACCGCCAAAGATTAGTACACACTAGGACAAAAAAATTAGTTTTTTTTTTTCTTAAATCCAATCGCTTTACATGTACGGGGTGTTCGAAAAGAGTTGCTTATTTTGACCGGGAATGTTCAAAATGTAAGTAATCACTAATTTTCTTTTTATTTCAAACACTTAAAGAAGTCCTCAGACTAGAAATGCAAACTCTCAGTCCATGAATCCGGAATGCGTCGCTGTACGCTATTTTAGGTATGCAGGTAAGGTACTGGTATACTGCAGATCCAAGCACCTGTATGGACCTATATATCCGTCCAGCGAGGAAGGTTTTCAATTTCGGAAAAAAAGAAGACGTCACAAGGGGCAAGGGTCTTGTGAATAAGGAGGATGTGGTAAAACTGGCCTTTTTTTTGGCAAACAAGTGTAACAATGACAGATGTATGGGATCATGTAGAAGTAGGATATGTTTGAAACCCGTGACTGGGCACCATTTCTGTTTTTTTTTTTTTTTTTTTTTTTTTTTTTTTCTTCATTGCATTTTTGTAGCATTTCCCAGTACTTCATTGGAACCTATATTGCAACGCCTTCACCAGAGGACATTGCATGCAAAACCTCCTTTGCATTTAACGTGCTTTTAACAATTACTGGTCTTTTGCAGTTTCCAAATAGATTCAAAATAATCAACCCAAGTTTCATCGCCAGTGACTACTCGTACATTTGCAAATTCCTTTATTTTGGAAATATTTTGAGCAATTGTTTGGCTATTTTGACTCTTTGCTTCTTTCGACCATCAGTCAACAAATCAAGCACCCATTTGGCAGAAATCTACCTGTCATTCAAGCTATTCTTTAGAATGCAATAACCCCTTGATAGCGAGATGCCAACCATTCGTGTTATAACGCGTACTGTATACCTAGCATCTTTTTTCAACCATTTCGTTTACCTTTGATACAATTTCGTCACAATATGCAGATTTTGGCCTTCCTGATTCGGGTGCATTTTCAGTCGTCTCTAACCAAGAATCAAATTTCTTGTTCCATCTACGAACCGTTTCAGAGATCTAGACCGCATGGGACTCATTGTTGGAATCGATTGCTGGTCAATTCTTGTGTGATATACCTTATTTTTATTCGAAAAAAGCATTAGACATTAAAAATAACAATCTCCTAGACTTTTTTACTGTTCATTATTGCGCAAAGATTGGTGCATATGTGCACTCCAATCAACAATTCTGCTTGTTACCGTATTTACCCATACGGACAGGCAAATATGTAATGTGCATGTCTGGGAAGAGCTACAGCCACAGCGCATTGCAGACCAATAACATTAAAAACTATAGGATCAGGCCCCGAGATTATAAAACTTTTTTCATACTTAATTCAGCTGAGCATGACATTTTTCTGCTAATAAATTTGAAAATGCCAACAGTAGTTGGCATTTTCATATTTATTAGCTGAGAGATTTTCATGCTCAGCTATGTTTAACAAGAAAGAATTTGCAACTGTTAGTAATTTGGGATTTATTTGCTGGACAAATTTCATGCACAGCTGAGTAGAGTATGAAAAAAGTTTTATAATCTTGGGACCAGATCAAACTGTCTGGATTTAAACGAATTGCCCTTCCATTGGTACTTTAAAGTTGTCCGAATATTTAGGGTGCTTAATGGGCATCGAACCAATCTTTCAGTCTGTCTGAAAACTGTGCCCGTAACATATGAGCCGGGCACAGCATGTCTTACAATACTACATAAGCGTCAAGAGAAGACTCATTTCAACCTACGCTTCCGCGCAGTCTAATCAGTCTTCGCATGACACTTTTTGATAGACAAGGATTTAAAACGTCTTCAAGTGCACATTAGGGACTCTGATTAGACTGCAGAATGGTCTGAGACTTCGCTGACTGCGCATGCAATATTGTAGGAAATGTATGCGTAATCCCGGTTCCTATACAAATAAGACCTTTGACTGTGGTCCTAATTGCTTTAGTACTAACAAAACGTAGCTTACCTGGTAAACATAATCGTGCCTACATTTGCCACGTGGATCTTCAGAATCTGCCAGATATCTCTGATCATGGTCTTCTCCGCGTGTGTTAACGGAAAACTCCTATGTTTTATGAGGTACGTTTTCTGTCCGATCCTAGAGCCAGTGTAGACTGTCACTTTGTCTGAGACACAACCCATTTCCATTAAAATCAAAATTTGATCAACTGTTGTTAATCCACTAAATATTCTCGTCGATATTTGAAATACACTGCTGGAATCAGCAGCATAACTGACTGGTAGTTTCCAATATTACGCTACTTTAATTAGCTTCACTGTCTGTTCATTACCCTAATTACATATCAAGTTTGCCGCGCTTCATTCGGAGAACAAATATGTAGTTGAAACCATTGCTGACGTATTCTTACAATGGTTCGGTACTGGCCTTGTAATTACAAAATAGAGCAAATGACGTATGAGTGTCTGAATAAACCTTGTATGCAGCATCATAACATGGTATTAGTGTTACTGATTGTATATTTAACTGAGCTTTGATAAAACAAACAAAGCCAAATCCGTCTGTGCACCGAGCAGCGTGGACACTATCACTTCAGTTGTATCTTTGATAGTACCGTAATCGACCTGATTACCGCACCGTGCGCTTAAGTTGTTTTGCTTTATTTTTCTTTTTTTTTTTTTTTTTGTTTTGTTGTTGTTGCTGTTGTTGTTGTGTTTCAAAATTACAGGGAAAACTAGTAAAATATGTATCCACCTATACTTCGGGTACACTTAAAGACTATCAGCACAGGACTTATCAAATGATGCCTAGACGATGTTTTTATGTTGTTGTTCTCTCTCTCTCTCTCTCTCTCTCTCTCTCTCTCTCTCTCTCTAATTGTCTTTATGAAACATATGCTGTGGGTACTCATTTGAGTTTCACCGATAAGTCGATACAATTCAGATCGTCAGATCGGTACCCACAACATATGCCTTTAAAAAGAAGTAGACATAAAGTACAATGGCTATAACCTGAAGACTACGGAATTGATTGAATGTGCGCTTATAGGGGTATGTGCGGTAATAAGGGCGAATACGATATTTATATAAACATTTCCAATTAAGGTAACAAGATACAACTAGTTTATTGTCTGACATATGTACAAGGGAGTCAACTTTTGGAACTACCTGATCGCTTTCATGGACATTAAAAAAAGTCCGTTATAAAAATGATTCAGCTCTAAACTTATGCTCCCTTTTGGAGCGAATTCTTTATTTTTAAAGTATATCACATTTCACAAGGGAGAAAAGACAATTTCCACAGTCACCCCTTTTACACGGAAACCAATTCGCCTTAACCCTTAAAACGCCAAGAAAACCTGCATCTGAAAATGTCGTCTGTATGTCGTCTGCTGAATATTCTTGCAAACTTTTCAAACCTATTTTTGCATACAGGCAAACAGTGTGGACCCAGATCAGGCTGCTCCTAAAGGAGCAGTCTGATCTGGGACCACACTGTTTGCAGAAATGACTTTTAAAATCACAAGCAGATGACAAAGCAGACGACAATTGTTGTGATTGGCGCTTTAAGGGTTAATTCTCAGCGACACGTTTCAGAAAGTAGTGCAGAACTAGGTCAGACTGCTCCGGATCTACACAGTTAGCGATTCAGTTAGCACATTTAAGCGGAACTAATGTACGTTCGAGGAGGCAACTATGTGAAAATGATATTGCTTCCCTGCGAAAAGGAGTCCTCTAAAATAATTGAATTTGCTCCCCTTTGGAGAAGAGTCTTTCCTTTTAGAGTTGACATTTTGAATGACCCCTTTTCAGAAGGGATGTAAAGCAATTTTGACATAATCACCCCCTTATATTGTATGAGTATCCCTTTAATTATACATTTTACACAATAATGAAGCAAGGTGAAGGCCGTTATACATACGCAGTAGCAGCTGAAAGTATAGAAGATCCAGTGAAACGTTTTAAACTGAATTGCACGCATTGTTATGTCCTATCAGTAATCTCGAGTACAAACACATGTAATGTATCGGTCTGTTCATCTATTTTGTCACGCAAACGCGGTTGTTAATAAACTTCTCAGTGCATTAACCTATTATGCCTAGCGTTCCATGAAAGAGGCATTGGTAAACAGTGTAGTCTCTGATCAGACGCCGCACAACGCGGCGTCTGATCAGACTATGCACTATCTAAATTAAATACTGGGATTTCTATAGATCATGGTAATAGAAATCAAGTAGACACACCTATTATAAGCCGGTCTCGGTGGCTCAGTTGATTGCGCGACCGACTGGAGACCAGGAGGTCACGGGTTCGACCCCCGCCGAGGTCGGCAACATTCTTTCGTGGAGATTGATCATGAAATATTTTCTACGGTCATTCTCTCCCTTCCGCTGATTCAGGAAGGGCAGTTGTCAATTTCTGGCGAAAGAATGTGTACAATACCGGTTAACCGCTTAGAGGACTAAGCCTGCCCAGTAAACGTGTGGTAAGGTAAACAGACCGCGCTCACATTACCCCATTAGGTTGACTGGGCCGTAAAACCTCTACACAAACAAAAAAAAAAAAAAAACACCTATTACAAATTAGCCGTTCCTAAGAGTTAAAGAAGAAGAGTCCATTTCGCCTGAAGGGCTAATTTTCTGCTTCTGTGTGTTTGGAAAGCTTGCCTTTTGTTTGGCAGCATCTTTTAATATAATGTGGATCTCCGGGAATGTGGATTTCAGAATGTGGATCCCATGGGTAATTGTTCCGTAATGCACAACAGTAGTTTCAAAGGATCATTATCTTTTAGCATCATGAAAACAGACACACTGAGATCTCATCTTTTAATGCAATGTGATGGGCCTCCTCATGCAAGAAATAATAAAAAACAATAATAAAATTACAAGTTTTTGACAACAAACAACAAATCCTCATTGCATTACCGATCGGCGTTAATTCAATAGTAGTACTGATAGTTCTGGATTTTGTCGCAGGACACATCTGCATGATTTTTACAGGGTAATTGAGTACGTTAATTTAAAACAAAATACAGTCTACTCTCGTTATCTCGAACTCCAAGGGACTCTATGAAACACTTCGAGATATCCGTACTTCGACATATCAGATTTGCGAAAATGAGGAAAACAATTAATCGAACAACCACTTTTAACAGAATGAATATGTAATTTGACTCCTAAGTTAGAGATATATTGAAAATATTGTGGAAAAGAGGAGAAAGGAGCAATTTCTCCTCTTTTCCACAATATTTTGTTGCCTGTTGGTAGATCTCTGTGTTAAAACGGGGACCAGATTTTCACTTCGAGATAAGCGGTTATTCGAGATAAGCGAGTTCGAGATAACGAGAGTCGACTGTATTGCAAAGAAGTGTGTACACTAGCAAGAAGAACACACCATTGCATATGTCGTATCACGATGTCTTAGCAACATCCGTACAACGTGGTTACGATAATGTCTTTTTACTGGGCCATTGCTATATAAAACATTTAAAGATTATGCTTAAGTTATATTACGAGAACTAAATTAAATAGATAACGTAACGATAGTGCGTTACGATACCTACGTAAACTAAATTAGATGATGCATCTTTCATTCTTTGATAAGCCATAGACTGCTGTCCTTGTAATCGTCATTTTCTTAACTTGCCTATGATAATGTCAAACTTTATGTGGAATGATTACACTTTCAAAAGAGGTCACACTGTTAAATTTGAGTTTGTCCCCTTCTCAAAAGGGGTTTCTCAAACAATGGCTTCTCTATAAGGACATAATTTGCTCTCTAAGAGAGCACATTTTTTTTTCTATAGAGTAAACACCGTTCCATAGGGGTTAGTGTGTAATCCAAAGCAAACAGGGAGTCACAAAAAAACTGTCTCCCTTATATAAAGTGGCAGCAAATCTCCATGTGTAGCCATTCACCCCAAGCAAAACGTAGGTATGTCAACCCTCCATCTATGTTTCGGCAAATACCAAACCATTCTTCTACATAGATGATAAGGTTTTCTGTAGTTACAGCTGTATCTGAACTATTTACTGTCAGTAGAATAGCTGATTATTGTTTCTTATGTGTCTTGTACCATAAACACTAATTTTTCGAAGCCTCCTAACATTTTCTACACGTAAATCAAAGAGAATTGGTTTAGTATCCCAGATATATAAACGCAGATGCTATGGAACTGTCTCACTGTTCATTAAAATGCTTTATTGTATTTATAAGGCAGGAAACTTTCAATCGCGCTACGCTTTATCATTTAAGGCACTGGATACAATTAATCGATTTTCTTCCTTGGTTTACTAGGGAGCCGCCTTTTAGGACTTTCTGCTTGCTTTCCTTAACATTAAAATCCTTTTTTTGAAAAATATAACTCTTCTATATAGATTTATAGTTTACTCCACAGGCGAGCAGATTAATTCATTTTGAAAGTAGATTCCTTTTTAGAATAAAGGCGAACGCAACTTTGACACAATTATCTCACCTGAAATTGTATCCATCCGCTAAAGTTCATGTTTGGTGCAATAGACAGTTCATTCATTTGTTATGTTTGTTTTTGGACTTGTTTAAATTGTTGTCTTCAAATTAAAATTACGAGTTATAGTATTAACTCAAATTAATATGTATGTACAACTTTAGATCATGGATGTTCTCGTCCATCGTTTGATTCAATGGTCTGCCTGACTGACGTGAAGCTTGTTTGAATTACTGATTCTAATTTCAAAACAATAATATCAATGAGGTATTGTGTGAAATTCTAAAGTTCACCTGTGAGATCTATAAATTCGTAAACCATGGGATAATTTTCCCATGGTTCAGCTATTGAATAATTTTTTGTTATTGAGAATTAACCTTAGTTTTATTTACATAGAGACAATGGAACATCCATTGGTTAAGATTTGTTATTGTGATAATGTACACCTTAGAGCAACTAACTCGTTTATTATATGAAAGCCACTGATGAGGCTTAATTGGCCGAAACAATCTAGTCTGGCCTAGAAAACTTGACAATATAGCTGTTTTCAGTTTTATGAGTATATTCCTTGCTCTCAAGAGTCATTCCGTTTTAAGTCTTGTTCCACCGTACAATTAGGTGTTCAAATGACTATAGACTGACATTGATGCATCACCTAAAACAATGGAACCATTATAACGCTCATTTATATTTGAAGGAATTATGTATATGATTACTCTCATAAACGTTTTAAACTTTAGCACCTTATGGGCTAAAACAGCAGATGAAACTTAATTATATTTGTCGTCTTGTTCACAGAAAAAAAAATTACATAAAATCCGGTTCATGCATATTGTCGCCAAGGAAAGAATACAATGTGAAAAAAATATATCAAGCATTGTTTTCTGTGACAAAAACAAAACACATATGGAAAGAAATATACAGTCGAACCCCGTTATCTCAGTCGAATTCGCTTATCTCGAATTATCGCTTGTCTCGAAGTGAAAATCTGTTCCCTTATTCAACATAAAAAGCTTATAGCAGGTAACAAAATATTGTGGAGAGGAGGAGAAATTGCTCCTAAGGAGCAATTTCTCGTCTTTTCCACAGTATTTTCAATATGTCCCTATCTTCAGGAGTCAAATTAAATATTCATTTGTGACATGTGGTTGTTCAGTTTATATTGGCCTCAGTTCTGCAAATCTGTTATGTCGAGGTACGGATATCTCGAAGTATTTCAGAGAGTCCCTTGGACTTCGAGATAACGAGAGCCGACTGTATTTGCAAATTATCTCTTGTTTTATTGGGTTGTCTAACAAAGCAAGTATTTATAGAGATTTACTGAGGTTTGACATAAAACAGTGTTGGTATGTTAAAGTATCAGTTTTATAATGTACGCAATTAATTAATTATAGTTCACACGTTAGTGACGTAACGGAAATGACACTTTTTTAATTGTGGCAATGGTTGTAGACTGAGCAGCAACAACAATTCCCAACATACCATGTGTAAAAATATCATAGCAAATGTTCGCAGCGCTAAAATAGAAATCAAAGAATCAAAGTATAAGGTTACAGATTCTCTTTATTTGATCGTACTGTTTACGTTGAAGTGTTGTTTTTTTATGTAATTCCATGTCATTCAACTCTCATCTGGGCTCTTAGGAGGAGTGTGCTACGTGATTGTGGCGTTAACTAGGTGTGCACATATTCAATTTCAACAACGGAATACAAGGGCATCCAAGTGTACAGCAGTAAAAAAAAAAAAAAAAAAAAAAAAAAAAAAGATTACGATAAAAGGAACCACTCAATTTTCTTACTGTGTTAATTGATCTAAACATCACGAAAACATATCTGTATAATTTTGACCCCCATTAAACCCCACTATTACACAGTAAAAACGGGGTTTACAGGGGTATACATTATTTTTCTTATTTCAGTTCAAAATCATAAATTGTGGATATTCGTGAGAACCGCCTCGACGAGACGGTTCTAACGAGTACCCACAATCTATTTTTTAGCAGAAATATGAAAAACATCGGATTTTTTTATCTGAAAATTTTCATTTTTTTTTTTTTTTTTTTTTTTTTTTGGTGATAAAATTTTCAGTATATTTGGAATAGCATGTTTTCGAAATGATATGAATGGAGGTACTGTGTAGATTTTCTGACATTCCTTACAACGGAGATTATATTTGTGATCTGTTTTCTCTCTTGTACATCAATCTCCTTCTGAAAAGAGTCTACTCTAAAGGGAAAACAAAATCGCTGCCGATGGGGAGTAAACTCCTTCCTTTAATTGAAGACCCCCTTTCAGAAGAGAACAAAATCAGTTTTGACTGAGTGTCTCCCTTGAAAGTTTATCAAGTTTATCAATTTCCCTTATAGTTATTCCGTTCAAGAACTTATTTGACTGTTTTAGAGCTTGGAAGATTTAATACAATGAAAGTCAAGTCAACCTGAAAAATTTCTTCGAGCATATGGCAAAAGCGAAGGTCCTTTTCAGCCTGCGTATTTCTGCAGTATGATTAGGATCTTCGCAGAGCACTTATGAGCAGGAAGCTTATATATTGAACTGACTATGAACGTAAAGCAAAGGGCTGCTGTATGGAGGCACAACATGATGTGAACAAGTACATTTCGCATATACTCGAAGACTGCTTTTAGTATGACGCTGCCAACGACTTACCATATTCACCCTATTGGTACACCTAACTGTCTAACAATTTGAACAACATATCAGTGAAGTGCCACATTCGCGAATCACAACCCTCCCGAGATATCAAAAGAAGGAGAGATGAGGTACAAATAATGACAAAACAAACACCATATATGACACCAAAGACGTACAAAGAAGAACTGCAACAGTTGTACCGTTTTGGACGGTCAGAAAGAAAACAACTACAAGGGGCGGAAGAGGAGGCCTTTTACAACTTTTTGATGTGTCTAAACTATTGCTGTCTGAATAGCAATCAGGGTATACTTTGATCAGGCGCTGCAGAATGCGGTATCAGATCGGGTACCACATTGTTTGCTCAGGCATTTCTGTCAGAATATTTGGAATTAAAACGGTAATCGTCCTTTCCAATAACGAATGGTGTAGGTTGCAGTTTTTGCATTAGTATGACGACGCCTATTTGTACTTGATTGATGTGCAGTTATTCCTTATGCTTTTAGTGTCTTGTCCAATACTCCAGAGAGGTTATTTACATCTCTAGCACTTCGATGTTCAAATTGATTCCGGAATGAAGTAATACAAGACCAGCAGTGAATATCACAGAGCCGACATTTAAGATCATCGCATGTTTTATGACATGAAAGTCGTTAACTTTGAACATAACTTAAAAAAATTCGCTTCATTTTTTATGACGTTAGGTGCGTATTGTAAACTAAAATACAGTGTGTGCGATGAGGTATAATGGAACATGGTAGGTTCGCTTCATTTTTTATGATGTTAATGTGTATTGTAAACTAAAGCATCATATGTGTGGCTTAATCTGCATATATGTGACGTCTAAACTGAGAAAGGAAACGGACAAAACAAGAAGCCTGCAGATTTCCATGATATCTGAATAAATGGTCGATAGATGCAATGACAGCAGTACCTTCGGTTCAAGAGTACGGTTTTGATAATAGAAAGGAGGGCAGTGATCAGAATTCGATGCAATTACCTAACACCTTCCGTTTCAAGAAGCCAAAGGAAAAGAAGAAGGAACTTAAAGTAACGACACCACAATCAAAACACTACAAGCAGAAAGCCAAAAGGACAGTTTCTTCCCAAAAATGGCCAAACGGCTGTCCAAAATAAAAATTTCACCAAGACATATACATGCAAAGCTATACAATGAAAAATATAGTAAACCACAGCCTAAGCACCACATTGGAGCGCTCAGTAAAATTATTACTGGATAAAACTACCAGCATAATTTAGAAGTTACTGAAAATATATGGGGAGAGACAAACGTTACTAAAGTGTTTGTTAAGAATTAGAAGTCCTATTGCATTTTCACATTCTTCTAAGCTAAGTTATTTTATGTTTTGTTAATCAAAATTAAACAAATTTTTATATGCTGAAAATTAAGAACTGAGAATTGCTGAACGACTCATTGTGACATAAATTCTCACAACAGTCCACATATGCACAAAATACATAATAAAAACACCGAGAGGAAACACATACAACCTATGACAGACTGTACACAAGCCACATATCAAAGAAAAGCAAAGCAACAAGCTCCCTATTCCTCAGCAAGGTGACTACAGGATCCCCGCACCACTCCCCTCCCCTCCCCCGACCCCCCACCCCTCCCCCCCCCCCCACACACACACTGCCCTTCGTTGGGTGCACATGTCAGAAGGTACATTTCCTGCCGTTCCCAGCTAGCATTCTACGTAAATCTACATCGGGCCGTCATCGGCCCGTCAGCTACCCTGACGGGCCGATGACGGCCCGATATAGATTTACGTAGAATGCTGACTGGGTTGACGCTGAGGCTCATTTATATCTATAAAGCACTTCATGGCTGCTTTTAGAACTACAAAATGAAAGCGAACGGTTTGCCCTGTATCCCTATACCTAATGAAGAGCGCCAATGGAGCAGGGATCCGGGGTAAAACACTTGCGATTAACTTGCACATTTGAAATCAACCCATGCCTTTCTTTTGTAAACCACCTGTGCATACCGAAATAAATGCGGCGCATCGCGGCAAAATTATTCAGAAAAACAACAAATTATGTTTTCGCCCAATTGTCACTCACACACAGAAAGTTTACCATACTAATTGTTTATCATTATTGCAAGCCCATACACAGAGGGGATACAGGGGGTGCGAACGATTTTCTGATGATGCTTTATATTTCTATGAAGTTTCGTGGAAATATCTTGAAAGGTTTTCACACGAAATTATCATTGTCGAATTTCAAAGAGAATAATTTCACAAATGTATAGACAAGAGTTACGGTTCTTGTGTTATGCACATCGTCTGATGATGCTTTATATGTCTGTAAAGTTTCATAAAATTTCTTGAAGGATTTTCAAGTTAAAGAGCGGACACGAAATGGCCATTGTCAAATTTCAAAGGGGAATAAGTATAAAGCTATAGACAAGAGTTACGGTTCTTGCGTTGTGCACGTCGTTTGATGATGCTTTATGTTTCCATGAAGTTTCATGAAAGTATCTAGAAGCGTTTTCAAGTTATAGAACGATCACGAAATGACCATTGTCAAATTTCAAAGGGTAATAACTACAAAACTGTATAGACAAGAGTTATGGTTCTTATGTTTTTGCACATTATCGGATGATGCTTTATATTTCTATGAAATTTTAAGAAAATATCTTGAAGGGTTTTAAAGTCATAGAGCGGATACTAAAAGACCAGTGTCAAATTTCAAAGGGTAATAACTACAAAACTCTATAGACAAGAGTTACGGTTCTTGTTGTCTGCACGTCGTCTGATAATGCTTTATATTTCTGTGAAGTTTCATGAAAATATCGTGAACGGTTTTCAAGTTATAGAGCGGACACGATTGTGTGACGGATGGATGGACGGAGGTACAAATAGACGAACAGAAAACCGAGGCAAAAAGGCCCAGGTCAAATCACAGTACAAAGCCAGTCAATAGGTTCTTGACTAAATTTTGGCAAAAAATGTTTGATACACCAATATTAGTCACTAGAGTATATGCTTACAGCAAACGGCCAGACGGCTCGACATGTCAAGCCAGCAATGTTGAATCAACATATTGATATTTTTTTAATTTCTCCAGCAAAACATGTGCTGTTGGTACTCATTAGATGATCGTCGCAGAGGCGTCTCTAATGAGAATCAACAACATAGATTTTGCTGGAGAAATGTGATAATATCTATCTTCATAGCTCTTTTAGCTGAAGCCGTGCAAGTCACGGCATTACCATCTATACATTTTTTGGAATGAGGAAGGTTTTGGTTTGTTAAGTACATTGAGATACAGTAAAGCTTTGGTAAACAGTAACCAGTTAGTTGAAAAAACTGGTATAAATATTGCAAAATTCTGACAATTGTACCTTATAATGAGACCTTATAATGAGACCTCCTCATACCACAATTTCTACATTTGTTACCGGTGAACATTGGGGTCACATTGCATAAACTTCTTAGCGTAATGGTATGATACGTATCTCTGATGCTTGGTAATAAAGGCTTCACCATCCTTTTAATCTTAAGTGAATGTCATTGTGTGCTATTGTGTAGGCTTTGTTACCCGTATAAAGCATACATGTTGCTATTCCCTGAAAACACACGTTTTACCATCTTTTTGACTTCTCTACCGTTTGCTGTAATTCTGCAAGCCGACAGGAAATTTCCTGATTAAACTGCAGCAATGTGTTGATCCCATATATACTAAGAAAAGTGTCCTTGCGGTGAACTGCACGTGTTGATCCCATATATACTAAGAAAAGTGTCCTTGCGGTGAACTGCACGTTTTATAGTTTTCTGTGAGCCAGGTCATGCAAAATGGCTCCTATACAGGTCTTAGCATATCTACTTCCATAAATGCCTGGCAGAAACTGGCAGAAACTGTAAGTAAATGGTACACGTTTGTACATACAGAAAACCCGCTTTAAACGGACACTCGATACAACGACAAACTTCGTTATAATGACAATTTGACTGTCACGAAACCTTCGCTAAAGAGGTCACAAATTATGCAAGACTATTGTATTTAATACTTTAAAGAAACATATGTTTTGGATATATGTTAGAATCGCCTCGGTGAGGCGATTCTAACAAATACCCAAAACTTATGTTTTTTGAGGTAATAAGAGCAATACAAGACCTTTCTTATATATCAATCTGCTCATTAAATATTCTATGCAACAGCAAATTCATTTTGATGGCATCGTGTTTTGGAACAAATGCTGTCGTTGTAACAAGGATTTACTGTATTTGTTTTCCCTGCATGACATTGTATATGAATAGTCGTAGATACTTAGCTGGATAATGTCAAGATATATAAGTTATTTACTTATTAAAAGCCCCCTAACTCAGTTTTGCCAAATTAAACTTAAAGTTAACAAAAACATGTACAAAAAGTTTTCATATTCCGAAGATGTCATTAATGTCAACACTTCGCATGCTAGGTAAAGAAAAACAACATAGAAGCATATTTTCTGGAAAAAAAATACGAACAGATATCAGTTTTTCAGTCTGCTGAATTAGGTCAGAGAGTTGTTCGTCAGCACAACAACATATCGGATTACTAAAAAATATATAATAAGCGAATGAATACACTGACGTCTTGTAAAGTAAGTCGGCTTGAAAATATTAATTAGACTGAAGGACAAAAACAGCAGTATGTAGTTTTTTTGTTTTTTTTTTTTTTTTTTTTCTTTCCAGTACACATATCGTGTTCATAACAACGAGTAATTATATTGAAACGGTTTTCGAGTGATACCAAGTACATATATATAGCTGTCCAGGGAATGCCACAACCCATCACAAAAACATGCCTATATAATTTTGACCCCCTTAACCCCCACTCTTATATAGTAAAACTTGGGTTTACAGGGGTATACATTATTTTTTCTTATTTCTGCTCAAAAACATAGATTGTGGGTACTCGTTAGAACCGCCTCGCCGAGGCGGTTCTAACGAGTACCCACAATCTATGTTTTGACCAGAAATATGAAAAATATCAGATATTTTTATCTGAAAATTTTCAGTTTTTGGAGGTGAAATTTTCCATATATTTGAATAGGCGTGTTTTCGTAATGCACAGAGTAGAGCCCTCACGAGGCACCGTATAAGAGATGAATGACATGACATAAATTGTTTAGACTAGTAGAGTATCGTGATGGTTTGTAACCGTTTATAAAAATGATTTCAGGTGAGGACAATATTCATAACCTGCTTTATTACTGAATATATTTGCATGCAGTAAACGTAAACTTTCATACAGAATCCATTATTATATGTCTGTTATACTATCCGATTATCGAGACAATAAAAAGGATTTTGATAATTCCTCCAACAAATGTTACTATTTTAATGCGGTTCTACCGTGGAAACATAAAACACATATCATTTGTAAAAGATAATTGCTAAAATAGTACATTTGGATAGTCTTGCAAACGTCTGAGTTTGTTTTTTTTTTTCTTTTTTTTTTTCTTTTTTTTTTTTTCATATTGGCTGTCTATTCCATTCGTACCAAATAAGCCGCAAAATGGGAAAATATATCTTTGGACATGTGCATCTAGTGAAACCGCAGATTATCGTGCGCACCTATGCATTCTGATCAAGTCTGCGCTGTTCATAGCTGGTAGACTTAGATCCCTCGGTAGAATACAGCGCCAAAAGAAGACTCTGGGACAGATATGCCTTAGCTAACAGTTTAGACACAGATACCAGATACTTATCTGCAAAAAAAAAGAAAATGTATTGTGTCTATTCTGTTCAGTCGAGACTGAATACAGTGTTAGGTATAATCACTTAGTTCATGGCATTACGAAAACACGCCTATTCAAATATATAGACAATTTCACCTCCAAAACCTGATAATTTTCAGATAAAGATAATCTGATATTTTTCATATTTCTGCTCAAAACATAGATTGTGGGTACTCGTTAGAACCGCCTCAGCGAGGCGGTTCTAACGTGTACCCACAATCTATGTTTTGAGCAGAAATAAGAAAAATAATGTATACCCCTGTAAACCCCAGTTTTACCATATAAAAGTGGGGTTTGAGGGGGGGTCAAAATTATATAGGCGTGTTTTCGTGATGAATTTCTCATTAAGTAATGTGCTTCTGGGAAGGCGTAGCCTGATATTATTTCACTGTGTAGTATTATATGAATCTCGTTGTGCGATAAGGTGTGGTCAAATAATAAATAAATAGCAAATTCTGATATTATCCTGCACTTCCGCAAGTCTGTCCAGGGTTTTAATGTCCGTAGTAGTATCCAGCGATTCTGTAAGAGAACAAACGTGACGTTGGTTGACCAGCTGATCTGTTATCATACTCAGCGGGCACATGACGTCTATACAACATCATGACGTTACATCTACGTCAATACGACGTTGTATAAACGCCATGTTCCCGTTTGGTATGCTCCGAAGTCAGCGGATTGCATTCGGCGGTTAATATGTCCTCGACTGACCTTGACTGAAATTCTTTTTGAGTCGTGTTTCCTTGTAATGATGTAGCTTGTAAGCTAATAAGCTGTATTGCATTATGTTTTATGTATTATCTGGGACGGCTTCTTGCTAAAAGGGAATTGTATATTATCAGCGGAGGTAACTCTTTCAAGTAACTTTGCATCTCTTCTGAAAGGGAATCTACTCCCAGGGAGCCTTTTTTTTTTTTCCTTTTGACAGTAGGTCCCGATTTGAGAATGAGCATGGTGTGCTTGAGAGAAAACGGGAAATTCACAAAAAAAAAAGTCACAAATTAAAGTTATCTTCCCTGTAAAAATGGCGGTAAATGTCCGCTTAATGAAGTTTTTGTTTTCTTGTGCTTCCTTTTATTCAATTAGAAACGAACCCAGTGTCATTTTAGCACAATTAGTGACCGCATTTCTGTGTTTGTCTGGTTGCTTCAAAATACACCATAAAAATCAATCTGTACATGAAATTTAATATAGTCGCTCTACCAGAATCCAGGTAAAAGTTTTCTGTTCATAACTGAAGACTCAGATCAGAGAAATCGTTTTCAAACGTCTGTGTTTATTAACATAATAAACAGTAACAACCACTGAAGAACTATTTTCTCGTGACACAGTTCGGCTACCATTTTGATTACATTACCAACAGAGTTTGCAAAATAACAAAGTACATCTAGCCTCTAATGAAAACCAAAACAAAACAAAACAAAAAAAAAAAATGGAACAGGAACAGGAAATTAAACTTAGCGTGTGGGTGAGCCTACATGTCGTTGCATTTGTGTAAACAACAAGAAACCGACTAGCCATAATAAGCTTGAAGTACTATCATACTGGCATCAATTCCCCGTTTGTACTTCTTAGTATACACTCCAAAATCATATTCTGCTCGCATATATTGGCATGATTTGATACATTTTTTGTGGATCACTGATAAGAGACTATAACTGTCAGATAAAAGGCATTCTACTTAATTGCAATAGTCAAACCATTGAAATAAGACCTGCTCTCCATTTTTACTCTTTATCCGGTAAAATCAGATACTAGCAGATTGCATTTGTAACTATATTTTCTTAATTATTCCCGGAAAATAGGACTGGACCTTTCATGCGAATCGTCAGCTTAGAGGAAGTACTTTTTTTCTGAAAAAGTATAAGAAAAAATAATCATTTTGTGTCCGCCAAATTTGTCACCAGCATATCTGTAGTTTGTATTTTAGTATATTTTGTTGGTCGTCCGACCAGCAAATTAAATATGTTTACAACATAACAGTCTGCACAGGATAGTTGTCATTAAATATTGTAGGTGAACAGCAAAGATAGTGATTCAAACTGCAACGTGAGAAAACGTACTTCCGGTCATGTGCGCCCAGCGAAGATTCAGACCAGCCTGCGCATTCGCGCAGTCTGGTCAGAATTTTCGCTAGGCGCATTTTGGATAGCAAAGGATGCAAAGTTCTTCATGCGGACAGCAAAGACTCTGACCAGACTGCGCAGGTTAAATTTAGTTAAGTCTTCGTTTGGCGAACAAGTGAGAAGGTACGCTTTCTCACCTCTGCCGCTCATTTTATTGCATGGTTATGGGTGTAATTCTGAGAGGTCAGAGGCTGGATATGCTCTCTCGTACTATTTTGATAATTGGAAATTCCTCATTATTCCCCAATCCCCTGGAGTATTATATAAAGTAATGAAATGAGGGTCGGGTTTAGGGGTTGGGATGCCACAATTCTGAATTAATATGCATTTCTTCTTATGTGGTCGACAGTTAAGTTTCGAAATTGAAATGAGACACCGTAGGATCATAAGACACACATACACAATATGCAATTATATACAATACCTGCATCAACATCTCCAAACACATATGTATAAAGAGGTACACGAACATTAGAAAACAAATATGAAAAGACAGCTCGTGCATTTTATAACAATTTAGTATCAACGGGGCGAATTCCAAACAAATGTGCGAAGTGAACCGACAATTTCGAAATACAATGCAATTCTTGTGAATGTTTGCTAAACAAAACAACAGGAAAAACAACACCCATTTTAGTGTCAAATGCTTTTTCTAGGTAGGTGCCTTTACCGACCTAGCATATACGCAGTGATCAACATCAATTACTACCCTTCCTGTATATATATGAACCAATCAGTGCATTTGCATTCTTCCATTATTGCAATGTCACTTATGAATAAGCATTGACCAATCACAATTAACCTTTCTAGAGCTCTAAGTGATCAAACTCAAAGTGGACGCATTACAGAGTTTCTTGCTGTACAGCGGTCCAAAAGAATGAGTCCCCTTCTAGCAAGCACACACAGCAATTAGAGACAACATGGGACTAATATATATATATATATATATATATATATATATATATATATATATATATATATATATATATATATATATATATATATATATATATATATATATATCCTACAACAGGAACTAAATTGAGATTCCTGACCACAAGTTGTCACATTAATAGTTCCTGCTGCTGGGATGACGGAAGCTCTCGCCGTTTCGGCGGGGTTTAATACATAAGTATTTGAAACAAGCGGCACGCTTGAGATGAAGTTCCCTTATGAGTAAATGATTATGATCATACGCATACATTTCATAAAAGTATTAGGCACATTAATAATGGCAGCAAAATCACAGACAGCAGATGTAAAAAATAAACAAATTCCAAACGCCTTCGGTTGCGTCCAATTTTAATCAAAAAGAACCCTTTTCGGGTAACTCGCTCTATATCCTGGTCCTATAAAAGTAAAAAAGGATTGTCTTTGGAAACAAAGAACACACAATATCTTAAAAAATCGGAGACTCGGTTTGGTTGAGTCTCTTCATATGCAACTCTGTAGTTTGCGAGGCTGCATACGCCCCTAGTGCCGCTTAAGCGGTATTCGATTTTCAAAATAACCAGGATGGGCTAAGTGATCCTAAAGGAAAGCCTTGTCCAAGAATTACTAAAATATAAAGAAACATAAGCCGAGATTCACTGATTACAGGAATGAATACCTTCATACTAATTAGATTTGTGTACTTGAGCCTTCAGCTGCGTCAACATATATTTCTTGAGTAACAACAGGCTGTGGTCCGAAATCCACATTTTCGTATTTGTGTATACCACTAAAGAGTCAGATCATGAGATTCAAAAAGAACCTATCGTTTTTAATGCTTAGCAATGCTTGAGCATGATAATCTTAACATTCCAAAGACCATTTTTCAAGCCTAACCCTACGCAAAGTAATACCGTACCGGGCAAGTAATACGTTTTTGAGGAAACAGTAGTCGCAACCGAATGAAGCCACTTCAAAAATAGTTATGGGTAAACCACTGGGTGTTTTGTAGCGCAGAAAATGGAAAAGTTTTTTTTTTTTTTTTTTTTTTTTGTGATCTTTCTGTCCTTGGAACTGTGTAATGCCATTGTGACCTAGAGTACCATACGAAGCGAGCCATTTTGCTAGCTGTTGTTTTAAAGATAAACTTTTTTTTATCAAATTAAGCTGCTGGCTTGAAGACATACTAGTAAATCTAGTTTAATCATTATTAATGACTTTACAGACTCACATCAATTTCAGCCAAAACTTGAGAAAATTTGTTTGATAAGGTGTGCGGACAGCGAGTGCTTAGACCAGCATGAGTATCCCCATAGGCTGATAACAGCTTTCATTGTCCACCTGAAGAAACCATCGATTCTTCGCAAACGAAGGAACGCCTCACAAACTGATCTGGATCGTCCCTGGCCCCGAGGTTATAAAACTTTTTTTCATGCTTTATTAATCTTAAAATAGTGGCAAACTTTTGAAACTTCTTTCATGAAAACAATTTTAAATTTTTGTTTGGTATTTTATTTTTATGACCAGGTGACCTTTCATGCTCAGTTGAGTTGAGCATGAAAAATGTTTTATAACCTCGGGGCCTGGTCGCACATGTTATAAGGTACATTTTCCCATAGAGCAGACTAACGTACCGCATATGATAATGTCAAAGATCTTCAACACCTTGTTTACCCTAAGTTTTCGTACACCTCAGCGGGATTGATACATTTTCAGGGGGTGAGGGGCAACTCTGTTCATATTGTTTTACATCCCTTCTGGAAAGGGGTCTACTCTAAAAAGGAAGAATTTGTTCCCCTTCGACGTAATTTCTTTCCTTCTAAAAATACCCGTTTTAGAAGGGGTTGGCTGTGCAATAAAGCAAACAATTAAAATAAATATCTCCCTTGGAGCAAAATTTATCAGTGCATGGTCGACTATGAAAGTTTGTTTGAATACATACAAGCCACATTCAGCAGTGACATACATAAACATTCATTTGGTACCTTTAACAGTGTTAGATATCTGCAAACAATACTAAAATGGTGAAGACCATGTCCGCATATGAAAAGGGGTTTTTTGGTGCGTGCAGACTATAACCGTCTTCTGGTTTAACTGTAAATACTACCGAACTACTAGGGACAATATTTAAGGGAATAACAAACCAGGGCCGCTTCTGACCTAGGGCCGAAACGATAAAGTACCCGTTGGTAACAGCTTTTAAGCAATGTAGCCCCGGCGGTGTTGAAGTACATATCTCAAAAGCTATGATTAAATAGTGCCATGGCAATAATTTATAGTAAGCGAAGATTAACCATCTATGTACCGAGAAAAACAAACGTATTAAATATCAAGATACCCTGAGACTTCTTTAGCGGAGAAGCCTGGTTTTGGATTTTCCTTTTTTTTCTTTCTTTTTGTGTGTGTGTGTGTGTGTGTGTGTGTGTGTGTGTGTGTGTGTGTGTGTGTGTGTGTGTGTGTGTGAGTGTGTGTGTGTGTTTCAGGACATTGCACTACACGATTCAGATACCCGAAAGCCCAGTTGGGCTCTTGTGTGTGTGTCTTCGGAGCAGCACCGAAACTAAGGTACACATCAGACTGTGTATCTGAGTAATAGTCTTCAGTCTTCATGAATATTCTACAGTATTTGTTGACCATCACGGGATATCGAAATGTCTTAATCAGGTTGTACTGACTCGCAAAAAAGCTTGTTCCTCTTAAGCCGTGCTAAGCGGGGGTGGGGGCATATGCAGCCCTGCAAATAACATTACCGCATATGATGAGTCTGAATGAAACCGAGGCTCTAGCTTTCGTTCTCATAATATGTGTTCAGTGTTTCCAAAAGCAACCTTTACAGATTATATTTAGTCCATTCGTGTTATATGATGGGATTTACTCGTCCGTATACATGATAAACGATTTTACGCATGTCGCGATTTATATTCATGTACAATATTCGCCCTGCGTGTGTGTGTTGAGGTTTTACGGCCCAGTCAACCCAGTGGGATCATGTCGAGCGCGGTCAGTTTACCTAACCACACGTTTACTAGGCAGGCATAGTCCTCAGTACTGTGCAAATTCTTTCGCCAGAAACTGACAACTGCCCTTCTTGAAATACAATATTCGACCTAATTACTGCCCTGTGCGATTTATATTCATGTACAATATTCGACCTAATTACTGCCCTGTGCGCTTAGGTTTTTCAGAAATACTGGAAAAACTTGTCGTAAGATATTCACCTAATAAGACACTCTTTAACTCTTTCGGTGCCAAATTTCAGACGACATTTGCCGTCTGTTTTTCTTTTTTTAACAAACTATCGCTTGAAAAGAAATTTATACGTAAAGTTGAAAGACTGAATGTCAAACAGCATAGATCCAGATGAGACGGCTCATATGAGCCGTCTCATCTGGATCTGTGCTGTTTACAAAAACCTATTATTATCGCATGTGACAGTGAAAGAGTTAAGAGATCTGCAGAGGACTCCATGGGGAGCGTATTTAATGAAGCATTTGAGATATTAATTTCTGATTTTCTTTATAAAATCATATGTAGCGGGTACTCATTCGAATTGCCTCGACTTATAAAAGCATATGTTGTGGGTACACGTTTGAATTGCCTTGACAAGTCGAGGCAATTCAAATGAGTGCCCTTCACATATGATTTTATAAAGAAGTAGATAAAATAAAAGTCTAAAAGTATGCCTTTTGAAACAAAAAGAAAACTTATTACATAAAGAAAATGGTAGCTCGGTTTTATTGAGAGTCAACATAAACAGTAATGAAATTTGTACATACACTGGCAGAGAAGAAAGTTGCAACACTGCTTACGACCTCTAGCTGTACATTACTACATATAGAAAATGTGAGTCTCGGTTTTATTGAGACTCTTCTTAAGCAGTAATCCCAGTCAGCATTCTACGTAAATCTATATCGGGCTATCAGCTATCCTGACGGGCCGATGACGGCCCGATGTAGATTTACATAGAATGCTAGCTGGGATGAAGTTTGCAACATACACTTGTAGAGAAGAAGTTTGCAACACTGCTTACGCCCTCTAGCGTATACATTACTCCATTTTCAAAGATACCACAATGGGCCCAATGATCCCAAAGGAAATGAAACTATAATCTGCACTATGGTGAATTACAGAGAGACGTTTTAAAGTACACGGGTTGTTATCTAAAGACTACTAAACTGCTTGACTGTGCGGTAATTAGGTCGAATACGGTATATATGGGGTAAACAGGTAACTGTCGTGAGCATAGTTAAAAATGCGCGGCAATGTCTGAGTCTTTAGTCGTATCACAGCAGTCTACGGCTAAAGTTTCATGGGAAACAATATTGCCAATGGGAAATATCTACTTAACGTTTAAAAGACATGTAAGACTATACGGAAAACTGACAGAAACGAACATTAATTGCCAAGCGATTTTCAAGACAAGCCGGGCAGTAAACTGACAATTAAAGCATTTGAGCATTGACGTCGGAAACCGTACCTTGTACAATGTGCCCCCAGCGAAGGTTTAGATCAGCCTGCGTATTCCCACAGTTTGATCAGAATCTTCACTATGCGCATTTTTGATAGCCAAGGACGCAATGTTCCTCCCTGCGGACAACAAAGGCTTTGATGAGACTGCACTGATGCGCAGACTGATTTGAGTCTTCGTGCGGCACACATGTCACAAGGTAATTTTCATGTTGCGATTCAACTATATGCCCTGTGGATGCCATAGTAACCAAGGATACAGTCATAAGCTGCTATCTTATTACTGACAAGATGAAATGGAAGAAAGGCCATTACGAAAGAGGCTGTGACGAAGTTGCGAACAATAAAACCTTACATCCAAGTGATTTTCTGAAACTCTGACAGCCGGTGTCTGAGGCCCACATCTTTGTCTTTTCGCAGTAATTATTTGATTTAAAAATTTTGTGATATTTCAACAATTGAATTAAGGAGTCTCTACGCGAGCCAAACAATCGTTTTGTATTTTTCACAACATTTGAACTTAGGGTGAAGATTTGGTACCAGTAAAATCGACTGAAACCAAACGGCTATTTTTACAGTTGACCGTTGGTTGTCTCATTGTCTTGTTTAATGGATTCTGTCTACCAGTGTGATCACATTGTTGAGAAAGAGAGAGCTGGTTGTTTTGCTTTTCTTTAGTATGTGGCTTGTGTACAGTCTGTCTTACGAAAACAAGTCTATTCAAATATACTGAAAGTTTTACCACCAATAAATGAAAATTTTCAGATAAAAATCCTGATATTTTTTTGCATTTCTGCTCACAAAATAGATTGTGTGTACTCGTTAGAACTGCCTCGCCGAGGCGGTTCTAATGAGTACCCACAACCTCTGTTTTAAGCAGAAATAAGAAAAATAATGTATACCACTGTAAACCTAGTTTTACTATGTAAAATCGGGGTTTGAGGGGTCAACATTATATAGGCATATTTTTGTGATGTCCTCTTTGTGACATTAGTCGGATATGTTCAGTAATTGTGGTTACTCCTGGACATCTTCTATACGATTTTCGAGTGTCTGCTCTTTTTTTTTTCGTAAGATTGCTGTGTAATATCAAAATAGGCTTAGCCTAAATGCGAGCACAGCACAGACCTCTCTGTAGTCTCTTCAAAAGTCATTCACAGCATCATTAAAGAATGAATATCAGTATATAGAAATATATGTAAATAAATAATAAATAATAAAAATAATCAGCAAAATATGTTTGTGACACTTATTGACACTCGTTTCTTGTCACTTCGTGGCGCTTATTAGTGAGACCCAAATTTTGTGAATAGCTGTACCCAGTCAGATCTGCCAATTTCCGGTGACAACTTCCGGGAAGAAAAATGGAAGAAAATGGATTAGAGCGATTTCTGCTGAAAGTATACATGTATATCGTTGTATGTTACTGTTTCTGGATCATATTCTCTACCATTGAGCTCACTTCTGTTATAGCGAGCGCAGCTCGCGACGCCCGCAGCGCGTCGCGAGCTGCGCTCGCTATAACAGAAGTTTACTTGCAAACAGAGGTGGCTACACCATAAACATGTTGACCAGACAGATATTTGTTCTTCGCGTACAACACACTACTATCCTTTCGACATCTCTCGGAAAGGTGTTTTTTGCTTGGCGTTATATTTAAAATGAACATATTTTGTTCTGATCGACCGTACCCTACCAGAAACCATTTGTCTTTTCTGTTTCTGTGTTTTGTTCTCAAATATTTATAGTAAAATTAGCCAAAAACTAGTCTGACCTATGCAATTTTATAATAAATTGATTTTATTTTAATTTATGTCTAAGTAAATATTTTTTTTCTTTGCTGAATTTAAATTATTGATGTTTCACAGCAATATTATGAAAATTTCAGAAAAATTGAATAAGTGGAACTTGTTGAAAATCTGCCTCCAAGTTACTTACCAAACAGATTTCTGCATCATTTGCATTCATTTTTTTCTATGGGAAAAAGTGAAAATATTTGATTTTTTAAAAACCAATGACTAGAATTAAACTTTTTGTACCTAGGTAGGAACGACAAAAAGTTTTGCATTAAACAATGAGAAAAAGTTTGCAAATTTACTTCTTCTGTGCAAAGCGTCAAGCAAAAACAACGACTTTCTGAAAGAAGTCGAAAGCACAGTACTTCTTTCCTATGTCGTTGAGCATCAATGAAGGTTTGGCGTCTTTTCTACTTTTGCATAGCGATGATAAATTATTTCTTCAGTAACAAAACATTCTATATTCACGTGTTGCTTCAATGGTATCTCTGCCAGTGTATGTTGAGTATAAGCCACAATTTGATAAAACGTACCTTCTGACATGTGGGCCGGCCTCGGTGGCTCAGTTGGATGCGCCGTCCGACTGGAGACCAGGAGGTCGCTGGTTCAACCCCCGCCGAGGTTGGCAACATTCTTTCGTGAAGATTGATCATGAAATATTTTCTACGGTCATTCTCTCCCTTCCGCTGATTCAAGAAGGGCAGTTGTCAGTTTCTGACGAAAGAATGTGCACAATACTGGTTAAGCGCTTAGAGGACTAAGCCTGCCCAGTAAACGTGTGGTTAGGTAAACTGACCGCGCTCGACATGACCCCATTGGGTTGACTGGGCCGTAAAACCTAAACACAAACAAAACCTTCTGACGTGTGCGCCCAACACTCCAACAAAGATTCAAATCAGCCTGTGCAGTTTGATCAGTCTTTGTTATCGCATGAAGCCATTTCGCATCATTGGCAATCTAAACAGCACCCAATGAAGATTCTGATCAGAGATGTGAATGCGCAAGGCAAGGCTGATTTGAATCATCGCTTGGCACACATTCAAAGGTATGTTTTCTGTCTTATGTTACATTGATAGTTTAACCCCTTCAGTGCTGCTGCAGAACAAAAGAGTTATCAAACCGTGTAGGTCCTAATGTGAAAAATAATTCCAATGAAATCACAGGAGGTACAAGTATCGATCACACATAAACCTTACTGAACCATCATATGATTGAAACCGGTAAAACCGGGGTACCCCGGGTTGGCTTTATTGTGAGATGTGTACACCTTTTTTTTGTATGTTTAACCCTTAAAGCGCCAGTCACAACTATTGTCGTCTGCTTTGTCTTCTGCCGGTTACTTTAAAAGTCATTTCTGCAAACAGTGTGGACCCAGATCAGACTGCAGTCTGATCAGGGTCCACACTGTTTGCCTGTATGCAAAAATAGGTTGGAAAAGTCTGCAAGAATATTTAGCAAACAACATAAACAGACGACATTTTCAGATTCAGTTTTTGTTGGCGCTTAAAGGGTTAATATTACTGGCAGCGTTTTCAATTATAGTGGCAAAAATCTGTTGAAGATGACCTCATAATCATTTTTTTTTTTTTTTTTTTTTTTTTTGTTTGAAAGATGGAAAAGCTATGCTATGGATTACCAGTGTCTAGTTCACACATTATTAACTTAGTGGAACCATGAGTTCACCCTTAAAAAGCTTATCACACCTGCAGCAGGCGACGCTTTAAAATATTGTTTTCCAAGAAAATTAAGTGTGATATTTCATGCGAATCGTTTGCCTAGCAGATGATTGACATGAGATGATAAGTATTAGTTTCTCTGAAAAATCACTAATTCAATGTTAGATTATTTTCTGCTACGAACTTGCTTGGCGCTTTTTACTATCATACACAACACATAAAAACAGAGATCGCAGGTGTCACCCGTTAAACGAACTCTTTTCCCGTTCTTCTACTTTGCATACCGTATTCATCCTAGATATAGACACAGAAGGTCATGGACCTACAGTAGAGACCCATTTGAATACTGCAGAAGGCGGTGTCTGGTCTATTCTACATTGCGTACCTCTCATCTCGCACTTTTAGGCATATCTTGAGGTAGTAAAATGGATTTAAGTTTTAGGAGAAAATTTTGACAGGAGTAATAGTGTCCCAATATTTATGCTAAATATGGTACATCACAGGCCGTAGGTGCCTAATGCATTATACCCTTAATGTATATCATTGTGCTATTGTATATAATGCATTTTAGTGGCTGAAAATAACGATATCAGTGTAATGTCGCTTAAAATTACAAGACAGGTCGCCGGTGCCAAAACCTAAATCTATGTCTTAAACATACACGTATCACGCGGGGTGATCTATAAATTCGAGAACCTTTGCTCTAGCGGCTTTGTTTCTATATACTTTCATATGAATTTCTGCTAGATTAACCTGCAACATAAGTTGAGTTGAATACGAACTGCGGAAAACGGTTCCTATGTGACGTCACCAAAAGTTAATGACGTCATACGCTTGCGACATCGTCAAGAAACTGCTAAGGCATTGGCTGTCTTCATTTATCTTTTAATTAGTTCCCTTTGGCTTAACCGATTTAAATGCATTTTCAGGAGATAAACGACAATTTATAGGGCACGTATACATTTCATATTTAGAACGGAATAAGTAGTAATGTCTTAACTATATTTATACATGTAAATATGTAAAGCAATAATGGGACTTTTTGTGCATATCTAAATAAACCAGCCTCCTGTTTATGTACCTCAGAAATTGTATTGCAAGTTTAGTATCTCAAACTACCGAAAAAATAATGTTACATTTTTGCTTATGATTCAGTTGTTATATGTTCAGCCGAACTGGGTCGGTAGTGTAATTGCAGTACACAAACGATCCTGTTTACTTAACATAATTAACGTTATTGGTAAAGAAATTGTCTCTAAAACACTATTTTTAAAACGGTGACGCTTTTACATACCTTACGTGACGTCAGTGCTGAAGATGATGACGTAACAAGTTCATGCGAAATACTCTTATTTGAAAGCTGAAATGTGGTCTCAAGAGTTTATGGTATTCATCTTAATATCCCTTATATACTTAACATTCAGTCCCAAAAGTTCTGAAAATAATTGATCAACCCTCGTACATACACAACTTTACGTAATGAACGTCGTCAGCAGTGCTCCTGCAGTGCACTCAGGTCGCGAGGTTATAAAACATTTTTCATACTCAACTCAGCTGAGCATGAAAAATTTCATGCTAATAAATCTAAACTTACGAACAATGCCAAATTCTTTCTTGCTAAACCTAGATGAGCATGAAAATGTATCTGCTAATAAATGTGAAAATGCCAACTATTGTTGGCATTTTCATATGTATTAGTAGAGAAAATTTCATGCTCAGCTGAGTTGAGCATGCAAATGTTTTATAACCTCGGGGCGCGTCATTGGCAAAAACATCAGAAACAATTCTGGAAACTGCCAAATTGTAGGGGATGACCAGATCATGATGACTCCCACAGAACCTCTTAAGTGTTGCTACCAGTTTAGTTTTTTGATACCCCTGGCTCAACTTTGTAGTGAGCACTTTCCCACGCTCCATGACGTCCTGATAATTTGAACAGGCTCTGGCATAACGGATTAACTGTGAAACGTAAACGCCGTATGCTGGTGCAGAAGGGATATTACTGCAACGGGAAAGGCAAACAAATATAGTCAAATAGCCACACCAAGAATAGTTGGCAAGCAGAGTTAGCAACTATTTCCCAAAAAAGGAAATACAACAAAAATAGTGCCTTGGAACGGTCAACTGTAAGTCTGATAATGGGCTTAAACCTCAGGTTATTGTTTTGCCTAAATGATGGCAGCTCTGCTACCCGAATTTTACTGAATATATCTATAACTTACATAATTATTAAAAAAAAAAAACATTTGCAAGTGAAACACTACAGAACATTTAACAAAAAGTACCTCAGTGAAAGGGAACGGACAAGGATGCAAAATCTGATCAGAGCCTCTGTTGTCCTCATGGAGAAACCTTGCATCCATGGCCATCCAAACTCACAAAACGGTCTAGGATACAAAATAACAAAACGTACCTACGGACATTTGCGCCCAGCGAAGATTCAGATCAGCCTGCGCATTCGCGCAGTCTGATCAGAAACTTCACTGGACGCATTATGAGCTGCCAATGATGCAAAGTTGTTTTCATGTGGACAACGAAGATACTTACTACGGTTGGTTTTACTTGGTATACCGCATTTATCTTAAATATTTGGCTTCCTTAGCGACATCTAGGCGAAATGTGGTAACAGTGTACCACTCACTTATTGCCTCTACTTAGGTGCTATGCAATGTAGATCAAAGGCAAAAACATATGGTTTTTTTTAAGTATTAATTACAATATTCTTGCATAATTTGTGACCAGTCGATGGTTTCGTAAGAATCAGATTGTCATTATATCGAATTTTGTAGTTGCATCGAGTGTCGGTATAAAGAGGGTTGTCGGTACTTCATTCTGTAATAATATGTGGCTAATAACTAATGGTTGAATTGCAAACAGTGTAGCCCTGATTTGCGGCCATCCTCTTCGCCTTCACTGTTTCCTCAGGTCTATCTGCCCAAATACTAGAGACTATATGATACTGTGTACATTGTATAACATGTGGCTGACAATAACGATAACCGTTTTGTCACAAAAGACTAAAGAACAGAGGTAAACATACTTACAGTCGAACTGCAATGACTCAAACCATAGACCATAGAAATGTGTTATAAACATGGGTAGTTTGAGCCACTGAGGGCTAATCATAGCGCCAGGTCAGGAGGCAAATGGGGATAACAAGCATTTCTTTACGATCTTCTATGAAATACCGACATGTTGAGTGTTCTCCTGAGGGGACAATTGCATGAAATGTCAAAGCCTATTTTCTTGGTAAAATATAAAAGAAAATTCCAAGTTTCATCCGCTGAAATTTTAATCCAGCATGCTAGGCGTTCAACGCCACAAAGTCTTAAAATAAATTTGATCTAGTCGTATATGTAAAAGCGACACGCCGATTAAAAGTAATCCAGCCAATATTTGGGGCGCGCGCCATGCGAAGACGTGTTTTCGGGCATATGCGGACAGCGAAAGCCCAGATCAGCCTGCGCATGCGCGCAGTCTGATCAGGGCTTTAACTGTCCACTAGCAGAATTACTGGATACTACAAAATGTATGAATGGAGAGCAATGACCCGAAAGATAATTTGCGCGTGCGCAGGATTATCCCTTTTCACTTGCGGTTGCCAATTTGCGGGAATATTTCATAACATTTTTTTTTTTTTTTTTTTTTTTTTTTTTTTTGATTTTCATCTTAGCACTTCGCAGACTACATCAAGAGATCGCAATTAGCGACATATTCGTATTGTTTCTCAGAAAAAAAAAGACAATAAATTTTCACTTAACATACTTTGACATTTCGTACAAATTAATTCTACTTTTAATGAAATTTCTAATCTTTCATTCTGTGCGATTTAAGACAATATATTTTAAGGGGAAAATAAAGAAGATACTTAGCGCATTCGCAGGATGATTTAAATCGGCGCATGTTCAAAAAAGAAAGTAGTATTCGCTTGACTCGTCCTATTTGCATTGGTATGATTAACACACAGTAACTATTGTTACATATAGATTCAGATGTCCTCTATTATCCCAGCTAGCATTCTACGTAAATCTACATCGGACCGTCATCGGCCCGTCAGCTACCCAGACGGGCCGATGATGGCCCGATATAGATTTACATAGAATGCTGACTGGGATTATTCCTTTCTTGCTCAGCAGCTCCATAATCTAGTTATAAAAAAAAAACGTATGAGCCATATGGCACACTATTTCCTACAAGACTGCAGGTCTGCCCAGCGGACTCATATCAGCCTGATCAGTCTTCGCTATTCGCCTGAAAACACTTTGGAACATTGGCTACAGAGTGTCATGCGAAGACTTTGATCAGACTGCGCGCATGCGCAGTCTGATCAGAGTCTTTGCTGGGCGCACATGTAATCTTGTAGGAAATTGTTTGTCCTTGTTTATATAGCTGTAATTGAATGTAAACAAAAGCATGTCATAAGCCTTGTGTTTACCTCAAGTTGTCAGCATTCACTTTTTGCGAAATACTTCGATTGGACATGACGCAATAATGTTAGTTTTTGCATCTGCCTCAGCTAGCATTCTACTTTAATCTATATTAACACGTTATCAGCCCGACAGGAATCCTGTAAGCCCGATAATGGTCCACGAATGCGATTTGGAATTTTTTGTAAGCTGCAATGTGTGAACATGTGTTTTACGGCATGTGCTCCTAGAGAAGACTCAGACCAGTATGTTTATGTAGTCAGATAGATGCTGTAAGTTCCAGAGAAATAAACTTAATCTGAAAGCTTGAAATTGGTATATACATAGATGAACCATGAACTACATATCAACCCTCCTTGGCATGCAAGCACGTATCACAATAATCTGAAAGAGTGGGATCTTAAGGAATAAAGATCAGACTTCGATGGTGGACATACCATAATGTATTTTTCATGCGTTCCGCACCATGCTTTATTTGGCAATTATACCGTATGTACTCATGTTCCGTTCATCATATATGAAACGAATGTCCGCAGTTTAGCACTGCAATAAACGCTTCCAAGATTGCAAGCTTCAGTCAATATGTCAAATATGATTTCCTTTGAAGTAACTGATACCTAAAACAAATTATAACCCAGTAATTGTTCGGCCTGCAAGTCAAACTGCTATCCATGCTTATATGTCTGTTAATAATAGAGCGACGACCTTTCAAATGGGATGTTTCAATATATAGTGTATTCGTTCAACTAAACATCCGACCATCCTCAGCGTGCACAGATAGCTTGTGATATTCACTGATCCAATATGCAATTGTAGTGTTTATTAGCCTTTTTTTACTAATTACGCAGACGACCAGAAAATAGGCTTGAACATTTAATGCAAATTGTCTCATAAGGAGAAAATTTGCATGAAATGCAAAAGCATATGTCTAGAAAAAATAAGATTATATTTCAAAATCTCGCCTGCTGAAAAATTTACCCAGCATGCTAAGCGTTATGTTTAGGCAATTCGCATGAAATGCTGGTAAAAAGGCTTTGGCATTTCATGCAAGTTGTTTTCTAAGGAAAGAATTTACATCAGATACCAGAGCCTAGTTTTGGGGAGAAATAAGAAAAGAATTTATAATATCGTCTGCTGATTTTTTTACCAGAATGCAGTGCGCTAATATTCCAAGCAAATGACAGGATACGTTATAGACTGTTGTATGCTTAGCAGCTCCAAGTTTCGTACATGCCATTTCTCTTCCTTTGTGACACCACATACAATGTGAGCGCCAACAGACTGCGAAGTATCAGGTCAGCCTCCGCGTTTTCTAAGTCTGAGAAGGCAGGGCATTCTCAGTTCATCGATGTTTTGTAGGCACCATTCAATGATTTTGTAGCATGGCAACACAAAGCTCTGACCGCAAGAAGATCTGGGCTTTCGTTGTTCACATATGCAAAAATCGATAGGAATCTTTGTCTTCTGTTAAGTCTCAAATACTAGACTATCTGTCTAACAAATTGCAGAGAGGCAGACATGAAGGTCATTTCCTAATATATATTGTCTTATAATTACTTGGTTCGTTCACATAATTAGTTGGCATATCAGGATACTAGTTTTACATGCGCAAACAAGATCGTATGCATCAACAGTCTCCTACAACTTGGCTATGTTCACAGAGTCACATTCACTGCTACAGATAATAATAAAAGGCTTTTGTTAACAGCATAGATCTAGATGAGACGGCTCATAATCATCTGGATCTACGCTGTTTGACATTCAGTCTTCCAACTTTACATATACTCTTCTTTACAAGCGATAGTTTGCTGAAAAAAAGCAGACGACAAATGTCGCCTGAAATTTGGCACCGAAAGAGTTAAAGCGTACAGACACCTCAGAAACCTGAAGTGTCCAAGCTGACTCATGCTCTTACCTCTTTCCATTATGAGCGAAGTATACAGATTTAGGTTTATCTTAAAAAAAGTATAGCAGAACTTTCCAAAGTTGCATTATAAGAGCCGCAATGTAAGAAAACGTACCTTCTCGTATGCGCGCGCAACGAAGACAAACCAGCCCGCGCATCTGCGCAGTCTGATCAGAGTCTTCATTATCCGCATGAAGACACTTTGCATCCAGTGTTATCCAAAATGCGTCCAGTGAAGATAATTATCAGACTGCGCGAAAGCGCAGGCTGATCTGCATGTTTGTTGGGTGCACATTCCGGAAGGTACGTTTCCTGACATTGCGGTTCATATGTTGTAATACTGTTTCTCGTATTACATATCATAACCTGATATTCTCAAGTACAGTAAAATCTCTATGATTCGAACACAGATGGCTCGTTTACCTCGGATGATTCGAACTCGTTTTCGAGTACCTACGAAATTATTCCGATAGCTCTAAAACAAACTTATCTTAATTTATGATGAAATTGTATGTTGTATGTAGTCATTAGAATCGCCTAATCGAGGCGATTCTAATGAGTACACTCAACATACCTTATTATTTTGAATATGATGAAATTGTTTGTTGTGTGTATTCATAAGAATAGCCTCATCGAGGCGATTCTAATAAATACACTCAACATACCATAATTGTATACAAGATAAAAACCTTCTCTAGATTATAACCATTTGCTTCCTGACCTAGTGCCATGATTAACCATCAGTGGCTCGAACTACCCATGTCTCGAATAAATTCTCATGGTCCCAAAGATGTTCGAGCCATTGAGGTTATGCTGTGTTTAGCAGAATATCATCTTTTCAGCTTATTAGACAGTTTATATTGGCCATACTAATGTTGGACGACGAACATTACCAGGTACGTGTATTTCAATACAACAGGCTGTGAAGAGTCAGGCGAGCCTCCGTGCAATCTGTTCAGAATATTTGCTGGTCATGAACATTAAAGTTGGACCACGAATGATCAAACAGTGGACAGCGAAGTTCCAAAGCGTAGAAGCTAGTGTGTCTGATCTATATTATCATTTGTGAGCAACTGTTCATTAGGCTGATACCTGGCGAATTTTAACCAACATATTATGTCAGGGGACACTCACTCTCCTTGTTTATGACGATATGTTTTTAACACTGAACACCGGACTGGGCGCGAGAGAGCAAATTATGTCTTCCTAGGACCTAAATGATAAGAAAAGATTCTGTGTAGTCCGTACATCCTCAAATACTTTTGACTTGAACCACATCGGGACCTTCGCTTGTTGTGTTCAAATCACAGTTGTCCGTCATTGGCTAAAGAGTAAAGCGTTTTCCTGCCAAGTGCGAAACCCGAGATCGTCGTTGAGGCCCACGCAATGTAATCAGTTCTCATTCTACGGCTTAGACAATCAAAGGTTAGGTTAGCAGACGGAGAGCACCTCAATCAGATGCGTTAGCTGATCTGAAGTTTCCGTTTTCCTCATTGATTGACTCCTTGTCTCATAGTTTGTTTGACATAGCATGGTTTGGAACTGTAGAATGTTCTAATGCTTTCTGAAGTCACTTCGAGAACGATATTGTCTTAACCCTTAAAGCGCCAATCACAACTATTTTCGTCTGCTTTGTCATCTGCTTATGATTTGAAAAGTCATTTTTGCAAACAGCGTGGACCCAGATCAGACTGCTCCTTTAGCAGTCTGATCTGGGTCCACACGGATTGCCTGTATGCAAAACTAGGTTTGAAAACTCTGCAAGAATATTCAGCAGACGACATAAACAGACGACATTTTCAGATGCAGTTTTTCTTGGCGCTTTAAGGGTTAAGAGAGACATCAGTTTGGATTCATTTATCTTTAATCAATATGGTATAGTTTAGCCATAGCACTTGATAGGTGTGATCTATTGAGGCGATTCTACTGATTACCCTCAACATACATAAACAAGAATAATTTTGGTGGTATAAACTACCAAAGGACGACATTTTTATCTGTAAAAAATATTTAATAATATTTTGTGATGCGCTAATCAGGCTATGCATTTATTACTCCCAAACTGATAGACAAAAACATGAGCCTTGTTTTAAGCTGTTCTTGAGATACTGTGCTGACATGGTTTTGTTGGCATAATAAAAGGGGGCATTAAATAAACCAGGTCCAAATTTAATACTTTCAACATACCTGTTTTATAGAATATCGAAACGGCACCCACTGGCCTCCTGATCTGGCGCTATGATAAACTCTCAGAGGCTCGAACTACCTATGTCTAGGACAACTTTCCTTGGCATTAAGAAAACACGCCTATTCAAATGTATTGAGAAATTTTACCACGAAAAAATGAAAACTTTCAGATGTAAAATTCTGGTAGTTTTCATATTTCTACTCAAAACATAGATGTGGATACTTGTTAGAACCGCATCTGCTGACGGTTCTAATTAGTACCAACAATGAATGTTTTTGAGCAGAAATAAGAAAATCAATTTATACCCCTGTATACCCCACTTTTACTGTATAAAAGTAAGTTTTAAGGGGGCCAAAACTATATAGGCGTGTTTTCGTGATGGATCCCAAAGATGTTCATTGAAATTGCTCTATAGTTAGAAAAACAGGTTCTCCGGATATGCAGACTAAGGTAAAGGATTGATAACAGCAGACTCGCTTTGGTTGAGTCTGTACAATGAGAACAATGAATCAAAGCACTGATAGCACTAATGGATCGATTGTCTCTGAGTGTCGCCTGGGAAAACGGTCCTGAACGGGAACTTAAGTCTGTTTCATTGAACCCTGAACGTCTTGTCATTTAAGCAAGCAATGCAGACCTTGATCAAACGCCGCATTCTGCGGCATCAGATCTGGGTCTGCACTTTACAGATAACTCTCTATCAACAGCATTCAGACAACACAGCGAAAAGAATAGCGTGGCTTTAAGTAACCTTTACCTGGATTTCGTCTCACGCGCGATTTAATTCCATTGGTCAATCATAATCACGTGGACAACTACCTCCAGGGAATTTTGGCGTATGTATACTATGGCTTGATTGTAAACAATCGACCTGCAAAACTGCAACAATCTCACGCCTTCTGGCATTGCCTTGCGTGGATTTCTATTTCAATGTATGAAGTATACGTACAAAAGGCCCTTACAGAGGTGAAAAATAGTGGCTTTAAAGTGGCTTTGTAGCTGCAATTAAGCCGCTATAACATTTTGAAGCCACAAATGCCAGCCAGAGAGTAGCCAGTCATAGCGGCTAGTGGCTATATTGCGTAAATATTTCGCTAGCATCAGCCACTACTGACTATGTCAGCCACTAGTTGCTATTAATGGCCACGAGTAGCTTCTAACAGCAAGAGTCTATCCACAACTGAGACATTATAATTATAGGACAGAAACAGAGCCACAAGCAGCTTTTAATAGCCAGAAGATATCCACAGTTTAAGAAAGTCAGAGCTTAGTTTATTTTATGCTATAAATGACATCATCAGTGATGTTTTGTCACTCTAGGAGTTATACTCTAGGTTCACTTCCATTTCCTGAGGCCATACTTTTGCACAGCAAAACAAAAGTGTACTGTATTTAGATGTGATATAATTATTGTCATCTGAAGAAATATTAAAAATGCCATACAAGGAAAAGCCAAGTTTATATGCTAGAAGGTTCAGAAGGTCTAAAAGGCGCGCTGACTGGCAATAGGATTTCTGAAGGTATTGCTCTAAAAGAAACAGTGGCAAACTGATCATGTTCTAGGCTATGAGGAAACCATCTCTTCAAGGTGGAAATACAGCTAGGTGTGGTGGTTATGGAAAACACATGCCGCAGGTATAATTCGTTTTAATGACGTATTAAAAAAATGTTCATTTAAAAATGCAAAATTCTATAGGTCTATTAGAAACAGAGCCTTTCGGATGCAGTCTTTGAGACAGTGATCTTCACATTCCAAAAACCATTCAAGGTATAATTCTAAACCATCCATCAACCTGCCTTTCCTGCCGAAAAAAAATCTGCCAGTATATTTGAGCAACTTAATTTCCCAACAAAAGTATATTATAACAAATGGAACATTAGTGTAAATATTGCAAAAACTATGGCTATGGTTTTCAAAAGCGGAAATAGACGTGACAATACTTATTTCTATTACAATAATTCAGCCCTAGAAAATGTTATTTCCTTTACTTATTTAGGAGTAATCTTAGCAAGTAATGGTAAATTTTATCAAACGCAAAACACACTAGCAGAACAACCTACTAAAGCTCTTTTTTATACTAAATAGATTATTTAATTCAGTAAGTCCAAATATAAATGAGAAAATTTGCTTTAAAAAATTATGTGTAAAGCATTTTTGATTCAATGATTTTACCAATATTGAATTATGCTGTGAGGCATGGGGTTTTCATCCAGTACCTGATATAGATGCTTTACTCTTGATTTTTAAAGCAAATTTTGAAAGTTAAATCACAAACGTGTTCTTCCGCAGTTTATGGGGAACTAGGTTGGGTATCTTTAATTTTGAAAAGAAAAGAACGTATATTGAAATATTGGTGTAAAATAAATGCACAAACGTGTTCTTCCGCAGTTTATGGGGAGCTAGGTTGGGTATCTTTAATTTTGAAAAGAAAAGAACGTATATTGAAATATTGGTGTAAAATAAATGCTCAACTGACACTCTTCTTAATAATGCTTATATTAATGTAATTCGTATTCTTGATAGTGATATCAGAACTTTCATAATAAATTACTGGGCGTCTGAAGTAAAAGGTATATTGATTCAGTTGTGATTTGCATACCTTTGGGATAGTGAACACGTCTACTCTTTGCAACAGCAGAAAGTCATTGAAAGACTACACGATCAGTATTTACACTTCTGGTTTAGTAATTTAAATACTATGTCGAAATTATCTACATATAAAACCTTTAAGACTGATTTTTTTTTATTGAGAAATGCATTACTAATGAGAGACACAGGATGCAGCTTATACGTTTCCGCTGTTCTTCTCATAATTTAGAAAAAGAAGTAAGTAGATACTATTATAATAGAGTAGAAAGACATAATAGACTATGTTAAGTATGCAATATGCAAATTGTAGAAGCAGAGTGAGTATCATTTTTACTTGTTTGTCCAGCATTTGTTGATTTACGCCGACAGTGCTTACCATCATATTATTGCAGGTAGCCAAGTAGAAAAAGTTTATAAATGTTTTGAAAGATAGTAGCTCAGGTTTAGTAAAGCGTTTATCAAAATTTATTCATTTAGATATGGAGAAAAGAAATACTTTTCTGTCTGATATTAATTAATAATAACCAAAGTCAAACACTAATGATAAAATTTGGAAAATTACTATATATTCTACGATATATTGTACTATGTACGTCAAGCATTTAGCTATCTTGCTGTTCATTCTGTATATATGTGCATGATGTATGTTTTGTATGTATGTGAACTTTGTTTGCTCTTCTCATTTACATGTATATGTGTTAGGGCGAGAGGCACACTGTGCCTATATGCTCAATAAACTTTGAACATTTGTGCTAGAATTCGAGGAGTATTTGTCCTTAATTAAAGCGTAAAATAGTGAATTGCAACACTACCATATATTCCCCAAACTTGTACAAATGTTACCGAGAATTATTAATCTACGAAGTAATTATTGTTCTAGCATGTGCCAAACAGCCTGCATCATACCAACGCATTGTTTGGCATGATTTCTTTCCGTGTTTGGCCCGGGCGTTATACGGGTACCAATACTGAAGGTATATGGCATAAAAACTGAGGGACTGGGGAGGGGGTGGTTACCATGTATATAGCATAGTGCGGATGTGCATGCCGAATGGCCCCCTTTTTCAACGCTGCCAGGTATATGATTAGCCCCCTTTTTTCAACAAAAATTATATGACTGACCTGATTTTTTAATGATTGGTATAATAAAGTCCCCAGTTTTCTAACGTCCTAGTATATGGACATATTTTTCGAAGAGCGATTTTTCAAAGCTGATTGTTTTCTTGGCATTCAATGGGTTGATGCGATATTTGCCTAACTACACGCAATATACTGGGTAGGAAAATCAAAGGACAGTATATGAATGGGTCAACATTTCAGATGATCAAGTATATGAATGCGTGTGTTTTTTTCAAAGTCCAGGTAAATTAATGGCGTAGGTTTCGAAATACGGGCTCGCACATTCATACAGCAATTATCCTTAAGTAATGGGTAGAAAAAAATCAAAGGGCAGTAGATGAATGGGTCAACATTTCAGATGATCTAGTATATGAATGGGTGTGTGTTTTTCAAAGGCCAGGTATATAAATGGGATAGGTTTCGAAATACTGGCTCGCACATCCATACAACAATTATCCCCAAGTTACCCCAACACACACACACGTCCTCTCCCCCCCCCCCCCCGCCCTCCCCCCTCCCCCCCCCCCCCCAACCCCCGACGAGATCTTTACGGTATTAATCCAGCCTACATGTACAAAGAAAACAAAAAATTGAAAACAGTTGATTATAATAAAAATGTCATAAAATGGATGTTTTCATATTGCCATGTTACAGGTCCTCGGCCAGTCGTGCTGGCCTTCGGATGATTGTAATGGCTCTCGGCGGACATCCATCTAATAACGTTTTATTATTTCCCAGTCCTCACTTTAGCAATTCATATGGTTTATGCGTTAGCACTCTTCCATAACCTCATATGACAAACACTTGAAAACGGATATTGGAAACTTGCATTTAATATGTGCAGGTTCAGATATCTAAACAATTGAGCCACACGTCAGAAAAACTACCTACGGACATGTGCACCAAGCAAAGATTCAGATCAGCCTGCGCATTCGCGATCTGCCAAGTAAGCATTCTACATAAATCTACAGCGGGCCGTTATCGGCCCGTCAGGATAGCTGACGGGCCGATAACGGCCTGCTGTAGATTTATGAAGAATGCTAGCTGGGTGGCCAGATTCGTCACTGGGCGCATTTTGGATCGCGAAATATGCCAAGTTTCTTCATGCGAACAGCGAAGACTGTTATCAGACTGCACGTACGCGCAGGCTGATTTGAATCTTCGTTGGGCGCACATGTGAGAAGGCATGTTTTATTACGTTGCTACTCATATGATTAGCGGCGACAGAAATCTAAACCTGCAACACATGTTTCTGTTGCATCTACAATGTCTGTTCATTGAAGTTGCATTATTAGTTTCACGCTCAGAAACATGCTATTTCCGAAATTAATATTACTACAGAGAGCTATAAGAGATGCCGCTTCGAGAACTTCTCACCTTACATTGCATAATTTATTAGGCTCTTTGTGAAATCATTAAAATAAAACCTTTTTAAGCGTCACGAACTGGATAATTCAACACACATTTAAATGATTGTGTTTGTCTTTGAAGATGACTTTTGATGTTTATACTTGAATGTGTTTATATCTGATAGTGTTTCTGAAACTGGATTTTGTCGTCTTTGAACTGATTGGTATTCATTTAATTGCTGCACTTTTGTCTACATTTACGAATGTAAACTTTGGCAAAGGTGCAACAATAGAATGAATACATTACGAAAGCATGCCTATTCAAATATACTGAAAAATTTACCACCAAAAAATGAAAATTTTCAGATAAAAAATTATGATATTTTTCTTATTTCTGCTCAAAACATAGATTGTGGGTACTCGTTAGAACCGCCTCGGCGAGGCGGTTCTAACGAGTACCCACAATCTATGTTTTGAGCAGAAATAAGAAAAATAATGTATACTCCTGTGAACCCCAGTTTTACTATATAAAAGTGGGGTTTAAAGGGGTCAAATTTATACAGGTATGTTTTCGTGATGGCAATCAATACAGGATCAATGCTCATAGAGCAAGAGTTATATTTTGATCGTACTTCTGATGTCTTTATATCAAGCTGCAATCATTCATTGTTTTAGGAATTCTGAGTATCAACAAGAACAATCATTGAACGTTTTAATGGAAATTCATTACGAAAACACGCCTATGCAAATATATAGAAAATTTCACCTCCAAAAACTGAAAAAGTTCAGATAAAAACTCTGATATAATTTTCATATTTCTGCTCAAAACATAGATTGTGGGTACTCGTTAGAACCGCCTCGACGAGGCGGTTCTAACGAGTACCCACAATCTATGTTTTTGAGCAGAAATAAGAAAAATATTGTATACCCCTGTAAACCCCAGTTTTACTATATATAAGTGGGGTTTAAGGGGGTCAAAATTATATAAGCATGTTTTCGTGATGGATATACTTTTAAGAGGAAGTACCCGATTCAAAATTGTTTTATCTATCATATGAAAAAGGGGACTGCTCTAAAAGGAAACAAAGTGTTCTCAATTTTCTTTAAGATTACCTCAATATTAAGAAAGGTATTGGCTTTTATAATTCATATTGAAGCCCCGTAATAATTGTGCTATTGGCCGTTCTAAGGAAGTATTTCCGTTGACTGGCTCCAGTCTGCAGTGACTTAAAAAGTATTCTTACTATCCTGTTTTATAATCAACTATAATAAAACCACAAATAATATCATGGCTATAAAGGCTGGTCACTAGAGACTCTAGTGACCAGCCTTCATAGTTTTGATATACTTTGGTTTTGTTTTAACTGGTTTTCAAACAGGATTATTAGAATAAATATTTAGTCACTGGAGACTTGAGCCAGTCTAGAATAAATGTTGCAGCTACTTTTCGTTTTATCCCTCCGGTTTCGTTAATTACCCTGTTTTGTTTTGTTATGCCATATCATTCACCCACTATCCACTGCTTGGGAGGGCTCTGCTCAGTAATTATGGCATTTCTTGGGTATGACAAACAAGATGTTAGCAATACTTTGAATTTTTAAACACAACGTTGATTTGAAATTATCTGCTTCAGCAAGACATATCGGAAATTAAGTTTTAATGATAACTTCTATACAAACCCTAGAGAGCTGTTAGTTAGCCGTTTATTTATTTATCTATTTATTTATTTACTTTAGTAATTAAATTGAATATGCATTAATTTATAAATACTAAAGGGTAGGGTATAAAGTAAATGCTATGCGACAGACAATATGCTTAGTGGTTACACCGATCAAGGCTAAACATTATGTTGCCCTCTTCATCACGAAAACATGCCTATATAATATTGACCCCCTTAAACCCAACTTTTGTATAGTAAAACTGGGGTTTACAGGGGTATACATTGTTTTTCTTATTTCTGCTCAAAAACATAGATTGTGGGTACTCGTTAGAACCGCCTCGTCGAGGCGGTAGTAATGAGTACCACAATCTATGTTTAGAGCAGAAATATGAAAAATACCAGATTTTTTTATCTGAAAATTTCCAATTTTTGGTGGTAAAATTTTCTGTATATTTGAATAGGCATGTTTTCGTAATGTATTTGCATAACAATGAATCGGTCTATAGACGTTATATCGGATCAGCCCTAAAAAGTTGTCTAAGTATCTTGTGCCTGACCATACTCGTCCATGATCGGGCTGTCATGATACCTACCAAAAAGTCACATACTGGTGTGTGTTTCCGTTCATATGACGAGAATTTGCAAAACAAATTTTAGGTATGCATAACTTAGACATATGAGCCAATCACGTGTGAATTGGTCCCTTAAGATGTCTATTTCAACGAGGTTTAATTTAAATACTTTGTATCAAACAATCAAATGCGTTAAACTAAAAAACTGTTTCGCTCATTACGTAACAAAATTTTGTTCAAACAAACAGAATTTTGGACACAGTTTACATCCCTTTATTTCAAGTTTGTTTATATATATATATATATATATATATATCATATATATATCATATATATATATTGCATATATATATGCATATATATATATATATATATATATATATATATATATATATATATATATATATATATATATATATATCAATGTAACGTGATTTTGTTGCTCTCGCGAGTGTATTTCTAACGTCACTTAAAGCCAACCATGTGATCGGGCAAAGATCCACAGGGTCGTTTATCTAAAACGCGAACTTTTATCATATATGTGTGTATAAGTCAAACAATAACAAAAGCGTTTGAACATTTGATGTTTCCTTCAGACAAACATCAAGCCTTTTGGGGTTATAATTTTGTTACCAAGGGACCTGACAAAACCAAACACGTCAGATGATTATATCAACATTTAAATGATGGTTAAAGGGTACGTAACTCCAGATGATATATGCAGAAAATTATGAACAGTTTATATGCCTTGATATAAATCACTCGCTCTTATATGTTTTTAATTTGCATCTCTTCCAACTGTACATATGTACATCCACCGGTGTAAATATTCTTTCAAAACTGAAATGTCCTGTATTTTCGAACTGTGGGCATGCAGTAAACGTATTTGAATTTATCAATATTGTACAATATTGTATGTATACCCAGCGAATAATCAGATCAGTCTGTGCATCCACGCAGGCTGATCAGAGACTTCGCTGTCAACCTAAATACGCTTTGGATCATTGGCTACCCACAGAGTGTCATGCGGAGACTGAACGGACTGCGCATATGCAATCTTGAAGCAAATACTTTTCCCCAAGCTTATTTGATCTATTTTCTTCGGACCAACAAATAAAAAAGGAGGATGCTATTCAAAGTTTCTAAGTTCTTAAAGGGAAGCTAGTACACTTTCAAGGAGCCAACTGTGTCAAAAGTTTTTGTCTCGCTTTCTGAAAAAAGGCCGCCCCAAAAGGAAATACTTCGAACAAGAATTTTGTAATGCCATACTCCTATACAAATCTAAGGCATGTCTAATGATAGTTTTGAATCTAGTTGTTGATTTGTCTTTGTACTTTTAACTTGGTGACCCAAATTTTTACTAGGCGTATGATTGGGGCACTTAAAATAACGATACAGAAATTATCATTTTGAAGGGCGTTTTTGTTCTAAGGAAGATAACCAAATTTGGTATTAACGTCTCGGCGAATCTGTCCAAGATACTGTATTCCGTGATTCCTGACGTCACAAGTAAAAAAGTAATTGACATCAGTTGAATTTGAGTCCATATCATACGTATTGATAATAGAAAACTGTTTAGCGTCTACAGCAGATTTAATAGGAGTTACAATATAAAAGTTTACATTAGTCATATAAGTTACACCTCTTGGTATCACGCTGAGACGAAGTTTTTTTATACAGATTCTTATCTTGTTTCAATATATGATAGTTAATTGGAGAAATACTTTGTCTTAGACAATTTCGGAATACAGTAACCTAGAAGCGCCATACAAATTAATTGTAGATACTGGATGTAATTATAAAGAGTAAAATTAACCCTGGGCCACATAGAAATGAACCTGTCAGTGGAACGTGGAATGTGTATAGAAGACTCAGAATGTCCGTTTACAAATATACTCTCCCATCGTAAACTTTGGAAGGGTCCATTGTATAGTTAAATGGGGGGTTATACAGAAATCATGATGGTTGCTTTAATTATTGAAACTTTCTAATGTTATTACAAACAGTATAGACCCTGATCAGGCGTCGCGTTAAGCGGCGTCTGATCTGGATCTACACTATTTGCCAATGTCCTATTGATGGGACGCTAGGCATAAATGGATTAATATTAGTAATAAACAGGTCCATTATTTAAACAAGCAGCAAACTTTAATAATCGTTTTCCATTTTCCATTTTCCATAAAATATTACTCGTAAACGTTTTTTTTTTTTTTTTTTTTTTTTTTGTTTTGTCGTTGTTGTTGTTGTTGTTGTTGTTTTGTTGTTGTTGTTGTTGTTTTCTTTTCAACACTGCATGTACTTCAAGAGAATAGGTTAGGTCACACCAAGCCAAATACTACGTAATGTGCATCATAAGAAATGGTCCCTTATCTCATATACGAGCAGTGTAGGCATAGACCAGCGTACGTCCTCCTTTGTTCGTCTTTATATTTTACTACAATCCATTGATGGTCTTAGCGCACACCTAACTAGTCTGTGTAAAGAGGCAGGCTAATCTGGATATTCGTTGCCAGTACATATATGAATAAACTATGCAAATAAGAAACGGTTAGCCCTGTAAATTATGTTAAATATTGAACTGGTCCATATCTGAGCCACAACGGGAGACGACGTATCTTCTGACATGTGTGCCCAAGGAAGACTCAAATCAGCTTGCGCATCCGCACAGTCTGATCAGAGTCTCCGTTGTCAGCACGAAGAACGTTTGCATTTTTGGCCCAGTGAAGATTCTGATCACACGGCGCAAGTGCGCAGACTGATCTGAATCATCACTGGACGCAAATGTCCTAAGGTACGATTTCGAACTATGCGGCTTATTTAGGTATAAAGCGCCGGCTTATTTATACGTGTGCTTAAAGCTGGCTAATCAGAGCTGAAAAGATAATCGTTATCAGTCCTGCAATTGCGATTGATAATCGATTAGTAATCGCTGAAGATTTGACCATAATATTACCTGTTTGAATAGGACCCTATCATCTGTCAATACTTTATTATATGTATTTTGTCAGACAGGCCTGAGCAAACACTGTAGACCCAGATAAGACGCCACAAACGCGGCGTCTCATCAGGGTCTACACTGTTTGCCACCCATCCAGCTATTTAGACACAACAGTGGGTAGTACTCGTAAATTGGACTTGTTCAAATTTTAGATGAAGTATGGTGAGGTGTCTGAATACTAAGGGTAAATACGATAAAGTAACAAACACATAAATAAAACGATCGATTATTAGCAAATCTGTAATGATAGTCATTTTTGTGGAATTTATCGATCAATTAATCGATTATCCGATTAATCGTGCCAGCCGTACGTTTGCTGTTTACATGCGGCAATATGAAGATGTCTCTCCGATTCGGTTCACCTATAGCATCGTCTTATAAATAATCGAAACATAAAGTTTTTCAGTTATCAGTACTCTTTTCCTCGGCTTCGCTCACAATGTTGCGTAGCATTTCTTTCAAGCTACGAAGACCCACTTCGCATATATCTGTCCAGACAATCATCTCTTCCTCATAGCAAAATGCCTGTGGACAATGCCCGAGTGCACAGTTATTCTTACAGTAGTTATTAAATCGGGATATATAAGCTTTGTAGGTCTTGCTTGTCATCTTTTCACAGCAGCGGTTTTCGCACGTAGTTCTCCCCTGTCTCTCACATGCTTCGCAAGTTGGTGCTACCCTACTGTCACCGGTGCCATGAAGATCACATATTTGTCTGAAGTGTCGAACCTTTGTTTGCTTGCAGTGTGAACCGGGACAGAATCCTCGTCGACAGTTGTCAACACACCAGTTATCGAACGTTTTGGTGGTTCCACGGAAAACGGTTGTCATATAAGGCACACAACATGCATCACAGTTGGACTGGCCCCTACTGTAACATGTTTCGCAAGTGATGCTCGCTGTGTTATCGGAAGCCACTTCGGATGTTTCCGGAGACCAGTTATCATATCCGTCTTCTTCCTCGGACTGTTCGGTATTTTCCGGTGTATTTTGGGTATTGCTTCCACTGTCCTGCTGCTGATCATTCCAGCCATTCTGCCATTGTGTATCTGGAAAAATAAAATGAGCCACTTCAAGCGAAAAGTGTCTTCGAACATGCTCAGATTCAGATCATCCTGTGCATGCGCATAGTATCATCCGGGCATTTGCTTTTCAGTCATACATCTGTTGTATCCGATGATTATGTTAGCGGACAGCAAAGGCCCTGAGCAGACTGCGCGTATGCGCAGGCTGATCTAAGCCATCGCTGTCCACATATACCCGAAGTCACGTTTGCGCATGGTGCGGCCTTTAAGATACAATGTACTATTGTAAACTTACACACCGGTAACTGAGTTTGTGTAAGCCCACAAACCGTTTATGTAGCCTATGAAGTCATCAGTAACATGCGCATTTTTCCTATCAATTCAGGTAGACTGCATGTCTTTGTAAATAGTATAGAACCCTATCGTACTACGGCTTTAGAACAGGGTTTACTCTGCTAACCGTTAATCCACCAGGGAATCAAATGGTAGATTTAGTATGACTGGAAATTACGGTGTCCAATATTGAGGTGAAATACCGAAATCATTACCACATACCCATGTGAGCCGAGGCACAGCATTTCCTATAAGAAAGCATATTCGCCCAGTGAATATTCTAATCAGCATGCGCATCCGCTCAGTCTGATCAGAGGCTTTGCAAGATACTCTGTGGGTAGCCAAGGCTCCAAAGAGTCTACCAGCGCACCGCGAAGACTCTTGTCAGCCTCCGCGGAAGCTGATCTGATAAGTCGTTGTGTGTACATTCAGTTTTGTAGGAAATGCTCGGTCCTGCTTCATCCTTTCTTTCAAACAAAGATTCTAAAAGAAGTACCTTTTGACAGCAAAGACACATTCAAGTTTTCTGGGCCAGACTAGCGTATGGAACATAAAGTAATTGATGATATAGGGATCAAACATGGTTTTTCACGCTTTAACATTCGACAGATCCCGAGGGAGGTGTTGAAAACCGAGGCTTGAGGTGTTGAAAACCATGTTCGATCGCTATTATTGCATAAAACTGAAAACATTTGCTACATTTCGCGTTATTTCTTGCACTTTTGTTTCGCCTTTTCACCAATGTCTCGCGAACGAAATTCCACTGACTATGCTCCTTCTAGGGCCGGGAAGTACACATCACGTAACGGCAGCAAATCTGTGGCTCCGCTACGAACATATTGAAAGTTGCGTAGCCGTGCATTAACAGCGCGTGAATTGCCTTGTATTTACACGGCTGTTTGACGGTTAATTCACGACTGTTAATAACGTGCGACACTGCTTTTTATGCAATAATATATGTAAAAGTCTCATTTGCAATGGTATCTTAGTACGAACAAAAAAGTTAGAGCCGGGTCACAGCATTCCCTACATGATTACCTAAGCGCCCAGCGACGACAGATCAGTTTGCACATATGCACACTCTGCTAAGAGTCTTCAAAGGAACTTTATTTGCAGCCTAGGATCCAAAGCGTTAGAGGGAATGTGAAGGCTCTGACCAGACTGTGCAAATGCACGGCTGATCTGACTCGTCGCCAGGCACGCATGCAATCTAGTAGGAAATTTTAGATCCCTCAAACCAGTGATAGGCTAGTACAATCAACTGAGCTTTTTCACTGTCATGATTACTCACAACGGTTGCCAGAGCTTTACAGATTCTTATTTAAACCTGAATGACGAAACAATTTGGACAAACCTGGATGAGACCAGTGAGTTGTCTAGTACGAGTTACTTTTCCTATTCCGGTTTTGACACCGTAAGTGGACAAGAATGAGTTGCTTACCCTAAGTCACATGACTCACAAAATGGCGACTCCCTGAGCTCATTTTGATAATTAAGACAATTAAAAAATAAACACCGGGAAAATATGACTATCACCTGTCTGAAAGCTAACAGCTTTTGCTACAAGTTTATGGAGGTGGACGAAATATTGTATGATAAACTGGTTGATGTATATTTCTTTGTTGAGACGAAATTAGACGATACTTTCAACCGGTTAAGTTGCAACGTTCCCGGCTATACAGCTTTAGAAACGACCTCAATTCGACAGGAGGCGGGCTCCTTGCTTATGTAAGGTCAAACCTTCCTGACAGAAGGAGAACTGATTTGGAATGTGAACTCCCAATAGAAACGATTGTGTTACATGCTATACTAAATGATAGGAAGTAGGCTATTATTGGGGCATATAGACCCCACTTTGTCAAATAATATTTTCAATGAAATTGTCATTAAGCCCTAGATAAGATTGCCACTAATTATGATAACATACTCCTGATTTGATATCTAAATTATGATTACCTTGATAAAGATAAGTGTTTGACTTTATCAGATCTCTGTGACATGAAAATAAATCTTTTTTAAGGCAGCTACTTGCTTCATGAAACATTGTAAGCCATTTTTAGTTGATGTATTATTAAAAATCTACGCAGTTTTGCTTAGTGGCAATCACATTTGACTGTGGCGCCAGTGACTGGCACCACATGACAGATGCTGAGAAGCAGAAAAAGCGCATGTACTTCAACACATATAAAACCCCATTTACTTGGGATAAATATCGCAGACAAAGAAATTGCTTGACTAAACTAAACTAAAAAGCAGTCTATGACACATTGTTTTTATTAGCGTTGTGTGGGTGGTCCAAAATCAAAGGACTTCTGGCCCACCATCAGTGTCGAGAAAGGGTTAAATGGTGGCTCAGAGGTTGTATTGATGAAAATGGCAAAATAGTGTAAGAACAGAATGAGGTTTGTAGTATTTTCAACAAGTACTTCGTAAGTGTTGCCAAAGAGATTGGAAATGGGTCCCTTACTTTCAAGGACGATTTCTCAGATCATCCTAGCATTATAAAGTTTGTTGACAACTCACCATTTCCAATGAAACATTTTCGTTTTTACTAATTTCAGAAACGATGTTCAAAACAATTTCTTACATCTGAATGTTAAAAAGTCTACAGATGTTGGTAATATTTTTGCTAGGATTTTAAAATCCTGTGCTCCAATATTAACAGAGTTATCTCATCCTTGTTCAACTCAACCATCTCATTATGCCAATTTCCACTAACTGGCCTAAACCGTGCTCAGATTAAACCACTTCTCAAAAAGCAAGATCCCTTAAATAAACCTGTAAGTGCTTTACCTACCATTTCCGGATATGGAACGGCCTTCCCAATAACATGCAAAACGCGGAACCCTACCCCTCCGTATAAGAGGCTGCTTTGAACCTGGGATAGCCTTGGATGTAAATGCCCTTTGTGTTCCACATAATTTTATTTCTTTTCAGCTGTGTTTGTTGTTGTTTTTTTTTTTTTGTTTTTTTTTTTTTTTTTTTTTTTTTGTTTTTTTTCGTTTGTTAGATTTTTATGCTATTTTTGTTATGAAGATTGCATGTTTTGCTTGTTTTTAGTTCTATGCTGTTCACCATCCTTGTTTGTATGTTTGTTTTCTGTACATTATTTTTCTTATTTCTGCTGAAAAACATAGATTGTGGGTATACGTTAGAACCGCCTCGGAGAGGCGGTTCTAACGAGTACCCACAATCTATGATTTTCAGCAGAAATATGAAAATTATCAGAATTTTTATTTGAAAATTTTCAGTTTTTGGTGGTGCAAATTTCAGTATATTTGAATAGGCTTGTTTTCGTAATGAGTTTGACTGTACAGTGTATGTTTAAAGCATTAACATATCATACCTTACACTGTATAACAAAAATTGTTATTCATTTACAAAGCTGGTAGGTTTTGCTTATTTTAAGTGCTGTACTGCCCAACCATTCAGACCCCGCATCTCCTATTTTGTTCTTCTTTCGTTTATTAAGTGCAGGTGGCCCCATCGGTCAGATCCTGACTGAGGAGTTCCTTGTACCGGGGATTGCTCATGTATTTTTCATTTGGAGGAGCTGGTGTTTGAGGGGTTTACATCATGACATACCGTCACTCTTTGTTCACTGTCTTTGGCTTTCATTTTTCCAAGGATTTGCTTCATTTTTTGTTTCTTTACTAAAGGCGCGCTGTAGGTGGTTGACAGCTTGGACTTCTTACTCTGTCTATGACTTTTTACCATAATGAAATTTTAGTTTCTTTTAGTGCTTTTCTTTGTTATAATCTGTTATATAATACTTAAACGCTTTAACCTCAATTCTTCCTGTAAATTGTTTTATATGCTTTATTTGCATGCACTGTAATATATTTTATTTTGCTTGTTGATATACCTTTGTTTTTCGAAATAAGGGCTTTCGTTACGCAGTTTCCACATAAACACTAAAGAAATATTTCTGTTCTGCTTTGTATTAGACTAATTCCAGGATATTAAGTATAGTGCAGTGTACTTTGTACAGTCCTATGTAATTACTGGACACAATCCAGGATATTCACTGAAGTGTAGTGTACTTTGTACAGCCCTATGTAATCACTGGACACATTCCAGGATATTTACTAAAGTGCAGTGTATTTTGTACAGTCCTATGTAATCACTGGACACATTCCAGGATTTTCACTAAAGTGCAGTGTATTTTGTACAGTTCTATGTAATCACTGGACACATTCCAGGATATTCACTAAAGTGCAGTGTATTTTGTACAGCCCTGTGTAATCACTGGACACATTCCAGGATTTTCACTAAAGTGCAGTGTATTTTGTACAGTCCTATGTAATCACTGGACACATTCCAGGATTTTCACTAAAGTGTAGTGTATTTTGTATAGTCCTATGTAATTAGACCCATTCCAGGATATTCACTATAGGAAAGTATATTTTTATAGTCACATATAATCATTGGACCCCTTACAGGTTAACTATAGTGTATTGTATTTTGTTTAGTCCTATGTAATCATTTGATCCATTCCAAAATATTCACTGTAGTATAGTGTATTTTGTATAGTCATATGTCATCATTGGTCCCATCCAGGATATTCACTCTTGTTCGTCTGTCATTACTGATAATGACCAATCCTAATCAACTGTGTGATGTGCTATTATTTGTGTGTTCTAAGATAGCTGATATTCACTACAGTGTAGTGTATTTACTTAAGTCCTATGTAATCACTGGACCTTTTCCAGGATATCTTGAAATTTAAACCAGGGTCATTGACGAAGCCAATTTGGTCGAAACTACAGAGTCTGGTCCAGAAAACATGACACTTCAGCTCCTTGCAGTTTTGTGAATGTTGTCATTGCTATCAAGAGTCATTGCTTTTAGAAACTATTGTTCAATTTTTAGGACAAGTATGATAAGGAATAGAGCAGCTGAATATTAAGTATTAGATATGTAACAGTAAATGTAAATATGTATACCGGTGTCTGGTGTTAGTGTTTCATCAGGTTCCACTCCTCCTGATGGTCTCCCTCCACTTGATGGTTCCTCTCCACCTGGTGGTACTTCTCCACCTGAAGGTCCCTCTCCGCCTGATGACCCTGATATAGGCTCGTTAGTCTCCGGGACGAACTCTGGAGCACCAGCACAGTTTTTCAGTGTGTCTGTGGGCCCGTAACCACACCAGTCTGGATAGTTGCCACTCTACAAGATTGTTTTTTGATTAACCGATATAACGCACTTCCCAAAAGTTTGCATGCGCGACCAGCGGTGTAGACACAGATCAGCCTGCGTATTCGCGCAGGCTGATAAAGGTCTCCACAATGCATTCCTTGGATAGGGAAGGACGCAAACCATCTTCATGCGGCCAGCAGAAACTACTATTAGACTGCACGTATGTGCAGGCTGATCGAAGACTTCTCTGGGCGCACATGAAAATTTTTAGGAATTGTACATCTGGTATTGTACATCTGGTATTGTAATAGAATAGGATTTTAAATATCCAGTTATGGCCTCTTTCGGGTTTACGATCTCGTAATTGTAAACCCGAAAGAGGCCATAACTGGATATTTAAAATCCTATTCTATTACAATACCAGATGTACAATACCAGATTAACAATTCCTAAAATTTTTCATGTGCGCCCAGAGATTCGATTTGTTCTTAATACCTCATAGAACATATGTCCTCATAGAAACATATGTTTCCTCATAGAATATATGTTTTGGATATTTGTTAGAACCGAGGCGATTCTAACAAACGTCCAAAACATGTGTTTCTTTAAAGTACTAAATACAATATTCTTGCATACTTTGTAACTAATTGTTACCTCTTAAGCGAAGGTTTCAGGACAGTCAAGTTGTCATGGAAACGATTTTGTCGTCGTATCTAGTGTCAGTATAAAGAGGGTTGTCTATAGTATATTTTATACAAGCTTATTTTATACAAGCTTTTCCACACTCTCAGACAAGTCAGCTTACTATAATATCGTGATGATATTCTTATTTTCAATGCCAGTTCATACAAAGTGTCTGCTTGGTATGAAAAATATGAAAAATATTTTATAACAATATCTGCTGAAAGACATCATTCTTAAAGGCTCCATATACCTCAAAAAAAGACATTTTATTATCCAAGAAAGATTTAATAAATAGATGTATGATATTCATACAATCATAAAATGTGCCACATGGCAGCCTGTAAAATTTCAGTTAGTCTTTCATTCTTGAAATGAAATTATTTTTTTTATCGTATCTCTGAATTAATACTGTCAACATTAGTTCAGACATACGATAGAAAAAAAAATCATTTCAAAAACGAGAGACTAACTGAAATTTTACAGGCTGTCAGATACCTCATTTTACTATGATCGTATTAATACCATATATCAATTCATTAAACCTTTCTTGGATAAAAAATGTCAAACATTGAGGAATATGAAGCAATCAACATTAAAGCAATAGATTAATGTTAACTTACGAGATACTGGTCACAGTTCAGGATCAGAATGTCGGCACAGTTGACAAAGTGCTCCTGATGTCCCTTTCCAGAACCACATTTCCCGTCGGCGTCGCAGCCCCATGAATTACCTGCAAATATCATAGTCACCTTAATAGATTTATATACAGAACATCCGCTTGTATAAAATAACCAAAACTAAAACTGAAGTTACCCAGAAAATAACATAACGTCGAAACACGGCCTTCCCAAGGCACCAAAAGAGGAAGAGATTAGGAACAAATGATGACAAGATATCTTATGTATGCGATTACCATCACGAAAAGATGTCTATGTAATTTTGACCGTGTCGTTGCAGTTCTTAGCATTACGAAAACACGCCCATTCAATATAATGGCTTTTTTATGGCTGCAAAAACCTCAAAACCCACTTTTATATAGAAAAAATTGGGTTTGCAGGGGTACACATTATTTTTCTTATTTCTGCTACAAAACATAGTTTTTAGGTACCTGTTAGAACCGCCTTTTTTCATCTGAAACTTTTAATTTTTGCAGCCATAAAAATTGACATTATACTGAATGGGCGTATTTTCGTAATGCTAAGAACTGCAACAGAAGAACCACTTGGACACGGTCAGTAGAAATAACTACTGGTGGGATGGTGGCTGAAATTAGTTTTACGCGATCGAAACCGCACTCTTATCTCCTGGCGCAGCTCTAGATAGTGACTAGAAACTAGAAAGGGTTTAATGATATTTGGCTCACCTGCTCTGTACCACCACTGTAGGTTGCATCCTTCCGCACAATTCACGTCCTGGGGAAGTTGGAGATCAACAGTATAGAGCATAGACCTTGTTATTCCTAAAAAATGAGACAAACTGATACTTAAAGAAATCGAATACACTTTCTGTATTTTTTTTTTTTTTTTTTTTTTTTTTTTTTTTTTTTTGCCTTCCTACTGAAATCGGGTCTACTCTTAAAGAAACTAACTGGCTCTTTACGAAAGAAACAAATTCCTTTAGAGTCGATTTCTTTTCAGAAGGAAGGCTTTTTACCTGCCTTCCGAAAACAGTTTACTCGAAAAGAAAAGAACTGGCTCCTAAAAGGAGAATATTGTTTCCTTTTAGAGTAGATTACTTTTCAGAAGAAAGGCAAATAAAATTTTAACACAGCCGATATCTCTGAAAAAGTATCCCTTGCCCTTAGGTCCGAACTCTCCTCGCATGTATTACATGTAGTTTTATTATCCAGACATACAGAGGGAAATGCATACGCTCTTCGGGGAGGCAACTGTGAAAATGGTTTCTGCCTCGTTTCTGAAAGTGGTCTACTAAAAGGGAACAAATTGCTCCCAGTGAACATAAAAATAGCTGAGGTATCCACTTTTAAGTGGTATTTCCCGGGTCATGTCCCTTTCCTACTTCTTTAACTCTTTCACTGCCACAGACGATAATAATAGACCTTTGCAAACAGCATAGAATAGATGAGACGGCTCAATGAGCCGTCTCATCTGGATCTACGCTTTTTGACATTCTGTCTTTCAACTTTACATATAAACGTCTTTCCAAGCGATGGTGTGTTAAAATAGAAAAGCAGACGACAAATGTCGTCTGAAATTTGGCACTGAAAGAGTTAATGCTTGGCATTTTGGGTAAAAGAATCAGCGGACGACAATGTGAAATATTTTTTCATAATTTTCCCAGAAAACAGATTTTGACATTTCATAGAATTCGGGATTTGACATTTCTAATGCAGACAATTTGCATGCAATGTCAAATCCCGTTTTCCACATGAAATATCAAATCCCGTTTACCCAGCATGTAAAGCATTAACGTGGTGTTAATGAAACTACAATGCGTGCTTCTTTTGCTATAAATTACTAATTGTTATGGGAAACAATAAAGACCTTGACCAGATGCGGTACCCTCATCCGTTATTAATTTCGGCAAAAACACCTACCCCCGTATCTTGTGTTGCCATCTGTCATCTCTAGTAACCGGTACTGACTTCGATCATTGTAGCAGTTAGTAAGCACGTCATCTCCGTTCTCACCTTCAAGCTTCGGACACAGTCTAAATTCAAAATATCCCAGATGGGATGCCGAGATGTAAACTTTCACTGTAATGATCTGACCTGTAACACATCGAGAGAAATAATGACAGTTTAGTCAGGAATATAACAAGGTATATCAATATTTGTTATTTATTCCACTGACTGCTATGCTATTATTTGACAATACCGTGTACGTTTTAAAGCAATAAACATAACATACCTAACACGATATAACAATTATTGTTATTTATTCCATAACCTGCAATGCTATTGTTTGACTGTATAGTGTACGTTTTAAGGCAATAAACATAACATACTTAACACGGTATAGCAATAATTGTTATTTATTTCATAAACTGCAATGTTATTGTTTGACTGTAAAGTGTACGTTTTAAGGCAATAAACATAACTTATCTACCACGGTATATCAGTAATTGTTATTTATTCCACGTACTGCAATGCTATTAGGTCCGAAAGCATTAACATAACATACCTTACAAGGTCAAACAAAAAGTCTTATTTATTCCACTTATTGCAATGCTATTGCTCGTCTGTTTTACTCGGAGTTTAAGGTTAACAGGAAATGCAACGTTGGTGAGGAATGTATCTGAGATGAACAATCTTGACAAAACATTCATTTTAATGTAGATTTGATCAAAGTCAGATAAAAACTAAGAATGTTAAAGAGTTCAAAACTGTTTTCAAGGGTGTCACCCTTTGAATATTTTATGAGATTCTAAAAAATATATACATTAGATAAAATCTTCTCTCTGACAGAAAACAGTGTGATGTTTTAAACAATACCAATAAATAGCAAGAGAATAAGCCATTATAAACAAATCAACAGTTAAATATTTTTGCATATTTTATGTATTCAAGTTTTACATATCTAATTATGACGTCATAAAGTCTGATTAAATATTCAAAACTGACAGAACCCATAAAAGCGATTTCAGAATTTTCAAACCCGATAACTCTCTCCAATTTTGATCAAATTTGCATCTAAATGAAGGGTTTCATAAGTTCGTTCATTTCAAATACTATCCTCAGTAAGGCTGCCTTTCCCTTTAACTTAGCAGCACGTGCGTACTAACCTTGCAAGTATGCCCTCACGGGTGTGATTTTCCTGACAACTGTCCCAGCGAGGTCATGTTTCCGAGGATATTCTGCGGCCCAGTCATCTCCACATGCGGAACATTTCCCTTTATTCTTCTCTTGCGTCTACATGTAAGAAAAATAAAAAAAAAAAAAAACAAAGTAAGTTGTTGTCTCTTCTGTTTTACCGAACAGTGCGGAACAGTATGCGCTTAATAGAAGTAACAAAGAGACCACAATGGTGGAAATGCATACGCAACAAAACAACGAAAAGCAAACCGACCAGCTCTCTCTTTCCCAGCGAGGTGATCACACTAGCAGACAGGACCAACACTACACAACAACAAGTCATTAAACAGGAGCAAAGACGTTTTTTAAATGCTACATATTATCTATAAGCGTGTTCACACGCGGGCATATCATTACGAAAGCACGCCTATTCAAATATACTGAAAATTTCACCACCAAAAAATGAAAATTTTCAGATAAAAAATTCTGATATTTTTCATATTTCTGCTAAATCATAGATTGTGGGTACTCGTTAGAACCGCCTCGACGAGGCGGTTCTAACGAGTACCAACAATCTATGATTTTAAGCAGAAATAAGAAAAATAATGTATACCCCTGTAAACCCCAGTTTTACTATATAAAATGGGGTTTAAGGGGTAAAATTTATATAGGCATGTTTGCGTGATGAGTGCTTTGCACGTACTAACAATTCTTCTCCTCCAAGATTGTCTATTCAGTACTTCTATTTCAACATTGAGTTGCAATGTCAGATATCGTACTTTTGGACGTGCGCCCGGCGAAGATTCAGACCGGCCTACGCATTCGCGCAGTCTGATCAGAATCTTCACTGGGCGCATTTTGGATAGCCAAGGATGCAGAGATTCTACATGCGGACAACAAATGCGCAGGCTGTCTTGACTCATCGTTTGACGCTCATGACAGAAGGTACATTTTCTCACGTTGCGAACCTAGCAAATGACGTCAATTTATGTTCCGCTGGACGTCGACGGGAAATCCGAACATCACTCATCAATGGCGTCTGCTTCCTTGAAAGGTAAAACGAAACCCTTACAAACACTAAAAAGGTTGTATTTAATCAGTTCGAATTAAATTATATCAAAAGTTATGCAAGAAAAAGAATCTATCAATGTTGTTCGGTGCAGAGTGAAAACTCCCTTCCTCGGGAAAATCTTTCGGCATCACTCGGCAAGCTTTTTGATACCGAACAATTACCCTCGGAACTGATTTTTCCGTCGACACCTCACACTCATGGATATTTGTATAGTCCTAAACCTTGAATAAGTCCATTTAATATCTGCTCATGTGTTTAAAAAGTGTTGGCTGAGTGGTAAACAGTGAAGACTCTGGCCTAGGTTTACACAGTTTGCTCAGGTCTCGGTGTCTGAATACTTATAGTGAATACGATAGATCAAAAACATCATTTTAGAGAATAAATTTTCCCATCTTAGTTCACTTAGTTTCTGGAAAAAAAAATAAGGAAAGTAGTTCAAAATGCCTTTACCGAGCATACTAAGCTTCAACCCCTTGATGCCGAATGGATTCTTCTACCTTCACTCTTCGGACAGGTCCATTTCCAATATAAGTGGTATCTGGTTAGTTTTTATTAATACAGTGTTTTATAGAAATTCTTGTATTTAATGCACACAGTGTAAACTTTGATCAGACGCTGCGTTCTGTGACGTCTGATCTGGGTCTACACTGTTTGCCAATGTCCATTTTATGGGACGGTAGGTATAAATGGGTTAACATATCACAGAGACTAACCCCTTTTCCTCCGCAGAAGTTTGCCTTATCGCTCCAGTTGACTGGCCCAGTATCACACTGCTTCAAATACTTCCCAGCTCTCTGAGTGTTCATAACGGTATTCCTAGCCGGTGGATCAACCATTTTACCATGTCCGTAAATCATACACCAAAACTGAGCAAATACCAGAAAGAGAGCGACAATGTTTCCACAGGAAACCATCTTTAAACAGTTATATTTTTATCTCTCGGTTTGTGAACAGATGTTTCTCTTTTATACCCAGCTCGAATGTGCTGGGGCGTTAAAGTGATGACTGTTGAAAAATGTTTAAAGAAATTAAAATCGAATTTTGATATTATATTTGTAGAAACTGTAATATAAGTCGTGCGGATAAAAGAAAGAATGGTCTGTTATAGGCTACACAGGGGTATTGGGCCACTTCAGCATCGCTCCTGATAAGTTTGTTTTTCTTCAAAAAAGACAAACGTGCTATCAGTTGCCTAGTTTTATTAGGAAATCATTAATTGTTTATTAGAACTGCCTCGGCGAGATGTCTCCAACACTAACCGGCAGTTTATACTTCGGTAGGGAAATAAGAAATTATTTACTGTGATAACGAATGTATCTGGTGCTCAGGTTGATTTGTAATCGGATAACAAAATCTTCTGAACAAAGCGGGCCATCGTATGCGTAAACCCACTGATATACGTGAGTTCGTCTCGTTCGGACCTTCATCTCTGTATATGTATATATATATATATATATATATATATATATATATATATATATATATATATATATATATATATATATATATATATATATATATATATATATATATATATATATATAAAATAGCTAGACATCCCAGAACCTACAAATACAACACACACACACACACACACACACACACACACACACACACACACACATCAACATCATCAAAACGCTAAGACCAGACTGCGCTGACGAACAACCTATTCTAATTGTAACTATTATCAGAAAACAAGGCATGTTCATTAGGGGTCGTGGTAAATGTACACCGTATGAAGAAAAAACGTTCCTTCCACATATGAGCCGCCACATCAGCAAAGGTACCTTCTGACATGTTCGCCCGACGAATACTCACATCAGCCTGTGCATCCGCGCAGTCAGATCAGAGTCGAAGTTATCTGCATGAAGAAACTTTTTCTTCCTTGGCTATTCAAAATGCGATCAGTGAAGATTCTGATCAGACTGCGCGAATGCGCAGGCTGATCTGAATCTTCGCTGTGCGCACATGTCCTACGGTATGTTTCCCGGCGATACGGCTCAAATTATAAATCTGCCAATTCTGTTCATGCTAAGCATCTCCACACTTTTATAAAAGCTTTATCGTATTACCTTAAGTAGTCATACGCTTTAACTCCGTACCATAACTTTTCTAAATATTGAACGTCCATTTCATGTGCCAGATCATGTGTCTAAAAATAGCTGGGTATATAGTAAATAGTGTAAACCCTGATCAGACACCGAATTCTGCGGCGTCAAGTTTTGGTCTACGATGATTACCGAGGCCTGTCTGTCTAATTTATTTTTATTTGTGTTGACGTTTTACGGCCCAATCAACCCAATGGGATCATGTCCAGTGTGGTCCGTTTACCTAACTATTTTTACTATACAGGCTTAATCCTCTAAGCGGTCAACCGGTATTGTACACATTATGTGCCGAAACTGACAAGAATGACCGTAGAAAATATTTCATAATCGATCTCCTTGATAGCATGCTGCCGAAAAGGCAGGATCGAACCCGCAACCTCCTGATTAACAGTCGGACGCGCATCAAACTGAGCCACCGAGGCCGGGTTGTTGTGCCAAATACTTAGGACAAGTACTATTGATTGATTGAGTTGGGGTTTAACGACATGTCAACCCTTGTGGGTCATTTTGTGTCGTCTCCCAAAGAAAGGGAGAAAATAGACAGAAGAAATAGCAGAAGAGATGAAAGGGAGGGACAGGGAAGAAAGAGAAACAGGAATGAAAGTGAAGAAACAGAAGAAATAAAAACATCACCTCCCTACCCTTACCTGCTACAAGGATAGCAGGCCTTGCCCAACTATAAGCCAAGTACTATAGCTAATGATTATGTAAACGGACAACGACTGGTACCCCAAATGCGCAGGTTGATATTCCGCACTTTTTGAAAAAGGAGACAACTATTGTAACAGTCGCCTTCCTGTTTGCTTATCGCTCCGCTTTTGAAAAGATGTTTTTCTGATTGCTTTCTAGTCCCCTCCTAAAAAGGGGTCCACCCTGAAAAGCAACAAAACTGCTACCAAGTAAGACATTCTTTCCTTTTAGAGTAGACCACTTTCCAAAAGGGGCAATACAATTTTGACTGAATTGTCACCCTTGAAAAAGTATCCTTTCCCTTTTAAGTGTCTAAATGGTGTGGTACATTTAATGGGCAATATCTGAAACTGTACATTCGGATATGTGCGCCCAGCGAAGATTCAGATCAGACTGCGCTTTTGCGCAGTCTGATCAGAATCTGCACTGGGCGCATTTTGGATGGCAAAGTATGCAATGTTTCTTCATGTTGACAACAATGATTCTGATCAGACAGCACGAATCAGAAGGCTAATCTCAGTCTTCGTTGGGCGCCCATGTCCAAAGGTACGTTTTTTCACGTTTGGGCTTATATGTACTCTTTTAGTAATTGTGTCACGAAAACTTATTTTCGCTAGTATTTACATCTAACTCTGGCACGCAATTTTCTTTTGTAAACTTCTTAGATATCATGACTCCGCATTTACGCCTGTCGTGGGAGTTCAACCCAACAGGATCCTAGGTGTCATGATTTTCAAATAAATGTCGCATTGGGTTACCATCGCTTTTATCTGGCTGTAATACACCTACATGTACTTTCGACGTCTTTCAGAAAGGTTTTTGTTGATGCTCTTGTTTTGCCTGGCGCTTTACACAGAAGTAAACTTGTGTCACGATTTATTGCAAAACCTTATGTCGTTATAACCTATGCACCAAATTCACCAAAAGTTTAATTCTATTCATTGGTTTAAAAAAGCCATTATTATTATTATTATTATTATTATTATTATTATTACCCATAGTAAAATAGCTGCAAATTATGCAGAAATCGGTAAGATAGGTAGATTGGAGGCAGGGTTTCAATAAGTTCCGCTTTTCAAATTTTCTGAAATTTCCACAGCATTGTCGTCAAACGTCAATGCATGTAGTAGAAAATCAGTAAAGAAAAGGGATTTTTTTTCTTAGATAAAACTTCAAAAATAAAACAATTCCTTACACTATAGGCCAATATTGGGTCGTAAATTTAATTCAGGGTGAATATTTGAGAACAAAACACCGAAGCCAGACAGAACAAAACATTTTCATTTGAAATAAAACGCCAAGCCAAAAAAAAAAACATAGTCTTTCCGAGTGTTGCTCAAAAACAGTAAATAGAGGGCGAACGTAACTAGCCCTTAAAGCGCCAATCACACCTTCGGCAGACGACTTTTTTATCACTTTTTTATTTTTAAAACAAGTCTTGACAATTTATGTGAATCGTCTGCATTGATAGTTGATAAGACTTATTTTCTCTGACAAATGATAATAATAATAATAATAGACTTATTTTCTCTAAAGCTGAAAATAATAATAATAATAATTATAATAACAATAATAATAATAAAATGTTGTCTGCTACGAATTTGATTGGCGCATTCAGGATTAATTTTGTAATTTAGTTTTCCAAGTTTTTTTGTTTGTTTTTTTTTTTGTTTTTTTTTTTGTTTTTTTTTTGTTTTTTTTTAATTTTTACAAAAGTATGTCCTCTTCGTACTGATGTGATGCAACTCTGTCAAAATCTATCTGTCTCACTTCTGAAAAGGAGTCCGTATGGGGAGCAAATTATTTCCTGTTAGAGTAGACCCCTTTTCGGAAGGACATTGATGTAAGGAAATCAATCAAAAATCCATAAAAAGTTGTTCTTCTTGTACACAATGGTAGAAACTTTACCATATTACAGTGCATGTGTAAACACGTATGTGTCATTTGCTTTGTGAATTGTGCAGCTTTAAACAAATGAATGTTCTTGAAGCAACCCATGTTCTGAATCTCAGAGTTGATTTTTGTTAAAGAGATTTTAGTTTCAAAGTAATTGATCAAGAATAGCAGATGATACGTAAACTCCATCTAGACAGGACAATTTCCCGAGTTTTAAAAGGGGTCATTCGTCATATAAACATTCATTTTTTTTTTTTTTTTTTTTAATTTTATTTTCAAACTCAAACAAATATATAGACAAAGCATTGGTGATTATACATATGTATGATTTACTTAACATCACGAAATACAACCCCTATATGTTGCTATGAAGTAAAGAAAAAGAAGAAGAAAACAAACAAACAAACAAAAATCATTACAATATGTGATATAATAGTCCTAACCCTGTAAGACATGGTCATCTTTAAAAACGATGTCTTAAACCATATTCTATCTAGATTACCTTTAATGAAAGGAAGTATTATATTAATTTCATTGTCAAATTAAAAAAAGAATATAATAAAAAAATATATTTTCATTGTCAATGAACATAATATATACAAATGTTTATGGCTTTCATGTGTCTTTTCTTTTCTCTACCGCTATAGTGGTCTCTCTCAATTACGTTTCAGAGCTTTACATGATTTTCGATTTTACCCAGTCTCCTTTAAACGCTAATCTCCATTCCCATGCGATACAACGGTCCCTAGCAAAACAAAAGAAAAAACGTACATCCGCCACAACATTTTCAAACGGCAAAATACTACTAAAAAAACAGCTCCAACTCTTATCCCAAATAGTCAACCAATATTATTGCATAAAAAGCAGTGTCGCACGTTATTAACAGCCGTGCATTAACCGGCGAAAAGCCGTGTATTAACAAGGCAATTCACGCACTGTTAATGCACGGCTACGCAACTTTCAATATGATCGTACCGCGGCCACCGATTTGCTGCCGTTACGAGATGTGTACTGCCCGGCCCTAGAACGAACATAGTCCGTGGAAATCGCGTTCGCGAGACATCGGTGAAAAGGCGAAACAAAAGTGCAAGAAATAACGCGAAATGTAGCAAGTATTTTCAGTTTTATGCAATAATAGCGATCGAACAGGGTTTTTCAAAGCATTAACATTCGCCAGGTCCCTTGGGCGGTTTTCAACACCTCCCACGGGACCTGGCGAATGTTAGTGCATGAAAAACCATGTTTGATCCCATTATTCATCCCTTTAGTAATTATGGTATTATATCAAATTTTCATTTCGTTTTATTGTTAAATGCATTGAAACTATACTCAGAGTTAACATTGCATCACATCGGCAAAGTCTCTTTACGCCCAACTCGCCGAGAGAAGAATATAAAACTGGACGGTCACATCACTTAAAACCCTTCATCACTGAAGCGTCTCGGAAATGATACCGGGCTCAGCAAAGCAGACGATCCGCCGCACAAACACAGAAGACATAAATATAAAAGTGAAGATTTTCTTTAAATCTTTAAAAAATTATCTCGTTCTCTTCTTACTTGCTCAGTGCACAGTATTGCAAATTACTACACGGAGTTCGGCTCGACTGGTCAGGCTTTATAAAAGAAAAGGTCAATGGGGATTTTAATCCACCGTAGTCCTCTTTCAAAAATATATCGCTGTTACGCTTTACTGAGTTTATTGATACAAGTACGATCATCTCGTGCAGCTAATCCATGTGCTGTTTATAGTTACGCTTCTTTGTGTACTAAAGGCAAAGTTCCGTGGGTGCAAAAAAGTTTATTATTCTTTCTTGCTGGATTATCAGAATTCTTTTCTGTGCGTTTTTTTTTTTTAAACAAGTGTGGATATACTTAATCGACGACACGTCATCACTCATCCATATTCAACACGACAAACACTAAGGGTTTAGAAAGCAATCAGAAGTATTAATAAAAGATCGATAAGTTAACTTTTTGGGGTACACGTTTAGCTTTATGACTTTATTGTTTTTATATTTATGCAACTTATGAGCTCTCATAGTAATCTATGATAAACTGTATTATAGCTACCCTCTTTCGTCCGTTTGTCCGATGGATTATACCAAAGTAATATACATGTTTAGTAGCAATTAGTCGATTTGTTTATATGTCAGTCGCGTTGCGAAAACCTGAAAGGTTCAGGCGAGCCTGCGCATCCACCCAGTGTCACCAGAACCCCTGAGACCCACCCACACAAGCAGTAGGGTAAGGGAAAGCCCAGAAGATACCACACCCGAGGTCTCGATGAGATCAGCATCGACCAAACGGAATTTCCTTGACATACCCTCACTTCGCTAGACGCAACTCACATATTTAACTAACGATTCTCTACATTTCTAAACAAATTATAATAAATGATTAATTCCTCATTTGTTTAATTGATGATTCTCTACATTTTTAAACAAATTATAATAAACGATTAAGTCTTCCTTTGTTTATTTGATTATACAATGTAAACCACTTTTGTCATAAACTTGTCCATTTTAGCTCACCTGTCACAAAGTGACAAGATGAGCTTTTGTGATCACATTTTGTTCGTCGTCCGTCCGTCAGTAAACAATTTCTTCAAACGACATCTCCTCCTAAACCACTGATTGGATTTTGACCAAACTTCACAGAAATGATCCTCAGTAGTCTTCTGTCAAGTTGTTTAAATGGTTCTGGTCCATTGCATATCTAGGTCACAGGAGCTAAAAATAGATTATTTACTGAAATCTTAAAAAATCATCTTGTCTGAAACCAGAAGGCCCAGGTCTTTGATATTTGGTATGTAGCCTCATCTAGTGGACCTCTACAAAAGTTGTTCGTTATAGCATTGTCTAGAGGTCCTCTGACAAGAGTATTCAAATTATGCTCCTGGGCTGAAAAGAGGTCCCGCCCAGAGGAGGGGTGGGGTCATTTGTTTTACATAGAGCGAAAAGCCATTGGCGATGATTATGCCTAGGACTGTAAAGCTAATAGGGAGGATTAAACTGAAGAGTAGATGACCTTTAAGTCAAAGGTCAAGGTCACTTTGACTTTTTGTACCAAAAAGGATTATAATTCTAAAATGCTTATGGTCAGGACCCTCAAACTTAGTAGAGGTGTTGGTTCTCACCAGTAGATGATCCTATGGGCAAAGGTCAATGTCCCCAGGACCTTTAATACTAAAACGCTTGATAACTTGGCAATGCTTGGGGCTAGGACCCTCAAACTTAGATAGGATGTTGGTCCTCACCAGTAGATGACACGGAGAGCAAAGGTCATGGTTAAGGTCATAATGACCTTTAGTACTAAAAAGCTAATAATTGAGCAGTGCTGGAGGCTAGAACCCTTGAACTTAGATGTGATGTTGGTCTTGACCAGTAGATGACTCTAATGGCAAGGTCAAGGTCACAGTGACCTATAATTCAAAAAATGTATAACTCGGCTATGCTTGGGGCTAGAACCCTCAAACATAGTAGGGGTGTTTCTTATGACATGAAACGATAATACCTGCCACTATCATGGGGCGGGCAGATAACTGCTAAAATTGTTGAAATTTACCAATGATCAATCCCAGACTGATCTCTATAATATCAATGCACATACCATGTTTGGTGAAAGTCCGTTGATATTTACTGAAGTTCTGATCCGGAAACGAACTCACAGACATGTGGCGGGAACAAAAGAAAATGTCAAAAATTGATGAAATTTAGCCATTAGCAATCCTAAACCAGATCTCCATATGGAAACTAAAAGAAATACTAACTTAAAGGTATAAAAACAACAAGAAGAAGTAGATAAAAGAAAAACTTGATAGAAAAATACAGGTCAAAGAGACAATGATCTGTAAGCAATGAAAGCAGCAAAGACAAACAAAAAGCAAAGCTGGAACACTCCCTATACGTTTGAAGAAAAATAAGGTCCACAGGAGACACTATAAGTCATTTCTTCTTTAAAAAATGGAAACAATCTTTACAGAAGTGAAAAATCAGCTGATAATGAATCTCCGGAACCAGAAACAGAATGACAATATAAAAAAAAACTGACAGCTTCATATCAAGACTCAGAATATCAAAGTGATAATGAATCGGCTAAAACTGATGAACATAATTCATTGGAAACTGCTCATACGAGATCTGGACCGACAGGATTTGTTATACTCAGAGTGGTTTGGTTTGTTGTGTGAAATATATAGATCCTGATATCAAGAAGTGTGTTGATGACAGACCATAGAACTTATTTTACCGGATATCAGTGTATCAAGAAGATTTAAACAGGATGGTAAATCGTGTAGACCCTGATCAGACTGCTCCTTCAGGAACAATTTGTTAAAGATCAATCTGACCAGGTATGTATCTTTTTGCTTGTATGCATTTGTTTGCATCGGTATGACCTGTCTGTTCAAATATTATTATTGTGCATATATTTGAGAGAAAACATGAGAAGTGACCTTTAAGAAGTAGCCTTTATACAGTGTAGGATAATTGCAATGCAGTTCTGGTAGGACGCATTGGGCTTCCTTGATTGTCTTGATGTTTACATAATATAAGTAACTCACATTGTTTCTGCATAAATAAGTTTTCTGGTTATTGTATAACAAAAATACTGCAAGAAAATGATTGCTTTATGGTTTTAGTATCATGTTATACGCATCGAAACTTTCACTGATTAAGCAGTTGTTTTACTGACATCTGATTAAAGAGCAAAACTTTTATTGACTACTGATTAGCTGACCCCCTACCCTCCCCCCATCCAAACTCTCATAAATCCGAAGGCAGTGATGATACATGTACCCTTTTACACCTTATCTCCTTACAATACTGGTCCTAAATTTTGAACGAAAAGTCAATGCTATCACCAGTTGATATGTCTAAAATCTGCAATATGAGTGGCAAACAGTGTAAACCCTGAACAGACGCCGCATTCTTTGGTGTCTGAGCTGGGGTTACACTGTTTGCTCAGGCTTGTGTGTCCGGATACTTAGGGTAACTATGGTATGTTTTAATTTGGTCTTTAGAAACTAAATTTTCATATTACAGATAAACACGTGTTGTTAAATAATATGTTTAAAGGCTTATTAAAGATTATAATACACGTTTATATATCTTGACGACAAACAGTAAAGTTTATCTTATATTATCTTATATATTATATTATCCGATCTTCAAAAATGTTGATTACTCACCATTAGTTCGACTCTTACTACTTTTCGTTCGATATTGTTAGCACCCTGTCGAACCGAGAAGTCACACCTCTTTGAACCCGACGTTGCATTTGCCAATGCAAGTGTGCGGTTCGTAGGTATGTTCCGTGTTATTCAGTTTTCTCTAAATGAGCAGCGATGTTCTAGCGAGCAGTGAAAGGCTGGTCTGGTCCTATATACTTCTTAATGAAGACACCGAAGCCCTATTCAAGTAACGCACATGTATTTGGTTATTTTATTATTATTATTATTATTATTTTATTTTGTTGATTTTTAAAGTTCCTTGAGTCGGACAACCAAACCTGATTAAACAATGAAGACCTAGATCAGGCGCTGATAAACAATGCGTCTAACCAGGGTCAGCATTAAAATGAGGAAACTGTATGAATACTTCACTCCTAAACGGCAAAATATAAACAGCAACGTGAGAATATATGTACTGTTATAAGGGTTCCCATAGATGACTGACAACCTATGGCATACAGCGCAGCTTGGTCGAGGTTTGGGAAGGGTCTGGGCATGGCTGCGGTTTGTGATTGTGGCACTCCCTAGACTTTTCTCTTACCTTTTTTTTTTTCTTTTTCATCTATCTATCTATTTCTCTATCTATCTGTCTATCTATCTATCCTGCTCTACGCCCTCTCGGACATTCTTGGCAGGTGTTCATTTTGTACACTACGGGTTTCAGGATGAAGACCTTCAAGTGATCATTTTGAATTCTTTAACCTGCACAGGGTGTGACTTTCCCTGCACATAGGGTCTTCAGTTAAGGTCCCGATTCCAAGGACGGTGTACTGTTGCTTGCAAATGACACGAATGAAAGCATGTTCGGACACCGAAATTCCCTTCCTAGGCATGGAATCGATCCCAGTGCGCTCACCACAGAGCTACCGCGCTTTCTCCATACCGATACCGCAGTATCCAATGACTTGATATTGTTGGCGGGAAAACGTGACTACGGCAGGATAAGCAGGATGATCTGGGCACGCATTACATGTCATATACATTTTAAGTTTCAGCGCTCTACAGGCTAAATCATCAGGTGACATTATGAGCAATTTTCCTATTTTTTCTTAAAATAAAACCTGACAGTTCATTCAAATTGGATACAACATGAATGAAAGAAGCAGTCCCTATAGGGGCCATGTTATGGCCACTGTTAATTTTCGATAAACTTTGCTGACACCTACTAATATGTATTGACCGGCACAGTGACTCAGTGGTAAAGCGTCCGCTTAGTGATCGGGAGGTTGCGGGTTCGATCCCCGGCAGGGTCATACCAAAGACTTTAAAAATGGTACTAGCTGCTCGTTCGCTTGGCGCTCAGCATTAAGAAAGCAGAGCTAGAACTGGTCAGCTCAGTGTCAGTAAAATGTGACTGGGTGGAATATCATGTCAAAGTGTCTGGGGCGTGACATTTCAGTGAGACAGCATTCTAAAATTGAGCATTGGGTTCCCTGCCACTCCCAGACACCTTCGCGATATGACTGAAAGATTGTTGAAAGCGACATTAAGCCCAAATCAAACAAACTTATATGTATTGGCAATAATTTTGTGAAATTTCAGATCTACCAATGCAATGCTGCTGACTGTATGGTCAATTAAAGTAGGTGGGTTAACTTTACCGCATTAAGAATTCTATTATTTTATGCACAAAGCCTTATTGCAAGTGGACCTTTGTGTGTTTGTGTTGAGGTTTTACGGCCCAGTCAACCCAATGGGGTCATGTCGAGCGCAGTCAGTTTACTGGGCAGGCTTAGTCCTCTAAGCGGTTAACCAGTATTGTGTACATTCTTTCGCCAGAAACTGACAACTGCCCTTCTTGAATCAGCGGAAGGGAGAGAATGATCGTAGAAAATATTTCATGATCAATCTCTACGAAAGAATGTTGCCGACCTCGGCGGGGGTTGAACCCGCGACCTCCTGGTCTCCAGTCGGACGGCGCACAAGTGGACCTTTCTAGTATGATTTATACCTTTACATATATTATACAATTTGGCCAGGTTTTTGTGAAACTATTTCAATTTTTTTCCACTGTTCTCACTAATAAGGCGTATCCAAATTTCAGCTAAGTTTATCGACCGATTTAGCGAAAAAACACAACGTTAGTTTATTTCCAAATCTTTTGCAAAGATATCTGGCAAGCATAGTTTAGATATAACGGGTATTGCGAAATTATGAACGTGTTTTGTCTTCGCCGATTACTTTAGAGTTATCTGTCTCTGATTCCAAATTTCTGGGCCCAGTTGTTCAAAGCTGACGACGTCGTTAGTTAACGATTCGTTAAAATTTACATCGAGTGATACGCAAATATGCCGAAATTTTTTGCTGAAAAAATGTGAGTGCAAAAGCTACTCACATTTTTTCAGCAAAAAATATCAGAATATTGTATATTGAATCTGCTAAAACAGTTAACGAAATGACCCTTAACGATCTCGTTAAGCTAACGATGCTTTGAACAACCGGGCCCTGTTCTTTATTTATTTCCTTGACAAAAGAATTCTTTAAAACTGTTGTACACTCAGCAATGTATGGTTTTCTTTCAATGTGATGAAGTATAAGACAACTTTTAAGCGTTGTCTATAATGTTTACTTGATCAAATTGGATGGGATAATTACACCCCACTTTCACTTCTCTTGCTAGAATTCTATTGTTTTATGTTATCACTACAAATTACATGTAGTCAGTCCGACATTACAACTGACGGCAGGAGAAATGAGAGTCTCTCACAATCCGTAGCATTAGTCTCCATTTTATAGTCATAGTCACATTTTATCATAAAATATGTTTGGATCATTTTAGCAATATTTTTTGTTTTTTAAATCTTACATTATATCACATCATCCATGTTCAAACTTTTCAATGGCTTTAGTCACACTGCAGACAAAAAGGTGAACAAAAAATTAATTGCATTTTAATTTTATACATAATTTGTCATTTATCTGCCCCCAGCCCCCTTTAAACATTATGCAAATGTATATCACCATGATATGATGTGCAGAACACAAGAACCATAACTCAGTATAGCCTGCTTTCGGAGTTACTGTCCTTTGGACATTGTAAATAGTGATACAGTCATATAATTATGCCCTTTCTATAACTTCAGAGATTTTCTTGAAGCCTTGAAAAAATGTCAGCAACATAAGATGGCATGTAGAACACAAGAACCACAAGTCTGGCTTAATTACGTTTTGAGTAATGGGTCTTTGAACATTGAAAATAGCAGTTCCTGTGATATACTTGTAAACTTTATACGAATGTGAAGCACATTGAGGAGAGCTGCAGAAAACGAGAACTGTAAGTCTGCTTTACCTACTTTTTGAGTAATGGCCCAATGAATATTGAAAATAGTCATCTCAGTCATATATTCATGTCAACTTTATTTAGGAAAAGTCTAATGCACCATCTCTTGATTTCAGTTTTGACAGAGTTATGGCACATGCTAGATGTAAGTGCAGTTGCGGGGCATGGTGCAGTTCTTGCTACAAAAGTGATGGGTATTGCGAATGCCTCCGTCCATCCACCCGTCCATCTCTCCTCCTAAACCACTGGAGAGAATTCTACCAAACTTGTTGCATCACTTCCCCTCATGGTTAGGGTGTGCGAGAAAACAATTATTTTTTCCGCGCGTCCGTTGTTCGTCCCTTTGTTCATCACGCTTTCTCCTCCCTCCTAAACAAGTAGGCAGAATTTTACCAAACTTGCTACATTACTTCCTCTCATCGTAGGGATATTCGAGAGCAACATTACTTTTCTGTGCGTTCATCTGTCTGTACGTCCGTCGTCTGTCCGTAACGCTATCTCATCCTAAAGCACTGGGCGGAATTCAACAAACTTGCTACATGACTTCCGCTCATGGTAAGAGTGTGCGAGAGCAATATTATTTTTCCGTGTATCTGTCCATCCGTGCGTCCAGTGTTCGCCTATCTGTCCGTCATACTTTCTCCTCCTAAACCACTGGGCGACATTTTACCAAACATGCTACGTACATGATCGCCCATCATGGTAAATGTGTGCAAGAGCAAATCCGTCCGTCCATCATGCTACTAGCAACATTAGCTACGAGTAGGGGGATTTGCGACTGCGTTTTCTACTTTATTTTGTGTCTTTCCACTGGTGTAGCTTTTCTTCCATTTTGGAGCCTTCAGTAAGCTGGGGTCTGTGATAATGGTACTCCCTAAACTTTCATTTAACTTTCTGTCGCAGATTAAAATAATGTCTACTGCGGTTTTTGAATGGACTACTTCCATTTCTACATTATCAGTTGTGACTGATTAACCATAGCTCAGAGATTGTGCTTAATTGAGCTTAGACATGACCATGGTCAAATCCTTAAGCTTTTCCGTAAGTTTAGGAATGTTCTCTCAGTCTGCATCCTGCATCTTTTCCCATAAAACATGTTTCTTATCCCACCTATTTCTAGATACATTACCCTGCAGCGTGTATGGACGTTTTATCAGTGCCATGATCCTTTTTTGCAATGACTTCATCTGACTTTAAGCTTGTTACTAACCAGGGTCTAAATGCATGGCATAAAGAATATACAATTCTAACCTAATCACCTACATAAGATATCTGACTGTTAAGCATTGTATTGCTCAGGGCCATATTTCATCCTACTGTTTACGGAATTCACAAACCCCCGAAGCTTAATTACAAGCCTAGAATCATTTGCCTCTTCTGTTGTATGTTGCTTTTGTGTTTTGTTTAGAAAATGTGGCATTTATTCAAAACCCCTTTAAAATATCAGTTTCATCTAAAAAAAAATCGATCGAATACAAGGACATCGTTTTCTTCGAACCACTCAGTAATGGTGTCCACATTGGATTTTAGCATGTGTTTGGTGATCTTTGCGTCCAGTTTGTTCCATCTGCAAATTAGGGTCCAAGAATTGTCAAAGTATAGCTGACAAAATCAACAAGCGTCATGGGCTTTAACAATGACTGGTCTTTATAGCATTTTAGCAATAGATTTGAAAGTGGGATGTAATTACTCCACCCATTTTATTCAAGTAAACATCAAGGAAAATGCTTTAAATTTGTTTTTATAATTCATCGAATTGAAAGAAAAACGGTTTTTGGTGACTTTACAACTGTTTTGAAGAAACCTGTTGTCAGAAGAAACAGAAGTAAAACAAAAATTTCGATTCAGGAGCAGATAAGTCTAAAAGTAATCCGCGAAGAAAAAAAAAACATTCATGGTTTAGCAATACCCATTATATCTAAAATATACTTGCTAGATATTTTTGCAATAGCTTTGGAAATAAGCTAACTTTGTGGTTTTACGTAAAGTCGGTAGATAAAATTATTTAAAATTTAGGTACGTGTTATAAGTGAATATAGTTGAAAAGATAAAAAATAATTCAACAAAAACCTGGGCATCATGTATAATATCTGTAAGATCATAAACCATACTAGAAAGTCCACTAGCAATAACGCTTTGTGCTCAGGATAATAGCGTTTGAATGATAGAACCCTTAATGGGGTAAAGTTATCCCGCCCCCTTTAATCGCTCATACAGGCAGCAGCATTGCATTGGTAGATCTGAAATTTCACCACATTACAGCCAATACATACTAGATTTAGGCTGCAAAGTTTAAAGAAAATCAAAAGTGACTATAAAATGCCCCTTATAGGGATTTCTCCTTTCAAGTCATAAGCCATGTTAAAAGTAAAAAAAAACAATATTGTCTGTAGTTATTTATTGTCAGAAGGTTTAAGTTTAAGCTTTCAATTCCAGGCTTCTCTAATGTACTTGCACAAAGCTAGGCTCGGTCGTTAGAGTTTATGACGAAGCTCAAGTGATCGGATTTCGTTGTCTGGGTATACTATAAGGGCTCTTTTCTCAGCCCATATTAATATATCGAAACAAACTGCAGAATCTGTGTTAATAGTGTGCAATTACTGAAGTGAGCTGGCACTGGTATTATAAAACTCTGGGAGTCTATAAAAGTGTTTTGATTATATTCCACAGGCATTTGAGCCTAGGCACAACATTTCTTACAAGTTTGCATGTGCGCCCAGCGAAGACTCAGATCAGCCTGCGCTTCCGCGCAATCTGATTAGAGTCTTCGCAGGGCACTCGTTGGGTAAACAAGGATAAAAAAGGATTCAGACAGCAAAGTCTCAGATCAGCCTGCGCGGGTACTTGTAATATTGCGGGAGATGCTGTTTCCCGGCTCATTTATGTTCTATTTTAAGATAGGCCTGTTAACGGGGAAATAGACTATTTCTCAATCTGATGTTATCAGCAGAGTTTCTCGATTTTCTCTGTATTGTAAGATATTACGCATTTGAGCTGAAACTTCTCATACATACTATCATATGTTATCAGTGCTTCTGGGAAAAAATATACCTAGCCACTATATATGTAAGTATAATTATATTATATATTCAAAGCGTCATTTAGCAGTGAAAAAAGTCCTTTTAGAACATCAAATCCATACCAGAAGTTTTGAAAATTTATATGATGATCACTGAAATTAGCCATTCTGGCCTATAGAACTTGACACTTCGGCTATTTACTGCTTGTCAGTGTGTTCATTGCTCTAAGGTTTCATTCCTCTCAGAGTCTATTTATAATAAAGCGACTCTGTCGAATAGCGGCAATCCAAATCTTGTAATGCATATATGTATAAGCGGTGCTATTCGGTTAGAATGTCAAAACATATGAGCCGTGTACCGGCATTTCCTAAAAGATTGTATGTGCACCGAGCGATGAATCAAATCTACAGGCTCCTTTGATCCTTGGCCACCAACAGCGCCCTGCGAAGACTAATCAGATGGTGCAAATGTGCAGGCTGATCTGAGTCATCGCTGGACGCACGTTATCTTGTGTGAAATGCTATGCCCTGCTTCATGTTTAAGCTTACACGGATAACGAAGGTGTTGAATGCTTTGCGCATTCACGCAGTTTGAACAATGAATTCACTGACTACTTTCATCATTTAAGGTACAGTCGATTCTCGTTATCTCGACTCTGCTTGTCTCGAATAACTCCTTATCTCGAAGTGAAAACACTGGTCCCCATTATAACATTGAAATCTGACAATCTCCTCTTTTCCACAATATTTTCAATATATCTCTAACTTAGGAGTCAAATTACATATTCATTTGTTAAATGTGGCTGTTCGATTTATTATTCTCAATTCTGCAATTCTGACATGTAGAGGTACGAATATCTCGAAATATTTCAGAAAGTTCCTTGGACTTCGAGATAACGGGAGTCGACTGTATTTGAGCTTTGATGTCCCACCAACAATTTTCATTTATTTCAGGACGTAATTATTTTAATAAGGTGTGAAAGGCACTGTGCAATACAACGCTACGTTTAAATGTATCCCAATAGGCCTACAGTGTTTACTGTATTTACCCTAAATATTAGAATACCATAACACCGTATCAGGCTTGTTTTAACGAAAGTCTTATTTTACCTGTTCAGGTATCTAAAACACCGCTGAATGGGTGCCAAACAGTTTTTTGGCGTATATGACCTGGTTCGACATTGCTCAGACCTGTTTGTCTCAATAGTTAGGGTAAATACGGTGAACAAAGTTTTCTTAATGTTATCTGCTTGCTGTGATGCAAACCCTTCATTACAGTCGGTGTTATGCCATGGGACGGTCGTAAAACGTCTCCCCGTACTTCACTATAGTATAGTGTATTAAATGTTTTGGCCATTTGTAATCATTTGTTGAATTTTGAAAATTTATATCATTGTCACTGATGAGGCTTAATTTGCCGCGCCTAGCTAGTCTGGCCCAGAAATATTGACACTTCAGCTACAACTAATTTTGTTCTTGTGTTCATTGCTCTCAAGAATCATTGCTTTTAGAATCTATATACTGTAATGTGTACAGTTACTTTATTTTCCTTTAATAGGCATCATTATTTTAAAAACACACTTTTTAAATTTGCAATCTTACATAGTCGATCATGATATCAACCAGGTATGTGGAACAGTTGCCGTAAGATTCTAGTACAAGATAACCCAAAGTAATGACATAAGGACATAATATTTTAAAGGAATCTGAAGTTTTTCTTCGAATATGTTAGATCAAAACATTTACCCACCCGCTAGTCTCACAAAATGGATTCATGTTTTGCTGTTTAACGGTTCGTTAACAGTATTTCATTCACATTCGTGCTATGTTAAGCTGATGACTTGATGAAGAAAAACGTCCAGTCAGGTGATGAAATTGTAGCCCTAGCAGGACTCGTGTCCACTACGGCTAGAACAGCAGAGAACATGAAAGGTATTGCACTGCCGGTGCTAACCCCGCAAAATGGATATAGTTTCAGTAATAACTAGGCTTATTTTTTATGTCACTCGTTTATATCTCCAATATGAAAAATAACGGGCGTAAATCTCCCAGGAGAAAAACAGTAGAGAATCATAATGAGTTTCAATTATGATTAACTTTTTTTCCGTCTTCCGCACAGAAGACCTGTTAAATTTTTCATTATGCTATTTGCTGAAACAAATCTTCAGTGAATAATCTTTTTTCCACATTGTGTTTGATTTCTAATGTTTTTGTACACTTTTTTGCCTCTTTCAAAATCGTTAATTTGCATGGAATTGAACCGTATTTCCACAAAATATTAGACCACCTTATCTCATAATCATACTTGTTCTAACACTGTAACGAGTCCATTTTATTATCTATAATGTTTGTAGAATCGATGAATGAGAGGCAAACAATGTAGAGGCAGATAAGACGCCGAGTTCTGTGGCGTCTGATCTCGCCCTACTTTGTCTGTCCAAATACTTAGAACAAATATGGTTGTTATTTGATATAGGGAAATTTTCCGTTTGCGTATTCAAGAATATCTCGTGAGTGTTGCATGTTAAGTGCAAACTAATTGTTTGTAAATGTGCATGTTGGAAAACAAATAAAAGCAATTAAAACGCTAATAATTTCAGTCAGAGCGTTCTTAATGTGCATTGCAAAGCAATGTCCTTATAGTTTAGATCACATTCGAAAGCGAAGATATACATGCAGATAATATCGATTCCTGTAACATAACAGTTAGCAATATACTCACTTTCACAAAATAATGAAACGCAAAGCAACCAGCTTACTCTTGCGCAGAGAAGGCCGCAATGTCCACAATGCATGACCGTCATGTCCACAATGCAAGGCCATATGTCCACAATGCAAAGCTGTAATGTCCACAATACAAGGCCATAATGTCCACAATGCAAGGCCTTAATGCCCACAATATAAGGCCGTAATGTCCACAATGCAAGGCCGTAATGTCCACAATGCATGGCCGTAATGTCCACAATACAAGGCTGCAATGTCCAAAATGAAGGCCGTAATGTCCACAATGCAAGGCCGTAATGTCCACAATGCAAGGCCGTAATGTCACAACAAAACAAAACAGAAAGCAAACTGGTCAGCCATGCGTCGGGTGATCACAATTCTAGTCCTCAATTTAGGGCTTCAGATTCAATAAGTCAGCTGACTTTCTGCTGGATTCTCTTTGAATTGCTAAAAGGTAACTGGGGTATTGTAGAATGACACTAGCGAAGTATATAGTTCATTGTGTTTCCTGACAACACTGGTACGATCAATGTTAATCAGGGTTATTGAACACTCTTTGGGCACCACTTCCCCACTCACCAGCCTCAACCCAGTGGCAAGCCAGGACTTCCGTTTGCAACTGTTAGATGTAGTCACAGTTGACTTAACGCTTGGCATTCGCGGCAAAATTTGCAGTAGACAACACTGATTTTTTTTCGTATTTTCCCCAGAAAACAGGCTTTGACACTTCATGCAATTCCAGTCACGAAGTGCAAGATTTTTTGTTCATTTTAATAACTACACTACCACACTAAGCTTTCATTACATGTATGTGATATTTCACCCTTGAAACGCCAACCAAAATTGTAACAAACGAAATAGTGTTTTGGGTGGGGAGGTAGTTTAGTTTATTGTGTGTGTGTGTGTGTGTGTGTGTGTGTGTGTGTGTGTGTGTGTGTGTGTGTGTGTGTGTGTGTGTGTGTGTGTGTCAGTTGTTGTTTTCAAATCATTTTTCAGAGACAATGAGGCTTGATAGTTCATGTAAAAAACAGACATTTCACAAGAATATCAAGCGTTATTTTTTTTAAATAAAAACTAAATAAAAGTACTTGAAAATGTCGTCTGCTGTAGTTGTGATTGGCATTTTGAGTGTTACGAAATACTCTCATTTAATTGAAGTTAACCAACTATTAACCAACTATTACGTCATTATGATGAATATACCAATTATCAAAAAAGACAAAAATACCATGGTTACTCGAAAGTGTCAGAGTAGCATACAAACAAGTCTAATAGGATTCTTATTATAATATCCATGCATTGACACCAGTATGACCAGCGAATTTCACGTTACGCTGAATAATACCAATTATCAAAAAAAAAAAAAAAAAAAAAAAAAAAAAGATCAGTGCAATGGTTGTACAGAACAGGTTAGAGTGGCATACAAAAATATGACTATTAGGTATATTATTAGACATATTAGACAGATCTGCCTCAACGAGAGAAAATGAACTTTATGGCGTGCGACCAGCAATGATTCAGAGTAGCTTGCGCATCCACTCAGCATAATCAGAATCTGAAAAAAAGAAAATATATAATACACCTTCTTCTGCTACAAGTTTGTGTGGCACTTTATGGGTTAAATACAGTTAACGGCAGTGCAAGACATTATGACAACTGATATTAAAGAGCAAGCTGGAAAGGTCAAATCGTATGCTATTACCAGTCACATTTTAGCTTGTACAGGGTTTTTGCCCGGAATAGTCACCTCATTTTATGTAAGTAATATGACTCAGATATTATCAGAAATTATAATGAGAAAATGTTCACTTTTGGATTAAAATTAACTAAAACTACCATATGGTGAAAATATCATTTAAGTAAACATTTTCACTTTTGGATTGAAATTTACGACTAAATTGTGAAAAGCTCGTTTAAATATTGCAGATACTAACAGTTATTTGAGTTTGAAGTTTTGTCGCAAGCATATCATTAATATTCATATGGAATTAGTCATGTCAATGCTTCAAAGAGATTTTCAAAATTTTAGAATAAATCATTTCATGTAGACTATGTAATCATATAAATATATAAACAATTTTCCATACAGTGCGGTCAGTTTACCTTACCATACCTTTACTGGGCAGGCTTAGTCCTTTAAGCGGTTAATCAGTATTGTCCATATTCTTTCGCCAGAAACTAACAACTGCCCTTCTTGAATCAGCGGGGGAGAGAGAATTGCCGTAGCAAATATTTCATAATCTACTGTCCGAGTTTACTTGATGTCCGACTTTACCTGAAATGACCCTACTAGAGAGAGTTTTTTTTTTCAAGATTATTCCCGCATGTGCGTAAAAATAAGTCCGTTCTGGCTGAGCTAACGATGGCTGCATATACCTTTTGAAATGGTAGAATTTTATAGCTTATTTTAATATGCTTGTTGTGAAAACAAAACAAAATCTGAAATTCAAAAAATGAATAGAGTCTTCGTGAACAATGTGGTGGACAAGTGAGCTCCTACGTCAGAAAAACGTACCTTCGGACATGGCGCCCAGCGAAGAGTCAACTTGGACTGCGCTTTCGCGCTCTGACGATAATGTTTCCTAGGCGCATTTTTAATAGCAAAGAATGCAAACCTTCTTCAGCAGAAAATCGAGACTCTGAACATACTGCACGGATGCTCAGGCTAATCTAAGTCTTCGTTTGGCGCATATGTCAGAAGGTATTTACTTTTCTTACGTTATGGCTCAAATACAAGTGGTGGGTAATATATGATAGGGCATGTTTCACGTACAGAAATATTGAAAACTCTATATGAAAGGAAATGCTATATTACCATCACGAAAACAGGCCTATATATTGTTGACCCCACTAAACCCTACTTTTGAATAGTAAAACTGGGATTTCAGAGGTATACAGTATTTTTTTCTTATTTCTGCTCAACAACATAGATTGTGGGTATTCGTTAGAACCGCCTCACAGATGCGGTTCTAACGAGTACCCACAATCTATGTTTTGAGCAGAAATATGAAAAATATTAGATTTTTTATCCGAAAATTTTCATTATTTGATGGTAAAATTTTCAGTATATTTGAATAGGATAGTTTTCGTTATGTTACAAGAAATGTCTTTAAAAACAACCGTCGCGAGTGAAATGGACGAGAGTTTTGTAATAAGGAGGGAATGTTAGTCATTTAAAGACTGTGCCCAACTTAACATAAGCTTACCATGCACTGGTATCTTTTTATGATATGCTGAATAGCTTGCTAATTCGATACTGAAAGGCTTGGTTTTTACATCTGGATTTCAGCCAGTAATAAGAATAGTTTAACCAATCCACCAAAATTTCCGTGGGCTGACACGCAGCAAAAACTAAAAATTGCGTTTGTAACGATAGATGATCCGCCGCATGAAAAAAAAAATTGGCATGTGCGCCCACCAAAAACTGATTAGCATTACGAAACCATGCCTATTCAAATATGTTGAAAATTTCACTTTCAAAATTGAGAATTTTCACATAAAAACTCTATTATTTTTTCATATTTCTGCTCGAAACATAGATTGTCGGTACTCGTTAGAACCGTCTCGGTGAGTACCTATAATCTATGTTTTTGAGCAGAAATAAGAAAAATAATGTATACCCCTGTAAACTCCAGTTTTACTATATAAAAGTGGGGTTTAATGGGGTCAAAATTATATAATCGTGTTTTCGTGATGGTCTTTGCTGTGCGCTCAGTGGGTAGCTAATGACCCAAGCTTTTTCATGCTCGTCTATTCAGTCTTGGTGGATGTCCAGGCTGATCTGTCTTCACTGGGGGGCACAGGTCAAATTGCTGGTTTTGTCATGCAGAGGCTGCAATTATACTAGTAAATGCTTGTCTACGATATTAATCAAGGCATCAGTCGTTATACAAACAGAAAGTATTTTGATGTCCATACCTGTAATCGTTTTCTTAGGCGTTTTGGTAGAAAAAAATAAGATTTTTTTTTTTTCTTTAAAACAGCGTTTATCACCAATCTAATCAGTATCAACCCTCCATCCCATTTTATGTATCTGGTATATCTACTTCAAACACATAAATCTGCCTTTAATTCTAGCGTCTAAAGTACTTTTCCGACACATGCGCCTGAAGGCTAAATCAGATTTTTTTACCTTGCACCCGTGTCTGCATGAATAAGTAAGTTTAATCTTCCAAGCATTTTACCGCAGTTTTGCGCGGGTTATCTGAGACACGATTAATGTACAAATAGTCTCTTCCTTCTTCAGTGGGTGCCTGTTTTTCTCCTTGGACCCGGTTAGAAAAAGTTTGTTTAGGTCTTGGACCTCTCTTTGACCAATGGAATAGCGTTAACACTAGGCAAATAATGAGAACAGTACGTCTTACGACAAAAAGAATGAGTTCATAAACTGAATATTGTTATGCCTTGTGACTGAAGCACCAATTATTTATGACCTTATCATTTCTCCACATTGGCAATAAACGCATTGAACTTAACTTTATCTGAAGTAATTACCAATAATAGACGTATGTTCGTTAAACCAAATGATAATTTCAAACAGCTTTGACAATTGCGTCGTATTATTTGAACCATGAGTGGCATTTTAATATAATAGACAGTGTTTTAATCAGATTACAAAAGTACAGCATCTGAATCCGAATAAAAAAAGCGCGACGGAATATTGTAAGAGAAAACAGTCTCAAGTGATATTTTGTCTTTGAGAAAATGATGCTTTGCATTTAATGTGAATCGTCAGCAGACGATTCAAAGGAAGTGTCATACCTTCTGTTCTCCGAAAAACGAAACAAAATGTCGTCTGCTGCTTGTGTATCTTACTCTTAATTGTCAACCAAAAGGCTAAATCCGAAAAGTAGATAAAAGCTATAGTGAGTCAACTCTGAGAATGGAGTTCGCCAGCCAGCTGAGTAGACAAAATTAATAATTTGCCATTGTTCAGTATTGTCATATGTCTCCGACACGATATAATTATAATCTAAAGAAAAGACAAGCATGCTACAAGCGACAAAAAAAACACAAAGAAATGTGACCAAGTGATTCACCTGACAAACTGTTGAACCCCAAGCATGTTTGTAGTAGAAGTACAATATGTTGACTGGCCTATGAAAAATGTTTACTTCTAAGCCATTGGTTTAGACAAGATATTGTTCAGTCATGACTGATATTTGTTTCTTACTAGTACGTATTTCTACGTGAAAACCTGAGTTGCGGGTACCCATAAGAAACGCCTCTTGGAGGATTAGAAACATTTATCTGAACATCCCTCTTATTTAGAGCTAGGTAAGCTGTGACATTTCCTTCCCATCTAGCATTCTTCATAAATCTACAGCGGGCCGTTACCGGTCCGTCAGCTACCCTGACGGGCCGATAACGGCCCGCTATAGATTTATGTAGAATGTTTATTGGGTTCGTATACAGAATAGAAAAAAGGAAATTCGGTTACGAGATACATTAGAACATATTTATACAGTATAATTATTGAAAGACAACACACAAATCACATTTAAAAACTAAGCAAATCTTAAATTTGCTTAATAACGTGTAGCCATATTGTCACTATGTAGAGTGAGGGAATGGTTAGGTACCTGATATAGAGAGTTCAACGTAATGGTTGAAATACTATTATTTGCTTACCACTAAATCGGTCGAAACGTCTTTACAGAGAAGATGTCTACAAGCCAACAGAATAATAGAACAGAAAGTTCCTTTTCGATGCCATTTCTAAGTCCATCTACTGCATCCGACTGTTTTGCAAACACAAGAACTAACAGTTTCGAACGCAAGTCAGAGGAGATTCATGTTAGAAGTGATCAGCTGTCTGAAGTTAGCTGGCGAGAAGTTTTGGAAGAGTTCAGTCTTAACACAACTCTGCATGGGATAAGACATATTGTCAGGAGAGATGCATTCGCACTCAGACGGTAAGCTTATGATCCGAGCCTCTTTTGACGTTAAGTGCGATATGACTACTTTCTAATAATGAGTGTGCATGAAACTTACATTGAAAAAATGATATACAATATAACCTCAATGGCTCGAACACGGATGACTCGTTTACCGTGGATGATTCGAACTCTTTTTTTCAGTCCCTACAAAATTCTTCCAATAGCTCAAGAAAACAAATATTTAGGGATTTTTTTCTTATTTTATCATGGAATTGTATGTTGTGTGTACTCATTAGAATCGCATCATCGAGGCGATTCTAATGAGTACACTCAACATACAATCATTGTGTAGAAAATCGAAAAGATTTCCCTAAATTATCGCTATTTGCTTCCTGAACTGGTGCCATGATTAACCCTCAGTGGCTCGAACTACCCATGTCTCGAATGATTTTCCATGGTCCCAAAGATGTTCGAGCCATTGAGGTTCGACTGTATGCAAACAGTACAGACTGATAAGACTCCTCCTGTGATCATGGGCTACACTGGTTGCTATTACTCGAGGCATTAAAACAACTGCAAAACAACAACTGCTAATATAAAGTGATGACCATATCAGCTTGACCCGTAGTGCATTATACCTCAAGTGTAATTAGGGTTTTGGGATTATTTTCCATTAAAATAGTTTGCAAAATTACCAGCATTGAACGGACGTTTTACAGACGAACAGACAATACTTTATTAAAGGAAAGCAACTTAGGCCACGCACAAGTGGCATATTAGGCCACGCACAAGGGGCATATAAGAAAAATACAAGACAAAATATTTAGACGTAAACGTCTAAGTACCGGCGCAAAGTTTGTTCATGTTTACTTAGAAATATGGGACATGGGTATACTAAACTTTAATTAATGTTCAATGTAATGGGTAAAAAAGAACAACAATGTGATTCTTTAATGTAAGCTTTTATTAAGCTTTATGCATTTTTTTGATCAAGGAATATGCGAATCCTAACCATATTGGGATCTCCTCGAGATTTAGTTTGTACATTATTATTTATAAAAAAAAAACATGCCAGAACTTAAAAAAGTTACCAGATCTTATCTAGAAGCTTATTTTAGCATACGTCGGATATGAATATGTTTGAACTTTTTTGTATGGACCACAGGTCGTAGTCAAACTTACAAAAGATGGATTGCAGGTCATATTCAAACTTACCAAATTGCGCTCTGCGCTAATCGAACACTTCTCCATACATAAAAATCCAAAGCTATTTAAGAGACCGGCGCGATTCGCGCGCCGGCAAATAACATTACATACACTGAATAGGTGACGAACATAATCATATTTCCAAAGGCTGGCACGTGTATGTACTCGTAGAAACCAGTATTACCTAAAGCTAAAACTACGTTACGTGTCGCGCCCTTGCTTACCACTTTCACTCCTGCCTTCCTGAAGTAGGATCTTCGATCTTTGAATTTTGACATATCCATTGTTGTAAATGGGATCTCTTTCAAAAATCAAAACCAAAGAATGGCAAGCAATGTAGATCCAGATGTTACGAGCCGTCTCACCTGGATCTACACTGTTTGCCAAGATATATTATGTTTTTGTCTGGAGGATTGAAGGAGTAACCAAATACTTGTCTTTCTGTCGTGGCATTCTCGAAACAACCTAAGTGCTGAATCTCAAAACAAAAAATGTGGACTCCATTAAATTGTCTAGAAACCTAAAGAATAATAGGCATTGAAAACGTCCCTGCTACAGGCATTTGAAATTTGTCTGAGTACATGCCAAAATGAATATGCCCCGATCTCACCGATCCTGGTAACATGTTTCATATAGACGGTAGTGAATAGAGCGGTAAGTCATTTTGCAAGGAGTTGTGACTAAAATAAACATTCTTCGCCACAGTTCAGTCAAAGGGACCTAAACAGGTATTTAGCAAGATATGGAAAACATTGTCCTGATATGACATTGCCGCTGATGTGTTCATTTTGGGGGACGGCTGTCATTATGCCAAATTCAAGTTCATAACAGATTTTATCTTTTTGTATTAATCCTTGTCATGCTGAGCCCGGATATACCCTGCCTTTGCAAACACTGTAGATCCAGATCAGTTGGCTTCTGAAGAAGCCAACTGATCTGGATCTTCACTGTTTGCCATTAATTATGTGAAGGCTGTATCCATATCAAGCAACCTGATTGGCTGAAAATGGGTGTGACCCCTTAATTTATTCAGCATGAAAAGGGTTAATACTACACTGGAACCCCTTCATAAGATGGTTCATCATATGGTGGTTTTGGATATGAGAGGTTTAAAGATGGACCCCAAAAGTGCTGTATCAAAACAAAAATGTATAGGTAAAATATAAAAAAATAACCATTTATGGTCATGTTTCTATGTAATCTTAACAGTTTTGTTTGCCTAAAACACTTTTGGTACTTTTTCAAGTGAAAAGGATCGATATTTTTCTTATTTTCTCCATGAAAACATATGTTGTGGGTACTCATTAGAAACGCCTTGCTGAGGCGCACCACCAGATCTAACCTACCATATGTCGGCATTCCGTTTCCTGTTACTATCAACTAAATAAAACACCTCACAAATAGTTCCCTGCTATTGCTAATTACGCTAAAGTCTGCAGTCAAACATAACCTTATACACTCTGATGCTAATAAATAGTGAATAAATAAACAGAACCAAAGAACACTTCAAACTTTTGAAGAAACAAGATTCAATCATAATATAACGAGTACAATATTAGTGGCTATATATAAATACTCTAGTAAACGCGCTAAATCTACAGCTTTGGGTAAAATGTGTAAACCGAGTCGCGGTCCTACTAAACACTGAAAATGACATTCTCCACCGAAAAGGGAATATCGGGTACTGTTTGTCTTTGTTTTTAGATTCAGCGTAAATCCCAGTCAGAATTACAGGCAACCGCCCCCATCAGCACATGCATAGCTTTGGTTTAACTTTGGGACCATAAGCAAGTATTAAAGATGATCATAGAAACATTGATGTCTATAATATCGAACATGCATTCTAATACGTCATAATTGTATGTTCATTCAGGGATCTTATGTTGGATAAGCACCTAATGGTATTATCTTTCTGTGTAATTATCCTCCCGCCAACAGCGTTTGAGCGGAGGAGTGGTTCGGATCTATAAATTCATTTTATCAGTAGCGCATCCAGCCACCTGATCACGTTCCTTTACAATATATTCATTGTGGTGGTCGAGTGGTGCGAAGGTGTCGTGTAGCTTACGTCACGGGGGCGACCAACTGATATTGGCTTACAGTTGGGCAAGGCCTGCTATCCTTGTAGCAGGTTAGGGTAGAGGGGGAATGTTTTTATTTCTTCTGTTTCTTTTCTTTCATTCCTGTTCTTCTTTCTTCCCTGTCCCTCTCTTTAATCTCCTCTACTACTATCTTTTTTCTCCCTTTCTCTGGGAGACGACACAAAATGACCCACAAGGATTGGCGTGTCGTTAAACCCCAACACAATCAATCGATATATTCAGGTATTTACTGCTTGGCTACTACTGACTGAAAGCTGCTGCATATAGCAATGTCGTTTTAGTAAACAATTACTTTTTTCGCTACGAATGGCTAACCAACTAAATATTTATCAAATGCAGAGTCGCTTTTTTTTTCCTTTTTATTGTTTTCAGGTTTATTTGGCTTCTTCTGATGATAACGTGTTGCGGAGTACTGGTATTTCAGATCATAGACCGAGTCTTATATTATTATGATTCCCCAGTAACAGTGAACTTGCAAATCAACTATAACCAGTCGTTGGTGTTTCCTGCGCTTACGATCTGCAATCAAAATGCATTCAGGTACAAAAAAACTAGCTGTAACGTCAGTAAAGGTACATTCGGACATATGCACCCAGCGAAGATTCAGATAAGCCTGCGCATGCGCGAAGTCTGATCAGAATATTCACTGGGCGCATATAGGATAGCCAATGATGCCAGTTTCAGCATGGGTACAACGAAGACTGATCAGATTCAGCGGATGCGCAGGCTGATTTGCGTCTTCATTGGGCGTATCTTTGAGAAGGTACATTTTCTTATGTTGCATCTCATATGTTTTAATGGGATTTAACTGATAAAAGTAGGTTAGTAGCACAACTCAGCATTGCAGGCTCAGTTCAGTCTATACCAGCACTTAGACTGATTTGGCGCTATTTCTGTCTTCTTACAGAATTCCAGGAGAATGAGGGCTGCATGAACAATCAAGGAAATCCCGTTAACGCTTAGCATTCTACTTAAAACATTGAAATTCTCTTCTTTTTTTCGAGAAATAGTCTTGACATTTCATGCGAATCGTCTCAACTTGCATGACGAGCGATGATTCAATGCTTGCATAAAAGGGTCAAGCACCTAAGACTTATCATGGTGATATGGTAGCAACACAGGGAAAAGTTGCACCGTCATATGCTACCGTAAACAGGTGGATGACAGACTTTCTGCGTTGCAGGCAGAGATCCGTTCTGGAAGGCCTGTCACTGTGACAACTTAAGAAATAGTCACTAAAGCCCGTGATATAGTTATTGGTGACAGGCGAGTTACAGAGAGATATTTAGTTTGTTTTGTTTGTATTTATCAGGAAAGCGTTCATTCCATTCTTACGAAAGATCTGGATAAGAGGTAACCCTAAGCGTGTTGAGTACCTGAACTTCTGACAGTTGATTAGAAGCACACAAGACAGAGTATGTCGCGTGCTAATCTGAACCTTTTTAGACAAATCCTGACAAGTTTCTGCTGAGGCGTACGACTATGGACGAAACATGGATCTATCATTACGACGCCGAGAATCGAAACAACAGTCTAAACAAATGGCAGCAACCTGGCTTACCCCCACCAAAGAAGGCAAAGACTGTTCCGTCAGCTTGGAAGGTTATGGCCTCGGTTGTTTTGCATGCTGATGGTATTCTTACGGTTGATGATCTCCAAAAAGAGCAGATAATCAATGGACAATATTATGCTTCACTTCTTAGACAGTTAAGAGAAAATCTTTGGGTCAAGCGCCTTGGGAAACTCAGTAAAGGTGTGATGTTTCATCAGGACAATGCTGTCTGTCATTGTTATGGCTGCCATCAATGATTGTGGCTTTGAATCGATTCAACATCCCTTTTGCACGCCTGATCTCGATCCATCAAACTTCCATTTATTCTCAAACTTGAAAAAGGCTATTCTTGGTACACATTGCAGTCGATCTTGACGTCATGCATACAGTGGGAAGACTTTCTGGACAGTGAAGAAAAGGACTTTTATAAAAGTGACATTGGTGTCCTTCAACATCGCTGGCAAAATTGCATAGGCATTGAGCGGATTATGTTAAAAAATAATACAATATGTCTCAAGAAAAAATAAAATCATTACATATGCGGCTCACAATTATTCAGTCAGCTCTCGTAAGTGACGTAGTAGGTAAATATAGTTATAGAGATAGGTTTTCACAACCTTCAGCTAGGTACTAGTCTTTTGCAGTAATTATTTGTCAGCCTTTCCATGTATGTTTAATGTTTAAAATTGTTGTTTACATCCCAGTAAGCATTCTTTATAAATCTACAGCGGGCCGTTATCGGCCCGTCAGCTAGCCTGACGGGCCGATAACGGCCCGCTATAAATTTATAAAGAATGCTAACTGGGATGTTCATATCCTCCAGGGCGACAGAGGCAAGGCGTCTAGGCTGGTACCGTCTTATAGAATATATGTACCAAAATACTTCTAAAGAGGATGACATGGCGCGGCTACAAGATTTCAATGTCTCCAGTCTCAGTTTGGAAGAGATGTTCCTAAAGCTGAGCCACAGAAAGGAGGATTTCATTGTCAAGTACGGGCGGGTAGTACAGATGTACACTGTAAAAAAATCCCGTAGATTTTACGGTACAATAACTGACAAGTGGCTGCCAGCGCATTTGCCGTTATTTTTACGGGCGCCCGTAGATTATTTACAGGAACCACCTCGCTAGGCAGGGCATAATAGGTCAAGATACGTAAAGTAGGGCAGAATAGGGGTGTGAACAGCCTAGACACACTTACACAATTTCATAATATCTGCAACATTTCTACAGGTGCCGCAAAAGCACTGGCAGCCAGTTGTCAGTGACATTACCGTAAACTTATGGGATTTTTACAGTGTAACAAAATAACAACAAACCAACAGTTCTTTCTTCAGCAACGAGGTCATCACAAAGCCAGACACTACCACCAAATACAACAACGCATTAAACAGGACCAAACATGATGAAAGAATACCCGCAGCAAGCATCCACAAAGCCTCACAAAGAATAAATAGTACAGGAAGCACAGCCTTAGAATAGCCGTACCCTTGTAATACCGCATTAGGTAACTTTTCGCGTCAGGTAATTTGAGTAATTTATCGCGAAAAAGTAACGTCGGTGCCACGAAAAAAGTTACGTAATGCATCGAGGTATTTGCTGTGACGATCTTGCTGCACGTTAAGCAGCTTTGTTGCTAATTGCGGTGAAGTTGATGATATATTTTTGAGCGCATCGTTAGATAACCAGTGGTTATATATTTAAAAAGAATTCCCCGTCAATCCGATTTATTCTACCCGCTACGAATAAAATATTCTTAAGATGATTCTGAAACCCAAATAAAACTTAAATAATTTGTTTGCTGACACAGAAGCACTTATATGTGTACCAGTTTCACCGTCCTTTATCGTACTTCCTAGGGTGGGTAAATATATGCAACCCAAAGCTGCTTGGAGCCGTTGTATGCTACAAATCATAGCCACGAGCAATATTTCAGTATAAAGTTGCCATCGATAAAAATCACTGAACCATGACATAGGGGCAAAGGAATCGCAAGTCTGCTAGATGTTGTTGTTATTATAGTAGCAAGTAAGCAAGTAAGATGTTGTTGTTATTATAGTAGCAAGTAAGCTGACAACTGTCAAGCTTAGAACATAACCTCAAACCATAGTCCAGCAAAGCAGTAACTCAAAGCCATAACCCTCATGTACATGTATATTAAAAGAGAAGTCAGTAAATCAATAGACTACTTAAATGTTGCTACATCCAAAGCTTTCCACCAGCTGACCAAATACAAACTCCAGACAAAAAAAAATGTATATATAAGCAAGACCGTGACCCTTAATCGTAACCCGAGCAAAAAACACTAACAAACGGGCAGACGAACGTTAATTACCCACCACTATATACTGGCAGCAACATAAAATAGAAACATCAGTGAGTATTCGGGATATCTGCGCTTAGATTAGCCTGCTCATCATCACGAAAACACGCCTATATAATTTTGATCCCCTTAAACCCCATTTTTATATAGTAAAACTGGGGTTTGCAGGGTTATACATTATTTTTCTTATTTCTGCTCAGAAATATAGATTGTGGGTACTCGTTAGAACCGCCTCGCCGAGGCGGTTCTAACGAGTACCCACAATCTATGTTTTAAGCAGAAATATGAAAAATATCTGCTTTTTTATCTGAAAATTTTCATTTTTCGGAGGTAAAATTTTCTATATATTTGAATTGGCGTGTTTTCGTAATGTATAGAGGGTGATTAAAGTAATGTTCTTAGAATGCTGTTCCAACAATATCGTAAAGGATCAGACATGCAGCACTTTGTGAAATTGACCCACTGTGCCTTTGATACTATACATGTAATATGCTTGTAACAGACAGCGGCTCAAAGAGCCCGTTGTCTGCATATACTTACAGACTCTGGAAAGACATCTAGCGGGCGGTAAAGCCGTTATCAACATAAGAGCTTATCGTTTTTCACTTGGGATGTGCTCTTCTCATTAGTTGGATTTCAGGACCATGTTAAGAGCATTTCACTCATAGCGGCCGGAATCAATCGGAAAAGGTGGGGAAAGCTTTTTAGGAAACTTTCCCAGGCGGATCCTCTGTTGCAGTTCTTCTTTGTTTGTGCGCCGATGGTTTCATTTGTGGTTTATTCTGCGAGGCGATTTGTTGTATGTCTTACCTTGTGCCATTTTGTTCCTGTGTTTTTCAGTCCTTTTAGCATTGCGATTACCTCGCTTGTGGAAGAGAGAGCTAATCTTAGTGCAGTGCTTTTCGTACGTTTGATCGATTTGTACTTGTTTGGATTTGTTGGTTTCCTCTTTCTCTTGATGTCTGGGAAGGGCTGCGGTTTGTGATTGTGGCACTCCCTGGACTTTTCTCTTACCTTTTTCACATATTCTCCTTCTTTAGGTGTCTCGGGCTGTGCTTCGTAATTGTGCATTTTCTGGATATTTTTTCACATATATTTTGCACTGTGACTCAGTTTTGACATGCATTCTCAACCATTAGTTACCTAACACGGAGGTAAAAACAAGCATATGATTAACTTCCTGTAAGAAGTAACTAAAGCACTTTACGTGTCAACGAGAGAGCCACATTAAGTCACTCTACACTTTAGGTAACTTTTTCGTCGCTGTGATAAGTCAATGTTTCACTATAATATGTCACTCTTGTTATCTCACACGGTACTACACACACATTATCAGGCTCCGATAGGGACTTTTCGAATAAGCAGTTACGTAGTTGAAGCCGACGTTATGTTCCGAAATAGATTTCGAATGTCCATGATAAAAAAAGGTAAGAGAAAAATCCAGGGAATGCCACAATCACAAACCCAAGCTCTTTCCAGACACCAAGAGGAAATCAACAAAAATCAAACAAGCACAAATCGAACAAACGTACAAAAAGCACTAAGATTAGCTCTCTCTTCCCCAAGCGAGGTAACCGCAATGCTAAAAGGACTGAAAAACACAAGAACAAAGGTAAGACATAAAACAAATCGCCTCGTAGAATAAACCACAAAGCAACAAAGAGTAAGATAAACACCGGGACCACCGTATTAAAACGATCATATACTTAGAACGATTTTCAAAACTTTGAAAATGTTTAAGGATGCTAACGATAGCCTCGCTTAAGAAACTGCACATCCCCGCTGTCGTAATGACCCTAAGTATAAGGACAGAAAAGCCTCTAAAAGCGACCAAGTAGACCCAGATCAGAGGACGTGCCGGATGATTGGGTCTGAATTGTTTGGCCCTCATCAAACAGTCTCTAAAGACATCAAAGGTAGTCGGAAGGACTTGTTTAATTCTATAACAAGTATGATAATAAGCTAAGTATCCCAATATTTAGAGCTGATATGACAGTCAGACTCACTTACAAAATTGTAGGTTATAGTGACATTACGGATTGGAGCAGAGTCCAATGCACAGAATTACAATCATTCTTCAACTTACAGTTGTTCTTTAATTTAATGCACATTTCGCGCTTTCATGTAAAATCTGATTTTCAACAATGATGCCAATAAATATTTTTTCAACGTCCTTTACTGAATAAAAATAAACTAATTAATTTTAGTCAAATTTAAATACCACATTTTAATTCAAGATTTCGGACCCTAAGTTAAGGTATGTCTTAAGGGAAATAGATACACTTTCACAGGAGGCAACTCTGAAGGATATTTCACAGAAATGCCACCATAAAGCCACGCAAACTACAGTGTTGCATATGAAGAGACTCGATCAAACCGAGTCTCCGATTTTTTTGTGATTTTGTGTGTTCTTTGTTTTCCAAAGGCAATCCCTTTTGACTTTTATTTACAAAAGCTGTCGTCCTTGTAAAATATGTCTTAGAATATATTCATTCCCCGTAACACTGAGGAATGATTGTAAACCCGTGACGTAATAAGATTGCTGATTCGAGCTTTCGCATATAGTATAAACTTGTTTAATTGATCCATTTACGGCAACCAGTCACAAGTTCTCTCAACATTATTTACGACCCTCTCCCTACATTCTTCGTTATACCTTTTTTTCTGTGTTTCACAGATGCTCCCTGGCAGACGAGCCCTGCAGTGCAGACAATTTCAGTGTCACTCTTACTGATCATGGCGTTTGCTACACCTTCAACAGACATGACACAAATGGCAATATCATCAATGTAACGAATTCAGGTAACTTGCTTTTGTTTAGAGTCCTTACTATCACATATCGGAACAGCGAATAACTTAGTAGCCGCAACGTCAGAAAACGTACCATCGGACATGTGCGCATGGCAAAGATTCTGATCAGTCTGCGCGAATGAGCAGACTGATCAGAATCTTCACTGGATGCACTTTGGATATCAGGGATACAAAATTTCTTCAGTTTTCGTTGAGCGCATATTTGAGAACGTACGTTTTCTTACGTCGAGGTTCAATTAACAAATTAAGGAAGTGTTATAATCACAGTCTATCCCCGATACCGAGAGGAAGAGCGAAGGAACAGGAACATCGATAGCTAGAACATTATAAGAATCTGTCACTGGTGTGAGGGATAGATAGAAAAATCTATCCGAAGGATCACTGTCTGGCATCACAAGGCTTGCCGTTAATGCCAGGCTGTGATCACGAGACACGGATTTTTCTGTCCCCCCACACACCCATGATAGCTTATTTTTCTTGCACACCTTTCATTTCTGAACGTAGATTGTTTTTAATAATGCAGTCACTGCGATTTCTGACGTCCGCCATATTGTGAGTGACGTAAATTTTAACGATGGCGTACGTGACGTCCATTACAACTAGTGCATATCAAACACGTGAGATTTCCCGGTCTTTTCTTAACCTGTGTAGGATAACCTGGTTAGAGTGGGCGCCCGTAGCCTAGTGGATAGGAGAGTTGACTCTTAATCCATTAGGTTTCTCACCGCCGCAGTTCGAGCCTCGCTCGGGACATATGTGGGAAAGCCATGTTCTGCTTAAGGATGGTCGGGTGTTTTTCCCCGGGTTCTCCGTTTTTCGCCCACATTTGATGACGATCGGCTCGATGGCTCGATATAAGTGAAATATTCTTGAAAGGGCCGTAAAACCTAAATAAAAAACAAACCTGGTTAGGTTAAGAATTTCTATCCCAGGGTGAAATCCAGGATTTCCTTTTTTCTGGCAAGAAACACTTTTCACAGTCTGTCCAGTCGGAAGCTGACGTCACTTTACATCGACAATCAACTAGCTGAGCGCAGAAGTGCTTTGTGCAAAATAGGCGGAAAACAATTTAGTTTATCTTCAGAAGGAAATTGTATGCCATTCGAAATATTAGTGACTTTTATATACACAGTTGCCTCGTTTTAAACTTTCAAGTCAACCATTTCCGTTCAAAAGATAAAATCCTGCGCCGCATTACTATTTGTGTCAAGATTGACAAACTCTAGATCGCTGCTGTCCCGGTGACGTTTCGATCGTATACTTGTTGTGCATAAAGACACGTCACTGGTTTTCCAGGAACACAGAACAATCCCCATGACATCTGAACATTTCCATGGAATATGAATATCTGAAATCCGATCATTTTCCATGAAAGCGATCATTTTCCATGAAATCTGAACTCTTTTATTCCGAACAGGTTCCAGTACGAAAAGTATTGATCATTTGTCTGGGTCTTATATGAAGAACACGTTACATCTGGAGCGGTTCAAAGTTTCCTTCATGAAATAAGCCGGAGCACAACTTTTCTTATATGATTGCATGTGCACCCAGCGAAGACTCAGAGCATCATGTGCATTTGCACATGCTGATCAGAGTTTTCGCTATCTGCCTGAAGACGCTTTGGTTCTTTTACTTCCAACTAAGTGCCCTGTGAAGACTCTGATGAACTGGCGCGGATGCACAGGTTGATCTGAGTGTTCGCTAGGCGCACATACAATTTCGTAAGAAAATCTGTTTCTAGGTTCAAATATAATTTTACAGTGGACAGACTTCATAATTATTAAGTAATTCATAGTGAGAGTGACAGAACCTCATAATTCCTATACAAATACGCCGTCACTGAACGGTTCAAGTTTTTTCTTCTACAAAACGATAAAACTAGAATTGCATGCTACGCCGGAAGGTTTCAGCTTCTCTAATATGCAACCCGGTTCAATGATTATTACGCCGAGTTGCTCGGACGTCATATGGCTTTGGAACGTGTCCAATACCAAGATTTCCTTCAGTGGGCAGAAGCTTACTAGCCACTGCGAAACCAAAGTCTTGTACCATAGCGGTATAAAAAGAAGTAATTCCATTCACGATAGTTCCTCACCGGGACATACGCGACGTCCAGTCCCAAACGGAATGAATTCTTTCGGACGGACTCTTTTGTCATTGATGTCCAAGAATCTCCCTGAGTCAAACTTTAAGGCTGATTAAAAATACTTGGATCCTGCAAAACCGAATAAAGATTAAATAGAACCGTACATTTACTGGGGATTTTGTGTCCTTCCGACATCATGTCATCATTTCCAAGACAGGCATGTGGTAAAGAAAACGGAACAGCATTATGATTCATCTACATTTCATGCTAAGTACTGTGAAAATGTGGGAATGGATTTTCATTATGGTAGAGAGAGTCGTGGTGACGCACGTACTGAACAACCATACATAAACTAGCATAACCCCTATCCCCCACCCCTTAAATATTGAGACTGGAGATCGTGTAGCATCTAGCTATTAACAATAGACCTATTAAACATTTAAAACATCTATGATATACAGTAGCAAGAGATATAGGTGGATGTGGGTCTGTTTTAGGTGAATTTGGTTTTTATCAGTGGATTTGGCTGGGTCTTGGTTGGTCTTTCGTTTCACCGGTATTACAGTTCGTCCGCTAGAGGAGACTCCTATTATCACATAGAAAGTATACTTCATGATCATTTACATATGCCAAAGGTCTGTGCAAGATGTGTGCTCAAAATACTCACAACTGAAATGAAGGAAAGTCGAGTCATCAACAGCTATGCTCTGTCATAAACGTATAATCTTTGTGCTGAGGACGTTCATTTTGTATTAGTAACTTGTGATGAAACTTGGTTTTACCAATATGATTCAGAAAGTAAACAAGAATCAGTAGAGTGGAAGCACACGGGGTCATCGTGGACCCAAAAGTTCAAATTGTCTAGATCTAGGTCTTGTAAGAAAATTATAGCCACTCCGCTTTGGGATGGAAAGGTATAGATTACAACAATAAATGCAGATACAAAAGATTGTTCTACCTATTTAAGGTGTAAGCATAAAAAATGATAACTATTCTTCCATTTTACGAAGAAGGCAGTCAGTCCAATTCGGTCAGTGCTAAGTCAGTACTTCTGGACTTACGTTTTTAAAATAACGTTAATACTTATGTTTCAGTGCCTTAATGATAACAAGTTCATTAACACGTCGATGGTTTTTTTTTTTTTGTTTGTTTTTTTTTTTGTTTTGTTTTGTTTTTTTTCAGGATCTGATCATGGATTGAAGCTAACACTAAATGCGGAACAGTACGAAGCCATGCCAGGACCCCATGATGCGACTGGTATCAAAATTCTAACAACGGAGGAGTCCGAACACCCTCGTGTCAACGAGATAGGAATGGCTATACCCACTGGATCACACGCATTTGTTGGTCTCGGAGTAGTTGTTGTAAGTTAAAGTCCGGTATCACCAGGTTAACAAGCCTAAATAACGTTTGTTTGCTTGTTTGTGTTGATCCATTAGGGTCATGTCGAGCGCGGTCAGTTTACCTAGCCACACTTTTACTGGGCAGGCTTGGTCCTCTAAGCGGTTAACCACTATTGTGTACATTCTTTCGCCAGAAACTGGCAACTGCGCTTCATGAATCAGCGGAAAGGTAAGAATGACCATAGAAATATTCATGAACAATGTCCACGAAAGAATGATGCCGCAACCTCTTGATAACTAGTCGGACGCGCATCCAACTGAGCCTACATAACGTATAGCACGGCTGTGTTCACTGTGGGTTTCTCAGACAGCTTCTATTACTTCTGTTTTTTTGAGGGGTTTTTGTTTTTTTGTTGTTTTTTTTTTTTTTTTTTTTTTTTTTTTTGTTGTTTTTTTTGTTTTTGTTTTTTTTTTATTTGTTTCTTTGTTTGGTTTGTTTTTTGTTTTTTGTTGTTTTTTTTTTTTTTGTTTGTTTTTTTTTTTTTTTTTTTGTGGGTTTTTTCTGACTCGGCTAGATATATATAATTAATGAAGTGCAGGAAGTGCCACAATCACAGATCGCAGTCTACTTCACATACAGAGAGAAAGGGGGACCAAATGGGGACACCAATACTCAGAACAAAGCATAATTATATACTTACATGTTGGTATGTGTAACCAAGCGACTTGCCAAAAATGGTAAGAGAAAAGTCCAGGGAGTGCCACAATCACAAACCGCAGCCCTTCCCAGACCCCAAGAGGAAGAGGAAACCAACAAATCTAAACAAGCACAAACCGAACAATCGTACGAAGAGCACTAAGATTAGCTCTCTCTTCCCCAAGCGACGTAATCGCAATACTAAAAGGACTGAAAAACACAAGAACAAAATGACACACGGAAAGACATACAACAAATCGCCTCGTAGACTTTTTGAAACGGTTCTGCCGGAATAAAGCTGCAATAGTTTTCTTGCCTGTGAATTTTTCAGCACAACACGATCTTTAAGTTTGGTGCCGCGAATAGGTGTCTTGTCGGTATGCAAATGTTGTTGCATAAATGGCTGCATTAGGTCTTTCCGCATCCCAAGCCACCAGCTTCCTCTTCCCAAAGTGAACAAATTAAAAAGCTAGATAAGACGGAACAAACAAACGAACAGGGCACCAACCAGCTGTATCTGATCATGATCTACATATTCTACATTGTTTATTACTCATCCAATACGAGACAAATCACCAGGCAGTAAAATTTTACGTGTATGGTAAGAGGTGTCCGAACACTTACGGTGAATTAATACCGCCACCACAACTTCACTCCAATTTCGGTGCTAACATTAACATACAATTGATTAAAATAATAAATTAATTAATAACGGGCCCCTTATATAGCTCCAGATAAGACTGGATAAAAAGGGTATCCAGATCGTAATTTTCTTAATTCTAAAAACAAACATACGTTTATGTTTTTTTGTTTTTTTGTGAATAAATAATAAAAAAAATATACAGTCGACCCCCGTTATCTTGACCTCGCTTATCTCGAATAACCGCTTATCTCGAAGTTAAAATCTGTCCCTGTTTTAACACAGAGATTTACCAACAGGCAACAAAATATTGTGGAAAAGAGGAAGGAGCAATTTCTCCTCTTTTCCAAAATATTTTCAATATATCTCTGTCTTCAGGAGTCAAATTACATATTCATTCTGTTAAAGGTTGTTGTTCGATCAAATGTTTTCCTCAGTTCCGCAAATCTGATATGTCGAAGTACGGATATCTCGAAGTGTTTCATAGAGTCCCTTGGACTTCGAGATAACGAGAGTCGACTGTATATCAATACTTTCGGTTGAAAAAATTGCTTTATCTGGAGCTATGTCCCTTCTTCTTGAACGATGGAAGGTGTCTAGACATTAAAGAGCTTACTGGCGTTTTCACTTCCGTTTAAGATCAGCAACCTTCCAAAGCCACACGGTAACTGTGGGGAGGTACCACTTGATTCCACGCTTAAATACTCAAAAGATGCCTGCCAGCTAGAGTGTATCACCAAGATATTGTCGAAGAAATGTGGCTGTAGACAATTCTTCATGCCCATCATTAGAGGTAAAATTATTCATTGGCCGTCATTCAAGAAGTACACTTAATGTGAATGGTTACACCTTGTGATTTTACCTTTTAGGTTTTTGTTTTATTTATTCTTGTGTCGTTCTAAATGTCGCGTGGTGACCGTAAACGTCTCCCCGTACTTCACCATTGTGCAGAGTATATTTTTATATTTACTTTGGAATTATTGCGCCATTCTGATTTCTTTTAAAGGAAAACACTCACAAAATTAATAATCTATTTAAAGTTAAACATCTAAATTAGCCGAGAAAATCTATGCAAATTTTATCAAAATCGATTGAAAATGATGAAAGTTATGGTAATTTGAATATTTCAAACAAGGTTTTCGTGGGCGCCGCTAATGTTATGAGTTTGTGACGTCATTTTCTCTTAATTAAATATGCATAAACTGAATAACTGACATATGCAAAAACATCAACTGCTACCATTTTGCATATGTCTTTTTTGATATAATAGCACCTTATTGCCCCTAAAATTGCATTGTTTTCTGTCTAACAGAAAGTTTTATTGTCATTTTAGAATTGTTCAGTCCCCCATTAAATATTCAAAATGGCGGCGCCCATATTGACATTTGCAAAAGCTAAAAACTCCAATAGCTTCCTCATTTCTTGGTGGAGTTTGATAAAACTTGCACCAAAATGTTCAGTTTGTAAATATCTTGATTATCCGACATACATTATATTTTGTGAGTGTTTCCCTTTAAATTTCGAACACTACTTAAGTCGGTGCTAGTGGCGTATGCAGCATTGCAAACTACATTGCTGCATACTGATGAGATTTAACAAAATCGAGCCACCAATTTTCTTTTGTGTAATCTTTGTTTCCAAAGGCCACTTTTCAGGGCCCAGTTGTTCAAAGTTTCGTTAGCTTAACGGGCTCGTTTGTTGTCAAAATGTTAATTGTTCTAGTAGGTACAATACCAAATTCACAGGTATTTTTTGCTGAAAAAATGTGAGTAGCTTTTGCAAATGCAAAAGCTACTCACATTTTTTTCAGCAAAACATTTGAGTGTATATGCTATATTTAATGATCAAAGTTTTAACGGTTCGTTAACTAACGACATCGTTAGTTTTGAACAACTGGGCCCAGGTTTGTATTTTATTGCCATATTTGCAAAGAGCTACAAATTTTGCGGTCAGGAAGTTGCCTATCGCCTAAGTGAAACCTTCCAAAATGGGATCTACTCTTAACAATTTCACCCCGGAATTTCTGATGTGGACATATGGACAATAGGGTGTGAGTCAAAAATCCAAAACATAACGAGCCGTCTCATGTGGATCTGCAAAGGTGTCTGGTTTGATTTACGGGGCGGCAAGGGTTAAAGGAAATGCTTTCTTTAACAGTAGGTCTCACGAAAATGTAGGTAAAAGTGTCTTTGTCAGAGATAGTCCCTTGAACAGATATCTTTTGCTCAAAAGAACAAGTGAAGCTCTATAAAAGACTGTGTGTCCACATAATCCAAATTTGGCCTGTATCTTCACTATTCACCATAATATGATGAACATCACCGTCAGACAACCTTCTGACATGTGCGCCCAACGAAGACTCAAATCAGCCTGCGCTTCCGTGCAGTCTTCGTTCTCCACATGAAAGCACTTTGCACCATTGGCTGTTTAAAATGCGCCCAGGGAAGATTCTGGTCAGACTATGCGAATGTGCAAGCTGATCTGAATCTGTGCGGGGCGCACATGTCCGAAGGTACATTTTCTAATTTTAGGGCTCAGATGTATTCTGTTTTTTTGTTGTTTTCTTTTGTTTTGTTCTGTTTTTTTAAATTGTAGGAGATATTCATGTTCTTCATAATATATAGTGAAAATTTGGTATTGTAGGCATCTTCACTATCACGGGATTTTCGAAATTTACAGTTTTTATAATCCGTGGAAAGACGTGTTAAATTATGTCGTCATATTGTCCGTACATCTGTCTGTCCGTCCACCAATCCGCCTACCCGTCCGTTCGTTCGTCTGTATGTCCGTTAACTTTTCGTGTCCGCTCTATATCTCCTTCATTGAATGAAGGAGCTTTTAGGAACTCAAACGTTCGCCATACTAAGATGATGTGCAGAATTTATATATTACACGCCTACCATACGAAAGAATGCGTAGCCATCGATTAAGAACGTGAAACAATTAGAGCGACATCGGTTAAGCATTCGATGACTCAAAAAAGGTAAACGAACTTTGCATATTCTGTGTTGTGTTTTATGAGCGATATAAACGTTTTGAGGAAATTATTTAAAACCGGGGAATTAGTCCAATAGCCCATTGATATCGTCTTCACTGGAGTAAATCTCAGACTACCTACTTCACACATATTGGCTGAATTATTTTTTGCTTGCTGGAGGTGTACCGAAAGCCATAGAAAACACGTGGAAATTCGTGGTGTTGATTTTCCTTTCTTTAATTTTGCGCTTTGCTAGAAGTTCAGCATATCATCACGCACACACGATAGACACATGATTATTTGTGTTATGTATATTTTGGTTGTCAGTGCACCATTGTCGAGAAATCGTCACGGAAAAGGTCAAAAATAGGTGGCTACGCATTACAGCTGAAAGTTTTGTTATTAGTTATATGTAACCACCCATTTTCTGACGTAGTTATGGCCCTTTGTTTATTTCATATAGTGAGGTCGTGTCCGCTCTGTAACTTTAAAACCCTTTTCAGACTTTTTTCTTGAAGCATTGTACAAATATAAGACATGATCAGACGATGTGCAGAGAAAAAGAACCGTAACCCTTCTTTCAGTTCTGACAGAATTATACTCCTTAAAGTTTGTTTGTTTCATATAGTGAGGTTGTGTCCCCGTGTCCGCTCAATAACTTCAAAACTTTTAAAGATTTCTTCACGACACCTTGTTCAAATATAAGGTAGGATTTGTCGATGTGCAGAGAAAACAAATCCGTAAATCTAGTTTCAGTTCTGACGTAATTATGTTTTTTTGCTTATTTCGGGCAACATTTCGTGTCTGCTCTATAACTCTAAAACCGTTTAAGATCTCTTCATGAAACTTTTTACAGATATAAGGCATGATCAGACGATGTACAGAGAAAAAGCACTGTAGTCTTACTTTCAGTTCTAATGTAATTATGCCATTTTGTTAATTTCACATAGTGAGGTTGTATCCGCTCCATATCACTTTCAACGATTGAAGGATCTGTTTATACGTCTGTCAAAATACGGGTATTATTATGCCCTCACGTTGTCTGTCCGTCTGTCTGTCTGTCCATCTGCCTGTCTGTCTGTATGTCCATTAACTTTTCGTGCCTGCTCCATATCTTAGCGAATTGAAGGGCTTTTGTGAAACTTTGGTCAAATGTTCACCATAACAAAGTGAAGTGCAGAACTCATAAATGAGCCCTGTCCGATGAAGCCCAAGGTCACAATTCAATGTCAAAGTTCAAACGGTAAGGTGCCTTCTTGTGCCCCTTGTACTGCATACAGTTGTCTTCTTCTGCTAAGTTTCCTATATTATCAGATTATATATTATATAGTGAAAGTACCATGGGTTGCATAGTTCTAGATTGGAAGGGTATCTTTTTTTCTTTCTCCACAAATAAATGATATTAGTACACATTAGAAGCGCCGCGAAGTGGCGGCAAAATCCATTATCTACAAATATAACCATGCTACGATATAATTGCAGCTAAGGGTCGCTACTCATTAAAGGTAAATTTTAGCTTATAGGAAGCGTTTTCGGCCTTTAAACAAATTAGCAAATACTTCCCCTTCTTACAAAATCAGGCAGCGGGTTCCGTAGTGTAGTGGTTATCACGCTCGCTTCACACGCGAGAGGTCCTGGGTTCGAGCCCCAGCGGAACCAACCACGTCTATTTTTTATATATCCAGCCGGCCTCGGTGGCTCATTTGGATGCATTGTCCGACTGGAGACCAGGAGGTCGCGGGTTCAACCCCCGCCGAGATCGGCAACATTCTTTCGTGGAGATTGATCATGAAATATTTTCTACGGTCATTCTCTCCCTTCCGCTGATTCAAGAAGGGCAGTTGTCAGTTTCTGGCGAAAGAATGTGCACAATACTGGTTAACCGCTTAGAGGACTAAGCCTGCCCAGTAAACGTGTGGTTAGGTAAACTGACTGCGCTCGACATGACCCCATTGGGTTGACTGGGCCGTAAAACCTCAACACAAAAACAATTTTTTTTTATATATCCAAACACCGTTGAGAGTTGTATCGCCTGTCTAAACTATTTTAAAGTAAAAACAATTTTAATAAACGCTAACGTGTGTTTCAACCTGCATAAGGGCCCAGTTGATCGAAACTAACGTTGACGTTAGTTAACGTATCGTTAAAACTTTGCTCATTAAATATCGCATATATGCTAATATTTTTGCTGAAAAAATGTGAGTAGCTTTTGCATTTGCATTTGCAAAAGCTACTCACATTTTTTCATTAAAAATACCTGTGAAATAGATATTGTACTTACTAGAATAATTTACATTTTGACCACTAACGAGCACGTTAAGCTAACGATGTTTTGACCAACTGGGCTCAGGACTGCATCAGTTTCAAGGTATATAGTACAGGAGAACTTCATATCATAGAACCAGTGACATCTAGAGGAAGAGTATAAACCCATACAACGAACAGCACATACTTTACAAACCAATGAAAACCAAAGCAATTCTTTCCCAAAGAGGCAGGACCCTCCAAACACAAACACAAGAAACAACAAAAGACGAAAAAAGCCCCACAGCAAACAGTAACAAGGGCCTACACAGAAAAAAACACCCGAACCACCGCTTTAGAGCGAATAGATGATAAAGGACATAAAACCTATAATGATAATAACAAACACAGAACAGGTGATAAAATAATTGAAGTATATAAAAATAATACTTGGTTCCGCTGGGGATCGAACGCAGGACCTCTCGCGTGTGAATAACCACTACACTACGGAACCCGATGTGGTGCCATGTAAGTGTAACTGTATGTTGACGGTCCAAGCCGCAAATGCCCTCAGTATGCGGACGGACAGGTTTAGCAAACAGTGTAGTCCCATATTAGATTCTGCAGAATGTGCCGTCTAATCAGAGTCTGTACTGCTTATCACTCATCACACAAATTTAGACATCATCAATATGTGGTAAAATGAACTAGATCAAAGTTCAGGACAATTATGGTGTGGATAGACATCCGATGACCCGCTAATCCAAACCGTGCTCAAAATGCCTAAGATAAAACACAGTTGAGTTTGGGTCGTACCCATTTGAGCACGAGCGAGCGCAGCTCGCTCGAGCTCAAATGGATATAACCCAAACTCAACTGTGCTTTATCTGGGGCATTTGAGCACGGTTCGGAATAATTTATTTCTTTTCTAACAGCCCTCATTAAACGAATTTTGCATAAATGATTTTTTTTTTTATTGATTGTCATTATTATTCTTATTACCTGACTTCCCCTTTGGTAGTTGACAATACCTCTTAAGCATTACGTCACGCGGTTACGTAGTTACAAGGTTCGATGACGAATATTCAAAATGGCGGATAACTTATGCGAATCAGCTGACGATGTAGAATATAAATAAACGATGTATTAATGTAAAGACTTGAATTCTGTGTTCATGAAAGAATTGCAAAACGTATGAAATTTGAGTGCCGCGATGGACTTCAGAAGGACAGATATAAAACAGCAAATAAGAATGTTAACCGACTTACTTTTGTTTACGTACATGTCATCAAATACACAATGGAAACAAGAAGTAAAACGAATGTGTTTGAATGGTATAACCTGTAGAGAAACTCCTCAGGTAAAAAAAGTCAAAGAACTGCAATGCTCATAGATCATTTTCTGTCTTAATAAATAGGCCTAATATAATTTATTATGTATATGAATGTTTCGGCCAATATTGTAAGCTAGCGTCCATAGTTACCAGGGGATGAAACTTTCGCAAATATGATTGGTTTCCCGTCGATAGCGCGCGACGAAATTCCTGTGCTCAAATACCTTAGATAAAGCATGGCTAGAAATGTAAAGACAAATAAGGAACAACACGTGCAGGGGTGTTAGAATGCTCCTTAACTGTCCCCCCTGCAAAATAGGTTCACTGCACTGAATCGTCAATCACGAGACAAGGTAGTACATAATGAAGAAAAAAGGAGAAATTGTATGGGTCCAAATGGTATCAAAGCGCAGCCAAGGTATGGATTAAATACGGGTCGATAAAACGTTTGAAACAAAAAAATATGCTTTTAGATTTTTATTTGATTTAAATTTCTTATTTCGAAGCCATACATGATGGGACTGAATACACCTAGTTGTTTTTGTTGCTTTTTGTTGTTGTTGTTTCGTCGCTATGTTACAAGGAGTGCAACTGCTATTACTTCTTGCTGTCATGCACGCCAAAACCCTTCTGAAAATGAGTTTACACTAAAAGGAAAGAATGTACTCTCATAAGGAGTTTTAGAGTAGAGCCCTTTTTAAAAGGAAGCTGGCAGACCCTTTTTCAGACGGGAAGCAAACCAATGTTGACAGTATTGCTTCCCCTGAAAACGTTTTAGTTCCACTTAAGGGGACAGAGACCAAAGGAAAGAACTGCTATTGACCTTAACTGTTCACACCTAGAACGCTTACATGTTTCTCTGTCATGCGAACACAAAAGCGTAAGATTGCAATAGAAACAAGCGGGGCGGTGGGGAGGGACGCGGAGTGCAGACCTATCAAAAATCACGGCTATTTAATGCACGGATCCTTATAAAGATACTCGTAATAGACCGTCCCCATTTGGTTTATATTTATTTCCAAAATGTTTACATATACAACACATACAAAAATACAACGATAGGATTAGAACGAAAGCATAAGAGCTTATTTAGTTCCTTTCCTAAAAATGTGATCATTGTCAGAAATATGAGTATACCAGTAATTCCAGAATGGTTAATTTCCTTTTTAACAATTTATTGCTACCATTTTTATTTGCAGATGGACCACCAGTCTGCACCCTTCAACAGTACTTCGACTGTTTTCAGCACCAATATGGTAAGCTGTCCTAGCAACAAAATATCCTGATTTATGTTAACAAAACCAGCAGGGTCATGAGGAAAAGAGCCGTTATAGCATATGCGAGTACCAAATGTTCGGGCGAGCCTGCGCATCCGCGCTTTTGCTGTTTGCTTACGTAAGCGGTAGGCAAATGGGAAAGTTCAGCCAAAAGACTAGACATATGGCCTTGCTAAGTGGCCGGGCATGCGCAGTGACAGTTTGATTCGACGGAAAGTCCGAAGTACCCTTTTCTCGTGAGTGGGTTCATAATCGCTTGATTTTATTAGATATACATTTCAGGTACAAACACGCGACATATCTATTTTTTTTTCTTTTTTATCATTTTTTTGGGGGGGTGGGGGAGTGGGGGGGGGTGAGGGGGCTTACAGACATTTGCATTTTGCTTGCCTGTATACAAATACATCAAGAGCAGTTGCACTACCATGAACATCAGCGTTAGCGTTTGCAAATATTAACATTTTAAGTCTCATATCATTCAAATCCTTTAATGGATTCAGTTTCTGTTTGGCACGATTGTACATTATTGTCCAAGCTGTAAACAGCTTGCCTAATATAGAGGTGAAGGTTGCGGTGTATTTATATTATAGCTTCACGTTAGTGTGTTGTTGTTTTTTTTTTTTGTTGTTTTTTTTTTTTTTTTTTTTTTTGTTGTTTTTTTGTTGTTGTTGTTGTTTTTTGTTTTTTGTTTTTTTGGTTTGTCTGTTTGTTTGTTTTTTTATTCTATCATAATCGTGCGGTCCACATTTGGCATGATGGCATATATTGCTAAAGTTATGTTTATGCTGCACTTTTGTATCCTTGCCCTAGAGTGTAAGGCCACGAGTTTAGAAATGCGCTTTTTCAGACCAGACTGCAATCATGCGCATTTCTCCGGGACTGTATTTCAAAAGAATAACAGAACACGGATTATGCATCGTATATGCAAACTACGCATGCTTAGATCGTATTGCGCATCTGAACTGGTCAGGATATATTTGACCAAACAGCGCACATAGACAATATGATCTGAGCATGCGAAGTTTGCATATAAGCCATAAACCGCGTTTGTGATGGCTCGGCTCTTACGTTTTCAGAAATTGTACACAAGCAGGCATGGACCATGTGTGACTGCCCGACGTCTTGTGACTACCTATTATTTGATCCCACTATTTCTTATGCCTCAACTTCGGTGTTCGTCAAAGACCACTTGCTAGAAGCTGCGCAATCCCAACAGTTAGTTAAAAGGTGGGTATGTACACACAGCTGCTAAAGAAACGCACTTTATGAATTAATATATACTTAAAGAAGAACTCTCTTTAAAGTTTATTATATTATCAAAGAATGAATCGAAACTCATAAAGCTACTAAACTTCTTAAACAAGGCGATCGGTATCTGAAACTTCACAAAGCATTCGTCTGTATTTCATCGTTAACACAATGAGTTAATGTCCAAATGTAATTTTGGCTTGAAGAAAACAAGCTTCGGCAGGGACTACAGAGACTCGAGTTATATGGTGACTCAGGGGAGTTGTTGGTAAGCCTGGTTTCTCTGTTTTCAAAAGTATTGTTTATCAATATAGGAAATAATGCAGATTCTGGCTGGTAGAGTGCATGCAAAGTGTTAAACCAAAGAAGAGTTTATACCTTTGCTCATCTTTTAATTGCACGATTTCGTGTCAGGCCGCCGACACAATGAGGGGTCAATCCTTAACCATTTATATATTAGCTGAGCCAAAACTTTCTCCTCTGTGGTCGGGCTACATGTATTAGTGGTTCTTTCGGGCTACATGTATTAGTGGTTCTTTCTTGTGCTGACTTTTTGTTTGTGTTAGAGTCTTCATATATGTGTTTTATCACGGTGTTGAGAAGTTAATTTACATGTTTATATCTGTGTTGATCCACTGATGAGGAACCGAACAGTTACGTATAGCCGGAACTTATCAGGATGAAGGACGGTAGTTGAGCGCCCGTAAAACCAGGTTTAAGCCGCCAACAGTTTTACTGTTTGTCGGTTCAGTATTTGCTGCCATATATAAGCTTCATGTGCCTGAAAAGCTAACGTTTAAAGGGAAACACACATCAAATAATGAATGCATCAAAAATAAAGAACCTGCTGAGTATTGCGGTGAAAATGTTATGGAAACTGGTTGAGAAATAAAATTAAAAGGTTATTAAGCTTTCAAAATCTAGAAATGGTGTCATGGGAGCCGCTAGTTGATGAGTTGGGGCTTCATAACAACCTAATGAAATATACAAAAGTTGAATAAATCTAACCAGAAGCAATATTTTTATTTTATATATAATAAAATATTCAAAATGGCGACACCAATTCTTACAATTTTAAAAACTTTAAACCATAATATCTCTCTTATTTCTTTACCGAATTTGATCAGTTTGTGTCAAGATTTGTTTTTCTAGAGATGAATATTTTAAGGCATATATAACATTTAATGGGTCTTTTCCTTTAACTAGAGAGCAATTATTATATGATTGAAATATCAATATAACCAATTAAGAGGAATGTATATATAAAATTCAGGGGAGATAATTCTGTCAAAATTGTTGTTGCTCTCTTCTGAAACTGGTCTACGCTATAAGGAAATAATGTGTTCCCCTTGGGAGCAATTTATTTCCTTTTAGAGTTAACCACTTTTCAATAATGTCTTGATGCATAGAAACGCAAACAAGAAGTCACAAAAGTTTCTTGATGCATAGGAACGCAAACAAGAAGTCACAAACGTTTTCTCCAATGTTAAGCCTGGCGGAAAATCTACCAAGTTGATCCATTTTCCTTAATTTCTTCATTGCAGTTTCAAAAAGTTCTTATTGCACCCTTAGTGCCAGTTTCTGCTACTGTGACAAGTCATGTGCATGTATTTCAATTGTTTCTTTTTTTGTTGTTGTTGTTGTTTGTTTTTTTTTTGTTTTGTTTTTTAGTTGTTGTCTTTTTTTGTTTTTTGTTGTTGTTTTTTTTTTGTTGTTGTTGTTGGGTTTTTTTATCGTATATCTTTTCTTCTCTCTATTCAGATTTTATGAAGCACGTGAAACCACTCAACGTATGAATATGGCAAGTTTTAACCTATTTCGAGCCAAAGTCCACGCAGCAGCAAACGCCTTTAATGTTTTAAAAGCGCTTTTGATAGACAACGTCCAAGAAAAAATACAAGATAATCTCGACTTCATAGTTGCTATGCGTAAAGATATGATTAAAATCATTGAATCTAAACTAACAATATATAAATACCAAAAGTATTCATTGCAAAAGAATTTTATGCGAGCAAGGGACGCGATGGAAGAAAGAACGTTTAGTACCCTTTGTTTTGGATTTCATGAGCACGTCTTTAAAATTGAGCTAATGCTAAATGATATGTCCAACGCCATGGATGATGGGAACAGAGAAGTTGCAATAGCTTTGTACACCATCTTGATAAACTCTTTACAAACACGGATCGAGACTGCGAGAAAGGCTTATGCTAATTACACGCAGCTGTACACAGCATATGAAACTGGTGACAGGATATTTAATTATAAATTCAAAAGTTATCCAAGAAAATACAACTCCTACATCAATCCAAGACCACTACTGAACAACTCATTAAGACACAACGGATACGCTATTAGATATGCGCCACGAGTTGGCGAAGACATTTTAAGGGTTATGAACGCCACTCTGGAATTTCAGAATCTTGTTGTCGCTGTGTTTGAAAATAAGACCAAACAATATGTCAAACTGTGGAAGAAATAGACATGGACTTTATAGATGCCTGTGAAGATTACTTTCATAGTAAAAGTACGTTTTATTTTGAGACAATTGACAGACCAGTGAGAGTAATTCAAGACAGAATGGATACATTTAAACGTCTCAGACAAGATCATTTACAGACTATACAGAATTTGGAACATATACTGGAACAGCTAAATGATAGTCTAAGAGGAATTCGCGAGAATTTCCTAGAAAACCTTTCGATTCACATAGCTGATGCCAAAAGATATTTACATGATTCCGGTGTTTCTAAAAATGACTTGTGTAGAAAATTCACATCCAAAAATGTAACCGACGATTTACATTCAATGCAAGTATTTTTTGTTGATTTGAGACAGCGTGGTCAGTTTATGTTTGATAAGTGGTTAGAGATCAAAGAGACTTGTGTGAAGCTGTGGCAGAAAATTCTAAATGACGAAGATTCTCTGGAATACTACACATACAGAAAAATTGATGAATTTCTCCAAAACATAACTGATGTTGAAGAGGACTTAGAAAACAGGTTTACAGAAGTTAGAGACAAGAATGACTTACGCTTTGTTACAGGTAACAGAGACAATGTATTCGTAAAGGCGATGCAAAAATTGATACTAGACCTTGAAAAGTATAGAGACGGAAATAAGCTAAATGATGAATTTATCAGGTAAGTCAAAATAGATACATTTAGAATATGATGCGCAACGCACGAAAAGGGTCCTTATATAATTTGCGAACAACGCAGCCTGTGCATAAGCTCGCTCACGTACGGCAAGGTTGACACAAGACCTTATGTCAAGAGGACATCAACATTCTTTCTTGGATGTCGAGATCACCGGATCTTAATCCGATGGCACGCTTATGGGATGTGTTGGGCCGTCGCGTTCGTGGACATCAACACGCGCCGCAGACTGTGAGGCAGCTGGCGATAGCGCTTCAGCAAGAGTGGGACAACATACCCCGACGTACTGTGAGACGCTTGTATTGTTCAGTGCGATCCAGTGAGTGTTCGCAACGTGCAGGTGGACACCCTCGATACTGACGTGGCTCGAGATTTGGTTGACTCCTGGTGTGTTTGTGACAATATGGACAGAAAATCTGACGTGATAGGTCTCATTGGTTTGCGGGATTCAAAAGTCATTGGATCAAATAAGTTTATGGCGATTTTTTTTATTTATCTTTATTATTTTTTTTAATTTAATTTTATTCTATTTTAGTTTAGTTTTTTTTTCTTTTAGTTTTTTTTTTTTTTTTTTTTTTTTTTTTTTTTTTTTTTGAATAAATTTGGTGCATTAAAGGATTTTTCATTTTCTCTTTTTTGTTCCGTTTTCAAAGTCCTGTACTATATAGACTGAAATTGAAACAGTTCAAAAATCCCACCTGAAATGTGGAAAATTCTCGGCTTAACAGAACAACTCCTTTAGAATATCGTCTGTTACAATTTGTCAATGCTTTAAGGGTATGGCACGTCGTTAATGATTTGCTCAGACGTGCTAGAAAATGAATTCGCATGACCTGACCATTGGTCATATAGAGGTCAGATTACTCCCAATTTATAGTATTTTGTCTCTTACAGAAATAATTTCCTACAGATGGATGTATATTACAAAGAACTTAGACATGAACAAATTGAACAACAGAAAGCCTATGGTATTATTGCCTTACTATGTAAGTACACAGCCAACATTGCAGGAGCACTGCGAAAAATACTCGGAACCGTTGTCCAAGATGGCCACAATGACCATGGTAATGACAACTGAGACAACTTATGTGACTTCCTTTTGTTTTCTTTTCTGTACATCAATCCCTTTCTGAAGAGGGCTGTACTCAAAAAGAAAAGAATTAACTCCAAATGGGTGGGGAGGGGGCAGTTTTTTTTTTTTTTCCTTTTAGAGTAGACTACTTTCCACAAGGTAGCAAAACAATACTGACATGGTTGTCTCCCTTGAAAGTGTATGAATTCCCATTAAATGACTTCTTCTTTGTCACCACTTGGACACATATTCTAAAAGACGGATCCTTTTGACAATATCATCCAAGTTTGTGAAACTATTTGATATCAGATTCCATGATGTCTGTTAAATGGCCTCCAACCCTGCTAGGCCTTGTGACCTCTGCATGTGAATCACCTTTGAGATAAGATATTTAAATATACAGAACGAAACCTATATTGAGAACCGTAAATATTAGATATTTTTACGTCCAAATGACAGATTGCACGACCTGTGGAAATATCGACTGATTCGACCAGTTGAAATGTAGGCTTTCGAGGAGTGCCCATTATCAGCCTGCGAGTCCGTCTGTCCGTCCGTGGCCAGTTAGCAAAAATGGCCATAGTGCTTAAACCATTAGGAACATTTTGATAAGTTTGGCATACTGAGTGATACCGACAACATGTAGCCAATGAACCTGCCAAATATAAGCTTATATGATATAGTCTAAGCCGAGGCAAAAGGATTAAAATATGAAAATGGCTATAACCTTCGAACGTGTGGACTATTTTGATAATTTTCACGTACTGGTTGATGCCGACAAGATCTAGCCAATGGAGTTGTCAAGTGTTTGATTTTATCGACCCGAGGCTCAGCCGAGGCAAAACAATGAACGTTGATTTTATTATAACGAATTTTTACTCAACCAACATGCCATATAAAGCGGCTCGTGCACCTCTGCTGAAAGATAATTTTCTGTATATTTCAGGTGATATAGGTGGCTCAATGGGTCTGTTCATTGGTGCCAGTGTAATGACAATATACGAGATAGTAGATCTTATTCTAAACTACGCTACAGAAACAGCGCTCAGGCGGATACAGAGAAGGAAGAAGCGACGATAATGAAATTTAAAATTAAAGTGGTCAGGGCAGTTATTTTCCATATGCAAGCATATTATATCATCGCCAGTCTGCATAAATGCGGATTCTCGCAAGTGTCGTCAGCTTCTCTCTATTATAAACATAGCCACACTACGGTAAACACAGTTAAGAATAAAGCTGGGGGGGGGGGAGGGGGGAGACGGGTTAGCTACTTTCTGAAAGAAGGGCAGTGACTGAGCACCCAATCAAGACCCTTCTCATAAAAGGCACCTCTCCCCTGGAAGATTTACTGTTAACGTTCCAATGCAATATTTCTGTTGCCGTTCATTTTAGTTCAGTCTAAATTCGACTGCGTGTTGTTTTTATATATATATTTTTGTTTATATGGTTAACCCATCCATAAAAGGGATATTGGCATTATGGACCCGGATCAGACGCCGCAGATCATGGCGTCTGATCAAGGTCTACTCTGTTTCTGTGCAATACAGACGTTTCTTTAAAATATGGTAAAATAAAATTTAACAAAATACCCTTTCTATTGGAAATGAGACCACAAGTGGTACTCTATGATTTTTTTTTGCCTCTACGTAGGTGCTATGCAAGGTAGATCAAAGGTATGTCCTGATAAGATAATTATGAATAACCAGCAGGGGGTAGTAAAAAGGCTTAATGAAGGGTAATTAATGTTTTTGTGGGGATAATAAATAGTTTGGAAAATTTATTTATTTGGAGCTCGATTTGGAGAGCAGATTCGAATAGTTTGTTTATTTGTTAATTTGTTTCTTTCATCCTTAAAATATTCATTCAATCTTATTTGTTTTGTTGTTGTTGTTTTTTTTGTTGTTTTTTTTTTTGTTGTTTTTTTTTGTTGTTGTTTTTGTTGTTGTTTTGTTTCGTTTGTTTGTTTGTTGTTTTTTTGTTTGTTTTGTTTGTTTTTTGTTGTTGTTGTTTTGTTTTTTGTTTTTTGTTTGCTTTTTTTTTGTTTTGTTTTTTTATTTTAATTATTTATTTAAAAGGCTTCTGAAGGTTGATAAATATTTACAAATAATAGAATCTAATTTGCAAAAACTGAGTTCTATTTGGAGAGCAGATTCGAATGGTTTGTTTATTTGTTAATTTGTTTCTTTCATGCTTAAAATATTCATTCTATCTCGTTTGTTTGTTTGTTGTTGGGTTTTTGTTGTTGTTGTTGTTTTTTTGTTTGTTTTTGTTTTTTTTTTGACTGGGTAGAAAAACCTCTGATCAGTGTGAGTGTGTATATTTCCAGTGAAAATCATTATTTCATCATAGCTGAAGTATTGTAGACCCGGCCATAAAAGTCATGATCAGAGTGCACATTCACACAATCTGATTGGGGCGTTCTCTGTTCTTCGATATATATTTCAATATCCATTGAGTCTGTAGGCGGGTGGCGAGGACCCTGATAGAACTGCGCAGTCTGATCTGGGCCGTTGATCACCATGTGACAAGAGAGTTTTTGTTGCGTTCCGCATTTACAGGCTCCATATTCCTCAACAGTGTTGTTCTTTCTTTTTTTTTTTTTTTTTTTTTTTTTTTTACTTAGAGTTCTAGAACGGATTTAGTCTTCATTCCTTTGGAGCCCGAACACAGCAGTTCATGTATGTTACATGCGTGCACAGCCAAGACTTAGATTTGCCTGCATATGTTCTTCAGGCTTATCTAAGTCTTCACTGGGCGCACATTTTGTATAAATCGTTGTGTTCCAGTTTTTATGCTTGTCATTAGTGCAAAACAGTATCTCAATAAATGAAATTGTGCATAATTCGAGTTCGGTTTTATTCCACAGTGGATTATAAAAGTATAAGGAAAGTGATCAATCCAAAGGCAAGACACACAAACAGTAGCATTTTTCGCATGTGATTAAGATTGGTCATTGTCAGTAATGACAGACGAACTATTACTATTATTATGAAAGTCGTAAAATGTCCACTGGACAATTCATGTTTCGTGTTTAATAATGAAGAGTAATAATGCAGAGCACATCCAACAAAATAGTGAGGTGTGCCCAATGAAGACTCGATCAGTCTGCACATCCGTTGTCTGCTCAGTCTTCTGATCGGATATGCAGGCTGATGTGACTCTCTACTCAGAGATTGCCTATGAAACAGATAAATGTCTCTTTAATTCCCCAATATTAAATTTCCCCTATTTAGCCTCTACCTGTTTATCTTTTATTGGCAGTATTCCAGGTTTTATTGTACCCAGTCTCTTATCAGTGATAAGACTGACCTTAATGTAGAAGAGCCCATTCGGTATTATAGGGATCAAACAAAAAAGGTTTTTCATGGATCAAACAAGGTTTTTCATGCCTCGGTTTTCAACACCTCCCTCGGGATCTGGCGAATGTTAATGCATTGAAAAACCATGTTCGATCGCTATTATTGCATTAAAACTGAAAACATTTGCTACATTTCGCGTTATTTCTTGCATTTTGTTTCGCCTTTTCACCGATGTCTCGCGAACGCAATTACCACGGACTATGCTCGTTCTAAGGCCGGGCAGTACACATCTCGTTACCGCAGCAAATCTGTGGCCCCGGTACAAGCATGTTGAAAGTTGCGTAACCGTGCATTAACAACGCGTGAATTGCCTTGTTAATACACGGCTTTTCGCCAGTTAATACACGGCTTTTCGCCGGTTAATGCACGGCTGTTAATAACGTGCGACGCTGCTGTTTATGCAATAAAAAATGGGTTAAATCCTTACTCGGTACCCTGGTGGCTGATTGCTGTTTTCCGTAGCTATGACCTTTCCTGCGTATGTATGTTGCATGAGCGTGCGCGCGTGTATGCGTGCGTGTGTGTTACAGCACCAAAGGCATAATGCATCAAAGTAGCTTTTGGTGCGCAGTTTTACTTTTGGTGCAGGTGACAAGTTTTGTTACAAATATTGCCGTTTTTCTCACATTTTTGCTGCATGCCTTTGGTGCAACTTTGTTACCAAAATGCCTTTGTGTTTTGATTTGTTTTGTTTTTTTTACAGGATCGTTACGGCATTTCTATTCGTATGTCAAAGATGGTTAGGTTATGTCCTCTTTTCTTGAATGTTCACTCTGTTTTATTGCATAAGTATATACGTATTTGAAATTAGACAAATAGCCGAGTTACTCTATGTAAAAGTGATCACACGTAATGCTTCTGTTTCTGAGCATGTTCCTGCTGGTGATATCGACATGGCCTGAATGTGATAAATAATAAAAAAAAAACAGTATGAAATGAAAATAAGATCACATGTTAGAACCTATTTTAAGTACAGTCACCCCTCTTTATACCGACACTCGATACAACGACAAAATTCGTTAAAACGACAATTTGAATATCACGGAACCTTCTCTCAAGAGGTAACAGTTAATGAGACATTATGTAAAAATATTGCATTAAAACTTCAAGTAGCATATGTTTTGGATATTTGTTTGAATCGCCTCACTGAGGCGATTCTAACAAATATCCAAAACATACGTTCTATGGGGAAATAAGAACAAAACAAGACCTTTATTACATATCAATCTGCTCATTCAGTATTCTGTACAACAGCAAATTCGTTTTAATGGCAACATCTTTGGGAACAAATGCTGTCGTTGTAACGGGAGTTCACTGTAGTATGAGACCTGTGTTAGTATCTATCAGTGAGCATAATCATTTCTTCATTATTGATTAACATATTCACTAACCATGATTTCTTCACCCGAGTGACATGACAAATTGTATTTGCTTTTGCGTGTTTGTTTTTTGTTGTTGTTTTTTTTTTTTTTTTTTTTTTTTGTTTTTTTTTTTTTTTTTTGTTTTTTTTGTTTTTTTGTTTTTTTTTTTTGTTTTTTTTTGTTTTTTTTTCGATTTGTAACAATTATTCTATTTGGTTCAAACAACTGCCTAGTCTCAAGTATTACAGTATGGAAAGTATATGAGCCTGGTAACAGCATTTCCTACAGCACTGCATGTGCACACAACGAAGACACTGATCAGCATGCGCATCCGCGCACAGACTGATCAGAGTCTTCACAGAGCACATTGTGTGTAGCCAAGGATCCAAAGCTCTTCAATAATTTGTTTGTTTGTGTTGAGGTTTTACGGCCCAGTCAACTCATTAGGGTCATGTCGAGCGCGGTCAGTTTACCTAACCACACTTTTTCCTGGGCAGGCTTAGTCCTCTAAGCGGTTAACCAGTACTTGTGCACATTCTTTCGTCAGAAACTGACAACTGCTCTTCTTGAATCAGCGTAAGGGAGAGAAACACCATAGAAAATATTTCATAATTAATCTCCATGAAAGAGTGCTGTCGGGCCCGGCGAGGATCGAACCAGGGACCTCCTGATCACCGGTCGGAGCGCATCCAACTGAGACACTGAGACCGGCTCTGTACAATGATACACACTAGAAACTTAACAATGTGATATCTGTTATTACAAATCTAAACGGAAAACAGTATTTCAGATTAAACTGCCTTACAGGGATGATACCAAAATTATTAGGACACCTTCCCTGATTTTTTTAGATTTTAGTTATCCTGATGTCAGAATATGATGATGTTCTTCATTTTAAAATGGTTTCCAAAAATTAAAAAAAAATAAATGAATTTTTTTATGACCGCTGACCGGTCGAAAAATGTCATTTTTGCTGTTTTCACAATTCTGCATCCAAATCAGTGAATTTTTAGAGTTTCGTGATACTGATGTCAGAACATGATGATATTTTTTTTCTTTTTTTTTTTTTTTTTTTTTTTTCATTTTTGCTGGGCACACATATCTGAAAGTAAGTTTTCTGACATTACAGCTCATGTTTCAATGTTACATCAACGGTGCACCAATATATTCTACCATTACGAAAACATGCCTATTCAAATATACTGACAATTTTACCATCAAAAAAATGAAAATTTTCAGATTAAATATTCTGATATTTTTATATATTTCTGCTATAAACATAGATTGTGAGTACCCGTCAGAACCGCATCGACGAGGCGGTTCTAACGAATACCCACAATCTATGTTTTGAACAGAAATAAGAAAAAAATAATAATGGACGGATACCCCTGTAAACCTCAGTTTTAATATATAAAAGTGGTGGTTAAGGGGGTCAAAATTATATAGACATGTTTTCGTGATGCTAAGATTTATGACTAACGGAATGACTTTGATTTTGATATGTTAAATTTTCCTATTTAGAATGGCTAAGCGCTTCGTGCTACATCTTGTATTGTAAAATATACATCTTGTATTGTAAAATATAGTTCGTAGCTTATTGATTTTGCTAGTCTAAGAGCAACTGCTCAAGTCAGTGACTTTAATGATGGAAAAAGAACTTTTAAGCGCTACGCGTCTTAAACAGGAGTACCGGTATAAGATTTCATTTCCGTCATTCTAAATTAATTTCCAAATTTTCAAAATACAACGCATGTTTGATAACACTTCCGCATTATGAAAACAAGCCTATTCAAATATACTGAAAATTTTACCACCAAAAAATGAAGATTTTCAGACAAACATTCTGATATTTTTCATATTTCTGCTCAAAACATAGTTTGTGGATACTCGTTAGAACCGCCTCGGCGAGGCGGTTCTAACGAGTACCCACAATCTATGTTCTATGTTTTTGAGCTGAACTAAGAAAAATAATGTATACCCTTGTAAACCCCAGTTTTACTATATAAAAGTGGGGTTTAAGGGGGTCAACATTATATAGGCATGTTTCCGTGATGGCACGGAAGTCTGTCGGAACCCGACTTCTATGATGACTGTCTATAAATTTAGACGGAATTTTTGCATCACGAAAACATGCCTATATAATTTTGACCCCCTTAAACCCCACTTTTATATAGTAAAACTGGGGTTTACAGGGATATACATTATTTTTTTTATTTCTGCTCAAAAACATAGATTATGGGTACTCGTTAGAACCGCCTCACCGAGGCGGTTCTAACGAGTACCCACAATCTATGTTTTGAGCAGAAATATGAAAAATATCAGAGTTTTTTATCTGAAAATTTTCAGTTTTTGGAGGTGAAATTTTCTATATATTTGAATAGGCGTGTTTTCGTAATGGGCAATGCTTAATGCTTGGGATAAGTAAACAAAAGACTGCCAGTCGTTATGAAAAGATAAATTACAACACACTATTTTGCGGCAAAATTGTATGCGCAGCCAGATCTGAGACTTCATTTTACACCAGTATAGTCAACTGACATACGTTTCCAGGAGAACAAGACAGTTCCAGGAGAACAAGACGGTTCCAGGAGAACAAGACGGTGAAGTCCCTGATCGGATTTTGTGCCCAACAAATCCACAATTTCCAAGCATCACCGTTTCGACGCGCCGACAAGGCATAACGTTGCAATCTCTAGTCTTATCCTTAAGGTGCCAACCAGAAGTGCTGCATAAATGTGAAGCCTCATTTTATTTGAATAATTAAAGAATAGGCTATTGTCTGCTACAAGTTTGCTTGGCACTTTAAGGGTTGGTTATAAACAGCCAATTTCATATCGCTCGCTAGGATTATCTGAGTATAATTGTGAAAAATAGATATTTAATGAAAGAAACACAATCAGTTTTATTTACTACGGTATCTTCCTTCCATTCGCTTCAGTACACTGTAACTCACACACTGTTCATCTTTAATTTTATTATGTACTGTATTTTTGTCTTAACCCTTAACTACACGACATTTTATTTATTTATATGTTTTTGTATTTCTTAGAGTAAATAAGGCTTGACATTTCACGTGAATGATTTCGAAGAAATGCCAAGTTTAACTTTCTCAGGAACAAGAAAAGATATGACAGTAAACTATCACATCAGTGACTCGATCAATTTCGGAATGTTTTTAAAAACATTGATTGGATCAAACTGGATGTTCATAGAGAACGGAACAATTATATTTACACGATAACTTGATAGGCTGAAACAGTCAGTGATTCCAGGAAATACTTGTGTAGACACTTGTCTAAATATTGTTATTACACGAAATACCCAAAAACAATATTAGTTATCTATGAACATGTTAAAGAGATGCAGGCGCTCAGCATTTAGAAAGTAGAGCTAGAACTGGTCAGCTCAGTGTCAGTATAATGTGACTGGGTGGAATATCATGTCAAAGTGTCTGGGGCGTGGTATTTCACAGAGGCAGTACTATAAAAGTGAGCATTCGACTCCTTGCCACATCCAGACACCGTCGAGATATGACTGAAAGTTTGCTGAAAGCGACGTTCAGCCCAAATCAAACAAACAAACAAGAAAACATTGATGCAAAGCATCAATACGCCGGGAAACTAAATCTGTCATGCATTACTTAGCTCCCCGTAGATCGTAGTATAGTGAAAAAAAATGTTATAATTTATGAAAGGTTGTAATTATATAAATTATCGCAATACTCAACGATAAAAAAACATTATAGACGTTATCAGAGCTATGTAAAAAAAATCAACTATGATCGTCTGTTTTCTCGCCCGCATACATAATTACATGTCGCCATCCATAGCCTAGGCCGAACATACTATATCCGAAATAATCTATGTAGCAGTGTTTCGTTCTTTTATCCACTCATAACGTTTTCTTTCGGCCCAAATTTTGCAATGTTTGAATATCAAATTAAACTGTATTATTAAACCAGCTTATAATCCGTTCGATTTGAGAATGCATATTCCCAATCGTAAACAAAGAAAAATATCTTTTGTTTCTTCTTCGTAGTACGACGAAAAAAACGAAATGAAAAAAATTCAAACGTGTACGAATATTGTAAGCAACAAGCTCATTTCAGGTCGAATGGTCAAAATGGGGTTCCTACGGGAAAACTGCTCATTTCTCTTTTAAATGAGCAAAACCCACACTACTACATTCGTTCTACACAGTACTTCCCATTTTTTTTATTTCACTATGTTACCAATAGCACAGTTCTCTGCTGCAAAAGTGTGACTTTGAATAATAAAAAAGTGGGGGCTGAATAGTTATATATAACCCCACTAAGAACCCCATAAAACTGGAAGAAAACCGATGTTCTCCAAATGCATACACATTTTACAAAAACAACCTTAAATAGATACGCCGGGCCCCCGGCGTAAATGATACTAATAAAAGTAGAGTATCGTCTGCTACAATAGTGCTTATATTAACGCTTTAACCTTGATAATTATTCGTTATATTTTTATGATGTAATGGACGTCAGTCTTTTAGTGGTTTGCCATAAAACATAATATAGTTATAGCATGAAGTCGTCAGAAGACGATAAATGGTACGCATTCGGACACATCTTATACCATATCTGTCCTAAAATTTGAAGAAGTCCGCTTGGCCACAATGCATGGTGTTTGACCCATTGTAGACTGAATAGACTTCCCCACACTATATATTGGAAGAGTCCAATTTCAATTTAAGTACGTTGGGCTACGAAATTTAGATATTCCTAGAGAAGAATGGCTGAACTATTAGCAAACAGTGGATACCCTGATCAGACGCCGCGATCTGCGGTGTCTGATCTGGGTCTGCACTGTTTGCCAGCTACCCTTTTAGGCGTCTCCACTCTACAATGGGTAAAATGTTGCGACGGAATGGGAAACAGTTTAGGCCATGATCAAACTGCTCCTAGTTTGGCTGGGCCTACACAGTTTGATCAGGTCTAGCTGTCCGATTACCTGAGGTGGATATGGCTCACTTAATAAATAAGATAACAGCTGTTGCAGCTATGCACGGCCCGTATAGCCTTTCTGTAGCGTTTGTCCACAGGCACTCGACTGTATATCTGTGATTGTTTTTTTTTTTTACATATTATATAATGTTAGCCTGTCATTACCTTTCTATCAAATTTCAAGTCGATCGGTTATGAAATAAGTTATTTGCAAAATGTCACTCCCACAGACAATAAAACACTATAGGTATATGATGTTTTACGTCTTTGTTATTTCGGAACCGATCGAATTAAAAATTTCGCAATCGATCTCATAATCTGTAAAAAAAAAAAAAAAGAAAAAAGAAATCCGTCGAGTGCCTATGCGTTTGCGTCTTCCACGAAGTCCGGCGCCGTGGTCACCCATCCAGCTACTAACCGCGATCTCCGTTGCTTAACTTTATGAAATAGCGATCCACTTTAACGAAACACCAGTGAACAATTTGACCAATCAAAATCGAGTCCTAAAGAATTGACCAATAGCTAGATGTTTCTTCAAAACTGATACAAAGTCGGCTTGATTATAGAGTACTAACAAACATTGGCCTTATCGCCCAACATTGACGGGCCGTGCAATTTAACTCTTTAGATTTGTTTCCCTGTAAGGGAAGGGACTTAAGGGTGTTTTTCAGGATGAAGATGATCTGAGATTTTGTTTGCTTGAGTTGAGGATTAAATGCGCTGTCAACAATACTTCAGACTGTGCGAATGCGATGGCTGATCTGAATCTTTGCCGGCTGCACATGTTCGAAGGTACTTTTTTGACGTTGTGGCTTACATCATGCAAAGACAATGCTCTTGTTTCGATTATAAATCATATTTATACATATTTATTGTGTGAAACAAAATATTAGAAATAAAACATAAACTTGAAGTGGAATTAAAAAAGAAAACTGCAAGATTCTGAAAATTCACCAAAACTTCACCCATCACGAAAGCATGCCTATATAATGTTGACTCCCTTAAACCCCACTTTTATATAGTAAACTGGGGTTTACAGGAGTATACATTATTTTTCTTATTTTTGCTCAAAACATAGATTATGGGTCCTCGTTAGAACCGCCTCGTCGAGGCGGTTCTAACGAGTACCCACAATCTATGTTTTGAGCAGAAATATCACTATTTTTATCTGAAAAATTTCATTTTTTGGTGGTAAAATTTTCAGTATATTTGAATAGGCTTATTTTCGTAATGGAATAATATAGAGCCCTGCATATCCCCGTTTTCACTATATGATATAGGAGAACAAGGGGCTAGTCATTACACATACTTGTTAACGTTATGTTACTACTGTACAACAAAATCAATAATCAGAAGATAACACAATCTTAATTTTACAATACAGTTCACTTTAATTTTCCTTATTATAGATAGTCTAACTGTCCCAGCGGGCACATGAGATTTATAAAGCGTCGCAGTAACGTCGATGCAACGTCAGTGAGCACATGATGTTTATACAATATCGCAGTAGCATCGATGCAACACCAATGAGCACATGACATTTATACAACTTTGCATTAACGTTGCATCGACGTTAATATCTTACACTTCGTGTTCTTGGGGACTCAGAAGAACTGAAGAAATAGACAGGACAATTCTAAGTGTGTGATTCTTATGTTGTTTGTTCATTGTGAGGCGTTGTGGCCCTCGCTTCCTATTAAAGGCTCCATATTTCTCAACAATAGACATTTTTTTTTTTATCCAAGAAAGGTTTAATAAACTTATATATAGTATTAATACGATCACCTGATGACAGCCTGTAGAATTTCATTTAGTCTCTCGTGTTTGAACTGAATCAAAAAATGAAATGATTTTTTTTTTTTTTTTTTTTTTTTTTTTTTTTTTATCATATCATATTTTCATGTTGGCAACATCAACTGGGTGATACGATTCAAAAATCATTTCATTTCAAGAACGAGAGACTTACTGGACTTTTACAAGCTGTCCGGTGCCACATGGTTGTATTAATACCATATATCAATTTATTAAACCTTTCTTGGATAATAAACTGTCTATTTTTGAGGAATATGGAGTCCTTAAATTCTGTCTTAAGTTTAGTTGTGTGTGCTGTCCACTTTGCTGTCTGCTTCAGCATCATCCTCCGTCTTATGACTTATATCACTATGCACAGTTGGGATTTTTCTTGTTTTCCTAGCTTGCATCCTTCATACATACATATATATAGGATCTTCATCGACCCGACAGGATGGATTCCTATTGAGCCGATAAAAATCCTGTATGTATTTAAGTCGAATCCTGTCGGGCCGATAACGGTCCAGTATAGATTAAAGTAGGATGGTACTTGGGTTCATTTGCTGCCAGTTATCCTCTTCCGTTTTATGATTTTTATCTTTAGGTGTTGTTTACTTTAAGATTTTTCTTGTTTTCCTTGCTACTATTCTCCATTAAATCTATACTGGACCGTTATCGGCCCGATAGAAACCCTTTCGGGCCAATCACAATTCAGTATAAATACAGTCGAACTTCAATGGCGCGAACATCTGTGGGACCATGGAAATTTGTTAGAGATATGGGTAGTTCGAACCACCGAGGGTCAATCATGGCGCCATGTCCGGAAGCAAATGGCGATAATTTAGGAAAACCTTTTCGATCTTCTATACAATAATGGTATTTGACTATACTCATTAGAGTCGTCTCGATGAAGCGATTCTAATTACTACACAATACCCAACAATTTCGTGATAGCTTAAGAAAATTTCCATAAATACAGTTGAACCTCGTTATCTCGAAATCGCTTATTTCGAATTACAGCTTATCTCGATGTGAAAATCTGGCCCCTGTTTTAACATGAAACTATGACAACAGGTAACAAAATAATGTGGAAAAGAGGAGAAATTGCTCCTAAGGAGCAATTTCTCCTCTTTTCTACATTATTTTATATATATATTTCGAACTTCAGGAGTCAAATTACATATTCATTTGTTAAATGTGGTTGTTCAATTTATTGTTTTCCTCATTCTCTCAACTCTGATATGTCGACGTACGAATATCTCGAAGTTTCAGTGAGTCCCTTGGAATTCGAGATAACGAGAGTCGACTGTATTTGTTTTCTGGAGCTATCGGAAGAATTCCGTAGGGATTAAAAACGAGTTCGAATAAGCCATGGTAAAATAGCTATCGGTGTTCGAGCTACTGAGGTTCAACTGTAGATTAAAGTAGAATACAAGAGTTACTGCTTATGGAGAGTCTCAATAAAATCGGGACTCCCATTTTCTAATCTGTAGTGTGTTCTATATTTCCAAAGGCAATCTTTTTGACGTTTATTCTGCATTTGTTACCACTTATCATCCTCCGTGTTCATGATTTATACCGCTATTGTTTATTTTGGGATTTTCTTTGTTTTTCTAGAACTTTCTTTTCGACAAGCTGCGGTTGGAATCGTATCAGAAGTCCCTGTAAAACAACTGATGGAGCATCAGTTTGCCGCGGTGTCTCTACTTGTACGGGAGGTATTGTATGGTTTCTAAAAATTGTCTTTTGTTTGAAAGTTTTAGGGATAATGGGAGATTCTAAGTTGATTCGATCTTGGAGCGATATGGCAGAAACGCCTTTGGTGGAACTTGTAGTTGAAAGGTTATTACTTAAACCAGAGCTTGTATTTGCAATACTTGAAATAATGTTATTTTTCCTATTTAACTGAGAATGAGGCATGCTGATCAAACATGTATCCACGGAGCCCTGTAGTAACCAGAGTAGCATGACTGATGGAATTATCGTTATCAGTGCCTCCATGGTACGGTTATATTATAAGAACATGCACATGTACCAATGTTTCACAGAAGCTGATCTTGAGTACTAACCTTGTCTTTTTCCTTAATTGATTTTACACACAAACTATTTCTTCCAGTAATAGAAAGGAGTTCATGTAATCATGTAAATTATATTAAGATAATACTCATGCACAATCACAAAATTGAATATCCACTATCCGTCTCCGTTATTGTCAAATTCCCTTTTGCAATACTTTCTTTTCTTAAGAGAATGCCCAACATTGGTCTTGTAGCAAACAAAGCATAACAAGTTTGCTTTAGTTCATTGATATTCTCAAGAATTTGTAATTTATGGTATTCCCTCGTAACCTAATTCCCTTTTGCAAGGTTTTCTTTTTTAACAGAATGTTTAACATAGGTCTTGTAGCAAACAAGTCATCAAAAGTTTCCTAAAGTTGTTCGATATCCATATGAATTTGCAGTTTCTAGCCAATAGCTATCCAGCTTTGTTTCATCAACACGGTTTGGTTCTTCGATATCACATGAGTTTGCAGTATTTGGCCAATAACCATCCCGTCTTGTTTCACTATTTATATTGCTCTCCAGATCATTATTCTTAAGGACTGTCTGAATGTAATATTAAACAAATGAGTGAAATTACTGTGTATGATTAAGAAACAAAATCACTTTTTATATTTTCTCATTCCGTTCGGCACCAGTTTATTGCGTTCTCCTAAACAGATTCACCGACTGTTCCGTTTTATTTTGAACTCTGAACAATATCCTGTTATTTCTTTAACAATTAAGTTTGCGATTAGTCGTTCTTTGTATGATGTACGAGATTGATGTCGCTCCCTTCGTGGTTACCATAAACATTGTAACATGTACGTCACATTTAAGGGAACGGTATACACCCTCAGGAAAGGAAACTCTGTCAAAATTGTTTGCATCCCTTCTGAAAAAGGGTCTACTCTGAAAGGAAATAATTTGACCCCTTTTTTATAAGGGAATCATTGTGCCGGACTGCAAACAGGATGTTACACAAGTTATCTTATTTGTGTCAAATTGCGGAAAATATACCAAGTGTATACATTCCCCTTAATTAATAACGTTTTTTTTTAAGGCTGGCAGATGGTATGCTTAATCAATTACATACTTTTCGTGTCCTGTTGTACAAGTAAAAAATGTAAAACCACATCGTAGTAAAACCTGTCTGGCTCATTATTTTTGTTTTACTTACACACACATTTTAGGTAAAGAACGAACATAGGTGACTGTATGTGGATACACGCATATTGAGAGACTGTGAGACCCAATCGGGCGCAAATAACAGCCACATATAAAGCGCAAAAGTATTCTAGTTTGACAAAAATGTGTTTTTGATGCTCGAGTTCTGATGGCCTTTGAAAGTAAACAGAGGCATGTCGATGTCATTTATTTACCACTTTCTTAGCAAATTCACCAGACAAAATAATAGTTTTCTTACTTTTTCCAGAAAATAGGCTTTGATAGTTCATGCAAATTGTGTCTAGAAATTTCAAAGCCTGTTTTCTGGAAAAAATAAGAAAAAATATTTAAATGTGTTGTCTACTGAAATTTTTTACCCAGCAGGCTGAGCGATAATTCATTACCGCACTTCTATTAACCCTTGTCCTGCTGAATAAATTAAGATGCCACGCCTTCTTCTAATTTTCGGCCAATTAGATTACTTGATCCGAATTGTTGCTATAAATTCACAAACTTAATGGCAAACATTGCAAATCCAGATCAGTTGGCTCTACACTGTTTGCAAAGGCAGGTTATATCCGGGCTCATTTTACTTCTTGCTGATATGTCTCAAAACTGATGGATGAGTGGCAAACCGTATAGCTCATGATCAGACGACGCATGATTAGACGTCTGATCTGGGTCTACAAGATTTGTTCAGGTCTGTTTATCCGAATACTAACAGTAGGAAAATACGGTATGATTGGATTCCAATAAACGTTCTGGAATTGGCATGGGTTGTTAGCGTTATAACATCTACACCAACTAAATATTGTCTTAATTTGCGAACCGTGCATTGACCAGAAACGGTGCTCCTATGTACAGTCTGGTCAGGAATTGCGCTGTTCGTATGTGCATGTGCGTTTGGTTTTGACTCGGTTATTTATAAAAACAATTTCACAATAGTAATACGTCAGATATCGGATACATTTTTCGCCGTTTTTGCATATAAACGGACCCGCCTTTAGCCAAAAATAGTTTTGTCATCTGTGCCCTTGCGTTATCTAATCAGGGCGTTGCTGCCGCTGACCGAATATCTGGATACAGTAACGCATATTGGCGAATAAAGAACAAACATTCCCTGATTCGGCTTTTTATTATTTTTTATTTTTTTTTTTTTTTTTTTTTTTTTTTTTTTTTTGGTCTGTCCTTGAGGAAAACTGAAAAAATGTGACATTTCTCACGCCCCCACACCCTAGCAGTTTTGATCGAAATTATTATTATTATTATTATTATTTTTCAGATATAATGTATGAGCTTAATAATTCCAAAGAATCATAAAATTTAACGATATCAGCACTATATCGAAATGCTAGGTGGCGTTTTACGGCCTTCACACAAGCACTTAACGGCAACTAAGCGGCCACAAATTTATTCCGATGCAGGGACCTTTTAGAAATACAGAACAAATGGAAAAAATGAAAGAATTTGGTCACTTATTTAAATGTTGATTATCTAATCAAAGTACTAATCGAATAACTCGAAAAATATATACCAAAGTCTGTATTTTGTTCTACACGCTTAATATTGCAGAACCTTAAATATTATCCTAGCCTTACAAAGCAGTTATTTACAATTGAAAAACGTTCTAAGAAAAGAAATGCCACTGTCACAACATTTGCTGTTGTTGAGAACCCTGACGAGTTAAATTAGTGTATTTCGAACAGTGATATTTCGAATGACTTTGCATTACGAAAACACATCTATTCAATTATATTGAAAATTTTATAAAACCTTTTTCCCAAAACGAATATAAAAGCAAGAGCCACTACAAGACATAATCCTAGCATGATGTGGACAATGTGTTTATTCGCTGGATCTGCAAATGGTTTGTTTCCATAAATTGTCAAATATAGGTATTTGTCTGATTGGTCCTCTTCATGAGCCTTTTTTCTGTTAATACAGCTTTAACAATATGCGATTCGTTTTACGAATTATTAGTCTCCTTTTCGACGAGTGTCGGTTTTGTCAAAATGTACGGTCAACGGCGGAACTGTATCTAGATGTCCTTCGAAAGCATTTGAGTGTGTTGTTGTGTTTGTGTTTGTGATAACGATATGGAAGACACGGGCGTTGCAAAGAAATACGAAGCTGGGGTGATCTGGTAGAAACATTCGTTCAAGAAAAGGTTGTTTTATTTATTTAATCAGAGTTGCCTTTCTGGTGAGTGTCTTCTGTTAACTCTTTTTCAATAATAGGTGCGTCGTCTATTGTAAGAAATGTTTCTTTTTCTACAACTCTTGATTTATTAGGGACGTCAAATCTGCCAACTATGAAGGGCGACGATGGCACTCTATCTACGAGTCCTTGTAAAACTACCGAGGGTGCTCGTACCCTTGGCTTTTTGAAAATTTCAAAGAAAGTACGGGAAGTCTCCAAGCTAATATGGCGCTGAGATGGAGTAAAAGAAACAGTCCACTGAGAAAACTTGTGCGAAGTTTTGTTTACTAATTCAGATACTCCGTTAGCATGTTTATTGTGTGAATTTGTTGCAGTGTTTCCTAGTATTTTGCAAGTCAGGTCCATGTTTAACACACGATAGCTATAGGCGAATTTATAATAGATGCATCTGCCACTACGTGTATCAGCCAGACAAGTATATCAATTGAAACTAAATGCATTACAATCAAAGCTCAGTTTCACAATTTTATGATAGTACATGTACCAAAGTTCATCGGTAGCTTGTGTGTGTAGGGGAGGGGGTGGGGGTTGGGGCTGGGGTGGGGGCGGTGGGGATCTGAGCTTATCATATCTACAGAACTATAACTCCATACATTCTATACCTGAATGTGCGTGTATGTTTATGTTTATGTACGCTGCTGAAAAAGGAGGTATAAACCAAACGTTAGCCTCCTCTGTGATATAAGCTCTTCAGAAAATACATTGTAAATGTATAAGTATATGTCTTTTATAGCAAACTGCTAAATAAAATCGTGCACTGAAGGTAATGAATATATTTACATGAACTTCGATTCGTGTTGTTTTTGTGAAGAAACAGCTTGAACACCACAAGGATCAAAAATGGATTTTGCTTATTATACATAAAAAGTCTTAGTTATTAATATCAGTTCAGTTGCCACGTTATCTTGGAGAGAAATCAAGAGTGGTAATGGCAAAGTAATCCGTATAAACCAGAATAATCTGTGTTACGATTCTGCATTTCCATCCTGAATTTATGCATTTCAGTATTTCTGATAATAACACAGATAACAACACTTCTATAATTCGCACAGTATTATCTATCAGCTTTGTCATTTGACATGACTATTTCATAATGGCACAGATTCAGCATTCAAGGGAAAACGACACCTTTTCAAGGATGACAACTGTCAAAATTGTTTTGCCTGCCTTCTGAAAAGTATTCTACTCTAAAAGAATTTTTTCCTAACTTTTATTTCTCATATTCTGCAAGCTTTATAAATATTCATACTACTACAGTCAAACCTCGATGGCTCGAACCTCTTTGGGACCATGAAAATGTGTTCGAGACATGGGTGGTTCGAGCCACTGAGGGTTAATTATGGTGCCAAGTCAGGAAGCAAATGGCGACAATTTAGGGATTTTTTTTTCGATTTTCTACACAATAATTGTATGTTGAGTGTACTCATTAGAATCGCCTCGATGAGGCGATTCTAATGAGTACACACAACATACAATTTCACGATAAAATAAGAAAATTTCTCTAAATATTTGTTTTCTTGAGCTATCGGAAGAACTTCGTAGGGTCTCAAAATGGTAAACGAGCCATCGGTGTTCGAGCTATCGAGGTTCTACTGTATTTAACATTTTCTACGTATCATTAAGCCTATGAAATTCTTTTATGTGCATCATATCAGTATTGTCTTATACATATATTAAATTCAGCAATAAAGGAGAGGAAAAAGTGTGATAATATGGACAGCATTTTTGTATTATTTCGTAAATCGACTACCACAAGAAAGAAAAAAGCTATTTAACGCATTTGTGTGTGCTCCGTTTCATCATATTTTCTAAACTCAAAATGGTAATGAATAATTTATAATTTTCCCTCTCTACCTTTTACGTAAACTTTGATTTGTCATCTCTGGTTTTGTAAAAAGCTAAAATTTGTTTCAGAAATCTATAGAACGTCTTACAATACGAGTAAATACCATTTAGCCAAATGCTGTGCAAGTTTAATCTTTGAATATTTCAGAAATCTATCGTACGTCCTTCAATAAGTGTATATACACTTTTAGCCAACTGTACGATTACACTTTGCACCTTTCGGAAATCTATAGTACGTCTTACACTACGCGTATATACACATTTGTCAAAATACCGCAAGAGTTTACCGGATCAGTGAACATCGGCAAAGTATTTACCGTGCATCAGTGTTACAAATAGATTCGTGGGCGATTTCTTTAGTTTTATGCCATAAATACAAATGGATTTAATCAAAGTGGTGGTAAGTAAACTTGTCTAATTTGTTCTCTGATTTAAGTACGAGTAGTAACGTGTAGCTTGTTTATTTTAAAATAGTATGCGTACCTGTCCGTTGTCGTCCACATGTGGACTCTAAAACCTGAGTACACCGGCACAGTGGCTCAGTGGTAGAGCGTCCGCTTTGTGACCGGAAGGTTGCGGATTCGATCCCGGGTCATACCAAAGACTTTTAAAATAGTACTAGCTGCTCTTTCGCTTGGCGCTCTGCATTTAGAAAGTAGAGCTAGAACTGGTCAGCTCAGTGTCAGTATAATGTGACTGGGTGGAATATCATGTCAAATTGTCTGAAGTATGATTATTCAGTGCAGCAGCACTCTAAAAGTGAGCATTGAGCTCCCTGCCACATCCAGACACCGACGCGATATGACTGAAAGATCGTTGAAAGCGACGTAAGCCCAAATCCACGTATGACCTCTCAACTCACAACAATTTTTCAACGTCACAATGTCTCATATACTAGTTATAGAACAGCTTTGAGTAGTGTAAAATGCGCCACCTAACAGTGAAGGCGGTTGAAACAGTGCGGCTGGACATGCTAATCTGGGTCTGTGCTTTTCGTTTACCTTTTCTTTTCCCATTTATGATTCGTATCATGAAAAAGTACACATGCGTATGCCAACAACGGCTGTTTTTACTCGCAGAATCGTTCGCTGAATTGCTGTATACTGTGAAATATGCCAATGCGCATCTGCACTCTCTGATTAAGGACTTTGCTTATCACAACTGACTCCTCCGTCAGGCAGTTATAACCACGTCCACGTGAATTTCCTCAGACAAACTTTGTATTAACCTGTGCTTACCTGTAAAAAGCACATGTTCATTTGTTTGTCTAACTTAAAACATTGACAATTAATTACCTTATTAGCTATTTTGAATGGTCAGTTGCGGTTGTTAGTTAAATGGTCAATTGACTTGACGGAGGAGTCATTTGACATACAGCTAATATTTTCATACATTTGTAGCTCCAGATAAGGCTCTTTTTTTTTTCAACAAAAAAGTACAGATAATTTTCTTATTTCTCATTGAAAACATATGTTGTAGGTATTCATTAGAAGCGCCTCGATGAGGCGCTTCTAATGAGTACTCAAACATATGCTTTTATTGAGAAATAAGAAAAGTAAGATGTGGATATCCTCTCTTATCTGGAACTATGTATTTAAATGGGTCGTGTCATATGAAAATTGTCCTATGGCAACGAAAGCGCTTAATAGTCTGCGCATCTGCGAAGTCTTTTCCGTGCACTCTGATCAGGTTATTTACCAGTGTTTACTGTTTGCATACGAAAACCGGATCTTTTTTTTATTTGAGCCATGTTGGCCGGTATCGGTGGCTCAGTCGGAGGCGCGTTCGACTGGTGATCAGGAGGTCGCGGCTTCGATCCCCGCCGGCTCCGGAAAGATTATTTCGTGGAGATTGATCATGAAATATTTCTAAGGTCATTCTTCCCCTTCCGCTTCTTCAAGAAGGACAGTTGTCAACTTCTGATGAAACCGAATAGGCCTATATGCTCAGGCATATATATATATATATATATATATATATATATATATATATATATATATATATATTTACATGGAGTAACATACAGTCGAACTTCGATGGCTCGAACCCCTTTGGGACCATGAAAATTTGTTCGAGACAGCGGTAGCTCGGGCCACGGAGGGTTACTATTAGTGCCATACCAGGAGGCATATCGGAGATAATTGTGGGATACCTTTTCGGTGTTCTATATTATAAACGTATGTTGTGTGTACTCATTAGAATCGCCTCATCGAGGCGATTCTAATGAGTGCACACAGCATACATTTGAAAGATAAAAGAAGAAAATATCCCTAAATTATCCGTATATCGTATTTGGAGGAAGTCCCTGCGGACTCCTCCATGGTAAACGAGCCATAGGGGTTCGAGCCATTGAAGTTCTGCTGTAGTTTGTAGTACAAGTATGGAAAGATGTAAACGTATGGGACATTTAGAGTACAAATGGCAATCTGTGCGTTTGCGCATCCTGGTCAGCGCTTTCGGCGTGCGCCTGAAAGAAGCTAATACACTGAACAATATCCTCATAGATATGATGAAATATCTGATCAGACTGCTCGAATGCACTGGTGAAACTGAAGTTTCTTTGTATGCATACGTATGCAGTAGTGTCTCTCCAATTTGTGTAACGCAGTTCAATCAATTTGAATAGGAATATTTTAATAGATAAGATCAAAGGTTTGTTAGAAACCATTAAGGGTGCTTCTCTGATTGGACGTAGGTGTGCACTAGAGACTACTAAAACGGTGGTTTTTAAACGTTAGACAATTTTAATATTATTAATATGCTATCCTCACAGTTAGAGAGTGGTTCAGCTTTTGAAGTGTGTATTTGATATTATGAATAAGTCAGAAGTGTGGCATCAGTGATCGGTTACACTTCTATGTCCATAATTAAATTGTTATTCCGTTATTTCTTCAGGGGATTGGATTCACGTTCAAAGTAGACAACCACGTCAAATTTGTTTTGTCCCCTTTCTGAAAAGGGGTCTACTCTATAAGGAGAGACACTATTTTCTTATAGAATAGATCCCTTTTGCAGAAAGGGCTTGGTGTGCAGTAAAGAAGACAGGAAGTTTCTCCCTTGTAAAAATAGCGGAAACGCTACCAAGTATACCAAGTTCTCTTAAAGTGAATTTATATACCTAAAAGATGTTGTCGAAATCTTTCAAAAAGGAGACAATTCTTGACAATCAGAAAATTGCTTTTCTAGTATTCGAAACCTTTTAAATGGGGATTATTCTTAAAAGGAAATAATGTGCTTCCAGAAGGAGCAAATTCTGTTTGTTTATAGTAGTTCCCAATGAGAACGGAGGAAAAGTATTTAATATCATAATTATTTCTTTTGTGGGTGTATCCATTCCGATTAATAGATGGGCCGTGCCATGCGAAAACGTGTCTTCGGGGATATGCGAACAACGATGGTCAAGATCAGCATGCGCATCTGCGCAGTCTGATCAGGGCCTTCACTATCCGCTGATAGAATCATTGGATATTACAGAATGTATCAATGGGGAGAAAACACCTGATGAGACGTTGAGCATGCGCAGGATGATGTGAATGGGTACCTTTTGCGCTTTTCGCAAGAAGCGGCCCATATTATATGCACTTCTCTTCCTAGTTGTATGCATGGAAATTACTTTTATACGTTGTACACAGGAATTAATAAGGAGTACGTTATTAAAAAGGATCACGGTTTGTGTTTGCTTGCATTTATAAGATAATGCATGGCATCATTCCATATTGTTTGAGGATTAACTAACTACACATGCAGAAAACAAATTAACAAAAACAATCTTGTAATTAACAACATTTAGTATTTATCCATTTTTGAATTATTTACGAAAATATGTGAGACCGCTGAACAAATGATAATTTGAAATGAAGCTAAATACGAACCTGGGCCATTTGCTATGTGTGTTTTGCACCGCAGTAGCTGTGTCGAATTCAACGGAAACATCACAAAAGAACAACAGGACCAGCGTAAATGAAATTGTCACAACTATGAAAACACCACAATCTATAAGAGAGACTAAAGTATCAGTACAAACAATAAGAAACGTTAGATTTCATTCGAAAGGAACTGGCACTACATCAAAACTTATTTCAAGGACACAAACACCGGTTGGATTAGAGTTAATGGCTGCAATTACATCTCATCCACCGAATATTTTAAACCAGGGACAGATCATGCTAAATCCACTTGAGTATGTGGAACCTGACGTGGAAGTGTCAACACATACAAGTGAGAAAATGCGATCAAATACTAGTGTGTACGGAAACAAATCATTTGCTCTACCCGCGTATGAGTTCATTGCGCCAGTTATTCTGGGAATATGTCTGTTAAGCACAATTGTTTTAGTTGGAATACTGCTCAAAAGAGGCCAGAAAAGTTCATCAATGACTAAAGCCTCTTGTGTTCTTCTGGCAGCCATCGCAATTGCTGATGCATTGACGATGATATTTGCACTGGCAGAACTGATTTATCTTTACACAGAAAGACGGCGTAATTATATGTTTCTGCCACCGAGGTCTTGCAGCACCATGCTTGTTTTAGAAAGGCTGTCGGCTATTCCACATGCCGTTTCTACTTGGCTTACGGTGATACTAGCGATTCAAAGATATCTATGCGTATCTGTCCCTTTCGATGCGGCAAAATACATTGACGTAAAATCATCCATTATCTATGTTACAGTTACGAACGTTTTCTCCGCCTGTCTACATGCTTGTAGATTCATTGACACACAATTTGAAGAAACTTACATAACATTATCATCTGTTCCGGACGTGTCGATACACACATGCAGCTCTAAGTACAGGTCTTGGGTTAAATACCCATTGCGTTACGAAAGCGTGTTTGCTTGGATAAGAATTTTAACAACACAACTATTACCTTGTATTTTAATTGTGATTTTTGTGGCTTTGATGTTAAAGACTCTAATAAAAAAGAACGTTCTCTCAAAGCACGTTCATCGAGCTAAAAGACAAATGGTCAAACGCCAGCTTACCATTTTTGTCCTGATTATATCTATCATAGTCTTTGGTGTAGAATTTTCAAATGCTGTATTTCTTTCTTTTAACGCTTTGGACATGTCTACAGGCATCGCCATATATTCATACGAGACATTAAAGACTGCATCTGTTGGATTCGATATCGTGCTGTATGTTAGCTATTTTGTAATTTTTGTTATTTACTGTCTAATGTCACATGAGTTTAGAAGAACGGCTGTGACGTTCTGTCATCAAATCTGTCATATCAAAGACAATGGCAAGCAAGAGTCTAAGGAATTAGCAATTATAAATGCATGTACATCAGCTCCGGTTTCCAAGCAGTCCAAACATAGCACCAATTCCACATAGTGGTGTACCGATGATCAGGTGGTATCGATTAGCGGCGTGCTGGAAGCTCCCGATTCCGATAATCGATTGAACTTTCTCACAATCGATCATCGGCAAACTGATTGACGCTGCATGTTTTCAATTAACCACATGGGGTAAAACAAACAGTTACCTATTGATGTACTCAGAGACTATACTTGAGTATTCACGGAAGTGTTTTCACAGTGTATGAGGACATCTGTCACTGATTACACAACTCATTGACCATAAAGATTTGTGACAATATGCCGCCGCTTTTGATTTACAAAACTACGCAGTAGAAGGCGGGGCAGAGCAAGTTTCTTTTATTGGCTAGTGTGTAGTTATGACGTGTCGTTCAGATTCACCAAGCCTGCCGACTGGTTCACGGTTGATTTGATGAAACAGAATCATTCTGTACAACAGATGGGCGGAAATAATGTGTAAACTGTTAAAGTCAAATGTATTGATAGTTCATGTTCCCTAAAATTAAGCTACCTGGTTCTATGACTCGCACAAATGTCCGTTTTGATGTACTTTTTGCCACTGAAAATTTCTGAATGGAACAAATTCTTCAGTTTATTATTAATTAAAAGTGTCATAGCACTAGTAAAACAGCTTCAGCCCTTCAGACTAGTGTATCTGTCTTTTGTTGTTGTTTTTTTTTCACCCAGTTTTTCATTTAAAATCAATAAAGCAACGCTGAAATTTACCGATTGCACACTAGTACCCGACACTGGACTAGTAGTCGGACATTTTCATTTTAATTCTTCCTGAACCATACAGGTGGGTTGAAACTTATACAATGTCTTAAACAGCATTTTAAAGCATCATAGATATGTATTCTCTCTATGTTAAGTTTTTTTTATTATTATTATTATTTGAATCTGCAAAAAAAAAAAAAAAAAAAAAAAAAACAGTTTAAATTATTAATAATATGCTTAAAGACACATTTTGGATTGCATAACACCCTAATGACTCTGAGGAGATTAAGATAAGAAATTCTTGGTGACTTTGGCCATCCTTTCAGGTAGGGGTCTGATAAGGGGAAATTAGATTTTATATCAGCAAAGTTTATGATGAAGACAGAGAAACAAATGTGGGTAATTTGGTGATAATTTGATGTTTTTTTTTTCTAGTTATTCAATAAAATATACCTGGTTTTTGTTCATTAGAATTGTCTCTCCCAGGCAGTTCTAATGAAACCCACAATATATTTCATGGTGAAATACAGATATTTATGCTATACGCTTATTTATCACCAAATGCCCCCTTTATTTGTTTCTTTGGATCAAATACAGAAGATTAGGAAGATAGTATGAGAAGCTTTTTGGCATAAAATACAAATTCTAAATTGTCCAAGAACTTTTTGACATATTCCATAATGTATTGTTTTACTGAAATGGAAATGGAATAATTGTGCAGTGTTCTTATTTACTTTAGAAAATAAATAAATGAATAAATAAATAAATATTTTCAATTTTATATTTCTATTTCAGTTCATTTGTACTTTTTCACAATGCAAGAAAAAAACAACACTTTTGTGTTTAGAAAAAAAACTATCAAAAAAAAAAAAAAAAAAAAAAAAAAAAAATAATAATAATAAATAAAAAAATAAAATGATACAATACAAATCAACAAATAAAATCAAGTTAAATGCAAAATTTGCAAATTAATTTATTTGATAGTAACATATTGAATACTGCTCAATTTTAAGAATTAACCCTTATATGGCCCCACCTAAGGAGACTTAACAGCCTTATAAAGACTCCATAATCACTTAGATAAGATAAGCCTTTGATGTGCGCTCTGTTATCAGGACTGTATATTGGGGGTGATCATGAAGGGGGTGGGGGGTCTAGCCAAAGAAGAAAAAAAATCTTTTAGGCCACCAAATCGCTGAAAAATAGTACTAACAAACGCTTTGTAAATATAGAGTTCAGTTGTTGTGCAGTACAGTTGAATGAACTTGTAAACATATGACCATGAACAAGGATTAACAGTGAAACATGCACGCCAAAGGGAATTATTCAGGAACCGATTATAATCGGAAAATCGCATCGGCAGCAGCAACCGATGCCAACCGATGATCGATTATGATTTCCAACCGATGTCCCACCACTAATTCCACAGGTACTTAGCTACGCCTGTATAGTCAAACTGCAGTGGCTCCAACATCTTTGGGACCATGGAAATTTGTTCCAGACATGGGTAGCTCGATCTATTGAAGGTTAATCACAGCGCAAACTATTATAGGATAAAAAATTAAAAATGACATTGGTAATCATCTTATGCCTATTTTTATGACATGCACCTTGCTACATGACCGCAGAGGTTATTTATTTTGCATTTTATGTGCGATCGATCGTTTTGCATTTGAGTACCAGCAAATTGTGCATCATCTCCTGCAAAGACATCACCACACACGAACGTTGCAGTTCGTTCAGAATTCCGCGCGTTTCTTACTGTCAGCCTTACCTTTTCACTTTTGTTGTTTTTTCCTCTCTAACCAAGGCCCTGTGTATTTGTGTAAACAAACAATCCACTCAGGTGCTGTTATTTGATGCCGCAGGCGGCGTTACAGGCGATTTGGTCATTTAGGTGGCGTTATGGCTACCCACTATGTAATTTAGGGAAGTTTTCTCGATCTTCTGTAATATAATAGTATGTTGAAAGAACCCATTAGAGTCTAGGGTCAACACTGTTGCTACTCCCCCAGCAATTTTACAGTCATTTACAGGTAGTAAAATGGACTTGTTGAAGAGAAATATAAGAAAAAGTGTCCCAAAATTATCAAATTTATCCGACATTTCCCATGAAGATGACATTTTGAGTCAAAGGGTGTTTCACAACTCCATGAATGCCCTCTGAATCCGCCCCCTGGGTAGCTTTTCTGCTGGTCATTCCGAGGTGGCTGCTCTGTTCCAGTTCTTCTTTGTGTGTGGGTTGTATGCTTTTGTATCTTTTCATTCTTGTGCTTCATTTATTCTGCTTCTGGTGTTTCGGGAACCCTGTGATTCTCGTTACAAAGACAGTATTTGTTCCCAAAGACGTTGCCATTAAAATGAATTTGAGGTTGTATAGAATACTTAATGAGCAGATTGATATGTCAGAAAGGTCTTGTTTTGTTCTTATTTCCTCATAGAACATTATTATTATTATTATTATTATTATTATTATTATTATTGATACAACTACTATTGTCAAATGTCTAAGGGAATAACTCCAAAAATATATTAAGAAGAGTTATGGTTCTTGTAGTCTGCACGTGGTCTGATGATGCTTTATATTTCTATGAAGTTTCATGAAAATATCTTGAACGGTTTTCAAGTTATAGAGCGGACCTGAAATGACCATTGTCAAACTTCAAAGTAGAACAAATCAAAAATGTATTGACAAAAGTTATGGTTCTTCTAGTCTGTAGGTCGTCTGATAACGCTTTGTATTTCTATGAAGTTTCATGAAAATCTCTTGAACGGTTATCAGGTGATACAGCGGACACGATTTTGTGACAGACAGACAGACAGACAGACAGAGACGGACAGACAACCAAGGCAAAAATAATATGCCTCCGCTCCTTTCATAATAATAAGGATAATAATAAAAATAATAAAAATAATAATAAAGAACAGAAAACTTCAGACTCGATTTGATTGAGTTGGTTCATATGGAATAATGTATAAAAAAAAAAAAAAAAGATTGCATGTGCGACCAGCGAAGACGCAGATCAGCATGTGAGTCTTCGCAATCTGATCAGAGTCTTCGCATGGCAGTCTGTGGGTAGCCAAAGCTCCAAAGCGTCTTCAAATGCGGACAGCGGAGCCCGATCAGAGTCTTCGTTGTCCGCACGTGGAAACTTTGCATCCTCGGCTATCCAAAATGCGCCCATTGAAGATTCAGATCAGACTGCGCTAATGCCCAGTCTGATCTAAATCTTCGCTGAGCGCACATGTCCAAAGATATGTTTTCGGCTCAATCATTTATTTCTTATCAGATTTTTGTGTTTTGCTTTTTACACTGTAGCTGACACAGCAAATGCCTAAAATGGTGCTCGTTTTAAGAAATGCTGACGTTTTTCTCACGTCAAAGAGATCTGATGTCAAAGAAACTACGTCATATATCACTTTCAGTTTCGTGTATGCCGGGTTCAGTGGTTCAGTCGGATGCTCGTCCAACGATCAGGAGGTCGCTGTTTCAAATCCCGCCGGGTCCGGCAACATCTTTCTTGGAGATTGATCATGAAATATTTTCTACGGTCATTCTCACCCTTCGGCCGATTCAAAAAGGGCAGTTCTCAGTTTCTGGCGCAAGACTGTGCACAAGTATTAGTAAACCGCACAGAGGACTAAGCCTGTCGAGGAAAAGCGTGTAAGTAAACTGATCGGCTCGACATTACCTTAACAGTGTTGACTGGGCCGTTAAACTCCAAACCAACCAATCTTGGTTTCGTGTCAGTATGTGTGTCGTGTCTTCTACGATATATATATTTTTTTAATTCAAAGAGGATTAAATAGAGATTAATGCGTCTTGCGTTTGAAATACAGGAATTATTTCCCCGAGTGAGTTGTAATCCGATAAACAAACGAGTGCGATAGCACAGGTTTGTCAATGTTAGATATATTGCACAGCATTAAAATAATTTATCGGATTCTACACACAGGGTTAAATCATCATCTGGAGCTGTAGCCAATCTGTGGTTTGGCTCAACTGCACTACGTCAAATGTTGTCTTTTTCATTTCTTGCACGAAGTGTTGTAAACGGCACGTGGGAGAAACGAAACGCTCATGAAGTTATCGCGATGACTAAAAACACCGCAGATTCGAAAGAGCTCTGTCGCAGAGGATCTACTCTAAAAGGAAAGAATTTGCTCCCCTGGGAGCAAATTCTTTCCTTTTAGAGTAGACCCTTACTACTGGTGTGCAGGAAAGCAAACAAGAAGTCACATAATTTATTTTTCCTTGTAAAAAAAGGCGGTCTATCTGTCATGTATATCTAGTCCCTTTAATGATATTGGTAAGCGTCTGGGGAAATATTTTAATTAAATGATGATTCTATGGTTTTCTGTGGTTTTGTGACATTTTAATAATTCATAGAGAATTGTTTGCCAGTTTCCCATTAAATCCGTTATCTGAAATCAACTTCAATAAATTGACCCTATGTTCCTTAGACTTTCATTGCGTTGGGGTGTAACGACACGTCAACCCTTGTGGGTCATTTTGTGTCGTCTCCCAGAGAAAGGGAGAAAAGAGATAGAAGAGATAGTAGAGGAGATGAAAGAGAGGGATAGCGAAGAAAGCGAAAAATAAAAGAAAATGAAGGAACGGAAGACATAACAACATTTCCCCTTTACCCTTACCTGCTGCAAGGACAACAGGCCTTGCCCAACTCTAAGCCAATATCAGTTGGGCGTCCCGGTGACAAAACTACAGGACACCTGCTCCTCACCCAACCACCCCATGTTCCTTTGACAGATATAGTCATGGGATGATTGTGGGTGGTTGGGTGAGGCAAAGGTGTCGTGTATCTTGCGTCACCGGGTCGCCCAACTGATATTGGTTTACAGTTGGGCAAGGCCTGCTACCCTTGCAGCAGGTGGGGGTAGAGGGGGATTTTTTTTTATTTATTATTTCTTGTTTCTTCACTTTCCTCGATATTTCTCACGTGGTCCTCTCTTTCATCTCCTCTGCTGTCTCTTCTATCTCTCTTCTCCCTTTCCCTGGGAGACGACACAAAATGACTCACAAGGTTTGACGTGTCGTGTCGTTAAACCCCAACGCAATCAATTAAAATCGTGGGATGATCAGTGGATTTAAAAATGCACATTGATTGGATAGGTTAATGGCTGTTTCTATTGACCGTGCCAAGAGACTGTTCGCCAGTGCTCCAGATAAGACTTTGGTACAATGAGTATTTTACCCCTGCTTTAAAGCTTAATGCCGAAATACACATCTTCAGTGCTTAACTATAAAAGTACCAAACCATTCTCTTTTTTTTTTTTTCAGATAAAAATAAGGTTTGGCACTTCATGTGAATTGTCTGAAATACCAAGCCTTCTTTTATCTGAAAATTTCAAAAATAATCAGAATGTCATCTGCTGCATTTGTCACTGACATTTTAAGGGCTATACCTTGTCTATCTAATGCAAAATGGCTCTATAATGAGAAATTCTCTGCTTCCATAATAAAACATCAAAGAGCAAAATAGGCTACTCTGACATTGATCTTTTTTGTGTGTGTAAATATATCAATGCTGAAATCCAATTATTTATGGAGTATTTTTACCTCCTCACTTTCAATTTCAATGCTGATTTTCAAATCAAAGCACTGGCAGCACTGGTGGGTCGATTGTCTCTGAGTGTAGGCTGAGAAAATTGTCCTGAATGGGGACTTATGATTGTAATTTCAGCAAACAGTGCAGACATGAACATGGGTTTAAATGACAAAGTATGACCTGGCCTTGAGCTAGGCAGAAGGTCAAACTGAAAAAAGCGCGGTAAATGGTCGCTTTGGAACCGACTTCCGGAATCGTAGATCAGCAACAGGAAGTTCTGCAAACGGTATTCCTAAATACCGCTCAACTTTCGTTTGCTGCCCGAAGAAGCTGGTACTTTTAACTGTTACAATAATAGTTCCAAGCTTTGCCTGAACTGAAGGTATGTTCTCGACTTTTTCTGAATCTACAAAGGTCAATACAGATAGAAGTGATATTAAGGATAATCTGCCAGCTGCCCAAGCATGGCGGCGGAATTTGCCATCTCTACACGTCATCATAAAATATCAACAAAAATCACAAATGAAGTGTGTATCTCACAAATTCAACATCTAACTTATATGTCAAGCCATGTCAAGTGATTACAAGACAAAATATTTAGACGTAAACGTTACGTACCGGCGCAAATTTTGTTCATGTTTACATAGAGATATGGGATAAGGGTATACTAAAGTTTAATAAATTTCCAATGTAATAGTTCTTTCTTAGATGGCTAATATCGCTCTTTATAGAGATACATGGCGTATTCTTAGCAACATTCAGATTTAAGGGGAATGGCTAGACCATTACATAGCTTCTAACTTGTTGTCTGATAAAGAAAACACAGTGAAGCAGTCAGGGGAATGACTACAACTGGTACAGTTTCCACCCTTTTTACAAGGGATACAATTTTCGTGACCGCCCGTTTGCTTTTCTGAACAACAAGCCCTTTCTGAAAAGAGGTCTTCCCTAACAGGAAAATATTTGCTCCCGAGGGGGATCATATCCTTTTCTTTTAGACCCCTGTTCAGAAGGATGACAAAAACAACTTTGACAGAGTTGCCGCCAGTGAAAGTGTATCAACCCCCTCAAAGCAAAATGAGGCAGCGCATGACAAAACCAACAAAATGACATGTGCGCCTAGCGAAGACTCAGATCAATCTGAGCATCCGCCTAGTCTGATCACAGTCATTGCTGTCCGCATGAAGAATCCTTGGATCCTTGTATCCTTAGCTACTCGTTGAGCGCACAATAAAGACTCTGATCAGAATAGGCGGATGCTGAACTTAGTCTTCGATTGGTGCACATTCTGTTGGGAGTTGTGTGAAGGCGGAACAATGGGCATTGGGCATTCATTTGAGCATTAGACATAACAGGGATCTTGTTATGTCTAATGCTCAGATGGACAACGGGCATTCCACCGGAGCATATAGATTTTGAATGCTCAGATGAGCATTGGGCATTCCATTAGAGCATTCACATTTCGAATGCACAGATGACATTGGGCATTCCACCGGAGCATTAAGATTTCGAATGCTCAGATGGGCATTCGACATTCCATGGCAGCATTCAGATTTTGAATGCTCAGATGGGCATTAGGCATTCCATGAGATCATTCAGATTTAGAATGCTCAAATTGGCATTGGGCATTCCACGAGCATTCAGATTTTGAATGCTCAGATAGGCAAAAGGAATTCCTCCGGAGCATTCAGATTTCAAATGCAAAAAATCCACCGAAGCATTCAGATTTCGAATGCTCGGATGGGCATAGGGCATTCCACCGGTGCATTCACATTTCGAATGCTCAGATGGGCAATGACCATGCCACCGGAGCACTTAGATTTCAAATGCACAGAAGAGCATTAGGCATTTCACAAGAGCATTCAGATTTTGAACTCTCAGATGGGCCTTAAGCATTCCACCGGAACATTCAGATTTCGAATGCTCAGAAGGGCGTTGGGCATTCCGTCGATGCATTCAGATTTCGAATGCATAGATAGGCATTGGGCATTCCACCGGAGCATTCAGATCTTGAATGCTCAAATGACTATTGGGTATTCCGTCGGAGCATTCCGATTTCGACTGCACAGATTGGCGTTGAGCATTCCACCGGTGCATTCAGATGTCAAATGCACAGATGGGCATTGGGCAGTCTACCGGAGCATTGATATTTCGAATGCTTAGATGGGCCTTGGGCATTCCACCGGAGCATTCAGATTTCGAATGTTCAGATGGGAATTTGGCGTTCCACCGGAGCATTCAGATTTCGAACGCACATATGGGAATTGGGCAATTTGAACGCTCAGGTGGGCATAAGGAATTCCACCGAAGCATTCAGTTATTAAATGCTCATATGGGCATTGGGCATTCTGCCGTAACATTCAGATTTCGAATGCACAGATGGCCACTGGCCGTTCCACCGGTGCATTCACATTCCGAATGCTCAGATGGTCATTGTGCATGCCACCGGAGCACTTAGCTTTCAAATGCACCGAAGGGCATAAGGCATTCCACCGGAGCATTTAGATTTTGAACGCTCAGATGGGCCTTGGGCATTCCACCAGAACACTCAGATTTCGAATGCTCAGATGGGCGTTGGGCATTCCATTGATGTATTCGTATTTCGAATGCATAGATGGGCACTGGGCATTCCACCGGAGCATACAGCTCTTGAATGCTCAAATGGCTATTGGGTATTACACCGGAGAATTCCGATTTCGACCGCACAGACAGGCATTGGGCATTCCACCGGAGCATTCAGATGTCGAATGCACAGATGCGCATTAGGAAGTCCACTGGAGCATTGATATTTCGGATGCTTAGATGGGCATTGGGCATTCCTCTGGACCATTCAGATTGCGAATTTTCAGATGAGAATTTGGCGTTCCACCGGAGCATTCAGATTTCGAAAGCACAGATTGGCATTGGACATTTAAACCGGAGCATTCATATTTCAAATGCTGAAATGTACATTGCCTATTCCACCGGAGACTTAAGATTTTGAACGCTCAGATGGGCATGAGGTATTCTAACGGAGCATTTTTAATACTTAATGGGCATTGGGCATTCCACCAGAGCATTCAGATACTGAATGCTCATATGGGCATTGGGCATTCCACCGGAACATTCAGATTTCGAATGCACAGATGGCCACTGGTAATTCCACCGTAGCATTCAGATTTCAAATGCTCAGATGTGCATGGGGCATTCCACCAGAGCATTCAGATTTCAAATGCAATGATGGCAATGGGCATTTCACCGGAGCATTCAGATTTCGAATGCTCGGAAACGCATTGAGCGTTCCACCGGAGCACTGAGACTTTAAAATGCTCAGATGGGCATTGGGTATATCCTCGGGGCATTTAGATTTGGAATGCACAGATGGGCATTGGGAATTCTACCAAAGCATTCAGATTTTGAATACTCAGATGGGCATTAATCATTCCACCGGAGCATTCAGATTTGAATGATCATATGGGCATTTCATCGGAGCATTTAGATTCGAATGCTCAAATGGCAATTTAGCATTCCACTGGAGCATTCAGATTTCGAATGCTCAGATGGGCATTGGGCATTCAACCGGAGTATTAAGATTTCGAATGCATAGATGGGCATCTGAAAGCCCATCTGATTATTGGAAATCTGAATGCTCTGCAGAAATGCCCAATGCACATCTAAGCATTTAAAAAATGTGAATGCTCTGAAGGAATGCCAAATGCCCATCTGAGCATTCAAAATCTGAATGCTCACCAGAAATGTCCAACGCACATCTGAGCATTCGAAATCTGAATGCTGCGGTGGAATGTTCAATGCCCATCTGCGCATTCGAAATCTGAATACTCAGGTGGAAAGACAAATGCCCATCTGTGCATTCAAAATCTGAAAGCGCTGGTGGAGCGCCCAATGCCTATCTAAGCATTCAAACTCTGAATGCTCCGTTGGACGCATGCCAAATGCCTACCTGTGCATTCAAAATCTGAATGCTCCAGTGTATACCGAATGCCCATCTGAGCATTCAAACTGAGAAATTTCCGGACGAAAGCATTATGCACATCTGAGCATTCGAAATCTGAATGTTCCCGTGGAATACCCAACGCCCAATGCTCCCGTGGAATGACCAATTGAAATCTGAATGCACCGGTGGAATGTCCAATGCCCATCTGCGCATTCGAAATCTGAATGCTCCGATGGATCGCTAAATGCCTATCTGTGCATTCGAAATCTGAATGCTCCAGTGGAATGCAAAAGGCCCATCTGTGCATTCGAAATCTGAATGCTCCCGTGGAATGTCCAATGCACATCTGTGCATTCGAAATCTGAATGCTCCGATGGAACGCTAAATGCCCATCTGTGCATTCGAAATCTGAATGCTCCGAAGGAACGCTAAATGCCCATCTGTGCATTCGAAATCTGAATGCTCCGAAGGAACGCTAAATGCCCATCTGTGCATTCGAAATCTGAATGCTCCGAAGGAATGCTAAAGGCCCATCTGCGCATTCGAAATCTGAATGCTCCGGTGGAATGCTAAAGGCCCATCTGCGCATTCGAAATCTGAATGCTCCGAACGAACGCTAAATGCCCATCTGTGCATTCGAAATCTTAAAGCTCCGAAGGAATGCTAAAGGCCCATCTGCGCATTCGAAATCTGAATGCTCCGAAGGAACGCTAAATGCCCATCTGTGCATTCGAAATCTGAATGCTCCGAAGGAATGCTTAAGGCCCATCTGTGCATTCGAAATCTGAATGCTCCGATGGAATGCTAAAGGCCCATCTGCGCATTCGAAATCTGAATGCTCCGGTGGAATGCCAAATGCCCATCTGAACATTCAAAATCCAAATGATCCGTTGGAATATCCAATGCCCATCTGAGCATTCAAAATCTGTATGTTCTGGTGGAATGCGCAATGCCCATCTAAGCATTCTAAATCTTAATGTTCCGGTGGAATGCCCAATGCCCATCTATGCTTTCGAGATCTGAATGTTCCGGGGGAATGCATAATGCACATCTGAGCTTTCGAAATCTGAATGCTGCCGTGAAATGCTCATCGCTAATCTGAACATTCGAAATCTGAATGCCCCGGTGGAGTGCCCAATGCCCATCTGCGCTTTCGTAATCTGAATGCTCATTATGAGCCGTCTCATCTGGATCTACGCTGTTTGCAAAAGCCTCAGTTTGTCTTACCACCTGCGGCAGCATAAGAGATAGGTAAACGGCATCGCGGTCTATAAGGCCAAGGGACGTAACCGGCACCGACATTTAGACTGGACTCTTTACTAGTTATTTCCCTTAGTATGAAAACTCTGTCGCAAGCAACTTTTGGAAACTGTATTGCCAGATGACTGTCAGAATTTGAATGCTCTGTTGGGCATTGGGCATTCATCCGAAACATTCAATTTCAAATCCTCAAATGTACATGGGACATTCCAGCGGAGTTTCAGGTTTCGAATTGACAGATGAGCATTCAACTGGAGCATTTAGATTTTGACTGCTCAGCTGGGCATTGCGCCTTCCACCTGAGCATTCAGATTGTGAATGCTCAGATGACTATTTGGGCATTCCACATGAGCATTCAGACTTCGAATGCTCAGCTAGGCTTCGGACTTTCCTCCAGGGCATTTAGATTTCGAATGTGCAGATAGGCCATGGGCTAATCTGAGCATACAAAATCTGAAAGCTCCGGTGCAATGCCCTAGGCCCATCTGTGCATTCGCAATCTGTATGCTCCAGTGGAGTGCACAATGCCTATATGAGCATTCGAAATCTGAATGCTCCGAATGAATGCCAATTGCCCAGCTGAGCATTCAAAATCTTAAAGTTCCCATGGAATGCCCAACGCACATCTGACCATTCAAAATCTAAATGCTCCGGTGGAATGCTCAATGCCCATCTGAGCATTCAAAATCTGAATGCTCCGTTGGCATGCCCAATATATTCCATCTGAGCATTCAATATCTGAATGCTCCGGTGGAATGTATAATGCACATTTGAGCATTCGAAATCTGAATGCGAGCATTCGAAATCTGAATGCTTCCGCGGAATCCCCAAAGCCCATCTGATTATTGGAAATCTGAATGCTCTGCAGAAATGCCCAATGCACATCTAAGCATTTAAAAAATGTGAATGCTCTGAAGGAATGCCAAATGCCCATCTGAGCATTCAAAATCTGAATGCTCACCAGAAATGTCCAACGCACATCTGAGCATTCGAAATCTGAATGCTGCGGTGGAATGTTCAATGCCCATCTGCGCATTCGAAATCTGAATACTCGGGTGGAAAGACAAATGCCCATCTGTGCATTCAAAATCTGAAAGCGCTGGTGGAGCGCCCAATGCCTATCTAAGCATTTAAAACTCTGAATGCTCCGTTGGTAGCATGCCAAATGCCTACCTGTGCATTCAAAATCTGAATGCTCCAGTGTATACCCAATGCCCATCTGAGCATTCAAAATGAGAAATTTCCGGTCGAAAGCATTATGCACATCTGAGCATTCGAAATCTGAATGTTCCCGTGGAATACCCAACGCCCAATGCTCCCGTGGAATGACCAATTGAAATCTGAATGCACCGGTGGAATGTCCAATGCCCATCTGCGCATTCGAAATCTGAATGCTCCGATGGATCGCTAAATGCCTATCTGTGCATTCGAAATCTGAATGCTCCGGTGGAATGCAAAAGGCCCATCTGTGCATTCGAAATCTGAATGCTCCCGTGGAATGTCCAATGCACATCTGTGCATTCGAAATCTGAATGCTCCGATGGAACGCTAAATGCCCATCTGTGCATTCGAAATCTGAATGCTCCGAAGGAACGCTAAATGCCCATCTGTGCATTCGAAATCTGAATGCTCCGAAGGAACGCTAAATGCCCATCTGTGCATTCGAAATCTGAATGCTCCGAAGGAATGCTAAAGGCCCATCTGCGCATTCGAAATCTGAATGCTCCGGTGGAATGCTAAAGGCCCATCTGCGCATTCGAAATCTGAATGCTCCGAACGAACGCTAAATGCCCATCTGTGCATTCGAAATTTTAAAGCTCCGAAGGAATGCTAAAGGCCCATCTGCGCATTCGAAATCTGAATGCTCCGAAGGAACGCTAAATGCCCATCTGTGCATTCGAAATCTGAATGCTCCGAAGGAATGCTTAAGGCCCATCTGTGCATTCGAAATCTGAATGCTCCAATGGAATGCTAAAGGCCCATCTGTGCATTCGAAATCTGAATGCTCCGGTGGAATGCCAAATGCCCATCTGAACATTCAAAATCCAAATGATCCGTTGGAATATCCAATGCCCATCTGAGCATTCAAAATCTGTATGTTCTGGTGGAATGCGCAATGCCCATCTAAGCATTCTAAATCTTAATGTTCCGGTGGAATGCCCAATGCCCATCTATGCTTTCGAGATCTGAATGTTCCGGGGGAATGCATAATGCACATCTGAGCTTTCGAAATCTGAATGCTGCCGTGAAATGCTCATCGCTAATCTGAACATTCGAAATCTGAATGCCCCGGTGGAGTGCCCAATGCCCATCTGCGCTTTCGAAATCTGAATGCTCATTATGAGCCGTCTCATCTGGATCTACGCTGTTTGCAAAAGCCTCAGTTTGTCTTACCACCTGCGGCAGCATACGAGATAGGTAAACGGCATCGCGGTCTATAAGGCCAAGGGACGTAACCGGCACCGACATTTAGACTGGACTCTTTACTAGTTATTTCCCTTAGTATGAAAACTCTGTCGCAAGCAACTTTTGGAAACTGTATTGCCAGATGACTGTCCACAGGTGTATATTTAGTCTTTCAAATATAATACGTCCTTTATCACCATGTTAGCCTGGCCCCACGGCTTTGAGTTTTATTTATTTATTTGTATATTTTTTAATTTTTCTTTCTAATCCAAAAATGGTACAAAACTCCTCCTTGACTATATTTCTACACATATCATCTCCCCAAACATAAAAATGACCCTTATGAGCAATGAAAACACTCAGAAGTCTGAAAACAGCTGAAGTGTCAGGTTTTCTGTGCCTTTCTAGTTAGTTTCGGTCAGTTACGTCTCATCATTGACTCTCATGTAAATTTTCAAGGATCCCGCTATGGGCTAAATGATAATAAAGGACCAGAAAAGATCAACTACAGTAAAGTGAAGTACCACTCTATAAGCCAATTTATCAGACGACGAATTGGTGATATTTTTCTTTTTCAAAAGTCTATTTTCAGAGAAGAAAAAAAAATCAGAAAAAATATTTCCAAATTTCGTCAGCTGAAAATTTAGCCATCATGCTAAGCGTTTATATTTTAGTGTCTTTTTCCAGGAGCATTATAAATGCAAACAATAAAAGCAACTGGAGACTGGAACCAACCAACCTAGCCTTGTAACATGTTGCACAATAAAACGTGTGCCGGGAACTCCCATGCCGGGGACTGCCGATGATAATATAGAGCCAATCAGCTCTCTCTCTCTCTCTCTCTCTCTCTCTCTCTCTCTCTCTCTCTCTCTCTCTCTCTCTCTCTCTCTCTCTCTCTCTCTCTCTCTCTCTCTCTCTCTCTCTCTGAACCATGGCATTTCCTGTTTTTGCCATTGTATAATCAAGAACAATACAGTATATTGGTGTATAGTGCAGCCAAATCCCTTTTGAAAATGAATCTACTCTAACAGGCAAGAATTTGCTTCTAAAGTGTGTACATTCTGCAGCCAAACAATTTGTTCCCAAAGGGTGAACATTCTGCAGCCAAACAATTTGTTCCCAAAGGGTGTACATCTGCAGTCAAACCCCTTCTGAAAAGGTATCTACTCTGAAAGGCAAGAATTTGCTTCCAAAGGGTGAACATTCTGCAGCCAAACAATTTGTTCCCAAAGGGTGTACATCTGCAGTCAAACCCCTTTTTAAAAGGTATCTACTCTGAAAGGAAAGAATTTGCTCCCTCTCGGAGCAAATTCTTTCCTTTTAGAGTAGATAACATTTTTAGGAGGGAGGCAATACAATTTTGATAGAATTGTCTTCCCGATAAATTGATACTTAATCCTGCACCTGTGTGTTGAAAGCAAATTGTTTCCTTTTATGAAAAATCCTTTTTTAGAAGGGAGGCAATACGATTTTGATAGAGTTGTCTTTCGTTTAAATAGATTCTAAATCTTTCATCTATGTATTGGCAACTAATTCTTTCTTCTAGTCGACTCCTTTTCAGAGGGATGCAATACAATTTTGACAGAGTTATTTTTCCCTTAAATGGGTATTAAATCTTGCATCTGTGTGTTGGGAGCAAATTCTTTCCTTATAAAGTAGATCCCTTTTTAGAAGGGGGACATTACAATTTGGATAGACTTGTCTTTCCCATATCTTGCATCTGTGTGTTCTTACGATAGCATGAATTGTTTCACGTTCTTCGTAAATTAATGCTTTCATGGGTGAAACTCTCCTAACCAACCTCACTTCCTTGATATGATAGGTCACAACAAGAGAAAATAGACCTTGTATAAAGTGCCGACATCAGTTCAACTTGCGCAACACTGCAGCCAGATTCCGGGTAGACTGGTTCCAGTCTGTAGTGACTAAACGTATTGATTTTCTTTGCTATGCATGTATACACTAAAATAAAACAAAGGCAAATTAACATGCTATGATTACGAAGCACTGATCACTAGGACCATAGCTTCATAATCTTAGCATGTTAACCCTTGCCATAATGAATTAATTAAGATGCCACACCCATTTCTAATTGTCAGCCAATCAGATTACTTGATCCCGATTGTTGATACAAATTCACATACTTAATGACAAACAATGCAGATCCAGAAGCCAACTGATCTGAATCTACACTGTATGTTAAGGCATGCAGTGCATACCCGGGTTCAGCAGGACCAGGGTTAATATTGCTTTGATTATATTTTAGTGTCTATATCAAAGAGAATTACAAATATTAAAGGGGAACGCAATATAAGTTGTAAGTATATCTTGGAGTAAAGTGTTTAACAAGCCACTTATGTTGATGCAAGACTTTTCAAAATCGGCCTAGAAATAAGGAAGTTATGGTGGTTTGAATATATTTAAAATGGCTGTCATAGATGTCGCCATATTGTAGGCTTTGTGACGTCACACAGCCCAAATTAAATATGCAAAACCAAATTATAAAGGGTTTTTAAGAATAATTTGCTACAGATTTTTTATAATCGTTTAATATTTTTATGAAACCTCATTAACTATTCAAAATGGCGGCGCCCATTCCACCAATGTTAAAATATTCATTTTTCTGTATAACTTAATTTTCTACCGATTTTCACCAAATTTGTGTCAAAATTCATTGTTTGTAATGTTCTTTACTTTAAAGCATAATACCTTTTAAAGCATAATACCTTTTATAAGGTTGCGTTCTCCTTTATTAGATTTCGTCCCTAGAAACTGGAACCTGTCTAGAGTTTGGGATATGTATACACTTTCAGTGGAGACAACTTTGTAAAAACTGCTTTGCATCCCTTCCGAGAAGGGGTTTACTATAAAAGAAAGATTTTGATCCACCTCTAAAAAGGTGTCTACTCTAAAAGTCAAGAATTTGCCCAGTGGTGCCAGTGGGGGCAGGGATGTGGGAGGAGTGGAGGGGAGCCAATTCTGTCCGTTTAGAATAGACCTATTTTCAGAACTTGAGGCGCAACTTGTTTTCCTTTTGTAGTAGACCCTTTCCAGAAGGATAGCGTTTTTCCCCTTTAGAGTTGGCCCCTATTCAGAAAGACAGCCAATTATTTCCTCTTAGTGCTGGACCATTTTAGAAGAGGTGTCCCAGGCCTCAAAAGAATGCCAACTAAAACGTTACAAGAGTTGTCTCCCTTGTAAAAGTGGTGTAAATCTACCATGTATATCCAGTCGCCTTAACATATTACAAGTTTTAGCTTTCACAAAAAAAGCTTGGTCTACGTTAGCACATAATGTGAAAATTTTAGGCACGATTAGCACATAATGTGTGCTAGGCATAGACCAAGCTCTTTTTTTTTTTTTTTTTTTTTTTTTTTTTTTTTTTGTTAACGCTTAAATTAGCCAGTTCATGATAGTGCTTCCGGAGCAATAACAAATACTAAGATTGTCTACGCCCATAGACAATGACAGCATTGCTTGCGCAAACACAGTGTAGAGAGTGAGAGCACACTCCTCCTGATTAGGGTCTGCTATGGGTGTTTATCCAGGACTTTGCTACACAATATCTAAAAGTCAAATTGTGTGCAGTGAAAAGGGGTCTTCTGATAAAGTTAGCGAATATCCAGCTAAGCCACCCTGACTAGGGTCATTTTTTTCAGCTTATGGAATCTTTAGGTACGGCAGAATGTAACAACGCACTGTAATAGTCCTGATGAGGTTGTGCGCATGCGTAGGATGATCTGAGTCTGCGCATATCCTGGGAGATGCCAGATTTTCGCTTGAAGTGACCCAAGTGGACTTGTACAAAGTTAAGGATATGTAGGTTAGGGAAAATTTATCCTTAATATACCAAGCAAACTTTTTGCAGCCGAAAATGTCTTATTGTTTTCGGGATTGGGGTTGGGGATTCAGAAAAAATAAGGCTTGACATTTCATATAAACAGTCTGAAAATATATTTCAAAATGCCGTCTGTGATTGGCGCTTTAAGTGAGCTACTTCATTAGAAAATATGTGAACAGTGGCTGTCTAGCTCGGTCTGTGCATCAATTAGGACGGTCATTGTTCGCATACAGTCCCAACAGCAGCAGACGACACTCTAAAATACTTTTTTTTTGCATTTTACCAAGAAAATAAGGGCGAAGCATTTCAGATAAATCGTCTGCCTTGATGATCCATGTTAAATATTAAACCATGCTACTCTGAAAAACAAACAGAATGACGTCTGCTACAAACAATAATGGCGCTTTTTAAAAAATTAATAATGAATGATGGCAGCGCTGATAATACTGCGCAAATGCGCAGGCTGGTCTGACCTTAACCTAGCGCACAAGAAAATGCTGATGTGTTAGAAAGAAAAAAACCCTACTGTATTTACTCTGTGTATGTGGGCAGACAGTCCGTAGCAAACAGTGTAGACCCAGATCAGACGCCGCATACCGCGGCGTCTGCTCTGGGTCTACACTGTTTGCTATGCGGCGTCTGATCTGGATCTACACTGTTTGCTACTCACCCAGCAGTTATAAGTAGTGAAAATGAATTTGAAACTGTTCGGAGAAGAAGGGTAAGGAGTGAGGATATCCGAATACTCCGAGTAAATACGATGTCCCGGATTGATTCGGCGATATTTGGGTCACCCCACGTATGCAAACAACGACGGCGGGTACCATCTTGAGATTCCACGCAGTCTGTTAGGATCCACGCTGTTTATTAGGGTCCACGCTGTTTGCCATGGAACAGTCTGTCAAATACCTAAATACCAAAGGCTCTGGTCAGACTGTGCGAATGAGCAGACTGGTCTGTGTGTTCGCTCTTCCCATATGGGTGCGTTTTTCCCAGGGCGCATATCAAAATACCATAACAGACATGAAAGTTGAATGAAGAGAAGACGTTTCGGACGGATTGAAGTATATCTGGCTTGATTAAAGACGAAAGGATCTGAAATTATGCCCCAGATAAGCCTAATCTGTATTTCGTACGAACAGCGCGTGTTTTGAGACGTGAGGTTAGGGTTTGGTTACGATAAGACTAACTTTTTCGCGGACTGTTATGAAAAAGATCGTGAGAACTAGAAACCTCTTATCCAATCATGCTCTAAAACGCGCCCTAACTGATTAAACCCCATCATTTTGATGCGTTCTGGTGTTTGGTCCCACGGTTTCCACCACCTGAATATTTGTCGAGGGAAAAAAAACAAGTCAGTACCTATAGAACAGATTGTAGCAGTCTTTCGATTAGACTGGGTCCAGTCTCCAGTGACTGAATATTTACTCTTATAGTCCTATTTGATAATCCACTAAATTAAAACCAAAATAATACCATGACTCTCGGGGGGTTGGGGGTGGGGTAACTTCCTATATATGGCATAGTAGGGATGTGCGTGCCGAATGGCCCCCTTTTTCAGCGCTGCCAGGTATATGATTAGCCCTCTTTTTTCAACAAAAAGTATATAACTGACCCCATTTTTCTTGATTCATATGTGAAAGGCCCCACTTTTCTGACACCCCGGTATATGCGTGCATTTTTTTTTTTTTTTTTTTTTTTCGCTCAGAAGATTTTTGATGCTGCTTTAGGTTACTTGTTCTATTGGTATTCAATAAATTGACTGCGATATCTATCTGCACCAGCAATAACTGGGTATAGAAAATCAAAGAATAGGTCAACATTTTGGACGATCAAGTATATGAATTGGTCCATTTTTTCAAAGATCAGGTACATGTATATGAATGGAGTAGGTTTCGAAATTCTAGCTCGCACATCCATACCACAATTACCCCCAAGTTAACACCCCCTCCCCCCCCCCCCCTCCCCCACTAGTGACCAGCCTTTAGTCATGATATTTTGGTTTTATTTTAGTGGATTATCAAACAAGATTATAAGAATATGTATTTAGTCGCTAGACACTGGAGCCAGTCTACCTTTTGATCAGCATGTGGTTAAGAATCTTTTAAGTCCTAACATGGCAAACAGCAAGTACTCTTGCTCAGTACGGCGAACCCCGTTACGACGACAGCATTTGTTCCCAAAGATGTTTCCTTTAAAATGAATTTGCTGTTGTAAAGAATCCTTAATGGACAGAATGATAGGTAGGAAAGGTCTTGTTTTGTTCTTATTTCCTCAGGGAACACATGTTTTGGATATTTGTAAGAATCGCCTCAATGAGGCCTTTTTTTGTTTTGTCTTGTTTGTTTGTTTTTTTGTTTTGTTTTTTTTTTATTGCTGTTTGTTTGTTTGTTTTGTTGTTGTTGTTGTTGTTGTTTTGTTGTTGTTTTTTGTTTGTTTGTTTGTTTTTGTTTTTTGTTGTTGTTTTGTTTGTTTGTTGTTTGGGGGGGGGGGGGTTGTTTTGTTTTGTTTGTTTGTTTGTTTTTGTTTTTGTTTTTTGTTGTTGTTTTGTTTGTTTGTTTTCTGGTTTGTTATTTTTGTTTGTTTTTTTGTTTTTTTGGATTTTTGTTTTTTTGGGGTTTTTTTTTTTGGCAGAATTTCTTGGACGAAGGTGTCATACAAGTCAAATTATCATTTAAACAGATTTTGTCGTAATATTGAGTGTGGGTATAAAGATGGCTGACTGTATTCCATGTTATGCTACGCGCGTCGCATTAAAGTTGTCACGAAGTCTTATTTATAAAAGGATAATGCACAGAAGTGACCAATAAATTGTTTTTGCATTTAGTCGTTTTAATTTAATATCATGAGTCTAGTTGGCAGCCTTTACAGCCATATTTTTTTTGTTTTATTTTAGTGGATTATTTATTTATTACTTGGATTAGCTTTTAGTTTTATATATTTATTTAATTATTTATTTAATTGTTTGTTTGTTTGTTTGTCATTCTTCACCGACATTGATTTTTCCTTTGAGGTGGGAGGGGGGGGGGAGGGGGGATGAGGATGGACAGCCTTGCTTAATTTTCGCCGTAGTTTTTCAATTGAAACAATTCTTATGCCTTCCTGTGTGCTTTCCTGCACCAGAAGCCCCTTCTGAAAAAAAAATCAACTCTAAATGTTAAGAATTTGCTCCTACTGGGAGCAAATGTTTTCCTTTTAGAATAGACCCCTTTTCTGAAGGGAGTCAATAACAATTTTGACTCTCCTGCAAGGGTATCTATAGACTGGCTCCAGTCTCCAGTGACAAAATATGTTTTCTTATAATCTCTTTAATAATCCATTAAAATAAAACTAAAGTAATATCATGACTATAAAGGCTGGTCACTAGTGACCAGCCTTTATAGTCATGATATGTTTATTGGTTTCATCTTAGTGGATTATCAAACAGGATTATGAGAGAAATATTTAGTCACTGGAGACTGGAGCCAGTCAAGGGTATCTATTCTCCTTACAAGTTATGCTTGTTGTTGTTGATCTGAATTACCAATCATAATTGATTTAACACATATCATCGATAATAATTGGTGTGAGTTTGACACGTGTGTCAAATATTTGACTCAATGTGCTAGACCTACTGACTAATCCTTTGAACCGTGATAAAGAAACAAAGGTACTTTATCGCCAATACTAAATAAATATACAGTGGACTCCCGTTATCTCGACCTCACTTATCTCGAAAAACAGTTTATCTCGAAGTAAAAATCTGGTCCTTGTTTTAATATGGACACTTAACAACAGGTAACAAAATATTGTGGAAAAGAGGAGAAATTGCTCCTCTTTTCCACAATATTTTCAATATATCTCTAATTTCAAGAGTCAAATTACATATTCATTTGTGAAATGTGGTTGTTCGATTTGTTTATTTGTTTATTTTTTTTTCAATTCTGCAAATCTGATATGTCGAGGTACGGATATCTCGAAGTATTTAAGAGAGTCCCTTGGACTTCGAGATAACGAGAGTCGACTGTACATATGTGCACCGTTCAGTGGGCCGCACAATCTGATTAGGGTGAATGCCGTTCGTTACATGCCTTCTAGAAGAACGTGTTCTGAAGACATATAGGCAAACAAAGGGTAAACAAACTGTCCCTTGTGGTGATTCCGCTTTAGCTTTTTTAATCATGATTTATAAAAACAAAACAAACAATGAGTGCTAACACGTCCTTTTTCCATAAAAAAAAAAAAAAAAAAAAAAAACAGAAAAGAATTTGAAAACGGTGATGTTATATAATAACGCATATTTGAACAAGCAAACAATGTATGACATGTCACCCTAAACCTGAGGGTACAGTGGAACCCAAATATTTAAATAACGCAAATACGTATGTTTTTATATGTCAATGCATAACGGCAACCTACCGAGACACGGGACAAGCATTACCTTTACTAAAACAGTACACGATTGTTTAACATACAACATGCAGTCTTGAAGAGAGCAGAGATGCATTCGCCCACACTGTCTGTCAACAAGCGCGTCCCTATCTACTATGAACACAACCCAGGGCATGTCGAGTAAGAGCAAAGTGTACTAAAAATTATAAACAAATGATTTTCACGACTCGAACCGGTTTAGAGGTAACGATGCCCGGCCTTCAAGTCGAAAATGCTCACCAAAAGGCCTCCAGTCCACTGTTTTATTCGATAACACCAGGGTCATATTTTGTGTCTCGCCATGAGAAAAGGTGTCATCAGGACTTACGAGGAGAGTTAAGGCCCAGATCAGGCCCCCAGGATTATAAAACTTTTTTCATGCTCAACTCAGCTGAACATGAAATTTGTCCTGCTAATAAATGTCAAATAACTAAAATTTGTAAATTCTTTCCCGCTAAACGTAGCTGAGCATGAAACTTTCTCTGCTAATAAATATGAAAATGCAAAGTGTTGGCATTTTCATATTTATAAGCAGAGAAAATTTCATGCTCAGTTTCATGCTTATGTTTTATAACCTACGCAGTATTGGCCTTCGCAGTCCACCTACCATCACCAAAACATGCCTATATAATTTTGACCCCCTTAAACCCCACTTTTATATAGTAAAACTGGGGTTTGCAGGGGTATACATTATTTTTGTTATTTCTGCTCAAAACATGGATTGTGGGTACTCGTTAGAACCGCCTCGCCGAGGCGGTTCTAACGAGTACCCACAATCTATGTTTTGAGCAGAAATATGAAAAATATCAGTTTTTTATCTGAATTTTTTTTTTATTTTTTCGAGGAGAAATTGTCTATATATTTGAATAGGCGTGTTTTCGTAATGCGGAATCATTGGATACAGCTGCTAATATAGCAAAGACCCTTATCAGATTGTGCAGTTTCGCTGGCTGATCTGAATCTCTTGACATTCGCATATGTCCCGAAAGCATTGTTTCTCGTGTGGAGAGGGGGGGGGGGGGGCTCATATTTGAGCCAGTGCACGACAAATCCTAAACTGGCTCCAGTGACTTGTTATTTTTTTCTTATAATCCTGTTTGATAATCCACTAAAATAAAACCAAAATAATATCAAGACTATAAAGGCTGGTCACTGGTCATTAGTAACCAGCCTTTATAGTCTTGATATCATTTTGGTTTTATTTTAGTGGATTATCAAACAGAATCATGAGAAAACATATTTAGTGACTGGAGACTGGAGCCAGTCTAGACACAACCTACAATAAGACCTGTGTGACCACCAAAGACTCAGATCAGTCTCTACACTCACCCAGAATGACAAGGGTTCCCGTTTGTCTCTCTTTGAATAGTTCGGAGGCTGTAGAAGATACATGCGATCAGCGAAGACTCTGATCAGATTGCACGAATGCGCAAGTATTATTGTAGGTTTTGTCGTGCGCTGGCTCAATTATATTTTAATTAAATCAAACTCACGATTTGGTGTTGTTTTTGGAGGAAAACATACAAAAGGCGGACAAACTTGAAAATACGTGCGCGTCTGGTCTCTGTGTAAGGTGCGCTGTAGCCTAGCTACTAGGCCAATATATAAGTATGTTTGTCACTTTTTGTTTACTTATTTTTTTTTTTCATTTACATTCTACTTTGTGATTCAATGTTTAGCTAGTCTATGGGTGAACTTTTCTTCTGTGGTTTTCTCTGAAATATATAGAAATACAGACCATATTGTCTATAGACTAGCCACAGAGCTCAGTATATGTATATTTCTAAGCCTTGGGCAAGGCTAGGTGCGCTGTTGTTCACCCACATAACATGTCTTTTGAAAAGGTGGCATACCGATTTGCCCTTAATATTCGAGTAACTTCCCATTTCGTCTACTGTTTTTATTCCCATTTCGTGTACTCCATTTCTGAGGGTAATTCCCATTTCGTCTATTTTTCAATATAATGTCCAACATCTGAACCAAAACTGTTCAGGTACAATTTACAGGAGTATCTTGATCGAGAAGATACTGATAAATGATTAGGATCTGACTGATTTGCCTGTTTGCCATGTTTCCCATGAATGAGGGTGGATAATAAGGAAAACGAGTACACCAAACAGTAGAACCAGACCAACTTCTTTAAGTCTGGTCTGGTTCTACACTGGTTGCCTTGCCTGACTGCCATGTTTCCATACAAAATACATAAGTTTATACCACCGTTGTGATCTTGAGAAGGTTGCATATGTGTGTAAATACCCAAGTAGACGAGATGGAAATGAGTAAGTAGCCAAAATGGGAAAAATGGTCAAAATAGTAGACGAAATGAGAATAGACGAAATGGGAATAGACGGAAATGGGATTAGACGAAATGGGAATAGACGAAATGTAAACCAATATTCGGGCCTTATGATTCATTGTCCTAAAAATGGAACGTCTACTTTATTAACTGCTGATGCGTCTATACACTGCTCGGAGAGTGGCAAACAACGTAGATCCTGATCAGACGCCGCAGAATGCGGCGTCTGATCAGGATCTACATTGTTTACTCGGGCATGTCTGTCTGAATACTAAGGGTAGATACGGATAGCA